>OX336388.2:801731460-802383284 GCA_946902985.2 Meconema thalassinum | reverse complement strand
TTTGTGTGTGGGGATGGTGATTTGCCAACACTGTCGCGTCGCTATGGCCGGGCCGAGATGCAAGGATTTGTGTGTGGGGATGGTGATTTGCCAACACTGTCGCGGCGCTAAGGCCGGGCCGAGATGCAAGGATTTGTGTGTGGGGATGGTGATTTGGCAACACTGTCGCGGCGCTATGGCCGGGCCGAGATGCAAGGATTTGTGTGTGGGGATGGTGATTTGCCAACACTGTCGCGTCGCTATGGCCGGGCCGAGATGCAAGGATTTGTGTGTGGGGATGGTGAATTGGCGACACTGTCGCGTCGCTATGGCCCGGCCGAGAGGCAAGGATTTGTGTGTGAGGAAAGTGATTTGCCAACACTGTCGCGGCACTATGGCCGGGCCGAGATGCAAGGGTTTGTGTGTGGGGATAGTGATTTGCCAACACTGTCGCGGCACTATGGCCCGGCTGAGAGGCAAGGATTTGTGTGAGGGGATGGTGATTTGCCAACACTGTCGCGGCACTATGTCCCGGCCGAGATGCAAGGATTTGAGTGTGGGGATAGTGATTTGCCAACATTGTCGCGGCACTATGGCCGGGCCGAGATGCAAGGGTTTGTTTGTGGGGATGGTGATTTGCCAACACTGTCGCGGCACTATGGCCGGGCCGAGAGGCAAGGATTTGTGTGTGGGGATGGTGATTTGCCAACACTGTCGCGGGCACTATGCCCGGGCCGAGATGCACGGATTTGTGTGTGGGGATGGTGATTTGACAACACTGTCGCGGCGCTATGGCCCGGCCGAGACGCAAGGATTTGTGTGTGGGGATGGTGATTTGGCAACACTGTCGCGGCGCTATGGCCCGGGCCGAGAGGCAAGGATTTGTGTGTGGGGATGGTGATTTGCCAACACTGTCGCGGCGCTATGGCCCGGCCGAGACGCAAGGATTTGTGTGTGGGGATGGTGATTTGCCAACACTGTCGCGGCGCTATGGCCGGGCCGAGAGGCAAGGATTTGTGTGAGGGGATGGTGATTTGCCAACACTGTCGCGGCACTATGGCCCGGCCGAGACGCAAGGATTTGTGTGTGGGGATGGTGATTTGGCAACACTGTCACGGCGCTATGGCCCGGGCCGAGAGGCAAGGATTTGTGTGTGGGGATGGTGATTTGCCAACACTGTCACGGCGCTATGGCCGAGCCGAGACGCAAGGATTTGTGTGTGGGGATGGTGATTTGGCAACACCGTCGCGCGCTATGGCCGGGCCGAGAGGCAAGGATTTGTGTGTGGGGATGGTGATTTGCCAACACTGTCGTGGCGCTATGGCCCGGGACGAAATGCAAGGATTTGTGTGTGGGGATGGTGATTTGCCAACACTGTCGCGGCACTATGGCCGGGCCAAGATGCAAGGATTTGTGTGTGGGGATGGTGATTTGGCAACACTGTCGCGGCGCTATGGCCGGGGCCGAGAAGCAAGGATTTGTGTGTGGGGATGGTGATTTGCCAACACTGTCGCGGCACTATGGCCGGGCCAAGATGCAAGGATTTGTGTGTGGGGATGGTGATTTGGCAACACTGTCGCGGCGCTATGGCCGGGGCCGAGAAGCAAGGATTTGTGTGTGGGGATGGTGATTTGCCAACACTGTCGCGGCACTATGGCCGGTCCGAGAGGCAAGGATTTGTGTGTGGGGATGGTGATTTGCCAACACTGTCGCGGCACTATGGCCGGGCCGAGATGCAAGGATTTGTGTGTGGGGATAGTGATTTGCCAACACTGTCGCGGCACTATGGCCCGGCCGAGATGCAAGGATTTGTGTGTGGGGATAGTGATTTGCCAACACTGTCGCGGCGCTATGGCCCGGGCCGAGAGGCAAGGATTTGTGTGTGGGGATGGTGATTTGCCAACACTGTCGCGGCGCTATGGCCCGGCCGAGACGCAAGGATTTGTGTGTGGGGATGGTGATTTGCCAACACTGTCGCGGCGCTATGGCCGGGCCGAGAGGCAAGGGTTTGTGTGTGGGGATAGTGATTTGCCAAGACTGTCGCGGCACTATGGCCCGGCCGAGATGCAAGGATTTGTGTGTGGGGATAGTGATTTGCCAACACTGTCGTGGCACTATGGCCGGGCCGAGATGCAAGGATTTGTGGGTGGGGATGGTGATTTGCCTACACTGTCGCGGCGCTATGGCCGGGCCGAGAGGCAAGGATTTGTGTGTGGGGATGGTGATTTGCCAACACTGTCGCGTCGCTATGGCCGGGCCGAGAGGCAAGGATTTGTGTGTGGGGATGGTGATTTGCCAACACTGTCGCGGCACTATGGCCGGTCCGAGAGGCAAGGATTTGTGTGTGGGGATGGTGATTTGCCAACACTGTCGCGGCACTATGGCCGGGCCGAGATGCAAGGATTTGTGTGTGGGGATAGTGATTTGCCAACACTGTCGCGGCACTATGGCCCGGCCGAGATGCAAGGATTTGTGTGTGGGGATAGTGATTTGCCAACACTGTCGCGGCACTATGGCCGGGCCGAGAGGCAAGGATTTGTGGGTGGGGATGGTGATTTGCCAACACTGTCGCGGCACTATGGCCGGGCCGAGAGGCAAGGATTTGTGTGTGGGGATGGTGATTTGGCAACATTGTCGCGGCGCTATGGCCGGGCCGAGAGGCAAGGATTTGTGTGTGGGGATGGTGATTTGCCAACACTGTCGCGGCGCTATGGCCCGGCCGAGAGGCAAGGATTTGTGTGTGGGGATGGTGATTTGGCAACACTGTCGTGGCGCTATGGCCGGGCCGAGAGGCAAGGATTTGTGTGTGGGGATGGTGATTTGGCAACACTGTCGCGGCGCTATGGCCCGGCCGAGATGCAAGGATTTGTGTGTGGGGATGGTGATTTGGCAACACTGTCGCGGCGCTATGGCCCGGGCCGGGATGCAAGGATTTGTGTGTGAGGATGGTGATTTGCCAACACTGTCGCGGCACTATGGCCGGTCCGAAAGGCAAGGATTTGTGTGTGGGGATGGTGATTTGCCAACACTGTCGCGGCACTATGGCCGGGCCGAGAGGCAAGGATTTGTGTGTGGGGATGGTGATTTGCCAACACTGTAGCGGCGCTATGGCCCGGCCGAGAGGCAAGGATTTGTGTGTGGGGATGGTGATTTGCCAACACTATCGCGGCACTATGGCCGGGCCGAGATGCTAGGATTTTTGTGTGGGGATGGTGATTTGCCAACACTATCGCGGCACTATGGCCGGGCCGAGAGGCAAGGATTTGTGTGTGGGGATGGTGATTTGCCAACACTGTCGCGGCGCTATGGCCCGGCCGAGAGGCAAGGATTTGTGTGTGAGGATGGTGATTTGCCAACACTGTCGCGGCACTATGGCCGGGCCGAGAGGCAAGGATTTGTGTGTGGGGATGGTGATTTGCCAACACTGTAGCGGCGCTATGGCCCGGCCGAGAGGCAAGGATTTGTGTGTGGGGATGGTGATTTGCCAACACTATCGCGGCACTATGGCCGGGCCGAGATGCTAGGATTTGTGTGTTGGGATGGTGATTTGCCAACACTGTCGCGGCGCTATAGCCCGGCCGAGAGGCAAGGATTTGTGTGTGGGGATGGTGATTTGCCAACACTGTCGCGGCACTATGGCCGGTCCGAAAGGCAAGGATTTGTGTGTGGGGATGGTGATTTGCCAACACTGTCGCGGCACTATGGCCCGGCCGAGAGGCAAGGATTTGTGTGTGGGGATAGTGATTTGCCAACACTGTCGCGGCGCTATGGCAGGGCCGAGATGCAAGGATTTGTGTGTGGGGATTATGATTTGCCAACACTGTCGCGGCGCTATGGCCGGGCCGAGATGCAAGGATTTGTGTGTGGGGATGGTGAATTGGCGACACTGTCGCGTCGCTATGGCCCGGCCGAGAGGCAAGGATTTGTGTGTGGGGATAGTGATTTGCCAACACTGTCGCGGCACTATGGCCGGGCCGAGATGCAAGGGTTTGTGTGTGGGGATAGTGATTTGCCAACACTGTCGCGGCACTATGGCCCGGCCGAGAGGCAAGGATTTGTGTGTGGGGATGGTGATTTGCCAACACTGTCGCGGCACTATGGCCCGGCCGAGATGCAAGGATTTGAGTGTGGGGATAGTGATTTGCCAACACTGTCGCGGCACTATGGCCGGGCCGAGATGCTAGGATTTGTGTGTGGGGATGGTGATTTGCCAACACTGTCGCGGCACTATGTCCGGGCCGAGATGCTAGGATTTGTGTGTGGGGATGGTGATTTGCCAACACTGTCGCGGCGCTATGGCCCGGCCGAGAGGCAAGGATTTGTGTGTGGGGATGGTGATTTGCCAACACTGTCGCGTCGCTATGGCCGGGCCGAGATGCAAGGATTTGTGTGTGGGGATGGTGATTTGCCAACACTGTCGCGGCGCTAAGGCCGGGCCGAGATGCAAGGATTTGTGTGTGGGGATGGTGATTTGGCAACACTGTCGCGGCGCTATGGCCGGGCCGAGATGCAAGGATTTGTGTGTGGGGATGGTGATTTGCCAACACTGTCGCGTCGCTATGGCCGGGCCGAGATGCAAGGATTTGTGTGTGGGGATGGTGAATTGGCGACACTGTCGCGTCGCTATGGCCCGGCCGAGAGGCAAGGGTTTGTGTGTGGGGATAGTGATTTGCCAACACTGTCGCGGCACTATGGCCCGGCCGAGAGGCAAGGATTTGTGTGAGGGGATGGTGATTTGCCAACACTGTCGCGGCACTATGGCCCGGCCGAGATGCAAGGATTTGAGTGTGGGGATAGTGATTTGCCAACATTGTCGCGGCACTATGGCCGGGCCGAGATGCAAGGGTTTGTTTGTGGGGATGGTGATTTGCCAACACTGTCGCGGCACTATGGCCGGGCCGAGAGGCAAGGATTTGTGTGTGGGGATGGTGATTTGCCAACACTGTCGCGGCACTATGCCCGGGCCGAGATGCACGGATTTGTGTGTGGGGATGGTGATTTGCCAACACTGTCGCGGCGCTATGGCCGGGCCGAGACGCAAGGATTTGTGTGTGGGGATGGTGATTTGGCAACACTGTCGCGGCGCTATGGCCCGGGCCGAGAGGCAAGGATTTGTGTGTGGGGATGGTGATTTGCCAACACTGTCGCGGCGCTATGGCCCGGCCGAGACGCAAGGATTTGTGTGTGGGGATGGTGATTTGCCAACACTGTCGCGGCGCTATGGCCGGGCCGAGAGGCAAGGATTTGTGTGAGGGGATGGTGATTTGCCAACACTGTCGCGGCACTATGGCCCGGCCGAGACGCAAGGATTTGTGTGTGGGGATGGTGATTTGGCAACACTGTCACGGCGCTATGGCCCGGGCCGAGAGGCAAGGATTTGTGTGTGGGGATGGTGATTTGCCAACACTGTCGCGGCACTATGGCCCGGCCGAGACGCAAGGATTTGTGTGTGGGGATGGTGATTTGGCAACACTGTCACGGCGCTATGGCCCGGGCCGAGAGGCAAGGATTTGTGTGTGGGGATGGTGATTTGGCAACACCGTCGCGCGCTATGGCCGGGCCGAGAGGCAAGGATTTGTGTGTGGGGATGGTGATTTGCCAACACTGTCGTGGCGCTATGGCCCGGGACGAAATGCAAGGATTTGTGTGTGGGGATGGTGATTTGCCAACACTGTCGCGGCACTATGGCCGGGCCAAGATGCAAGGATTTGTGTGTGGGGATGGTGATTTGGCAACACTGTCGCGGCGCTATGGCCGGGGCCGAGAAGCAAGGATTTGTGTGTGGGGATGGTGATTTGCCAACACTGTCGCGGCACTATGGCCGGTCCGAGAGGCAAGGATTTGTGTGTGGGGATGGTGATTTGCCAACACTGTCGCGGCACTATGGCCGGGCCGAGATGCAAGGATTTGTGTGTGGGGATAGTGATTTGCCAACACTGTCGCGGCACTATGGCCCGGCCGAGATGCAAGGATTTGTGTGTGGGGATAGTGATTTGCCAACACTGTCGCGGCGCTATGGCCCGGGCCGAGAGTCAAGGATTTGTGTGTGGGGATGGTGATTTGCCAACACTGTCGCGGCGCTATGGCCCGGCCGAGACGCAAGGATTTGTGTGTGGGGATGGTGATTTGCCAACACTGTCGCGGCGCTATGGCCGGGCCGAGAGGCAAGGGTTTGTGTGTGGGGATAGTGATTTGCCAAGACTGTCGCGGCACTATGGCCCGGCCGAGATGCAAGGATTTGTGTGTGGGGATAGTGATTTGCCAACACTGTCGTGGCACTATGGCCGGGCCGAGATGCAAGGATTTGTGGGTGGGGATGGTGATTTGCCTACACTGTCGCGGCGCTATGGCCGGGCCGAGAGGCAAGGATTTGTGTGTGGGGATGGTGATTTGCCAACACTGTCGCGTCGCTATGGCCGGGCCGAGAGGCAAGGATTTGTGTGTGGGGATGGTGATTTGCCAACACTGTCGCGGCACTATGGCCGGTCCGAGAGGCAAGGATATGTGTGTGGGGATGGTGATTTGCCAACACTGTCGCGGCACTATGGCCGGGCCGAGATGCAAGGATTTGTGTGTGGGGATAGTGATTTGCCAACACTGTCGCGGCACTATGGCCCGGCCGAGATGCAAGGATTTGTGTGTGGGGATAGTGATTTGCCAACACTGTCGCGGCACTATGGCCGGGCCGAGAGGCAAGGATTTGTGGGTGGGGATGGTGATTTGCCAACACTGTCGCGGCACTATGGCCGGGCCGAGAGGCAAGGATTTGTGTGTGGGGATGGTGATTTGGCAACATTGTCGCGGCGCTATGGCCGGGCCGAGAGGCAAGGATTTGTGTGTGGGGATGGTGATTTGCCAACACTGTCGCGGCGCTATGGCCCGGCCGAGAGGCAAGGATTTGTGTGTGGGGATGGTGATTTGCCAACACTGTCGCGGCGCTATGGCCCGGCCGAGAGGCAAGGATTTGTGTGTGGGGATGGTGATTTGGCAACACTGTCGTGGCGCTATGGCCGGGCCGAGAGGCAAGGATTTGTGTGTGGGGATGGTGATTTGGCAACACTGTCGCGGCGCTATGGCCCGGCCGAGATGCAAGGATTTGTGTGTGGGGATGGTGATTTGGCAACACTGTCGCGGCGCTATGGCCCGGGCCGGGATGCAAGGATTTGTGTGTGAGGATGGTGATTTGCCAACACTGTCGCGGCACTATGGCCGGTCCGAAAGGCAAGGATTTGTGTGTGGGGATGGTGATTTGCCAACACTGTCGCGGCACTATGGCCGTGCCGAGAGGCAAGGATTTGTGTGTGGGGATGGTGATTTGCCAACACTGTAGCGGCGCTATGGCCCGGCCGAGAGGCAAGGATTTGTGTGTGGAGATGGTGATTTGCCAACACTATCGCGGCACTATGGCCGGGCCGAGATGCTAGGATTTGTGTGTGGGGATGGTGATTTGCCAACACTATCGCGGCACTATGGCCGGGCCGAGAGGCAAGGATTTGTGTGTGGGGATGGTGATTTGCCAACACTGTAGCGGCGCTATGGCCCGGCCGAGAGGCAAGGATTTGTGTGTGAGGATGGTGATTTGCCAACACTGTCGCGGCACTATGGCCGGGCCGAGAGGCAAGGATTTGTGTGTGGGGAAGGTGATTTGCCAACACTGTAGCGGCGCTATGGCCCGGCCGAGAGGCAAGGATTTGTGTGTGGGGATGGTGATTTGCCAACACTATCGCGGCACTATGGCCGGGCCGAGATGCTAGGATTTGTGTGTTGGGATGGTGATTTGCCAACACTGTCGCGGCGCTATGGCCCGGCCGAGAGGCAAGGATTTGTGTGTGGGGATGGTGATTTGCCAACACTGTCGCGGCACTATGGCCGGTCCGAAAGGCAAGGATTTGTGTGTGGGGATGGTGATTTGCCAACACTGTCGCGGCACTATGGCCCGGCCGAGAGGCAAGGATTTGTGTGTGGGGATAGTGATTTGCCAACACTGTCGCGGCGCTATGGCCGGGCCGAGATGCAAGGATTTGTGTGTGGGGATTATGATTTGCCAACACTGTCGCGGCGCTATGGCCGGGCCGAGATGCAAGGATTTGTGTGTGGGGATGGTGAATTGGCGACACTGTCGCGTCGCTATGGCCCGGCCGAGAGGCAAGGATTTGTGTGTGGGGATAGTGATTTGCCAACACTGTCGCGGCACTATGGCCGGGCCGAGATGCAAGGGTTTGTGTGTGGGGATAGTGATTTGCCAACACTGTCGCGGCACTATGGCCCGGCCGAGAGGCAAGGATTTGTGTGTGGGGATGGTGATTTGCCAACACTGTCGCAGTACTATGGCCCGGCCGAGATGCAAGGATTTGAGTGTGGGGATAGTGATTTGCCAACATTGTCGCGGCACTATGGCCGGGCCGAGATGCTAGGATTTGTGTGTGGGGATGGTGATTTGCCAACACTGTCGCGGCACTATGGCCGGGCCGAGATGCTAGGATTTGTGTGTGGGGATGGTGATTTGCCAACACTGTCGCGGCGCTATGGCCCGGCCGAGAGGCAAGGATTTGTGTGTGGGGATGGTGATTTGCCAACACTGTCGCGTCGCTATGGCCGGGCCGAGATGCAAGGATTTGTGTGTGGGGATGGTGATTTGCCAACACTGTCGCGGCGCTAAGGCCGGGCCGAGATGCAAGGATTTGTGTGTGGGGATGGTGATTTGGCAACACTGTCGCGGCGCTATGGCCGGGCCGAGATGCAAGGATTTGTGTGTGGGGATGTTGATTTGCCAACACTGTCGCGTCGCTATGGCCGGGCCGAGATGCAAGGATTTGTGTGTGGAGATGGTGAATTGGCGACACTGTCGCGTCGCTATGGCCCGGCCGAGAGGCAAGGATTTGTGTGTGGGGATAGTGATTTGCCAACACTGTCGCGGCACTATGGCCGGGCCGAGATGCAAGGGTTTGTGTGTGGGGATGGTGATTTGCCAACACTGTCACGGCGCTATGGCCGAGCCGAGACGCAAGGATTTGTGTGTGGGGATGGTGATTTGGCAACACCGTCGCGCGCTATGGCCGGGCCGAGAGGCAAGGATTTGTGTGTGGGGATGGTGATTTGCCAACACTGTCGTGGCGCTATGGCCCGGGACGAAATGCAAGGATTTGTGTGTGGGGATGGTGATTTGCCAACACTGTCGCGGCACTATGGCCGGGCCAAGATGCAAGGATTTGTGTGTGGGGATGGTGATTTGGCAACACTGTCGCGGCGCTATGGCCGGGGCCGAGAAGCAAGGATTTGTGTGTGGGGATGGTGATTTGCCAACACTGTCGCGGCACTATGGCCGGGCCGAGAGGCAAGGATTTGTGTGTGGGGATGGTGATTTGCCAACACTGTCGCGGAACTATGGCCGGGCCGAGATGCAAGGATTTGTGTGTGGGGATAGTGATTTGCAACACTGTCGCGGCACTATGGCCGGGCCGAGAGGCAAGGATTTGTGTGTGGGGATGGTGATTTGGCAACACTGTCGCGGCGCTATGGCCGGGCCGAGAGGCAAGGATTGTGTGTGGGGATGGTGATTTGCCAACACTGTCGCGGCACTATGGCCGGGCCGAGATGCACGGATTTGTGTGTGGGGATGGTGATTTGCCAACACTGTCGCGGCACTATGGCCCGGCCGAGATGCAAGGATTTGTGTGTGGGGATGGTGATTTACCAACACTGTCGCGGCACTATGGCCCGGCCGAGACGCAAGGATTTGTGTGTGGGGATGGTGATTTGCCAACACTGTCGCGGCACTATGGCCCGGCCGAGACGCAAGGATTTGTGTGTGGGGATGGTGATTTGCCAACACTGTCGCGGCACTATGGCCGGGCCGAGAGGCAAGGGTTTGTGTGTGGGGATGGTGATTTGCCAACACTGTCGCGTCGCTATGGCCGGGCCGAGATGCAAGGATTTGTGTGTGGGGATGGTGATTTGCCAACACTGTCGCAGCACTATGGCCGGGCCGAGATGCAAAGATTTGTGTGTGGGGATGGTGATTTGCCAACACTGTCGCGGCGCTATGGCCGGGCCGAGAGGCAAGGATTTGTGTGTGGGGATAGTGATTTGGCAACACTGTAGCGGCACTATGGCCGGGCAGAGATGCAAGGATTTGTGTGTGGGGATGGTGATTTGCCAACACTGTCGCGGCACTATGGCCCGGCCGAGATGCAAGGATTTGTGTGTGGGGATGGTGATTTGCCAACAATGTCGCGGCGCTATGGCCGGGCCGAGAGGCAAGGATTTGTGTGTGGGGATAGTGATTTGCCAACACTGTCGCGGCACTATGGCCGGGCCGAGATGCAAGGATTTGTGTGTGGGGATGGTGATTTGCCAACACTGTCGCGGCGCTATGGCCGGGCCGAGAGGCAAGGATTTGTGTGTGGGGATGGTGATTTGCCAACACTGTCGCGGCACTATGGCCGGGCCGAGATGCAAGGATTTGTGTGTGGGGATGGTGATTTGGCAACACTGTCGTGGCGCTATGGCCCGGGCCGAGATGCAAGGATTTGTGTGTGGGGATGGTGATTTGCCAACACTGTCGCGGCACTATGGCCGGGCCGAGATGCAAGGATTTGTGTGTGGGGATAGTGATTTGCCAACACTGTCGCGGCACTATGGCCGGGCCGAGAGGCAAGGATTTGTGTGTGGGGATGGTGATTTGCCAACACTGTCGCGTCGCTATGGCCGGGCCGAGAGGCAAGGATTTGTGTGTGGGGATAGTGATTTGCCAACACTGTCGCGGCATTATGGCCGGGCCCAGAGGCAAGGATTTGTGTGTGGGGATGGTGATTTGGCAACACTGTCGCGGCGCTATGGCCGGGCCGAGAGGCAAGGATTTGTGTGTGGGGATGGTGATTTGGCAACACTGTCGCGGCGCTATGGCCCGGCCGAGATGCAAGGATTTGTGTGTGGGGATGGTGATTTGGCAACACTGTCGCGGCGCTATGGCCCGGGCCGAGATGCAAGGATTTGTGTGTGAGGATGGTGATTTGCCAACACTGTCGCGGCGCTATGGCCCGGCCGAGAGGCAAGGATTTGTGTGTGGGGATGGTGGTTTGGCAACACTGTCGCGGCCGTATGGCCGGTCCGAGAGGCAAGGATTTGTGTGTGGGGATAGTGATTTGCCAACACTGTCGCGGCGCTATGGCCGGGCCGAGAGGCAAGGATTTGTGTGTGGGGATGGTGATTTGGCAACACTGTCGCGGCCGTATGGCCGGTCCGAGATGCAAGGATTTGTGTGTGGGGATAGTGATTTGCCAACACTGTCGCGGCCGTATGGCCGGTCCGAGAGGCAAGGATTTGTGTGTGGGGATAGTGATTTGCCAACACTGTCGCGGCCGTATGGCCGGTCCGAGATGCAAGGATTTGTGTGTGGGGATAGTGATTTGCCAACACTGTCGCGGCCGTATGGCCGGTCCGAGAGGCAAGGATTTGTGTGTGGGGATAGTGATTTGCCAACACTGTCGCGGCGCTATGGCCGGGCCGAGAGGCAAGGATTTGTGTGTGGGGATGGTGATTTGGCAACACTGTCGCGGCCGTATGGCCGGGCCGAGAGGCAAGGATTTGTGTGTGGGGATGGTGATTTGGCAACACTGTCGCTGCGCTATGGCCCGGCCGAGATGCAAGGATTTGTGTGTGGGGATGGTGATTTGGCAACACTGTCGCGGCACTATGGCCAGGCCGAGAGGCAAGGATTTGTGTGTGGGGATAGTGATTTGCCAACACTGTCGCGGCGCTATGGCCGGGCCGAGAGGCAAGGATTTGTGTGTGGGGATGGTGATTTGCCAACACTGTCGTGGCGCTATGGCCCGGGACGAAATGCCAGGATTTGTGTGTGGGGATGGTGATTTGCCAACACTGTCGCGGCACTATGGCCGGGCCAAGATGCAAGGATTTGTGTGTGGGGATGGTGATTTGGCAACACTGTCGCGGCGCTATGGCCGGGGCCGAGAAGCAAGGATTTGTGTGTGGGGATGGTGATTTGCCAACACTGTCGCGGCACTATGGCCGGGCCGAGAGGCAAGGATTTGTGTGTGGGGATGGTGATTTGCCAACACTGTCGAGGAACTATGGCCGGGCCGAGATGCAAGGATTTGTGTGTGGGGATAGTGATTTGCAACACTGTCGCGGCACTATGGCCGGGCCGAGAGGCAAGGATTTGTGTGTGGGGATGGTGATTTGGCAACACTGTCGCGGCGCTATGGCCGGGCCGAGAGGCAAGGATTTGTGTGTGGGGATGGTGATTTGCCAACACTGTCGCGGCACTATGGCCGGGCCGAGATGCACGGATTTGTGTGTGGGGATGGTGATTTGCCAACACTGTCGCGGCACTATGGCCCGGCCGAGATGCACGGATTTGTGTGTGGGGATGGTGATTTACCAACACTGTCGCGGCACTATGGCCCGGCCGAGACGCAAGGATTTGTGTGTGGGGATGGTGATTTGCCAACACTGTCGCGGCACTATGGCCCGGCCGAGACGCAAGGATTTGTGTGTGGGGATTGTGATTTGCCAACACTGTCGCGGCACTATGGCCGGGCCGAGAGGCAAGGGTTTGTGTGTGGGGATGGTGATTTGCCAACACTGTCGCGTCGCTATGGCCGGGCCGAGATGCAAGGATTTGTGTGTGGGGATGGTGATTTGCCAACACTGTCGCAGCACTATGGCCGGGCCGAGATGCAAGGATTTGTGTGTGGGGATGGTGATTTGCCAACACTGTCGCGGCGCTATGGCCGGGCCGAGAGGCAAGGATTTGTGTGTGGGGATAGTGATTTGGCAACACTGTAGCGGCACTATGGCCGGGCAGAGATGCAAGGATTTGTGTGTGGGGATGGTGATTTGCCAACACTGTCGCGGCACTATGGCCCGGCCGAGATGCAAGGATTTGTGTGTGGGGATGGTGATTTGCCAACACTGTCGCGGCGCTATGGCCGGGCCGAGAGGCAAGGATTTGTGTGTGGGGATAGTGATTTGCCAACACTGTCGCGGCACTATGGCCGGGCCGAGATGCAAGGATTTGTGTGTGGGGATGGTGATTTGCCAACACTGTCGCGGCGCTATGGCCGGGCCGAGAGGCAAGGATTTGTGTGTGGGGATGGTGATTTGCCAACACTGTCGCGGCACTATGGCCGGGCCGAGATGCAAGGATTTGTGTGTGGGGATGGTGATTTGGCAACACTGTCGTGGCGCTATGGCCCGGGCCAAGATGCAAGGATTTGTGTGTGGGGATGGTGATTTGCCAACACTGTCGCGGCACTATGGCCGGGCCGAGATGCAAGGACTTGTGTGTGGGGATAGTGATTTGCCAACACTGTCGCGGCACTATGGCCGGGCCGAGAGGCAAGGATTTGTGTGTGGGGATGGTGATTTGCCCACACTGTCGCGTCGCTATGGCCGGGCCGAGAGGCAAGGATTTGTGTGTGGGGATAGTGATTTGCCAAAACTGTCGCGGCACTATGGCCGGGCCGAGAAGCAAGGGTTTGTGTGTGGGGATAGTGATTTGCCAACACTGTCGCGGCACTATGGCCCGGCCGAGATGCAAGGATTTGTGTGTGGGGATAGTGATTTGCCAACACTGTCGCGGCACTATGGCCGGGATGAGAGGCAAGGATTTGTGGGTGGGGATGGTGATTTGCCAACACTGTCGCGGCACTATGGCCGGGCCTAGAGGCAAGGATTTGTGTGTGGGGATGGTGATTTGCCAACACTGTCGCGGCGCTATGGCCGGGCCGAGAGGCAAGGATTTGTGTGTGGGGATGGTGATTTTGCAACACTGTCGCGGCGCTATGGCCCGGCCGAGATGCAAGGATTTGTGTGTGGGGATGGTGATTTGGCAACACTGTCGCGGCGCTATGGCCCGGGCCGAGATGCAAGGATTTGTGTGTGAGGATGGTGATTTGCCAACACTGTCGCGGCCGTATGGCCGGTCCGAGAGGCAAGGATTTGTGTGTGGGGATAGTGATTTGGCAACACTGTCGCGGCACTATGGCCGGGCCGAGAGGCAAGGATTTGTGTGTGAGGATGGTGATTTGCCAACACTGTCGCGGCCATATGGCCGGGCCGAGAGGCAAGGATTTGTGTGTGGGGATAGTGATTTGCCAACACTGTCGCGGCACTATGGCCGGGCCGAGATGCAAGGATTTATGTGTGAGGATGGTGATTTGCCAACACTGTCGCGGCCGTATGGCCGGGCCGAGAGGCAAGGATTTGTGTGTGGGGATAGTGATTTGCCAACACTGTCGCGGCACTATGGCCGGGCCGAGAGGCAAGGATTTGTGTGTGAGGATGGTGATTTGCCAACACTGTCGCGGCCGTATGGCCGGTCCGAGAGGCAAGGATTTGTGTGTGGGGATGGTGATTTGGCAACACTGTCGCGTCGCTATGGCCCGGCCGAGTGGCAAGGATTTGTGTGTGGGGATGGTGATTTGCCAACACTGTCGCGGCACTATGGCCGGTCCGAGAGGCAAGGATTTGTGTGTGGGGATGGTGATTTGCCAACACTGTCGCGGCGCTATGGCCGGGCCGAGATGCAATTATTTGTGTGTGGGGATGGTGATTTGCCAACACTGTCGCGGCACTATGGCCGGGCAGAGATGCAAGGATTTGTGTGTGGGGATGGTGATTTGCCAACACTGTCGCGGCGCTATGGCCGGGCCGAGATGCAATTATTTGTGTGTGGGGATGGTGATTTGCCAACACTGTCGCGGCGCTATGGCCCGGCCGAGAGGCAAGGATTTGTGTGTGGGATAGTGATTTGCCAACACTGTCGCGGCACTATGGCCGGGCCGAGATGCAAGGATTTGTGTGTGGGGATGGTGATTTGCCAACACTGTCGCGGCGCTATGGCCCGGCCGAGAGGCAAGGATTTGTGTGTGGGGATGGTGATTTGCCAACACTGTCGCGTCGCTATGGCCGGGCCGAGATGCAACGATTTGTGTGTGTGGATGGTGATTTGCCAACACTGTCGCGGCGCTATGGCCGGGCCGAGATGCAAGGATTTGTGTGTGGGGATGGTGATTTGGCAACACTGTCGCGGGGCTATGGCCGGGCCGAGATGCAAGGATTTGTGTGTGGGGGTGGTGATTTGCCAACACTGTCGCGTCGCTATGGCCGGGCCGAGATGCAAGGATTTGTGTGTGGGGATGGTGATTTGGCAACACTGTCGCGTCGCTATGGCCCGGCCGAGAGGCAAGGATTTGTGTGTGGGGATAGTGATTTGCCAACACTGTCGCGGCACTATGGCCGGGCCGAGATGCAAGGGTTTGTGTGTGGGGATAGTGATTTGCCAACACTGTCGCGGCACTATGGCCCGGCCGAGAGGCAAGGATTTGTGTGTGGGGATGGTGATTTGCCAACACTGTCGCGGCACTATGGCCCGGCCGAGATGCAAGGATTTGTGTGTGGGGATGGTGATTTGCCAACACTGTCGCGTCGCTATGGCCGGGCCGAGATGCAAGGGTTTGTGTGTGGGGATGGTGATTTGCCAACACTGTCGCGGCACTATGGCCGGGCCGAGAGGCAAGGATTTGTGTGTGGGGATGGTGATTTGCCAACACTGTCGCGGCACTATGCCCGGGCCGAGATGCACGGATTTGTGTGTGGGGATGGTGATTTGCCAACACTGTCGCGGCGCTATGGCCGGGCCGAGACGCAAGGATTTGTGTGGGGGGATGGTGATTTGGCAACACTGTCGCGGCGCTATGGCCCGGGCCGAGAGGCAAGGATTTGTGTGTGGGGATGGTGATTTGCCAACACTGTCGCGGCGCTATGGCCCGGCCGAGACGCAAGGATTTGTGTGTGGGGATGGTGATTTGGCAACACTGTCGCGGCGCTATGGCCGGGCCGAGAGGCAAGGATTTGTGTGAGGGGATGGTGATTTGCCCACACTGTCGCGGCACTATGGCCCGGCCGAGAGGCAAGGATTTGTGTGTGGGGATGGTGATTTGGCAACACTGTCGCGGCGCTATGGCCCGGGCCGTGAGGCAAGGATTTGTGTGTGGGGACGGTGATTTGCCAACACTGTCGCGGCGCTATGGCCGGGCCGAGACGCAAGGATTTGTGTGTGGGGATGGTGATTTGTCAACACTGTCGCGGCGCTATGGCCGGGCCGAGAGGCAAGGATTTGTGTGTGGGGATGGTGATTTGCCAACACTGTCGCGGCGCTATGGCCCGGGCCGAGATGCAAGGATTTGTGTGTGGGGATGATGATTTGCCAACACTGTCGCGGCACTATGGCCGGGCCGAGATGCAAGGATTTGTGTGTGGGGATGGTGATTTGGCAACACTGTCGCGGCGCTATGGCCGGGGCCGAGAAGCAAGGATTTGTGTGTGGTGATGGTGATTTGCCAACACTATCGCGGCACTATGGCCGGGCCGAGAGGCAAGGATTTGTGTGTGGGGATGGTGATTTGCCAACACTGTCGCGGCACTATGGCCCGGCCGAGACGCAAGGATTTGTGTGTGGGGATGGTGATTTGCCAACACTGTCGCGGCGCTATGGCCCGGCCGAGACGCAAGGATTTGTGTGTGGGGATGGTGATTTGGCAACACTGTCGCGGCGCTATGGCCGGGCCGAGAGGCAAGGATTTGTGTGTGGGGATGGTGATTTGCCAACACTGTCGCGGCACTATGGCCCGGCCGAGATGCACGGATTTGTGTGTGGGGATGGTGATTTGCCAACACTGTCGCGGCACTATGGCCCGGCCGAGACGCAAGGATTTGTGTGTGGGGATGGTGATTAGGCAACACTGTCGCGGCGCTATGGCCCGGGCCGAGATGCACGGATTTGTGTGTGGGGATGGTGATTTGCCAACACTGTCGCGGCGCTATGACCCGGGCTGAGAGGCAAGGATTTGTGTGTGGGGATGGTGATTTGCCAACACTGTCGCGGCACAATGGCTGGGCCGAGAGGCAAGGATTTGTGTGTGGGGATAGTGATTTGCCAACACTGTCGCGGCACTATGGCCGGGCCGAGAGGCAAGGGTTTGTGTGTGGGGATGGTGATTTGCCAACACTGTCGCGGCACTATGGCCGGGCCGAGATGCAAGGATTTGTGTGTGGGGATGGTGATTTGCCAACACTGTCGCGGCGCTATGGCCGGGCCGAGAGGCAAGGATTTGTGTGTGGGGATAGTGATTTGCCAACACTGTCGCGGCACTATGGCCCGGCCGAGAGGCAAGGGTTTGTGTGTGGGGATGGTGATTTTCCAACACTGTCGCGTCGCTATGGCCGGGCCGATATGCAAGGATTTGTGTGTGGGGATGGTGATTTGCCAACACTGTCGCGGCACTATGGCCGGGCCGAGATGCAAGGATCTGTGTGTGGGGATGGTGATTTGCCAACACTGTCGCGGCGCTATGGCCGGGCCGAGACGCAAGGATTTGTGTGTGGGGATGGTGATTTGCCAACACTGTCGCGGCACTATGGCCGGGCCGAGATGCAAGTATTTGTGTGTGGGGATGGTGATTTGCCAACACTGTCGCGGCGCTATGGCCCGGCCGAGAGGCAAGGATTTGTGTGTGGGGATAGTTATTTGCCAACACTGTCGCGGCACTATGGCCGGGCCGAGATGCAAGGATTTGTGTGTGGGGATGGTGATTTGCCAACACTGTCGCGGCGCTATGGCCCGGCCGAGAGGCAAGGATTTGTGTGTGGGGATGGTGATTTGCCAACACTGTCGCGTCGCTATGGCCGGGCCGAGATGCAAGGATTTGTGTGTGGGGATGTTGATTTGCCAACACTGTCGCGGCGCTATGGCCGGGCCGAGATGCAAGGATTTGTGTGTGGGGATGGTGATTTGGCAACACTGTCGCGGCACTATGGCCGGGCCGAGATGCCAGGATTTGTGTGTGGGGATGGTGATTTGCCAACACTGTCGCGTCGCTATGGCCGGGCCGAGATGCAAGGATTTGTGTGTGGGGATGGTGATTTGGCAACACTGTCGCGTCGCTATGGCCCGGCCGAGAGGCAAGGATTTGTGTGTGGGGATAGTGATTTGCCAACACTGTCGCGGCACTATGGCCGGGCCAAGATGCAAGGGTTTGTGTGTGGGGATAGTTATTTGCCAACACTGTCGCGGCACTATGGCCCGGCCGAGAGGCAAGGATTTGTGTGTGGGGATGGTGATTTGCCAACACTGTCGCGGCACTATGGCCCGGCCGAGATGCAAGGATTTGTGTGTGGGGATGGTGATTTGCCAACACTGTCGCGTCGCTATGGCCGGGCCGAGATGCTAGGGTTTGTGTGTGGGGATGGTGATTTGGCAACACTGTCGCGGCCCTATGGCCGGGCCGAGAGGCAAGGATTTGTGTGAGGGGATGGTGATTTGCCAACACTGTCGCGGCACTATGGCCCGGCCGAGACGCAAGGATTTGTGTGTGGGGATGGTGATTTGGCAACACTGTCGCGGCGCTATGGCCCCGGCCGTGAGGCAAGGATTTGTGTGTGGGGACGGTGATTTGCCAACACTGTCGCGTCGCTATGGCCCGGCCGAGAGGCAAGGATTTGTGTGTGGGGATAGTGATTTGCCAACACTGTCGCGGCACTATGGCCGGGCCGAGATGCAAGGGTTTGTGTGTGGGGATAGTGATTTGCCAACACTGTCGCGGCACTATGGCCCGGCCGAGAGGCAAGGATTTGTGTGTGGGGATGGTGATTTGCCAACACTGTCGCGGCACTATGGCCCGGCCGAGATGCAAGGATTTGTGTGTGGGGATGGTGATTTGCCAACACTGTCGCGTCGCTATGGCCGGGCCGAGATGCAAGGGTTTGTGTGTGGGGATGGTGATTTGCCAACACTGTCGCGGCGCTATGGCCGGGCCGAGACGCAAGGATTTGTGTGGGGGGATGGTGATTTGGCAACACTGTCGCGGCGCTATGGCCCGGGCCGAGAGGCAAGGATTTGTGTGTGGGGATGGTGATTTGCCAACACTGTCGCGGCGCTATGGCCCGGCCGAGACGCAAGGATTTGTGTGTGGGGATGGTGATTTGGCAACACTGTCGCGGCGCTATGGCCGGGCCGAGAGGCAAGGATTTGTGTGAGGGGATGGTGATTTGCCAACACTGTCGCGGCACTATGGCCCGGCCGAGAGGCAAGGATTTGTGTGTGGTGATGGTGATTTGGCAACACTGTCGCGGCGCTATGGCCCGGGCCGTGAGGCAAGGATTTGTGTGTGGGGACGGTGATTTGCCAACACTGTCGCGGCGCTATGGCTGGGCCGAGACGCAAGGATTTGTGTGTGGGGATGGTGATTTGGCAACACTGTCGCGGCGCTATGGCCGGGCCGAGAGGCAAGGATTTGTGTGTGGGGATGGTGATTTGCCAACACTGTCGCGGCGCTATGGCCCGGGCCGAGATGCAAGGATTTGTGTGTGGGGATGATGATTTGCCAACACTGTCGCGGCACTATGGCCGGGCCGAGATGCAAGGATTTGTGTGTGGGGATGGTGATTTGGCAACACTGTCGCGGCGCTATGGCCGGGGCCGAGAAGCAAGGATTTGTGTGTGGTGATGGTGATTTGCCAACACTATCGCGGCACTATGGCCGGGCCGAGAGGCAAGGATTTGTGTGTGGGGATGGTGATTTGCCAACACTGTCGCGGCACTATGGCCCGGCCGAGACGCAAGGATTTGTGTGTGGGGATGGTCATTTGCCAACACTGTCGCGGCGCTATGGCCCGGCCGAGACGCAAGGATTTGTGTGTGGGGATGGTGATTTGGCAACACTGTCGCGGCGCTATGGCCGGGCCGAGAGGCAAGGATTTGTGTGTGGGGATGGTGATTTGCCAACACTGTCGCGGCACTATGGCCGGGCCGAGATGCACGGATTTGTGTGTGGGGATGGTGATTTGCCAACACTGTCGCGGCTCTTTGGCCCGGCCGAGATGCACGGATTTGTGTGTGGGGATGGTGATTTGCCAACACTGTCGCGGCACTATGGCCCGGCCGAGACGCAAGGATTTGTGTGTGGGGATGGTGATTAAGCAACACTGTCGCGGCGCTATGGCCCGGGCCGAGATGCACGGATTTGTGTGTGGGGATGGTGATTTGCCAACACTGTCGCGGCGCTATGATCCGGGCCGAGAGGCAAGGATTTGTGTGTGGGGATGGTGATTTGCCAACACTGTCGCGGCACAATGGCCGGGCCGAGAGGCAAGGATTTGTGTGTGGGGATAGTGATTTGCCAACACTGTCGCGGCACTATGGCCGGGCCGAGAGGCAAGGGTTGGTGTGTGGGGATGGTGATTTGCCAACAGTGTCGCGGCACTATGGCCGGGCCGAGATGCAAGGATTTGTGTGTGGGGATGGTGATTTGCCAACACTGTCGCGGCGCTATGGCCGGGCCGAGAGGCAAGGATTTGTGTGTGGGGATAGTGATTTGCCAACACTGTCGCGGCACTATGGCCCGGCCGAGAGGCAAGGGTTTGTGTGTGGGGATGGTGATTTTCCAACACTGTCGCGTCGCTATGGCCGGGCCGAGATGCAAGGATTTGTGTGTGGGGATGGTGATTTGCCAACACTGTCGCGGCACTATGGCCGGGCCGAGATGCAAGGATCTGTGTGTGGGGATGGTGATTTGCCAACACTGTCGCGGCGCTATGGCCGGGCCGAGACGCAAGGATTTGTGTGTGGGGATGGTGATTTGCCAACACTGTCGCGGCACTATGGCCGGGCCGAGATGCAAGTATTTGTGTGTGGGGATGGTGACTTGCCAACACTGTCGCGGCGCTATGGCCCGGCCGAGAGGCAAGGATTTGTGTGTGGGGATAGTTATTTGCCAACACTGTCGCGGCACTATGGCCGGGCCGAGATGCAAGGATTTGTGTGTGGGGGATGGTGATTTGCCAACACTGTCGCGGCGCTATGGCCCGGCCGAGAGGCAAGGATTTGTGTGTGGGGATGGTGATTTGCCAACACTGTCGCGTCGCTATGGCCGGGCCGAGATGCAAGGATTTGTGTGTGGGGATGGTGATTTGCCAACACTGTCGCGGCGCTATGGCCGGGCCGAGATGCAAGGATTTGTGTGTGGGGATGGTGATTTGGCAACACTGTCGCGGCGCTATGGCCGGGCCGAGATGCCAGGATTTGTGTGTGGGGATGGTGATTTGCCAACACTGTCGCGTCGCTATGGCCGGGCCGAGATGCAAGGATTTGTGTGTGGGGATGGTGATTTGGCAACACTGTCGCGTCGCTATGGCCCGGCCGAGAGGCAAGGATTTGCGTGTGGGGATAGTGATTTGCCAACACTGTCGCGGCACTATGGCCGGGCCAAGATGCAAGGGTTTGTGTGTGGGGATAGTTATTTGCCAACACTGTCGCAGCACTATGGCCCGGCCGAGAGGCAAGGATTTGTGTGTGGGGATGGTGATTTGCCAACACTGTCGCGGCACTATGGCCCGGCCGAGATGCAAGGATTTGTGTGTGGGGATGGTGATTTGCCAACACTGTCGCGTCGCTATGGCCGGGCCGAGATGCAAGGGTTTGTGTGAGGGGATGGTGATTTGGCAACACTGTCGCGGCGCTATGGCCGGGCCGAGAGGCAAGGATTTGTGTGAGGGGATGGGGATTTGCCAACACTGTCGCGGCACTATGGCCCGGCCGAGACGCAAGGATTTGTGTGTGGGGATGGTGATTTGGCAACACTGTCGCGGAGCTATGGCCCCGGCCGTGAGGCAAGGATTTGTGTGTGGGGACGGTGATTTGCCAACACTGTCGCGGCGCTATGGCCGGGCCGAGACGCAAGGATTTGTGTGTGGGGATGGTGATTTGGCAACACTGTCGCGGCGCTATGGCCGGGCCGAGAGGCAAGGATTTGTGTGTGGGGATGGTGATTTGCCAACACTGTCGCGGCGCTATGGCCCGGGCCGAGATGCAAGGATTTGTGTGTGGGGATGATGATTTGCCAACACTGTCGCGGCACTATGGCTAGGCCGAGATGCAAGGATTTGTGTGTGGGGATGGTGATTTGGCAACACTGTCGCGGCGCTATGGCCGGGGCCGAGCAGCAAGGATTTGTGTGTGGGGATGGTGATTTGCCAACACTGTCGCGGCACTATGGCCGGGCCGAGAGGCAAGGATTTGTGTGTGGGGATGGTGATTTGCCAACACTGTCGCGGCGCTATGGCCCGGCCGAGACGCAAGGATTTGTGTGTGGGGATGGTGATTTGGCAACACTGTCGCGGCGCTATGGCCGGGCCGAGAGGCAAGGATTTGAGTGTGGGGATGGTGATTTGCCAACACTGTCGCGGCACTATGGCCGGGCCGAGATGCACGGATTTGTGTGTGGGGATGGTGATTTGCCAACACGGCCGCGGCACTATGGCCCGGCCGAGATGCACGGATTTGTGTGTGGGGATGGTGATTTTCCAACACTGTCGCGGCACTATGGCCCGGCCGAGACGCAAGGATTTGTGTGTGGGGATGGTGATTAGGCAACACTGTCGCGGCGCTATGGCCCGGGCCGAGATGCACGGATTTGTGTTTGGGGATGGTGATTTGCCAACACTGTCGCGGCGCTATGACCTGGGCCGAGAGGCAAGGATTTGTGTGTGGGGATGGTGATTTGCCAACACTGTCGCGGCACTATGGCCGGGCCGAGAGGCAAGGATTTGTGTGTGGGGATAGTGATTTGCCAACACTGTCGCGGCACTATGGCCGGGCCGAGAGGCAAGGGTTTGTGTGTGGGGATGGTGATTTGCCAACACTGTCGCGGCACTATGGCCGGGCCGAGATGCAAGGATTTGTGTGTGGGGATGGTGATTTGCCAACACTGTCGCGGCGCTATGGCCGGGCCGAGAGGCAAGGATTTGTGTGTGGGGATAGTGATTTGCCAACACTGTCGCGGCACTATGGCCCGGCCGAGAGGCAAGGGTTTGTGTGTGGGGATGGTGATTTGCCAACACTGTCGCGTCGCTATGGCCGGGCCGAGATGCAAGGATTTGTGTGTGGGGATGGTGATTTGCCAACACTGTCGCGGCACTATGGCCGGGCCGAGATGCAAGGATCTGTGTGTGGGGATGGTGATTTGCCAACACTGTCGCGGCGCTATGGCCGGGCCGAGAGGCAAGGATTTGTGTGTGGGGATAGTGATTTGGCAACACTGTCGCGGCACTATGGCCGGGCCGAGATGCAAGGATTTGTGTGTGGGGATGGTGATTTGCCAACACTGTCGCGGCACTATGGCCCGGCCGAGATGCAAGGATTTGTGTGTGGGGATTGTGATTTGCCAACACTGCCGCGGCGCTATGGCCGGGCCGAGAGGCAAGGATTTGTGTGTGGGGGTAGTGATTTGGCAACACTGTCGCGGCACTATGGCCGGGCCGAGACGCAAGGATTTGTGTGTGGGGATGGTGATTTGCCAACACTGTCGCGGCGCTATGGCCGGGCCGAGAGGCAAGGATTTGTGTGTGGGGATGGTGATTTGCCAACACTGTCGCGGCGCTATGGCCGGGCCGAGAGGCAAGGATTTGTGTGTGGGGATAGTGATTTGGCAACACTGTCGCGGCACTATTGCCGGGCCGAGATGCAAGGATTTGTGTGTGGGGATGGTGATTTGCCAACACTGTCGCGGCACTATGGCCCGGCCGAGATGCAAGGATTTGTGTGTGGGGATGGTGATTTGCCAACACTGTCGCGGCGCTATGGCCGGGCCGAGAGGCAAGGATTTGTGTGTGGGGATAGTGATTTGGCAACACTGTCGCGGCACTATGGCCGGGCCGAGATGCAAGGATTTGTGTGTGGGGATAGTGATTTGGCAACACTGTCGCGGCACTATGGCCGGGCCGAGATGCAAGGATTTGTGTGTGGGGATAGTGATTTGCCAACACTGTCGCGGCACTATGGCCGGGCCGAGAGGCATGGAATTGTGTGTGGGGATGGTGATTTGGCAACACTGTCGCGGCGCTATGGCCCGGCCGAGAGGCAAGGATTTGTGTGTGGGGATGGTGATTTGCCAACACTGTCGCGGCGCTATGGCCGGGCCGAGATGCAAGGATTTGTGTGTGGGGATGGTGATTTGCCAACACTGTCGCGGCACTATGGCCGGGCCGAAATGCAAGGATTTGTGTGTGGGGATAGTGATTTGCCAACACTGTCGCGGCACTATGGAAGGGCTGAGATGCAAGGATTTGTGTGTGAGGATGGTGATTTGCCAACACTGTCGCGGCACTATGGCCGGGCCGAGATGCAAGGATTTGTGTGTGGGGATAGTGATTTGCCAACACTGTCGCGGCGCTATGGCCGGGCCGAAACGCAAGGATTTGTGTGTGGGGATGGTGATTTGGCAACACTGTCGCGGCACTATGGACGGGCCGAGATGCAAGGATTTGTGTGTGGGGATGGTGATTTGGCAACACTGTCGTGGCGCTATGGCCCGGGCCGAGATGCAAGGATTTGTGTGTGGGGATGGTGATTTGCCAACACTGTCGCGGCACAACGGCCGGGCCGAGATGCAAGGATTTGTGTGTGGGGATAGTGATTTGCCAACACTGTCGCGGCACTATGGCCGGGCCGAGAGGCAAGGATTTGTGTGTGGGGATGGTGATTTGCCAACACTGTCGCGTCGCTATGGCTGGGCCGAAGGCAAGGATTTTTTGTTTGGGGATAGTGATTTGCAAATAACTGTCGCGGCACTATGGCCGGGCCGAGAAGCAAGGGTTTGTGTGTGGGGATAGTGATTTGCCAACACTGTCGCGGCACTATGGCCCGGCCGAGATGCAAGGATTTGTGTGTGGGGATAGTGATTTGCCAACACTGTCGCGGCACTATGGCCGGGCCGAGAGGCAAGGATTTGTGGGTGGGGATGGTGATTTGCCAACACTGTCGCGGCACTATGGCCGGGCCGAGAGGCAAGGATTTGTGTGTGGGGATGGTGATTTGGCAACACTGTCGCGGCGCTATGGCCGGGCCGAGAGGCAAGGATTTGTGTGTGGGGATGGTGATTTGGCAACACTGTCGCGGCGCTATGGCCCGGCCGAGATGCAAGGATTTGTGTGTGGGGATGGTGATTTGGCAACACTGTCGCGGCGCTATGGCCCGGGCCGAGATGCAAGGATTTGTGTGTGAGGATGGTGATTTGCCAACACTGTCGCGGCACTATGGCCGGTCCGAGAGGCAAGGATTTGAGTGTGGGGATAGTGATTTGCCAACACTGTCGCGGCACTATGGCCGGGCCGAGATGCAATTATTTGTGTGTGGGGATGGTGATTTGCCAACACTGTCGCGGCGCTATGGCCCGGCCGAGAGGCAAGGATTTGTGTGTGGGATAGTGATTTGCCAACACTGTCGCGGCACTATGGCCGGGCCGAGATGCAAGGATTTGTGTGTGGGGATGGTGATTTGCCAACACTGTCGCGGTGCTATGGCCCGGCCGAGAGGCAAGGATTTGTGTGTGGGGATGGTGATTTGCCAACACTGTCGCGGCGCTATGGCCGAGCCGAGACGCAAGGATTTGTGTGTGGGGATGGTGATTTGGCAACACCGTCGCGCGCTATGGCCGGGCCGAGAGGCAAGGATTTGTGTGTGGGGATGGTGATTTGCCAACACTGTCGTGGCGCTATGTCGCGGGACGAAATGCAAAGATTTGTGTGTGGGGATGGTGATTTGCCAACACTGTCGCGGCACTATGGCCGGGCCAAGATGCAAGGATTTGTGTGTGGGGATGGTGATTTGGCAACACTGTCGCGGCGCTATGGCCGGGGCCGAGAAGCAAGGATTTGTGTGTGGGGATGGTGATTTGCCAACACTGTCGCGGAGCTATGGCCCCGGCCGTGAGGCAAGGATTTGTGTGTGGGGATGGTGATTTGCCAACACTGTCGCGGCACTATGGCCGGGCCGAGATGCAAGGATTTGTGTGTGGGGATAGTGATTTGCAACACTGTCGCGGCACTATGGCCGGGCCGAGAGGCAAGGATTTGTGTGTGGGGATGGTGATTTGGCAACACTGTCGCGGCGCTATGGCCGGGCCGAGAGGCAAGGATTTGTGTGTGGGGATGGTGATTTGCCAACACTGTCGCGGCACTATGGCCGGGCCGAGATGCACGGATTTGTGTGTGGGGATGGTGATTTGCCAACACTGTCGCGGCACTATGGCCCGGCCGAGATGCACGGATTTGTGTGTGGGGATGGTGATTTACCAACACTGTCGCGGCACTATGGCCCGGCCGAGACGCAAGGATTTGTGTGTGGGGATGGTGATTTGCCAACACTGTCGCGGCACTATGGCCCGGCCGAGACGCAAGGATTTGTGTGTGGGGATGGTGATTTGCCAACACTGTCGCGGCACTATGGCCGGGCCGAGAGGCAAGGGTTTGTGTGTGGGGATGGTGATTTGCCAACACTGTCGCGTCGCTATGGCCGGGCCGAGATGCAAGGATTTGTGTGTGGGGATGGTGATTTGCCTACACTGTCGCGGCACTATGGCCGGGCCGAGATGCAAGGATTTGTGTGTGGGGATGGTGATTTGCCAACACTGTCGCGGCGCTATGGCCGGGCCGAGAGGCAAGGATTTGTGTGTGGGGATAGTGATTTGGCAACACTGTCGCGGCACTATGGCCGGGCCGAGATGCAAGGATTTGTGTTTGGGGATGGTGATTTGCCAACACTGTCGCGGCACTATGGCCCGGCCGAGATGCAAGGATTTGTGTGTGGGGATAGTGATTTGGCAACACTGTCGCGGCGCTATGGCCGGGCCGAGAGGCAAGGATTTGTGTGTGGGGATAGTGATTTGGCAACACTGTCGCGCTGTCGCGGCACTATGGCCGGGCCGAGATGCAAGGATTTGTGTGTGGGGATGGTGATTTGCCAACACTGTCGCGGCGCTATGGCCGGGCCGAGAGGCAAGGATTTGTGTGTGGGGATGGTGATTTGCCAACACTGTCGCGGCACTATGGCCGGGCCGAGATGCAAGGATTTGTGTGTGGGGATGGTGATTTGGCAACACTGTCGTGGCGCTATGGCCCGGGCCGAGATGCAAGGATTTGTGTGTGGGGATGGTGATTTGCCAACACTGTCGCGGCACTATGGCCGGGCCGAGATGCAAGGATTTGTGTGTGGGGATAGTGATTTGCCAACACTGTCGCGGCACTATGGCCGGGCCGAGAGGCAAGGATTTGTGTGTGGGGATGGTGATTTGCCAACACTGTCGCGTCGCTATGGCTGGGCCGAGAGGCAAGGATTTGTGTGTGGGGATAGTGATTTGCCAAAACTGTCGCGGCACTATGGCCGGGCCGAGAAGCAAGGGTTTGTGTGTGGGGATAGTGATTTGCCAACACTGTCGCGGCACTATGGCCCGGCCGAGATGCAAGGATTTGTGTGTGGGGATAGTGATTTGCCAACACTGTCGCGGCACTATGGCCGGGCCCAGAGGCAAGGATTTGTGTGTGGGGATGGTGATTTGGCAACACTGTCGCGGCGCTATGGCCGGGCCGAGAGGCAAGGATTTGTGTGTGGGGATGGTGATTTGGCAACACTGTCGCGGCGCTATGGCCGGGCCGAGAGGCAAGGATTTGTGTGTGGGGATGGTGATTTGGCAACACTGTCGCGGCGCTATGGCCGGGCCGAGAGGCAAGGATTTGTGGGTGGGGATGGTGATTTGCCAACACTGTCGCGGCACTATGGCCGGGCCGAGAGGCAAGGATTTGTGTGTGGGGATGGTGATTTGGCAACACTGTCGCGGCGCTATGGCCGGGCCGAGAGGCAAGGATTTGTGGGTGGGGATGGTGATTTGGCAACACTGTCGCGGCGCTATGGCCGGGCCGAGAGGCAAGGATTTGTGGGTGGGGATGGTGATTTGCCAACACTGTCGCGGCACTATGGCCGGGCCGAGAGGCAAGGATTTGTGTGTGGGGATAGTGATTTGGCAACACTGTCGCGGCGCTATGGCCGGGCCGAGAGGCAAGGATTTGTGTGTGGGGATGGTGATTTGGCAACACTGTCGCGGCGCTATGGCCCGGCCGAGATGCAAGGATTTGTGTGTGGGGATGGTGATTTGGCAACACTGTCGCGGCGCTATGGCCCAGGCCGAGATGCAAGGATTTGTGTGTGAGGATGGTGATTTGCCAACACTGTCGCGGCCGTATGGCCGGTCCGAGAGGCAAGGATTTGTGTGTGGGGATAGTGATTTGCCAACACTGTCGCGGCACTATGGCCGGGCCGAGAGGCAAGGATTTGTGTGTGGGGATGGTGATTTGCCAACACTGTCGCGGCACTATGGCCGGGCCGAGAGGCAAGGATTTGTGTGTGGGGATGGTGATTTGCCAACACTGTCACGGCACTATGGCCCGGCCGAGAGGCAAGGATTTGTGTGTGGGGATGGTGATTTGCCAACACTGTCGCGGCACTATGGCCGGGCCGAGAGGCAAGGATTTGTGTGTGGGGATGGTGATTTGCCAACACTGTCGCGGCACTATGGCCGGGCCGAGATGCAATTATTTGTGTGTGGGGATGGTGATTTGCCAACACTGTCGCGGCGCTATGGCCCGGCCGAGACGCAAGGATTTGTGTGTGGGGATGGTGATTTGGCAACACTGTCGCGGCGCTATGGCCGGGCCGAGAGGCAAGGATTTGTGTGAGGGGATGGTGATTTGCCAACACTGTCACGGCACTATGGCCCGGCCGAGAGGCAAGGATTTGTGTGTGGGGATGGTGATTTGGCAACACTGTCGCGGCGCTATGGCCCGGGCGTGAGGCAAGGATTTGTGTGTGGGGACGGTGATTTGCCAACACTGTCGCGGCGCTATGGCCGGGCCGAGAGGCAAGGATTTGTGTGTGGGGATGGTGATTTGCCAACACTGTCGCGGCGCTATGGCCCGGGCCGAGATGCAAGGATTTGTGTGTGGGGATGATGATTTGCCAACACTGTCGCGGCACTATGGCCGGGCCGAGAAGCAAGGATTTGTGTGTGGGGATGGTGATTTGGCAACACTGTCGCGGCGCTATGGCCGGGGCCGAGAAGCAAGGATTTGTGTGTGGTGATGGTGATTTGCCAACATTATCGCGGCACTATGGCCGGGCCGAGAGGCAAGGATTTGTGTGTGGGGATGGTGATTTGCCAACACTGTCGCGGCACTATGGCCCGGCCGCGACGCAAGGATTTGTGTGTGGGGATGGTGATTTGCCAACACTGTCGCGGCGCTATGGCCCGGCCGAGACGCAAGGATTTGTGTGTGGGGATGGTGATTTGGCAACACTGTCGCGGCGCTATGGCCGGGCCGAGAGGCAAGGATTTGTGTGTGGGGATGGTGATTTGCCAACACTGTCGCGGCACTATGGCCGGGCCGAGATGCACGGATTTGTGTGTGGGGATGGTGATTTGCCAACACTGTCGCGGCACTATGGCCCGGCCGAGATGCACGGATTTGTGTGTGGGGATGGTGATTTGCCAACACTGTCGCGGCACTATGGCCCGGCCGAGACGCAAGGATTTGTGTGTGGGGATGGTGATTAGGCAACACTGTCGCGGCGCTATGGCCCGGGCCGAGATGCACGGATTTGTGTGTGGGGATGGTGATTTGCCAACACTGTCGCGGCGCTATGACCCGGGCCGAGAGGCAAGGATTTGTGTGTGGGGATGGTGATTTGCCAACACTGTCGCGGCACAATGGCCGGGCCGAGAGGCAAGGATTTGTGTGTGGGGATAGTGATTTGCCAACACTGTCGCGGCACTATGGCCGGGCCGAGAGGCAAGGGTTTGTGTGTGGGGATGTTGATTTTCCAACACTGTCGCGGCACTATGGCCGGGCCGAGATGCAAGGATTTGTGTGTGGGGATGGTGAGTTGCCAACACTGTCGCGGCGCTATGGCCGGGCCGAGAGGCAAGGATTTGTGTGTGGGGATAGTGATTTGCCAACACTGTCGCGGCACTATGGCCCGGCCGAGAGGCAAGGGTTTGTGTGTGGGGATGGTGATTTGCCAACACTGTCGCGTCGCTATGGCCGGGCCGAGATGCAAGGATTTGTGTGTGGGGATGGTGATTTGCCAACACTGTCGCGGCACTATGGCCGGGCCGAGATGCAAGGATCTGTGTGTGGGGATGGTGATTTGCCAACACTGTCGCGGCGCTATGGCCGGGCCGAGAGGCAAGGATTTGTGTGTGGGGATATTGATTTGGCAACAATGTCGCGGCACTATGGCCGGGCCGAGATGCAAGGATTTGTGTGTGGGGATGGTGATTTGCCAACACTGTCGCGGCACTATGGCCCGGCCGAGATGCAAGGATTTGTGTGTGGGGATGGTGATTTGCCAACACTGTCGCGGCGCTATGGCCGGGCCGAGAGGCAAGGATTTGTGTGTGGGGATAGTGATTTGGCAACACTGTCGCGGCACTATTGCCGGGCCGAGATGCAAGGATTTGTGTGTGGGGATGGTGATTTGCCAACACTGTCGCGGCACTATGGCCCCGCCGAGATGCAAGGATTTGTGTGTGGGGATGGTGATTTGCCAACACTGTCGCGGCGCTATGGCCGGGCCGAGTGGCAAGGATTTGTGTGTGGGGATAGTGATTTGGCAACACTGTCGCGGCACTATGGCCGGGCCGAGATGCAAGGATTTGTGTGTGGGGTTGGTGATTTGCCAACACTGTCGCGGCGCTATGGCCGGGCCGAGAGGCAAGGATTTGTGTGAGGGGATGGTGATTTGCCAACACTGTCGCGGAACTATGGCCCGGGCCGAGATGCAAGGATTTGTGTGTGGGGATGGTGATTTGGCAACACTGTCGTGGCGCTATGGCCCGGGCCGAGATGCAAGGATTTGTGTGTGGGGATGGTGATTTGCCAACACTGTCGCGGCACTATGGCCGGGCCGAGATGCAAGGATTTGTGTGTGGGGATAGTGATTTGCCAACACAGTCGCGGCACTATGGCCGGGCCGAGAGGCAAGGATTTGTGTGTGGGGATGGTGATTTGCCAACACTGTCGCGTCGCTATGGCCGGGCCGAGAGGCAAGGATTTGTGTGTGGGGATAGAGATTTGCCAAAACTGTCGCGGCACTATGTCCGGGCCGAGAAGCAAGGGTTTGTGTGTGGGGATAGTGATTTGCCAACACTGTCGCGGCACTATGGCCCGGCCGAGATGCAAGGATTTGTGTGTGGGGATAGTGATTTGCCAACACTGTCGCGGCACTATGGCCGGGCCCAGAGGCAAGGATTTGTGGGTGGGGATGGTGATTTGCCAACACTGTCGCGGCACTATGGCCCGGCCGAGATGCAAGGATTTGTGTGTGGGGATTGTGATTTGCCAACACTGCCGCGGCGCTATGGCCGGGCCGAGAGGCAAGGATTTGTGTGTGGGGGTAGTGATTTGGCAACACTGTCGCGGCACTATGGCCGGGCCGAGACGCGAGGATTTGTGTGTGGGGATGGTGATTTGCCAACACTGTCGCGGCGCTATGGCCGGGCCGAGAGGCAAGGATTTGTGTGTGGGGATGGTGATTTGCCAACACTGTCGCGGCGCTATGGCCGGGCCGAGAGGCAAGGATTTGTGTGTGGGGATAGTGATTTGGCAACACTGTCGCGGCACTATTGCCGGGCCGAGATGCAAGGATTTGTGTGTGGGGATGGTGATTTGCCAACACTGTCGCGGCACTATGGCCCGGCCGAGATGCAAGGATTTGTGTGTGGGGATGGTGATTTGCCAACACTGTCGCGGCGCTATGGCCGGGCCGAGAGGCAAGGATTTGTGTGTGGGGATAGTGATTTGGCAACACTGTCGCGGCACTATGGCCGGGCCGAGATGCAAGGATTTGTGTGTGGGGATAGTGATTTGGCAACACTGTCGCGGCACTATGGCCGGGCCGAGATGCAAGGATTTGTGTGTGGGGATAGTGATTTGCCAACACTGTCGCGGCACTATGGCCGGGCCGAGAGGCAAGGAATTGTGTGTGGGGATGGTGATTTGGCAACACTGTCGCGGCGCTATGGCCCGGCCGAGAGGCAAGGATTTGTGTGTGGGGATGGTGATTTGCCAACACTGTCGCGGCGCTATGGCCGGGCCGAGATGCAAGGATTTGTGTGTGGGGATGGTGATTTGCCAACACTGTCGCGGCACTATGGCCGGGCCGAAATGCAAGGATTTGTGTGTGGGGATAGTGATTTGCCAACACTGTCGCGGCACTATGGAAGGGCTGAGATGCAAGGATTTGTGTGTGGGGATGGTGATTTGCCAACACTGTCGCGGCACTATGGCCGGGCCGAGATGCAAGGATTTGTGTGTGGGGATAGTGATTTGCCAACACTGTCGCGGCGCTATGGCCGGGCCGAAACGCAAGGATTTGTGTGTGGGGATGGTGATTTGGCAACACTGTCGCGGCACTATGGACGGGCCGAGATGCAAGGATTTGTGTGTGGGGATGGTGATTTGGCAACACTGTCGTGGCGCTATGGCCCGGGCCGAGATGCAAGGATTTGTGTGTGGGGATGGTGATTTGCCAACACTGTCGCGGCACTATGGCCGGGCCGAGATGCAAGGATTTGTGTGTGGGGATAGTGATTTGCCAACACTGTCGCGGCACTATGGCCGGGCCGAGAGGCAAGGATTTGTGTGTGGGGATGGTGATTTGCCAACACTGTCGCGTCGCTATGGCTGGGCCGAGAGGCAAGGATTTGTGTTTGGGGATAGTGATTTGCAAAAAACTGTCGCGGCACTATGGCCGGGCCGAGAAGCAAGGGTTTGTGTGTGGGGACAGTGATTTGCCAACACTGTCGCGGCACTATGGCCCGGCCGAGATGCAAGGATTTGTGTGTGGGGATAGTGATTTGCCAACACTGTCGCGGCACTATGGCCGGGCCGAGCGGCAAGGATTTGTGGGTGGGGATGGTGATTTGCCAACACTGTCCCGGCACTATGGCCGGGCCGAGAGGCAAGGATTTGTGTGTGGGGATGGTGATTTGGCAACACTGTCGCGGCGCTATGGCCGGGCCGAGAGGCAAGGATTTGTGTGTGGGGATGGTGATTTGGCAACACTGTCGCGGCGCTATGGCCCGGCCGAGATGCAAGGATTTGTGTGTGGGGATGGTGATTTGGCAACACTGTCGCGGCGCTATGGCCCGGGCCGAGATGCAAGGATTTGTGTGTGAGGATGGTGATTTGCCAACACTGTCGCGGCACTATGGCCGGTCCGAGAGGCAAGGATTTGTGTGTGGGGATAGTGATTTGCCAACACTGTCGCGGCACTATGGCCGGGCCGAGATGCAATTATTTGTGTGTGGGGATGGTGATTTGCCAACACTGTCGCGGCGCTATGGCCCGGCCGAGAGGCAAGGATTTGTGTGTGGGATAGTGATTTGCCAACACTGTCGCGGCACTATGGCCGGGCCGAGATGCAAGGATTTGTGTGTGGGGATGGTGATTTGCCAACACTGTCGCGGCGCTATGGCCCGGCCGAGAGGCAAGGATTTGTGTGTGGGGATGGTGATTTGCCAACACTGTCGCGGCGCTATGGCCGAGCCGAGAGGCAAGGATTTGTGTGTGGGGATGGTGATTTGGCAACACCGTCGCGCGCTATGGCCGGGCCGAGAGGCAAGGATTTGTGTGTGGGGATGGTGATTTGCCAACACTGTCGTGGCGCTATGTCCCGGGACGAAATGCAAGGATTTGTGTGTGGGGATGGTGATTTGCCAACACTGTCGCGGCACTATGGCCGGGCCAAGATGCAAGGATTTGTGTGTGGGGATGGTGATTTGGCAACACTGTCGCGGCGCTATGGCCGGGGCCGAGAAGCAAGGATTTGTGTGTGGGGATGGTGATTTGCCAACACTGTCGCGGCACTATGGCCGGGCCGAGAGGCAAGGATTTGTGTGTGGGGATGGTGATTTGCCAACACTGTCGCGGCACTATGGCCGGGCCGAGATGCAAGGATTTGTGTGTGGGGATAGTGATTTGCAACACTGTCGCGGCACTATGGCCGGGCCGAGAGGCAAGGATTTGTGTGTGGGGATGGTGATTTGGCAACACTGTCGCGGCGCTCAAGCCGGGCCGAGAGGCAAGGATTTGTGTGTGGGGATGGTGATTTGCCAACACTGTCGCGGCACTATGGCCGGGCCGAGATGCACGGATTTGTGTGTGGGGATGGTGATTTGCCAACACTGTCGCGGCACTATGGCCCGGCCGAGATGCACGGATTTGTGTGTGGGGATGGTGATTTACCAACACTGTCGCGGCACTATGGCCCGGCCGAGACGCAAGGATTTGTGTGTGGGGATGGTGATTTGCCAACACTGTCGCGGCACTATGGCCCGGCCGAGACGCAAGGATTTGTGTGTGGGGATGGTGATTTGCCAACACTGTCGCGGCACTATGGCCGGGCCGAGAGGCAAGGGTTTGTGTGTGGGGATGGTGATTTGCCAACACTGTCGCGTCGCTATGGCCGGGCCGAGATGCAAGGATTTGTGTGTGGGGATGGTGATTTGCCTACACTGTCGCGGCACTATGGCCGGGCCGAGATGCAAGGATTTGTGTGTGGGGATGGTGATTTGCCAACACTGTCGCGGCGCTATGGCCGGGCCGAGAGGCAAGGATTTGTGTGTGGGGATAGTGATTTGGCAACACTGTCGCGGCACTATGGCCGGGCCGAGATGCAAGGATTTGTGTGTGGGGATGGTGATTTGCCAACACTGTCGCGGCACTATGGCCCGGCCGAGATGCAAGGATTTGTGTGTGGGGATAGTGATTTGGCAACACTGTCGCGGCGCTATGGCCGGGCCGAGAGGCAAGGATTTGTGTGTGGGGATAGTGATTTGGCAACACTGTCGCGGCACTATGGCCGGGCCGAGATGCAAGGATTTGTGTGTGGGGATGGTGATTTGCCAACACTGTCGCGGCGCTATGGCCGGGCCGAGAGGCAAGGATTTGTGTGTGGGGATGGTGATTTGCCAACACTGTCGCGGCACTATGGCCGGGCCGAGATGCAAGGATTTGTGTGTGGGGATGGTGATTTGGCAACACTGTCGTGGCGCTATGGCCCGGGCCGAGATGCAAGGATTTGTGTGTGGGGATGGTGATTTGCCAACACTGTCGCGGCACTATGGCCGGGCCGAGATGCAAGGATTTGTGTGTGGGGATAGTGATTTGCCAACACTGTCGCGGCACTATGGCCGGGCCGAGAGGCAAGGATTTGTGTGTGGGGATGGTGATTTGCCAACACTGTCGCGTCGCTATGGCTGGGCCGAGAGGCAAGGATTTGTGTGTGGGGATAGTGATTTGCCAAAACTGTCGCGGCACTATGGCCGGGCCGAGAAGCAAGGGTTTGTGTGTGGGGATAGTGATTTGCCAACACTGTCGCGGCACTATGGCCCGGCCGAGATGCAAGGATTTGTGTGTGGGGATAGTGATTTGCCAACACTGTCGCGGCACTATGGCCGGGCCCAGAGGCAAGGATTTGTGTGTGGGGATGGTGATTTGGCAACACTGTCGCGGCGCTATGGCCGGGCCGAGAGGCAAGGATTTGTGTGTGGGGATGGTGATTTGGCAACACTGTCGCGGCGCTATGGCCGGGCCGAGAGGCAAGGATTTGTGTGTGGGGATGGTGATTTGGCAACACTGTCGCGGCGCTATGGCCGGGCCGAGAGGCAAGGATTTGTGGGTGGGGATGGTGATTTGCCAACACTGTCGCGGCACTATGGCCGTGCCGAGAGGCAAGGATTTGTGTGTGGGGATGGTGATTTGGCAACACTGTCGCGGCGCTATGGCCGGGCCGAGAGGCAAGGATTTGTGTGTGGGGATGGTGATTTGGCAACACTGTCGCGGCGCTATGGCCGGGCCGAGAGGCAAGGATTTGTGGGTGGGGATGGTGATTTGCCAACACTGTCGCGGCACTATGGACGGGCCGAGAGGCAAGGATTTGTGTGTGGGGATGGTGATTTGGCAACACTGTCGCGGCGCTATGGCCGGGCCGAGAGGCAAGGATTTGTGTGTGGGGATGGTGATTTGGCAACACTGTCGCGGCGCTATGGCCCGGCCGAGATGCAAGGATTTGTGTGTGGGGATGGTGATTTGGCAACACTGTCGCGGCGCTATGGCCCGGGCCGAGATGCAAGGATTTGTGTGTGAGGATGGTGATTTGCCAACACTGTCGCGGCCGTATGGCCGGTCCGAGAGGCAAGGATTTGTGTGTGGGGATAGTGATTTGCCAACACTGTCGCGGCACTATGGCCGGGCCGAGAGGCAAGGATTTGTGTGTGGGGATGGTGATTTGGCAACACTGTCGCGGCGCTATGGCCGGGCCGAGAGGCAAGGATTTGTGTGAGGGGATGGTGATTTGCCAACACTGTCGCGGCACTATGGCCCGGCCGAGAGGCAAGGATTTGTGTGTGGGGATGGTGATTTGGCAACACTGTCGCGGCGCTATGGCCCGGGCCGTGAGGCAAGGATTTGTGTGTGGGGACGGTGATTTGCCAACACTGTCGCGGCGCTATGGCCGGGCCGAGAGGCAAGGATTTGTGTGTGGGGATGGTGATTTGCCAACACTGTCGCGGCGCTATGGCCCGGGCCGAGATGCAAGGATTTGTGTGTGGGGATGATGATTTGCCAACACTGTCGCGGCACTATGGCCGGGCCGAGATGCAAGGATTTGTGTGTGGGGATGGTGATTTGGCAACACTGTCGCGGCGCTATGGCCGGGGCCGAGAAGCAAGGATTTGTGTGTGGTGATGGTGATTTGCCAACACTATCGCGGCACTATGGCCGGGCCGAGAGGCAAGGATTTGTGTGTGGGGATGGTGATTTGCCAACACTGTCGCGGCACTATGGCCCGGCCGCGACGCAAGGATTTGTGTGTGGGGATGGTGATTTGCCAACACTGTCGCGGCGCTATGGCCCGGCCGAGACGCAAGGATTTGTGTGTGGGGATGGTGATTTGGCAACACTGTCGCGGCGCTATGGCCGGGCCGAGAGGCAAGGATTTGTGTGTGGGGATGGTGATTTGCCAACACTGTCGCGGCACTATGGCCGGGCCGAGATGCACGGATTTGTGTGTGGGGATGGTGATTTGCCAACACTGTCGCGGCACTATGGCCCGGCCGAGATGCACGGATTTGTGTGTGGGGATGGTGATTTGCCAACACTGTCGCGGCACTATGGCCCGGCCGAGACGCAAGGATTTGTGTGTGGGGATGGTGATTAGGCAACACTGTCGCGGCGCTATGGCCCGGGCCGAGATGCACGGATTTGTGTGTGGGGATGGTGATTTGCCAACACTGTCGCGGCGCTATGACCCGGGCCGAGAGGCAAGGATTTGTGTGTGGGGATGGTGATTTGCCAACACTGTCGCGGCACAATGGCCGGGCCGAGAGGCAAGGATTTGTGTGTGGGGATAGTGATTTGCCAACACTGTCGCGGCACTATGGCCGGGCCGAGAGGCAAGGGTTTGTGTGTGGGGATGTTGATTTTCCAACACTGTCGCGGCACTATGGCCGGGCCGAGATGCAAGGATTTGTGTGTGGGGATGGTGAGTTGCCAACACTGTCGCGGCGCTATGGCCGGGCCGAGAGGCAAGGATTTGTGTGTGGGGATAGTGATTTGCCAACACTGTCGCGGCACTATGGCCCGGCCGAGAGGCAAGGGTTTGTGTGTGGGGATGGTGATTTGCCAACACTGTCGCGTCGCTATGGCCGGGCCGAGATGCAAGGATTTGTGTGTGGGGATGGTGATTTGCCAACACTGTCGCGGCACTATGGCCGGGCCGAGACGCAAGGATCTGTGTGTGGGGATGGTGATTTGCCAACACTGTCGCGGCGCTATGGCCGGGCCGAGAGGCAAGGATTTGTGTGTGGGGATATTGATTTGGCAACAATGTCGCGGCACTATGGCCGGGCCGAGATGCAAGGATTTGTGTGTGGGGATGGTGATTTGCCAACACTGTCGCGGCACTATGGCCCGGCCGAGATGCAAGGATTTGTGTGTGGGGATCGTGATTTGCCAACACTGTCGCGGCGCTATGGCCGGGCCGAGAGGCAAGGATTTGTGTGTGGGGATAGTGATTTGGCAACACTGTCGCGGCACTATGGCCGGGCCGAGATGCAAGGATTTGTGTGTGGGGATGGTGATTTGCCAACACTGTCGCGGCGCTATGGCCGGGCCGAGAGGCAAGGATTTGTGTGAGGGGATGGTGATTTGCCAACACTGTCGCGGCACTATGGCCCGGGCCGAGATGCAAGGATTTGTGTGTGGGGATGGTGATTTGGCAACACTGTCGTGGCGCTATGGCCCGGGCCGAGATGCAAGGATTTGTGTGTGGGGATGGTGATTTGCCAACACTGTCGCGGCACTATGGCCGGGCCGAGATGCAAGGATTTGTGTGTGGGGATAGTGATTTGCCAACACTGTCGCGGCACTATGGCCGGGCCGAGAGGCAAGGATTTGTGTGTGGGGATGGTGATTTGCCAACACTGTCGCGTCGCTATGGCCGGGCCGAGAGGCAAGGATTTGTGTGTGGGGATAGAGATTTGCCAAAACTGTCGCGGCACTATGGCCGGGCCGAGAAGCAAGGGTTTGTGTGTGGGGATAGTGATTTGCCAACACTGTCGCGGCACTATGGCCCGGCCGAGATGCAAGGATTTGTGTGTGGGGATAGTGATTTGCCAACACTGTCGCGGCACTATGGCCGGGCCCAGAGGCAAGGATTTGTGGGTGGGGATGGTGATTTGCCAACACTGTCGCGGCACTATGGCCGGGCCGAGAGGCAAGGATTTGTGTGTGGGGATGGTGATTTGGCAACACTGTCGCGGCGCTATGGCCGGGCCGAGAGGCAAGGATTTGTGTGTGGGGATGGTGATTTTCCAACACTGTAGCGGCGCTATGGCCCGGCCGAGAGGCAAGGATTTGTGTGTGGGGATGGTGATTTGGCAACACTGTCGCGGCGCTATGGCCGGGCCGAGAGGCAAGGATTTGTGTGTGGGGATGGTGATTTGGCAACACTGTCGCGGCGCTATGGCCCGGCCGAGATGCAAGGATTTGTGTGTGGGGATGGTGATTTGGCAACACTGTCGCGGCGCTATGGCCCGGGCCGAGATGCAAGGATTTGTGTGTGAGGATGGTGATTTGCCAACACTGTCGCGGCCGTATGGCCGGTCCGAGAGGCAAGGATTTATGTGTGGGGATAGTGATTTGCCAACACTGTCGCGGCACTATGGCCGGGCCGAGATGCAAGTATTTGTGTGTGGGGATGGTGATTTGCCAACACTGTCGCGGCGCTATGGCCCGGCCGAGTGGCAAGGATTTGTGTGTGGGGATAGTTATTTGCCAACACTGTCGCGGCACTATGGCCGGGCCGAGATGCAAGGATTTGTGTGTGGGGATGGTGATTTGCCAACACTGTCGCGGCGCTATGGCCCGGCCGAGAGGCAAGGATTTGTGTGTGGGGATGGTGATTTGCCAACACTGTCGCGTCGCTATGGCCGGGCCGAGATGCAAGGATTTGTGTGTGGGGATGGTGATTTGCCAACACTGTCGCGGCGCTATGGCCGGGCTGAGATGCAAGGATTTGTGTGTGGGGATGGTGATTTGCCAACACTGTCGCGTCGCTATGGCCGGGCCGAGATGCAAGGATTTGTGTGTGGGGATGGTGATTTGGCAACACTGTCGCGTCGCTATGGCCCGGCCGAGAGTCAAGGATTTGTGTGTGGGGATAGTGATTTGACAACACTGTCGCGGCACTATGGCCGGGCCGAGATGCAAGGGTTTGTGTGTGGGGATAGTTATTTGCCAACACTGTCGCGGCACTATGGCCCGGCCGAGAGGCAAGGATTTGTGTGTGGGGATGGTGATTTGCCAACACTGTCGCGGCACTATGGCCCGGCCGAGATGCAAGGATTTGTGGGTGGGGATGGTGATTTGCCAACACTGTCGCGTCGCTATGGCCGGGCCTAGATGCAAGGGTTTGTGTGTGGGGATGGTGATTTGGCAACACTGTCGCGGCGCTATGGCCCCGGCCGTGAGGCGAGGATTTGTGTGTGGGGACGGTGATTTGCCAACACTGTCGCGGCGCTATGGCCGGGCCGAGACGCAAGGATTTGTGTGTGGGGATGGTGATTTGGCAACACTGTCGCGGCGCTATGGCCGGGACGAGAGGCAAGGATTTGTGTGTGGGGATGGTGATTTGCCAACACTGTCGCGGCGCTATGGCCCGGGCCGAGATGCAAGGATTTGTGTGTGGGGATGATGATTTGCCAACACTGTCGCGGCACTATGGCTAGGCCGAGATGCAAGGATTTGTGTGTGGGGATGGTGATTTGGCAACACTGTCGCGGCGCTATGGCCGGGGCCGAGAAGCAAGGATTTGTGTGTGGGGATGGTGATTTGCCAACACTGTCGCGGCACTATGGCCGGGCCGAGAGGCAAGGATTTGTGTGTGGGGATGGTGATTTGCCAACAGTGTCGCGGCACTATGGCCCGGCCGAGACGCAAGGATTTGTGTGTGGGGATGGTGATATGCCAACACTGTCGCGGCGCTATGGCCCGGCCGAGACGCAAGGATTTGTGTGTGGGGATGGTGATTTGGCAACACTGTCGCGGCGCTATGGCCGGGCCGAGAGGCAAGGATTTGAGTGTGGGGATGGTGATTTGCCAACACTGTCGCGGCACTATGGCCGGGCCGAGATGCACGGATTTGTGTGTGGGGATGGTGATTTGCCAACACGGCTGCGGCACTATGGCCCGGCCGAGATGCACGGATTTGTGTGTGGGGATGGTGATTTGCCAACACAGTCGCGGCACTATGGCCCGGCCGAGACGCAAGGATTTGTGTGTGGGGATGGTGACTAGGCAACACTGTCGCGGCGCTATGGCCCGGGCCGAGATGCACGGATTTGTGTGTGGGGATGGTGATTTGCCAACACTGTCGCGGCGCTATGACCTGGGCCGAGAGGCAAGGATTTGTGAGTGGGGATGGTGATTTGCCAACACTGTCGCGGCACTATGGCCGGGCCGAGAGGCAAGGATTTGTGTGTGGGGATAGTGATTTGCCAACACTGTCGCGGCACTATGGCCGGGCCGAGAGGCAAGGGTTTGTGTGTGGGGATGGTGATTTGCCAACACTGTCGCGGCACTATGGCCGGGCCGAGATGCAAGGATTTGTGTGTGGGGATGGTGATTTGCCAACACTGTCGCGGCGCTATGGCCGGGCCGAGAGGCAAGGATTTGTGTGTGGGGATAGTGATTTGCCAACACTGTCGCGGCACTATGGCCCGGCCGAGAGGCAAGGGTTTGTGTGTGGGGATGGTGATTTGCCAACACTGTCGCGTCGCTATGGCCGGGCCGAGATGCAAGGATTTGTGTGTGGGGATGGTGATTTGCCAACACTGTCGCGGCACTATGGCCGGGCCGAGATGCAAGGATCTGTGTGTGGGGATGGTGATTTGCCAACACTGTCGCGGCGCTATGGCCGGGCCGAGAGGCAAGGATTTGTGTGTGGGGATAGTGATTTGGCAACACTGTCGCGGCATTATGGCCGGGCCGAGATGCAAGGATTTGTGTGTGGGGATGGTGATTTGCCAACACTGTCGCGGCACTATGGCCCGGCCGAGATGCAAGGATTTGTGTGTGGGGATGGTGATTTACCAACACTGTCGCGGCGCTATGGCCGGGCCGAGAGGCAAGGATTTGTGTGTGGGGGTAGTGATTTGGCAACACTGTCGCGGCACTATGGCCGGGCCGAGAAGCAAGGATTTGTGTGTGGGGATGGTGATTTGCCAACACTGTCGCGGCGCTATGGCCGGGCCGAGAGGCAAGGATTTGTGTGTGGGGATGGTGATTTGCCAACACTGTCGCGGCGCTATGGCCGGGCCGAGAGGCAAGGATTTGTGTGTGGGGATAGTGATTTGGCAACACTGTCGCGGCACTATGGCCGGGCCGAGATGCAAGGATCTGTGTGTGGGGATGGTGATTTGCCAACTCTGTCGCGGCGCTATGGCCGGGCCGAGAGGCAAGGATTTGTGTGTGGGGATAGTGATTTGGCAACACTGTCGCGGCACTATGGCCGGGCCGAGATGCAAGGATTTGTGTGTGGGGATGGTGATTTGCCAACACTGTCGCGGCACTATGGCCCGGCCGAGATGCAAGGATTTGTGTGTGGGGATGGTGATTTGCCAACACTGTCGCGGCGCTATGGCCGGGCCGAGAGGCAAGGATTTGTGTGTGGGGATAGTGATTTGGCAACACTGTCGCGGCACTATGGCCGGGCCGAGATGCAAGGATTTGTGTGTGGGGATAGTGATTTGGCAACTCTGTCGCGGCACTATGGCCGGGCCGAGATGCAAGGATTTGTGTGTGGGGATAGTGATTTGCCAACACTGTCGCGGCACTATGGCCGGGCCGAGAGGCAAGGAATTGTGTGTGGGGATGGTGATTTGGCAACACTGTCGCGGCGCTATGGCCCGGCCGAGAGGCAAGGATTTGTGTGTGGGGATGGTGATTTGCCAACACTGTCGCGGCGCTATGGCCGGGCCGAGATGCAAGGATTTGTGTGTGGGGATGGTGATTTGCCAACACTGTCGCGGCACTATGGCCGGGCCGAAATGCAAGGATTTGTGTGTGGGGATAGTGATTTGCCAACACTGTCGCGGCACTATGGCCGGGCCGAGATGCAAGGATTTGTGTGTGGGGATGGTGATTTGCCAACACTGTCGCGGCACTATGGCCGGGCCGAGATGCAAGGATTTGTGTGTGGGGATAGTGATTTGCCAACACTGTCGCGGCACTATGCCCGGGCCGAGATGCAAGGATTTGTGTGTGGGGATAGTGATTTGCCAACACTGTCGCGGCGCTATGGCCGGGCCGAGACGCAAGGATTTGTGTGTGGGGATGGTGATTTGGCAACACTGTCGCGGCGCTATGGCCCGGCCGAGAGGCAAGGATTTGTGTGTGGGGATGGTGATTTGCCAACACTGTCGCGTCGCTATGGCCGGGCCGAGATGCAAGGATTTGTGTGTGGGGATGGTGATTTGCCAACACGGTCGCGGCGCTATGGCCGGGCCGAGACGCAAGGATTTGTGTGTGGGGATAGTGATTTGGCAACACTGTCGCGGCACTATGGCCCGGGCCGAGAGGCCAGGATTTGTGTGTGGGGATGGTGATTTGCCAACACTGTCGCGGCACTATGGCCGGGCCGAGATGCAAGGATTTGTGTGTGGGGATAGTGATTTGCCAACACTGTCGCGGCGCTATGGCCGGGCCGAGAGGCAAGGATTTGTGTGTGGGGATGGTGATTTGGCAACACTGTCGCGGCGCTATGGCCGGGCCGAGAGGCAAGGATTTGTGTGTGGGGATGGTGATTTGGCAACACTGTCGCGGCGCTATGGCCCGGCCGAGATGCAAGGATTTGTGTGTGGGGATGGTGATTTGCCAACACTGTCGCGGCGCTATGGCCGGGCCGAGACGCAAGGATTTGTGTGTGGGGATGGTGATTTGCCAACACTGTCGCTGCGCTATGCCCGGGCCGAGACGCAAGGATTTGTGTGTGGGGATAGTGATTTGGCAACACTGTCGCGGCACTATGGCCAGGGCCGAGAGGCAAGGATTTGTGTGTGGGGATGGTGATTTGCCAACACTGTCGCGGCACTATGGCCGGGCCGAGATGCAAGGATTTGTGTGTGGGGATAGTGATTTGCCAACACTGTCGCGGCGCTATGGCCGGGCCGAGATGCAAGGATTTGTGTGTGGGGATGGTGATTTGGCAACACTGTCGCGGCGCTATGGCCGGGCCGAGAGGCAAGGATTTGTGTGTGGGGATGGTGATTTGCCAACACTGTCGCGGCGCTATGGCCCGGCCGAGAGGCAAGGATTTGTGTGTGGGGATGGTGATTTGGCAACACTGTCGCGGCGCTATGGCCGGGCCGAGAGGCAAGGATTTGTGTGTGGGGATGGTGATTTGGCAACACTTTCGCGGCGCTATGGCCCGGCCGAGAGGCAAGGATTTGTGTGTGGGGATGGTGATTTGCCAACACTGTCGCGGCGCTATGGCCCGGCCGAGAGGCAAGGATTTGTGTGTGGGGATGGTGATTTGGCAACACTGTCGCGGCGCTATGGCCGGGCCGAGAGGCAAGGATTTGTGTGTGGGGATGGTGATTTGGCAACACTGTCGCGGCGCTTTGGCCCTGGCCGAGATGCAAGGATTTGTGTGTGGGGATGGTGATTTGCCAACACTGTCGCGGCACTATGGCCGGTCCGAGAGGCAAGGATTTGTGTGTGGGGATAGTGATTTGCCAACACTGTCGCGGCACTATGGCCGGGCCGAGATGTAAGTATTTGTGTGTGGGGATGGTGATTTGCCAACACTGTCGCGGCGCTATGGCCCGGCCGAGAGGCAAGGATTTGTGTGTGGGGATGGTGATTTGCCAACACTGTCGCGGCACTATGGCCGGGCCGAGAGGCAAGGATTTGTGTGTGGGGATAGTGATTTGCCAACACTGTCGCGGCACTATGGCCGGGCCGAGATGCTAGGATTTGTGTGTGGGGATGGTGATTTGCCAACACTGTCGCGGCGCTATGGCCCGGCCGAGAGGCAAGGATTTGTGTGTGGGGATGGTGATTTGCCAACACTGTCGCGTCGCTATGGCCGGGCCGAGATGCAAGGATTTGTGTGTGGGGATGGTGATTTGCCAACACTGTCGCGGCGCTGTGGCCGGGCCGAGATGCAAGGATTTGTGTGTGGGGATGGTGATTTGCCAACACTGTCGCGGCACTATGGCCGGGCCGAAATGCACGGATTTGTGTGTGGGGATGGTGATTTGCCAACACTGTCGCGGCACTATGGCCCGGCCGAGATGCACGGATTTGTGTGTGGGGATGGTGATTTGCCAACACTGTCGCGGCACTATGGCCCGGCCGAGACGCAAGGATTTGTGTGTGGGGATGGTGATTAGGCAACACTGTCGCGGCGCTATGGCCCGGGCCGAGATGCACGGATTTGTGTGTGGGGATGGTGATTTGCCAACACTGTCGCGGCGCTATGACCTGGGCCGAGAGGCAAGGATTTGTGTGTGGGGATGGTGATTTGCCAACACTCTCGCGGCACTATGGCCGGGCCGAGAGGCAAGGATTTGTGTGTGGGGATAGTGATTTACCAACACTGTCGCGGCACTATGGCCGGGCCGAGAGGCAAGGGTTTGTGTGTGGGGATGGTGATTTGCCAACACTGTCGCGGCACTATGGCCGGGCCGAGATGCAAGGATTTGTGTGTGGGGATGGTGATTTGCCAACACTGTCGCGGCGCTATGGCCGGGCCGAGAGGCAAGGATTTGTGTGTGGGGATAGTGATTTGCCAACACTGTCGCGGCACTATGGCCCGGCCGAGAGGCAAGGGTTTGTGTGTGGGGATGGTGATTTGCCAACACTGTCGCGTCGCTATGGCCGGGCCGAGATGCAAGGATTTGTGTGTGGGGATGGTGATTTGCCAACACTGTCGCGGCACTATGGCCGGGCCGAGATGCATGGATCTGTGTGTGGGGATGGTGATTTGCCAACACTGTCGCGGCGCTATGGCCGGGCCGAGAGGCAAGGATTTGTGTGTGGGGATAGTGATTTGGCAACACTGTCGCGGCACTATGGCCGGGCCGAGATGCAAGGATTTGTGTGTGGGGATGGTGATTTGCCAACACTGTCGCGGCACTATGGCCCGGCCGAGATGCAAGGATTTGTGTGTGGGGATGGTGATTTGCCAACATTGTCGCGGCGCTATGGCCGGGCCGAGAGGCAAGGATTTGTGTGTGGGGATAGTGATTTGGCAACACTGTCGCGGCACTATGGCCGGGCCGAGAAGCAAGGATTTGTGTGTGGGGATGGTGATTTGCCAACACTGTCGCGGCGCTATGGCCGGGCCGAGAGGCAAGGATTTGTGTGTGGGGATGGTGATTTGCCAACACTGTCGCGGCGCTATGGCCGGGCCGAGAGGCAATGATTTGTGTGTGGGGATAGTGATTTGGCAACACTGTCGCGGCACTATTGCCGGGCCGAGATGCAAGGATTTGTGTGTGGTGATGGTGATTTTCCAACACTGTCGCGGCACTATGGCCCGGCCGAGATGCAAGGATTTGTGTGTGGGGATGGTGATTTGGCAACACTGTCGCAGCGCTATGGCCGGGCCGAGAGGCAAGGATTTTTGTGTGGGGATAGTGATTTGGCAACACTGTCGCGGCACTATGGCCGGGCCGAGATGCAAGGATTTGTATGTGGGGATAGTGATTTGGCAACACTGTCGCGGCACTATGGCCGGGCCGAGATGCAAGGATTTGTGTGTGGGGATAGTGATTTGCCAACACTGTCGCGGCACTATGGCCGGGCCGAGAGGCAAGGATTTGTGTGTGGGGATGGTGATTTGGCAACACTGTCGCGGCGCTATGGCCCGGCCGAGAGGCAAGGATTTGTGTGTGGGGATGGTGATTTGCCAACACTGTCGCGGCGCCATGGCCGGGCCGAGATGCAAGGATTTGTGTGTGGGGATGGTGATTTGCCAACACTGTCGCGGCACTATGGCCGGGCCGAAATGCAAGGATTTGTGTGTGGGGATAGTGATTTGCCAACACTGTCGCGGCACTATGGCCGGGCCGAGATGCAAGGATTTGTGTGTGGGGATGGTGATTTGCCAACACTGTCGCGGCACTATGGCCGGGCCGAGATGCAAGGATTTGTGTGTGGGGATAGTGAGTTGCCAACACTGTCGCGGCACTATGGCCGGGCCGAGATGCAAGGATTTGTGTGTGGGGATAGTGATTTGCCAACACTGTCGCGGCGCTATGGCCGGGCCGAGACGCAAGGATTTGTGTGTGGGGATGGTGATTTGGCAACACTGTCGCGGCGCTATGGCCCGGCCGAGAGGCAAGGATTTGTGTGTGGTGATGGTGATTTGCCAACACTGTCGCGTCGCTATGGCCGGGCCGAGATGCAAGGATTTGTGTGTGGGGATGGTGATTTGCCAACACTGTCGCGGCGCTATGGCCGGGCCGAGACGCAAGGATTTGTGTGTGGGGATAGTGATTTGTTTACACTGTCGCGGCACTATGGCCCGAGCCGAGAGGCCAGGATTTGTGTGTGGGGATGGTGATTTGCCAACACTGTCGCGGCACTATGGCCGGGCCGAGATGCAAGGATTTGTGTGTGGGGATAGTGATTTGCCAACACTGTCGGGGCGCTATGGCCGGGCCGAGAGGCAAGGATTTGTGTGTGGGGATGGTGATTTGGCAACACTGTCGCGGCGCTATGGCCGGGCCGAGAGGCAAGGATTTGTGTGTGGGGATGGTGATTTGGAACACTGTCGCGGCGCTATGGCCCGGCCGAGATGCAAGGATTTGTGTGTGGGGATGGTGATTTGCCAACACTGTCGCGGCGCTATGGCCGGGCCGAGACGCAAGGATTTGAGTGTGGGGATGGTGATTTGCCAACACTGTCGCGGCGCAATGGCCGGGCCGAGACGCAAGGATTTGTGTGTGGGGATAGTGATTTGGCAACACTGTCGCGGCACTATGGCCCGGGCCGAGAGGCAAGGATTTGTGTGTGGGGATGGTGATTTGCCATCACTGTCGCGGCACTATGGCCGGGCCGAGATGCAAGGATTTGTGTGTGGGGATAGTGATTTGCCAACACTGTCGCGGCGCTATGGCTGGGCCGAGAGGCAAGGATTTGTGTGTGGGGATGGTGATTTGGCAACACTGTCGCGGCGCTATGGCCGGGCCGAGAGGCAAGGATTTGTGTGTGGGGATGGTGATTTGCCAACACTGTCGCGGCGCTATGGCCCGGCCGAGAGGCAAGGATTTGTGTGTGGGGATGGTGATTTGGCAACACTGTCGCGGCGCTATGGCCGGGCCGAGAGGCAAGGATTTGTGTGTGGGGATGGTGATTTGCCAACACTGTCGCGTCGCTATGGCCGGGCCGAGATGCAAGGATTTGTGTGTGGGGATGGTGATTTGGCAACACTGTCGCTTCGCTATGGCCCGGCCGAGAGGCAAGGATTTGTGTGTGGGGATAGTGATTTGCCAACACTGTCGCGGCACTATGGCCGGGCCGAGATGCAAGGGTTTGTGTGTGGGGATAGTGATTTTCCAACACTGTCGCGGCACTATGGCCCGGCCGAGAGGCAAGGATTTGTGTGTGGGGATGGTGATTTGCCAACACTGTCGCGGCACTATGGCCCGGCTGAGATGCAAGGATTTGTGTGTGGGGATAGTGATTTGCCAACATTGTCGCGGCACTATGGCTGGGCCGAGATGCAAGGGTTTGTGTGTGGGGATGGTGATTTGCCAACACTGTCGCGGCACTATGGCCGGGCCGAGAGGCAAGGATTTGTGTGTGGGGATGGTGATTTGCCAACACTGTCGCGGCACAATGCCCGGGCCGAGATGCACGGATTTGTGTGTGGGGATGGTGATTTGCCAACACTGTCGCGGCGCTATGGCCGGGCCGAGACGCAAGGATTTGTGTGTGGGGATGGTGATTTGGCAACACTGTCGCGGCGCTATGGCCCGTGCCGAGAGGCAAGGATTTGTGTGTGGGGAAGGTGATTTGCCAACACTGTCGCGGCGCTATGGCCCGGCCGAGACACAAGGATTTGTGTGTGGGGATGGTGATTTGCCAACACTGTCGCGGCGCTATGGCCGGGCCGAGAGGCAAGGATTTGTGTGAGGGGATGGTGGTTTGCCAACACTGTCGCGGCACTGTGGCCCGGCCGAGACGCAAGGATTTGTGTGTGGGGATGGTGATTTGGCAACACTGTCGCGGCGCTATGGCCCGGGCCGAGAGGCAAGGATTTGTGTGTGGGGATGGTGATTTGCCAACACTGTCGCGGCGCTATGGCCGGGCCGAGACGCAAGGATTTGTGTGTGGGGATGGTGATTTGGCAACACTGTCGCGCGCTATGGCCGGGCCGAGAGGCAAGGATTTGTGTGTGGGGATGGTGATTTGCCAACACTGTCGCGGCGCTATGGCCCGGGCCGAAATGCAAGGATTTGTGTGTGGGGATGGTGATTTGCCAACACTGTCGCGGCACTATGGCCGGGCCGAGATGCAAGGATTTGTGTGTGTGGATGGTGATTTGGCAACACTGTCGCGGTGCTATGGCCGGGGCCGAGAAGCAAGGATTTGTGTGTGGGGATGGTGATTTGCCAACACTGTCGCGGCGCTATGGCCCGGCCGAGAGGCAAGGATTTGTGTGTGGGGATGGTGATTTGCCAACACTGTCGCGGCACTATGGCCGGGCCGAGAGGCAAGGATTTGTGTGTGGGGATAGTGATTTGCCAACACTGTCGCGGCACTATGGCCGGGCCGAGATGCTAGGATTTGTGTGTGGGGATGGTGATTTGCCAACACTGTCGCGGCGCTATGGCCCGGCCGAGAGGCAAGGATTTGTGTGTGGGGATGGTGATTTGCCAACACTGTCGCGTCGCTATGGCCGGGCCGAGATGCAAGGATTTGTGTGTGGGGATGGTGATTTGCCAACACTGTCGCGGCGCTGTGGCCGGGCCGAGATGCAAGGATTTGTGTGTGGGGATGGTGATTTGCCAACACTGTCGCGGCACTATGGCCGGGCCGAAATGCACGGATTTGTGTGTGGGGATGGTGATTTGCCAACACTGTCGCGGCACTATGGCCCGGCCGAGATGCACGGATTTGTGTGTGGGGATGGTGATTTGCCAACACTGTCGCGGCACTATGGCCCGGCCGAGACGCAAGGATTTGTGTGTGGGGATGGTGATTAGGGAACACTGTCGCGGCGCTATGGCCCGGGCCGAGATGCACGGATTTGTGTGTGGGGATGGTGATTTGCCAACACTGTCGCGGCGCTATGACCTGGGCCGAGAGGCAAGGATTTGTGTGTGGGGATGGTGATTTGCCAACACTGTCGCGGCACTATGGCCGGGCCGAGAGGCAAGGATTTGTGTGTGGGGATAGTGATTTACCGACACTGTCGCGGCACTATGGCCGGGCCGAGAGGCAAGGATTTGTGTGTGGGGATGGTGATTTGCCAACACTGTCGCGGCACTATGGCCGGGCCGAGATGCAAGGATTTGTGTGTGGGGATGGTGATTTGCCAACACTGTCGCGGCGCTATGGCCGGGCCGAGAGGCAAGTATTTGTGTGTGGGGATAGTGATTTGCCAACACTGTCGCGGCACTATGGCCCGGCCGAGAGGCAAGGGTTTGTGTGTGGGGATGGTGATTTGCCAACACTGTCGCGGCGCTATGGCCGGGCCGAGAGGCAAGGATTTGTGTGTGGGGATAGTGATTTGGCAACACTGTCGCGGCACTATGGCCGGGCCGAGATGCAAGGATTTGTGTGTGGGGATGGTGATTTGCCAACACTGTCGCAGCACTATGGCCCGGCCGAGATGCAAGGATTTGTGTGTGGGGATGGTGATTTGCCAACATTGTCGCGGCGCTATGGCCGGGCCGAGAGGCAAGGATTTGTGTGTGGGGATAGTGATTTGGCAACACTGTCGCGGCACTATGGCCGGGCCGAGAAGCAAGGATTTGTGTGTGGGGATGGTGATTTGCCAACACTGTCGCGGCGCTATGGCCGGGCCGAGAGGCAAGGATTTGTGTGTGGGGATGCTGATTTGCCAACACTGTCGCGGCGCTATGGCCGGGCCGAGAGGCAATGATTTGTGTGTGGGGATAGTGATTTGGCAACACTGTCGCGGCACTATTGCCGGGCCGAGATGCAAGGATTTGTGTGTGGTGATGGTGATTTTCCAACACTGTCGCGGCACTATGGCCCGGCCGAGATGCAAGGATTTGTGTGTGGGGATGGTGATTTGGCAACACTGTCGCAGCGCTATGGCCGGGCCGAGAGGCAAGGATTTGTGTGTGGGGATAGTGATTTGGCAACACTGTCGCGGCACTATGGCCGGGCCGAGATGCAAGGATTTGTATGTGGGGATAGTGATTTGGCAACACTGTCGTGGCACTATGGCCGGGCCGAGATGCAAGGATTTGTGTGTGGGGATAGTGATTTGCCAACACTGTCGCGGCACTATGGCCGGGCCGAGAGGCAAGGATTTGTGTGTGGGGATGGTGATTTGGCAACACTGTCGCGGCGCTATGGCCCGGCCGAGAGGCAAGGATTTGTGTGTGGGGATGGTGATTTGCCAACACTGTCGCGGCGCCATGGCCGGGCCGAGATGCAAGGATTTGTGTGTGGGGATGGTGATTTGCCAACACTGTCGCGGCACTATGGCCGGGCCGAAATGCAAGGATTTGTGTGTGGGGATAGTGATTTGCCAACACTGTCGCGGCACTATGGCCGGGCCGAGATGCAAGGATTTGTGTGTGGGGATGGTGATTTGCCAACACTGTCGCGGCACTATGGCCGGGCCGAGATGCAAGGATTTGTGTGTGGGGATAGTGATTTGCCAACACTGTCGCGGCACTATGGCCGGGCCGAGATGCAAGGATTTGTGTGTGGGGATAGTGATTTGCCAACACTGTCGCGGCGCTATGGCCGGGCCAAGACGCAAGGATTTGTGTGTGGGGATGGTGATTTGGCAACACTGTCGCGGCGCTATGGCCCGGCCGAGAGGCAAGGATTTGTGTGTGGTGATGGTGATTTGCCAACACTGTCGCGTCGCTATGGCCGGGCCGAGATGCAAGGATTTGTGTGTGGGGATGGTGATTTGCCAACACTGTCGCGGCGCTATGGCCGGGCCGAGACGCAAGGATTTGTGTGTGGGGATAGTGATTTGTTAACACTGTCGCGGCACTATGGCCCGAGCCGAGAGGCCAGGATTTGTGTGTGGGGATGGTGATTTGCCAACACTGTCGCGGCACTATGGCCGGGCCGAGATGCAAGGATTTGTGTGTGGGGATAGTGATTTGCCAACACTGTCGGGGCGCTATGGCCGGGCCGAGAGGCAAGGATTTGTGTGTGGGGATGGTGATTTGGCAACACTGTCGCGGCGCTATGGCCGGGCCGAGAGGCAAGGATTTGTGTGTGGGGATGGTGATTTGGAACACTGTCGCGGCGCTATGGCCCGGCCGAGATGCAAGGATTTGTGTGTGGGGATGGTGATTTGCCAACACTGTCGCGGCGCTATGGCCGGGCCGAGACGCAAGGATTTGTGTGTGGGGATGGTGATTTGCCAACACTGTCGCGGCGCAATGGCCGGGCCGAGACGCAAGGATTTGTGTGTGGGGATAGTGATTTGGCAACACTGTCGCGGCACTATGGCCCGGGCCGAGAGGCAAGGATTTGTGTGTGGGGATGGTGATTTGCCATCACTGTCGCGGCACTATGGCCGGGCCGAGATGCAAGGATTTGTGTGTGGGGATAGTGATTTGCCAACACTGTCGCGGCGCTATGGCCGGGCCGAGAGGCAAGGATTTGTGTGTGGGGATGGTGATTTGGCAACACTGTCGCGGCGCTATGGCCGGGCCGAGAGGCAAGGATTTGTGTGTGGGGATGGTGATTTGCCAACACTGTCGCGGCGCTATGGCCCGGCCGAGAGGCAAGGATTTGTGTGTGGGGATGGTGATTTGGCAACACTGTCGCGGCGCTATGGCCGGGCCGAGAGGCAAGGATTTGTGTGAGGGGATGGTGATTTGCCAACACTGTCGCGTCGCTATGGCCGGGCCGAGATGCAAGGATTTGTGTGTGGGGATGGTGATTTGGCAACACTGTCGCTTCGCTATGGCCCGGCCGAGAGGCAAGGATTTGTGTGTGGGGATAGTGATTTGCCAACACTGTCGCGGCACTATGGCCGGGCCGAGATGCAAGGGTTTGTGTGTGGGGATAGTGATTTGCCAACACTGTCGCGGCACTATGGCCCGGCCGAGAGGCAAGGATTTGTGTGTGGGGATGGTGATTTGCCAACACTGTCGCGGCACTATGGCCCGGCCGAGATGCAAGGATTTGTGTGTGGGGATAGTGATTTGCCAACATTGTCGCGGCACTATGGCCGGGCCGAGATGCAAGGGTTTGTGTGTGGGGATGGTGATTTGCCAACACTGTCGCGGCACTATGGCCGGGCCGAGAGGCAAGGATTTGTGTGTGGGGATGGTGATTTGCCAACACTGTCGCGGCACAATGCCCGGGCCGAGATGCACGGATTTGTGTGTGGGGATGGTGATTTGGCAACACTGTCGCGGCGCTATGGCCCGTGCCGAGAGGCAAGGATTTGTGTGTGGGGAAGGTGATTTGCCAACACTGTCGCGGCGCTATGGCCCGGCCGAGACACAAGGATTTGTGTGTGGGGATGGTGATTTGCCAACACTGTCGCGGCGCTATGGCCGGGCCGAGAGGCAAGGATTTGTGTGAGGGGATGGTGGTTTGCCAACACTGTCGCGGCACTGTGGCCCGGCCGAGACGCAAGGATTTGTGTGTGGGGATGGTGATTTGGCAACACTGTCGCGGCGCTATGGCCCGGGCCGAGAGGCAAGGATTTGTGTGTGGGGATGGTGATTTGCCAACACTGTCGCGGCGCTATGGCCGGGCCGAGACGCAAGGATTTGTGTGTGGGGATGGTGATTTGGCAACACTGTCGCGCGCTATGGCCGGGCCGAGAGGCAAGGATTTGTGTGTGGGGATGGTGATTTGCCAACACTGTCGCGGCGCTATGGCCCGGGCCGAAATGCAAGGATTTGTGTGTGGGGATGGTGATTTGCCAACACTGTCGCGGCACTATGGCCGGGCCGAGATGCAAGGATTTGTGTGTGTGGATGGTGATTTGGCAACACTGTCGCGGTGCTATGGCCGGGGCCGAGAAGCAAGGATTTGTGTGTGGGGATGGTGATTTGCCAACACTGTCGCGCCGCTATGGCCCGGCCGAGACGCAAGGATTTGTGTGTGGGGATGGTGATTTGGCAACACTGTCGCGGCGCTATGGCCGGGCCGAGAGGCAAGGATTTGTGTGTGGGGATGGTGATTTGCCAACACTGTCGCGGCACTATGGCCGGGCCGAGATGCACGGATTTGTGTGTGGGGATGGTGATTTGCCAACACTGTCGCGGCACTATGGCCCGGCCGAGATGCACGGATTTGTGTGTGGGGATGGTGATTTGCCAACACTGTCGCGGCACTATGGCCCGGCCGAGATGCAAGGATTTGTGTGTGGGGATGGTGATTTGCCAACACTCTCGCGGCACTATGGCCCGGCCGAGACGCAAGGATTTGTGTGTGGGGATGGTGATTTGCCAACACTGTCGCGGCACTATGGCCGGGCCGAGAGGCAAGGATTTGTGTGTGGGGATGGTGATTTGCCAACACTGTCGCGTCGCTATGGCCGGGCCGAGATGCAAGGATTTGTGTGTGGGGATGGTGATTTGCCAACACTGTCGCGGCACTATGGCCGGGCCGAGATACAAGCATTTGTGTGTGGGGATGGTGATTTGCCAACACTGTCGCGGCGCTATGGCCGGGCCGAGAGGCAAGGATTTGTGTGTGGGGATAGTGATTTGGCAACACTGTCGCGGCACTATGGCCGGGCCGAGTAGCAAGGATTTGTGTGTGGGGATGGTGATTTGCCAACACTGTCGCGGCACTATGGCCCGGCCGAGATGCAAGGATTTGTGTGTGGGGATGGTGATTTGCCAACACTGTCGCGGCGCTATGGCCGGGCCGAGAGGCAAGGATTTGTGTGTGGGGATAGTGATTTGGCAACACTGTCGCGGCACTATGGCCGGGCCGCGATGCAAGGATTTGTGTGTGGATATGGTGATTTGCCAACACTGTCGCGGCGCTTTGGCCGGGCCGAGAGGCAAGGATTTGTGTGTGGGGATGGTGATTTGCCAACACTGTCGCGGCACTATGGCCCGGGCCGAGATGCAAGGATTTGTGTGTGGGGATGGTGATTTGGCAACACTGTCGCGGCGCTATGGCCCAGGCCGAGATGCAAGGATTTGTGTGTGGGGATGGTGATTTGCCAACACTGTCGCGGCACTATGGCCGGGCCGAGATGCAAGGATTTGTGTGTGGGGATAGTGATTTGCCAACACTGTCGCGGCACTATGGCCGGGCCGAGAGGCAAGGATTTGTGTGTGGGGATGGTGATTTGCCAACACTGTCGCGTCGCTATGGCCGGGCCGAGAGGCAAGGATTTGTGTGTGGGGATAGTGATTTGCCAAAACTGTCGCGGCACTATGGCCGGGCCGAGAAGCAAGGGTTTGTGTGTGGGGATAGTGATTTGCCAACACTGTCGCGGCACTATGGCCCGGCCGAGATGCAAGGATTTGTGTGTGGGGATAGTGATTTGCCAACACTGTCGCGGCACTATGGCCGGGCCGAGAGGCAAGGATTTGTGGGTGGGGATGGTGATTTGCCAACACTGTCGCGATACTATGGCCGGGCCGAGAGGCAAGGATTTGTGTGTGGGGATGGTGATTTGGCAACACTGTCGCGGCGCTATGGCCGGGCCGAGAGGCAAGGATTTGTGTGTGGGGATGGTGAATTGCCAACACTGTCGCGGCGCTATGGCCCGGCCGAGAGGCAAGGATTTGTGTGTGGGGATGGTGATTTGGCAACACTCTCGCGGGGCTATGGCCGGGCCGAGAGGCAAGGATTTGTGTGTGGGGATGGTTATTTGGCAACACTGTCGCGGCGCTATGGCCCGGCCGAGATGCAAGGATTTGTGTGTGGGGATGGTGATTTGGCAACACTGTCGCGGCGCTATGGCCCGGGCCGAGATGCAAGGATTTGTGTGTGAGGATGGTGATTTGCCAACACTGTCGCGGCCGTATGGCCGGTCCGAGAGGCAAGGATTTGTGTGTGGGGATAGTGATTTGCCAACACTGTCGCGGCGCTATGGCCGGGCCGAGACGCAAGGATTTGTGTGTGGGGATGGTGATTTGACAACACTGTCGCGGCACTATGGCCGGGCCGAGATGCAAGTATTTGTGTGTGGGGATGGTGATTTGCCAACACTGTCGCGGCGCTATGGCCCGGCCGAGAGGCAAGGATTTGTGTGTGGGGATAGTGATTTGCCAACACTGTCGCGGCACTATGGCCGGGCCGAGATGCAAGGATTTGTGTGCGGGGATGGTGATTTGCCAACACTGTCGCGGCGCTATGGCCCGGCCGAGAGGAAGGATTTGTGTGTGGGGATGGTGATTTGCCAACACTGTCGCGTCGCTATGGCCGGGCCGAGATGCCAGGATTTGTGTGTGGGGATGGTGATTTGCCAACACTGTCGCGGCGCTATGGCCGGGCCGAGATGCAAAGATTTGTGTGTGGGGATGGTGATTTGGCAACACTGTCGCGGCGCTATGGCCGGGCCGAGATGCAAGGATTTGTGTGTGGGGATGGTGATTTGCCAACACTGTCGCGTCGCTATGGCCGGGCCGAGATGCAAGGATTTGTGTGTGGGGATGGTGATTTGGCAACACTGTCGCGTCGCTATGGCCCGGCCGAAAGGCAAGGATTTGTGTGTGGGGATAGTGATTTGCCAACACTGTCGCGGCACTATGGCCGGGCCGAGATGCAAGTGTTTGTGTGTGGGGATAGTGATTTGCCAACACTGTCGCGGCACTATGGCCCGGCCGAGAGGCAAGGATTTGTGTGTGGGGATGGTGATTTGCCAACACTGTCGCGGCACTATGGCCCGGCCGAGATGCAAGGATTTGTGTGTGGGGATAGTGATTTAACAACACTGTCGCGGCACTATGGCCGGGCCGAGATGCAAGGGTTTGTGTGTTGGGATGGTGATTTGCCAACACTGTCGCGGCACTATGGCCGGGCCGAGAGGCAAGGATTTGTGTGTGGGGATGGTGATTTGCCAAGACTGTCGCGGCACTATGCCCGGGCCGAGATGCACGGATTTGTGTGTGGGGATGGTGATTTTACCAACACTGTCGCGGCGCTATGGCCGGGCCGAGACGCAAGGATTTGTGTGTGGGGATGGTGATTTGGCAACACTGTCGGGGCGCTATGGCCCGGGCCGAGAGGCAAGGATTTGTGTGTGGGGATGGTGATTTGCCAACACTGTCGCGGCGCTATGGCCCGGCCGAGACGCAAGGATTTGTGTGTGGGGATGGTGATTTGGCAACACTGTCGCGGCGCTATGGCCGGGCCGAGAGGCAAGGATTTGTGTGAGAGGATGGTGATTTGCCAACACTGTCTCGGCACTATGGCCCGGCCGAGACGCAAGGATTTGTGTGTGGGGATGGTGATTTGGCAATACTGTCGCGGCGCTATGGCCCGGGCCGTGAGGCAAGGATTTGTGTGTGGGGAAATGATTTGCCAACACTGTCGCGGCGCTATGGCCGGGCCGAGACGCAAGGATTTGTGTGTGGGGATGGTGATTTGGCAACACTGTCGCGGCGCTATGGCCGGGCCGAGAGGCAAGGATTTGTGTGTGGGGATGGTGATTTGCCAACACTGTCGCGGCGCTATGGCCCGGGCCGAGATGCAAGGATTTGTGTGTGGGGATGATGATTTGCCAACACTGTCGCGGCACTATGGCCGGGCCGAGATGCAAGGATTTGTGTGTGGGGATGGTGATTTGGCAACACTGTCGCGGCGCTATGGCCGGGGCCGAGAAGCAAGGATTTGTGTGTGGGGATGGTGATTTGCCAACACTGTCGCGGCACTATGGCCGGGCCGAGAGGCAAGGATTTGTGTGAGGGAATGGTGATTTGCCAACACTGTCGCGGCACTATGGCCCGGCCGAGACGCAAGGATTTGTGTGTGGGGATGGTGATTTGCCAACACTGTCGCGGCGCTATGGCCCGGCCGAGACGCAAGGATTTGTGTGTGGGGATGGTGATTTGGCAACACTGTCGCGGCGCTATGGCCGGGCCGAGAGGCAAGGATTTGTGTGTGGGGATGGTGATTTGCCAACACTGTCGCGGCACTATGGCCGGGCCGAGATGCACGGATTTGTGTATGGGGATGGTGACTTGCCAACACTGTCGCGGCACTATGGCCCGGCCGAGATGCACGGATTTGTGTGTGGGGATGGTGATTTGCCAACACTGTCGCGGCACTATGGCTCGGCCGAGACGCAAGGATTTGTGTGTGGTGATGGTGATTAGGCAACACTGTCGCGGCCTTATGGTCCGGGCCGAGATGCACGGATTTGTGTGTGGGGATGGTGATTTGCCAACACTGTCGCGGCGCTATGACCCGGGCCGAGAGGCAAGGATTTGTGTGTGGGGATGGTGATTTGCCAACACTGTCGCGGCACTATGGCCGGGCCGAGAGGCAAGGATTTGTGTGTGGGGATAGTGATTTGCCAACACTGTCGCGGCACTATGGCCGGGCCGAGAGGCAGGGGTTTGTGTGTGGGGATGGTGATTTGCCAACACTGTCGCGGCACTATGGCCGGGCCGAGATGCAAGGATTTGTGTGTGGGGATGGTGATTTGCCAACACTGTCGCGGCGCTATGGCCCGGCCGAGAGGCAAGGATTTGTGTGTGGGGATAGTGATTTGCCAACACTGTCGCGGCACTATGGCCGGGCCGAGATGCAAGGATTAGTGTGTGGGGATGGTGATTTGCCAACACTGTCGCGGCACTATGGCCGGGCCGAGAGGCAAGGGTTTGTGTGTGGGGATGGTGATTTGCCAACACTGTCGCGTCGCTATGGCCGGGCCGAGATGCAAGGATTTGTGTGTGGGGATGGTGATTTGCCAACACTGTCGCGGCACTATGGCCGGGCCGAGATGCAAGGATCTGTGTGTGGGGATGGTGATTTGCCAACACTGTCGCGGCGCTATGGCCGGGCCGAGAGGCAAGGATTTGTGTGTGGGGATAGTGATTTGGCAACACTGTCGCGGCACTATGGCCGGGCCGAGATGCAAGGATTTGTGTGTGGGGATGGTGATTTGCCAACACTGTCGCGGCACTATGGCCCGGCCGAGAAGCAAAGATTTGTGGGGGGGGATGGTGATTTGCCAACACTGTCGCGGCGCTATGGCCGGGCCGAGAGGCAGGGATTTGTGTGTGGGGATAGTGATTTGGCAACACTGTCGCGGCACTATGGCCGGGCCGAGAAGCAAGGATTTGTGTGTGGGGATGGTGATTTGCCAACACTGTCGCGGCGCTATGGCCGGGCCGAGAGGCAAGGATTTGTGTGTGGGGATGGTGATTTGCCAACACTGTCGCGGCGCTATGGCCGGGCCGAGAGGCAAGGATTTGTGTGTGGGGATAGTGATTTGGCAACACTGTCGCGGCACTATCGCCGGGCCGAGATGCAAGGATTTGTGTGTGGGGATGGTGATTTGCCAACACTGTCGCAGCACTATGGCCCGGCCGAGATGCAAGGATTTGTGTGTGGGGATGGTGATTTGCCAACACTGTCGCGGCGCTATGGCCGGGCCGAGAGGCAAGGATTTGTGTGTGGGGATAGTGATTTGGCAACACTGTCGCGGCACTATGGCCGGGCCGAAATGCAAGGATTTGTGTGTGGGGATAGTGATTTGGCAACACTGTCGCGGCACTATGGCCGGGCCGAGATGCAAGGATTTGTGTGTGGGGATAGTGAATTGCCAACACTGTCGCGGCACTATGGCCGGGCCGAGAGGCAACGATTTGTGTGTGGGGATGGTGATTTGGCAACTGTCGCGGCGCTATGGCCCGGCCGAGAGACAAGGATTTGTGTGTGGGGATGGTGATTTGCCAACACTGTCGCGGCGCTATGGCCGGGCCGAGATGCAAGGATTTGTGTGTGGGGATGGTGATTTGCCAACACTGTCGCGGCACTATGGCCGGGCCGAAATGCAAGGATTTGTGTGTGGGGATAGTGATTTGCCAACACTGTCGCGGCACTATGGCCGGGCCGAGATGCAAGGATTTGTGTGTGGGGATGGTGATTTGCCAACACTGTCGCGGCATTATGGCCGGGCCGAGATGCAAGGATTTGTGTGTGGGGATAGTGATTTGCCAACACTGTCGCGGCACTATGGCCGGGCCGAGATGCAAGGATTTGTGTGTGGGGATAGTGGTTTGCCAACACTGTCGCGGCGCTATGGCCGGGCCGAGACGCAAGGTTTTTTGTGTGTGGGGATGGTGATTTGGCAACACTGTCGCGGCGCTATGGCCCGGCCGAGAGGCAAGGATTTGTGTGTGGGGATGGTGATTTGCCAACACTCTCGCGTCGCTATGGCCGGGCCGAGATGCAAGGATTTGTGTGTGGGGATGGTGATTTGCCAACACTGTCGCGGCGCTATGGCCGGGCCGAGACGCAAGGATTTGTGTGTGGGGATAGTGATTTGGCAACACTGTCACGGCACTATGGCCCGGGCCGAGAGGCAAGGATTTGTGTGTGGGGATGGTGATTTGCCAACACTGTCGCGGCACTATGGCCGGGCCGAGATGCAAGGATTTGTGTGTGGGGATAGTGATTTGCCAACACTGTCGCGGCGCTATGGCCCGGCCGAGATGCTCGGATTTGTGTGTGGGGATGGTGATTTGGCAACACTGTCGCGGCACTATGGCCCGGCCGAGATGCACGGATTTGTGTGTGGGGATGGTGATTTGCCAACACTGTCGCGGCACTATGGCCGGGCCGAGATGCAAGGATTTGTGTGTGGGGATAGTGATTTGCCAACACTGTCGCGGCACTATGGCCGGGCCGAGATGCAAGGATTTGTGTGTGTGGATGGTGATTAGGCAACACTGTCGCGGCACTATGGCCGGGCCGAGAGGCAAGGATTTGTGTGTGGGGATGGTGATTTGCCAACACTGTCGCGGCACTATGGCCGGGCCGAGACGCAAGGATTTGTGTGTGGGGATGGTGATTTGCCAACACTGTCGCGGCACTATGGCCGGGCCGAGAGGCAAGGATTTGTGTGTGGGGATGGTGATTTGGCAACACTGTCGCGGCACTATGGCCGGGCCGAAATGCAAGGATTTGTGTGTGGGGATGGTGATTTGCCAACACTGTCGCGTCGCTATGGCCGGGCCGAGATGCAAGTATTTGTGTGTGGGGATGGTTATTTGCCAACACTGTCGCGGCGCTATGGCCGGGCCGAGAGGCAAGGATTTGTGTGTGGGGATAGTGATTTGCCAACACTGTCGCGGCACTATGGCCGGGCCGAGAGGCAAGGATTTGTGTGTGGGGATAGTGATTTGCCAACACTGTCGCGGCACTATGGCCGGGCCGAGAGGCAAGGATTTGTGTGTGGGGATGGTGATTTGCCAACACTGTCGCGGCACTATGGCCGGGCCGAGACGCAAGGATTTGTGTGTGGGGATGGTGATTTGCCAACACTGTCGCGGCACTAAGGCCGGGCCGAGATGCAAGGATTTGTGTGTGGGGATGGTGATTTGCCAACACTGTCGCGGCACTATGGCCGGGCCGAGAGGCAAGGATTTGTGTGTGGGGATAGTGATTTGCCAACACTGTCGCGGCACTATGGCCGGGCCGAGATGCAAGGATTTGTGTGTGGGGATAGTGATTTGCCAACACTGTCGCGGCACTATGGACGGGCCGAGAGGCAAGGATTTGTGTGTGGGGATGGTGATTTGCCAACACTGTCGCGGCGCTATGGCCGGGCCGAGATGCAAGGATTTTTGTGTGGGGATAGTGATTTGCCAACACTGTCGCGGCACTATGGCCGGGCCGAGAGGCAAGGATTTGTGTGTGAGGATAGTGATTTGCCAACACTGTCGCGGCACTATGGCCGGGCCGAGAGGCAAGGATTTGTGTGTGGGGATGGTGATTTGCCAACACTGTCGCGGCACTATGGCCGGGCCGAGACGCAAGGATTTGTGTGTGGGGATGGTGATTTGCCAACACTGTCGCGGCACTATGGCCGGGCCGAGAGGCAAGGATTTGTGGGTGGGGATGGTGATTTGCCAACACTGTCGGGGCACTATGGCCGGGCCGAGAGACAAGGATTTGTGTGTGGGGATAGTGATTTGCCAACACTGTCGCGGCACTATGGCCGGGCCGAGAGGCAAGGATTTGTGTGTGGGGATGGTGATTTGGCAACACTGTCGCGGCACTATGGCCGGGCCGAGAAGCAAGGGTTTGTGTGTGGGGATGGTGATTTGCCAACACTGTCGCGGCGCTATGGCCCGGCTGAGATGCAAGGATTTGTGTGTGGGGATGGTGATTTGCCAACACTGTCGCGGCACTATGGCCGGGCCGAGATGCAAGGATTTGTGTGTGGGGATGGTGATTAGGCAACACTGTCGCGGCGCTATGGCCGGGCCGAGATGCAAGGATTTGTGTGTGGGGATGGTGAATTGGCAACACTGTCGCGGCGCTATGGCCCGGCCGAGACGCAAGGATTTGTGTGTGGGGATGGTGATTTGGCAACACTGTCGCGGCGCTATGGCCGGGCCGAGATGCAAGGATTTGTGTGTGGGGATGGTGATTTGCCAACACTGTCGCGGCGCTATGGCCGGGCCGAGATGCAAGGATTTGTGTGTGGGGATGGTGATTTGCCAACACTGTCGCGGCGCTATGGCCGGGCCGAGATGCAAGGATTTGTGTGTTGGGATGGTGATTTGGCAACACTGTCGCGGCCCTATGGCCGGGCCGAGAGGCAAGGATTTGTGTGTGGGGATGGTGATTTGCCAACACTGTCGCGGCACTATGGCCGGGCCGAGACGCAAGGATTTGTGTGTGGGGTTGGTGATTTGCCAACACTGTCGCGGCACTATGGCCGGGCCGAGACGCAAGGATTTGTGTGTGGGGATGGTGATTTGCCAACACTGTCGCGGCACTAAGGCCGGGCCGAGATGCAAGGATTTGTGTGTGGGGATGGTGATTTGCCAACACTGTCGCGGCACTATGGCCGGGCCGAGAGGCAAGGATTTGTGTGTGGGGATAGTGATTTGCCAAAACTGTCGCGGCACTATGGCCGGGCCGAGAGGCAAGGATTTGTGTGTGGGGATGGTGATTTGCCAACACTGTCGCGGCACTATGGCCGGGCCGAGACGCAAGGATTTGTGTGTGGGGATGGTGATTTGCCAACACTGTCGCGGCACTAAGGCCGGGCCGAGATGCAAGGATTTGTGTGTGGGGATGGTGATTTGCCAACACTGTCGCGGCACTATGGTCGGGCCGAGAGGCAAGGATTTGTGTGTGGGGATAGTGATTTGCCAACACTGTCGCGGCACTATGGCCGGGCCGAGATGCAAGGATTTGTGTGTGGGGATAGTGATTTGCCAACACTGTCGCGGCACTATGGCCGGGCCGAGAGGCAAGGATTTGTGTGTGGGGATGGTGATTTGCCAACACTGTCGCGGCGCTATGGCCGGGCCGAGATGCAAGGATTTGTGTGTGGGGATAGTGATTTGCCAACACTGTCGCGGCACTATGGCCGGGCCGAGAGGCAAGGATTTGTGTGTGGGGATAGTGATTTGCCAACACTGTCGCGGCACTATGGCCGGGCCGAGAGGCAAGGATTTGTGTGTGGGGATGGTGATTTGCCAACACTGTCGCGGCACTATGGCCGGGCCGAGACGCAAGGATTTGTGTGTGGGGATGGTGATTTGCCAACACTGTCGCGGCACTATGGCCGGGCCGAGAGGCAAGGATTTGTGGGTGGGGATGGTAATTTGCCAACACTGTCGGGGCACTATGGCCGGGCCGAGAGACAAGGATTTGTGTGTGGGGATAGTGATTTGCCAACACTGTCGCGGCACTATGGCCGGGCCGAGAGGCAAGGATTTGTGTGTGGGGATGGTGATTTGGCAACACTGTCGCGGCACTATGGCCGGGCCGAGAAGCAAGGGTTTGTGTGTGGGGATGGTGATTTGCCAACACTGTCGCGGCGCTATGGCCCGGCTGAGATGCAAGGATTTGTGTGTGGGGATGGTGATTTGCCAACACTGTCGCGGCACTATGGCCGGGCCGAGATGCAAGGATTTGTGTGTGGGGATGGTGATTAGGCAACACTGTCGCGGCGCTATGGCCGGGCCGAGATGCAAGGATTTGTGTGTGGGGATGGTGAGTTGGCAACACTGTCGCGGCGCTATGGCCCGGCCGAGACGCAAGGATTTGTGTGTGGGGATGGTGATTTGGCAAACACTGTCGCGGCGCTATGGCCGGGCCGAGATGCAAGGATTTGTGTGTGGGGATGGTGATTTGCCAACACTGTCGCGGCGCTATGGCCGGCCGAGATGCAAGGATTTGTGTGTGGGGATGGTGATTTGCCAACACTGTCGCGGCGCTATGGCCGGGCCGAGATGCAAGGATTTGTGTGTGGGGATGGTGATTTGGCAACACTGTCGCGGCGCTATGGCCGGGCCGAGATGCAAGGATTTGTGTGTGGGGATGGTGATTTGGCAACACTGTCGCGGCGCTATGGCCCGGCCGAGAGACAAGGATTTGTGTGTGGGGATGGTGATTTGCCAACGCTGTCGCGGCGCTATGGCCCGGGCCGAGAGGCAAAGATTTGTGTGTGGGGATAGTGATTTGCCAACACTGTCGCGGCACTATGGCCGGGCCGAGAGGCAAGGATTTGTGTGTGGGGAAGGTGATTTGCCAACACTTTCGCGGCACTATGGCCGGGCCGAGAGGCAAGGATTTGTGTGTGGGGATGGTGATTTGCCAACACTGTCGCGGCACTATGGCCGGGCCGAGAGGCAAGGGTTTGTGTGTGGAGATGGTGATTTGCCAACACTGTCGCGGCACTATGGCCGGGCCGAGAAGCAAGGGTTTGTGTGTGGGGATGGTGATTTGCCAACACTGTCGCGGCACTATGGCCGGGCCGAGAGGCAAGGATTTGTGTGTGGGGATGGTGATTTGCCAACACTGTCGCGGCACTATGGCCGGGCCGAGAGGCAAGGATTTGTGTGTGGGGATGGTGATTTGCCAACACTGTCGCGGCACTATGGCCGGGCCGAGAGGCAAGGATTTGTGTGTGGGGATGGTGATTTGCCAACACTGACGCGGCGCTATGGCCGGGCCGAGATGCAAGGATTTGTGTGTGGGGATGGTGATTTGCCAACACTGTCGCGGCACTATGGCCGGGACGAGAGGCAAGGATTTGTGTGTGGGGATGGTGATTTGCCAACACTGTCGCGGCACTATGGCCGGGCCGAGATGCAAGGATTTGTGTATGGGGATGGTGATTTGCCAACACTGTCGCGTCGCTATGGCAGGGCCGAGAGGCAAGGATTTGTGTGTGGGGATAGTGATTTGCCAACACTGTCGCGGCACTATGGCCGGGCCGAGAGGCAAGGATTTGTGTGAGGGGATGGTGATTTGGCAACACTGTCGCGGCACTATGGCCGGGCCGAGACGCAAGGATTTGTGTGTGGGGATGGTGATTTGCCAACACTGTCGCGGCACTATGGCCGGGCCGAGAGGCAAGGATTTGTGTGTGGGGATGGTGATTTGCCAACACTGTCGCGGCGCTATGGCCGGGCCGAGATGCACGGATTTGTGTGTGGGGATGGTGATTTGCCAACACTGTCGCGGCGCAATGGCCGGGCCGAGAGGCAAGGATTTGTGTGTGGGGATAGTGATTTGGCAACACTGTCGCGGCGCTATGGCCCGGCCGAGACGCATGGATATGTGCGTGGGGATGGTGATTTGCCAACACTGTCGCGGCACTATGGCCGGGCCGAGACGCAAGGATTTGTGTGTGGGGATGGTAATTTGCCAACACTGTCGCGGCACTATGGCCCGGCCGAGATGCAAGGATTTGTGTGTGGGGATAGTGATTTGCCAACACTGTCGTGGCACTATGGCCGGGCCGTGACGCAAGGATTTGTGTGTGGGGATGGTGATTTGCCAACACTGTCGCGGCGCTATAGCCGGGCCGATAGGCAAGGATTTGTGTGTGGGGATGGTGATTTGCCAACACTGTCGCGGCGCTATGGCCCGGCCGAGAGGCAAGGATTTGTGTGTGGGGATGGTGATTTGGCAACACTGTCGCGGCGCTATGGCCCGGGCCGAGAGGCAAGGATTTGTGTGTGGGGATGGTGATTTGCCAACACTGTCGCGGCACTATGGCCGGGCCGAGATGCAAGGATTTGTGTGTGGGGATAGTGATTTGCCAACACTGTCGCGGCGCTATGGCCCGGCCGAGATGCACGGATTTGTGTGTGGGGATGGTGATTTGGCAACACTGTCGCGGCACTATGGCTCGGCCGAGATGCACGGATTTGTGTGTGGGGATGGTGATTTGCCAACACTGTCGCGGCACTATGGCCGGGCCGAGATGCAAGGATTTGTGTGTGGGGATGGTGATTTGGCAACACTGTCGCGGCGCTATGGCCGGGCCGAGAGGCAAGGATTTGTGTGTGGGGATGGTGATTTGCCAACACTGTCGCGGCGCTATGGCCCGGCCGAGAGGCAAGGATTTGTGTGTGGGGATGGTGATTTGGCAACACTGTCGCGGCGCTATGGCCGGGCCGAGAGGCAAGGATTTGTGTGTGGGGATGGTGATTTGGCAACACTGTCGCGGCGCTATGGCCCGGCTGAGAGGCAAGGATTTGTGTGTGGGGATGGTGATTTGCCAACACTGTCGCGGCGCTATGGCCCGGCCGAGAGGCAAGGATTTGTGTGTGGGGATGGTGATTTGGCAACACTGTCGCGGCGCTATGGCCGGGCCGAGAGGCAAGGATTTGTGTGTGGGGATGGTGATTTGGCAACACTGTCGCGGCGCTTTGGCCCTGGCCGAGATGCAAGGATTTGTGTGTGGGGATGGTGATTTGCCAACACTGTCGCGGCACTATGGCCGGTCCGAGAGGCAAGGATTTGTGTGTGGGGATAGTGATTTGCCAACACTGTCGCGGCACTATGGCCGGGCCGAGATGTAAGTATTTGTGTGTGGGGATGGTGATTTGCCAACACTGTCGCGGCGCTATGGCCCGGCCGAGAGGCAAGGATTTGTGTGTGGGGATGGTGATTTGCCAACACTGTCGCGGCACTATGGCCGGGCCGAGAGGCAAGGATTTGTGTGTGGGGATAGTGATTTGCCAACACTGTCGCGGCACTATGGCCGGGCCGAGATGCTAGGATTTGTGTGTGGGGATGGTGATTTGCCAACACTGTCGCGGCGCTATGGCCCGGCCGAGAGGCAAGGATTTGTGTGTGGGGATGGTGATTTGCCAACACTGTCGCGTCGCTATGGCCGGGCCGAGATGCAAGGATTTGTGTGTGGGGATGGTGATTTGCCAACACTGTCGCGGCGCTGTGGCCGGGCCGAGATGCAAGGATTTGTGTGTGGGGATGGTGATTTGCCAACACTGTCGCGGCACTATGGCCGGGCCGAAATGCACGGATTTGTGTGTGGGGATGGTGATTTGCCAACACTGTCGCGGCACTATGGCCCGGCCGAGATGCACGGATTTGTGTGTGGGGATGGTGATTTGCCAACACTGTCGCGGCACTATGGCCCGGCCGAGACGCAAGGATTTGTGTGTGGGGATGGTGATTAGGCAACACTGTCGCGGCGCTATGGCCCGGGCCGAGATGCACGGATTTGTGTGTGGGGATGGTGATTTGCCAACACTGTCGCGGCGCTATGACCTGGGCCGAGAGGCAAGGATTTGTGTGTGGGGATGGTGATTTGCCAACACTCTCGCAGCACTATGGCCGGGCCGAGAGGCAAGGATTTGTGTGTGGGGATAGTGATTTACCATCACTGTCGCGGCACTATGGCCGGGCCGAGAGGCAAGGGTTTGTGTGTGGGGATGGTGATTTGCCAACACTGTCGCGGCACTATGGCCGGGCCGAGATGCAAGGATTTGTGTGTGGGGATGGTGATTTGCCAACACTGTCGCGGCGCTATGGCCGGGCCGAGAGGCAAGGATTTGTGTGTGGGGATAGTGATTTGCCAACACTGTCGCGGCACTATGGCCCGGCCGAGAGGCAAGGGTTTGTGTGTGGGGATGGTGATTTGCCAACACTGTCGCGTCGCTATGGCCGGGCCGAGATGCAAGGATTTGTGTGTGGGGATGGTGATTTGCCAACACTGTCGCGGCACTATGGCCGGGCCGAGATGCATGGATCTGTGTGTGGGGATGGTGATTTGCCAACACTGTCGCGGCGCTATGGCCGGGCCGAGAGGCAAGGATTTGTGTGTGGGGATAGTGATTTGGCAACACTGTCGCGGCACTATGGCCGGGCCGAGATGCAAGGATTTGTGTGTGGGGATGGTGATTTGCCAACACTGTCGCGGCACTATGGCCCGGCCGAGATGCAAGGATTTGTGTGTGGGGATGGTGATTTGCCAACATTGTCGCGGCGCTATGGCCGGGCCGAGAGGCAAGGATTTGTGTGTGGGGATAGTGATTTGGCAACACTGTCGCGGCACTATGGCCGGGCCGAGAAGCAAGGATTTGTGTGTGGGGATGGTGATTTGCCAACACTGTCGCGGCGCTATGGCCGGGCCGAGAGGCAAGGATTTGTGTGTGGGGATGGTGATTTGCCAACACTGTCGCGGCGCTATGGCCGGGCCGAGAGGCAATGATTTGTGTGTGGGGATAGTGATTTGGCAACACTGTCGCGGCACTATTGCCGGGCCGAGATGCAAGGATTTGTGTGTGGTGATGGTGATTTTCCAACACTGTCGCGGCACTATGGCCCGGCCGAGATGCAAGGATTTGTGTGTGGGGATGGTGATTTGGCAACACTGTCGCAGCGCTATGGCCGGGCCGAGAGGCAAGGATTTTTGTGTGGGGATAGTGATTTGGCAACACTGTCGCGGCACTATGGCCGGGCCGAGATGCAAGGATTTGTATGTGGGGATAGTGATTTGGCAACACTGTCGCGGCACTATGGCCGGGCCGAGATGCAAGGATTTGTGTGTGGGGATAGTGATTTGCCAACACTGTCGCGGCACTATGGCCGGGCCGAGAGGCAAGGATTTGTGTGTGGGGATGGTGATTTGGCAACACTGTCGCGGCGCTATGGCCCGGCCGAGAGGCAAGGATTTGTGTGTGGGGATGGTGATTTGCCAACACTGTCGCGGCGCCATGGCCGGGCCGAGATGCAAGGATTTGTGTGTGGGGATGGTGATTTGCCAACACTGTCGCGGCACTATGGCCGGGCCGAAATGCAAGGATTTGTGTGTGGGGATAGTGATTTGCCAACACTGTCGCGGCACTATGGCCGGGCCGAGATGCAAGGATTTGTGTGTGGGGATGGTGATTTGCCAACACTGTCGCGGCACTATGGCCGGGCCGAGATGCAAGGATTTGTGTGTGGGGATAGTGAGTTGCCAACACTGTCGCGGCACTATGGCCGGGCCGAGATGCAAGGATTTGTGTGTGGGGATAGTGATTTGCCAACACTGTCGCGGCGCTATGGCCGGGCCGAGACGCAAGGATTTGTGTGTGGGGATGGTGATTTGGCAACACTGTCGCGGCGCTATGGCCCGGCCGAGAGGCAAGGATTTGTGTGTGGTGATGGTGATTTGCCAACACTGTCGCGTCGCTATGGCCGGGCCGAGATGCAAGGATTTGTGTGTGGGGATGGTGATTTGCCAACACTGTCGCGGCGCTATGGCCGGGCCGAGACGCAAGGATTTGTGTGTGGGGATAGTGATTTGTTAACACTGTCGCGGCACTATGGCCCGAGCCGAGAGGCCAGGATTTGTGTGTGGGGATGGTGATTTGCCAACACTGTCGCGGCACTATGGCCGGGCCGAGATGCAAGGATTTGTGTGTGGGGATAGTGATTTGCCAACACTGTCGGGGCGCTATGGCCGGGCCGAGAGGCAAGGATTTGTGTGTGGGGATGGTGATTTGGCAACACTGTCGCGGCGCTATGGCCGGGCCGAGAGGCAAGGATTTGTGTGTGGGGATGGTGATTTGGAACACTGTCGCGGCGCTATGGCCCGGCCGAGATGCAAGGATTTGTGTGTGGGGATGGTGATTTGCCAACACTGTCGCGGCGCTATGGCCGGGCCGAGACGCAAGGATTTGAGTGTGGGGATGGTGATTTGCCAACACTGTCGCGGCGCAATGGCAGGGCCGAGACGCAAGGATTTGTGTGTGGGGATAGTGATTTGGCAACACTGTCGCGGCACTATGGCCCGGGCCGAGAGGCAAGGATTTGTGTGTGGGGATGGTGATTTGCCATCACTGTCGCGGCACTATGGCCGGGCCGAGATGCAAGGATTTGTGTGTGGGGATAGTGATTTGCCAACACTGTCGCGGCGCTATGGCCGGGCCGAGAGGCAAGGATTTGTGTGTGGGGATGGTGATTTGGCAACACTGTCGCGGCGCTATGGCCGGGCCGAGAGGCAAGGATTTGTGTGTGGGGATGGTGATTTGCCAACACTGTCGCGGCGCTATGGCCCGGCCGAGAGGCAAGGATTTGTGTGTGGGGATGGTGATTTGGCAACACTGTCGCGGCGCTATGGCCGGGCCGAGAGGCAAGGATTTGTGTGTGGGGATGGTGATTTGCCAACACTGTCGCGTCGCTATGGCCGGGCCGAGATGCAAGGATTTGTGTGTGGGGATGGTGATTTGGCAACACTGTCGCTTCGTTATGGCCCGGCCGAGAGGCAAGGATTTGTGTGTGGGGATAGTGATTAGCCAACACTGTCGCGGCACTATGGCCGGGCCGAGATGCAAGGGTTTGTGTGTGGGGATAGTGATTTGCCAACACTGTCGCGGCACTATGGCCCGGCCGAGAGGCAAGGATTTGTGTGTGGGGATGGTGATTTGCCAACACTGTCGCGGCACTATGGCCCGGCCGAGATGCAAGGATTTGTGTGTGGGGATAGTGATTTGCCAACATTGTCGCGGCACTATGGCTGGGCCGAGATGCAAGGGTTTGTGTGTGGGGATGGTGATTTGCCAACACTGTCGCGGCACTATGGCCGGGCCGAGAGGCAAGGATTTGTGTGTGGGGATGGTGATTTGCCAACACTGTCGCGGCACAATGCCCGGGCCGAGATGCACGGATTTGTGTGTGGGGATGGTGATTTGCCAACACTGTCGCGGCGCTATGGCCGGGCCGAGACGCAAGGATTTGTGTGTGGGGATGGTGATTTGGCAACACTGTCGCGGCGCTATGGCCCGTGCCGAGAGGCAAGGATTTGTGTGTGGGGAAGGTGATTTGCCAACACTGTCGCGGCGCTATGGCCCGGCCGAGACACAAGGATTTGTGTGTGGGGATGGTGATTTGCCAACACTGTCGCGGCGCTATGGCCGGGCCGAGAGGCAAGGATTTGTGTGAGGGGATGGTGGTTTGCCAACACTGTCGCGGCACTGTGGCCCGGCCGAGACGCAAGGATTTTTGTGTGGGGATGGTGATTTGGCAACACTGTCGCGGCGCTATGGCCCGGGCCGAGAGGCAAGGATTTGTGTGTGGGGATGGTGATTTGCCAACACTGTCGCGGCGCTATGGCCGGGCCGAGACGCAAGGATTTGTGTGTGGGGATGGTGATTTGGCAACACTGTCGCGCGCTATGGCCGGGCCGAGAGGCAAGGATTTGTGTGTGGGGATGGTGATTTGCCAACACTGTCGCGGCGCTATGGCCCGGGCCGAAATGCAAGGATTTGTGTGTGGGGATGGTGATTTGCCAACACTGTCGCGGCACTATGGCCGGGCCGAGATGCAAGGATTTGTGTGTGTGGATGGTGATTTGGCAACACTGTCGCGGTGCTATGGCCGGGGCCGAGAAGCAAGGATTTGTGTGTGGGGATGGTGATTTGCCAACACTGTCGCGGCGCTATGGCCCGGCCGAGAGGCAAGGATTTGTGTGTGGGGATGGTGATTTGCCAACACTGTCGCGGCACTATGGCCGGGCCGAGAGGCAAGGATTTGTGTGTGGGGATAGTGATTTGCCAACACTGTCGCGGCACTATGGCCGGGCCGAGATGCTAGGATTTGTGTGTGGGGATGGTGATTTGCCAACACTGTCGCGGCGCTATGGCCCGGCCGAGAGGCAAGGATTTGTGTGTGGGGATGGTGATTTGCCAACACTGTCGCGTCGCTATGGCCGGGCCGAGATGCAAGGATTTGTGTGTGGGGATGGTGATTTGCCAACACTGTCGCGGCGCTGTGGCCGGGCCGAGATGCAAGGATTTGTGTGTGGGGATGGTGATTTGCCAACACTGTCGCGGCACTATGGCCGGGCCGAAATGCACGGATTTGTGTGTGGGGATGGTGATTTGCCAACACTGTCGCGGCACTATGGCCCGGCCGAGATGCACGGATTTGTGTGTGGGGATGGTGATTTGCCAACACTGTCGCGGCACTATGGCCCGGCCGAGACGCAAGGATTTGTGTGTGGGGATGGTGATTAGGCAACACTGTCGCGGCGCTATGGCCCGGGCCGAGATGCACGGATTTGTGTGTGGGGATGGTGATTTGCCAACACTGTCGCGGCGCTATGACCTGGGCCGAGAGGCAAGGATTTGTGTGTGGGGATGGTGATTTGCCAACACTGTCGCGGCACTATGGCCGGGCCGAGAGGCAAGGATTTGTGTGTGGGGATAGTGATTTACCGACACTGTCGCGGCACTATGGCCGGGCCGAGAGGCAAGGGTTTGTGTGTGGGGATGGTGATTTGCCAACACTGTCGCGGCACTATGGCCGGGCCGAGATGCAAGGATTTGTGTGTGGGGATGGTGATTTGCCAACACTGTCGCGGCGCTATGGCCGGGCCGAGAGGCAAGGATTTGTGTGTGTGGATAGTGATTTGCCAACACTGTCGCGGCACTATGGCCCGGCCGAGAGGCAAGGGTTTGTGTGTGGGGATGGTGATTTGCCAACACTGTCGCGTCGCTATGGCCGGGCCGAGATGCAAGGATTTGTGTGTGGGGATGGTGATTTGCCAACACTGTCGCGGCACTATGGCCGGGCCGAGATGCATGGATCTGTGTGTGGGGATGGTGATTTGCCAACACTGTCGCGGCGCTATGGCCGGGCCGAGAGGCAAGGATTTGTGTGTGGGGATAGTGATTTGGCAACACTGTCGCGGCACTATCGCCGGGCCGAGATGCAAGGATTTGTGTGTGGGGATGGTGATTTGCCAACACTGTCGCGGCACTATGGCCCGGCCGAGATGCAAGGATTTGTGTGTGGGGATGGTGATTTGCCAACATTGTCGCGGCGCTATGGCCGGGCCGAGAGGCAAGGATTTGTGTGTGGGGATAGTGATTTGGCAACACTGTCGCGGCACTATGGCCGGGCCGAGAAGCAAGGATTTGTGTGTGGGGATGGTGATTTGCCAACACTGTCGCGGCGCTATGGCCGGGCCGAGAGGCAAGGATTTGTGTGTGGGGATGCTGATTTGCCAACACTGTCGCGGCGCTATGGCCGGGCCGAGAGGCAATGATTTGTGTGTGGGGATAGTGATTTGGCAACACTGTCGCGGCACTATTGCCGGGCCGAGATGCAAGGATTTGTGTGTGGTGATGGTGATTTTCCAACACTGTCGCGGCACTATGGCCCGGCCGAGATGCAAGGATTTGTGTGTGGGGATGGTGATTTGGCAACACTGTCGCAGCGCTATGGCCGGGCCGAGAGGCAAGGATTTGTGTGTGGGGATAGTGATTTGGCAACACTGTCGCGGCACTATGGCCGGGCCGAGATGCAAGGATTTGTATGTGGGGATAGTGATTTGGCAACACTGTCGTGGCACTATGGCCGGGCCGAGATGCAAGGATTTGTGTGTGGGGATAGTGATTTGCCAACACTGTCGCGGCACTATGGCCGGGCCGAGAGGCAAGGATTTGTGTGTGGGGATGGTGATTTGGCAACACTGTCGCGGCGCTATGGCCCGGCCGAGAGGCAAGGATTTGTGTGTGGGGATGGTGATTTGCCAACACTGTCGCGGCGCCATGGCCGGGCCGAGATGCAAGGATTTGTGTGTGGGGATGGTGATTTGCCAACACTGTCGCGGCACTATGGCCGGGCCGAAATGCAAGGATTTGTGTGTGGGGATAGTGATTTGCCAACACTGTCGCGGCACTATGGCCGGGCCGAGATGCAAGGATTTGTGTGTGGGGATGGTGATTTGCCAACACTGTCGCGGCACTATGGCCGGGCCGAGATGCAAGGATTTGTGTGTGGGGATAGTGATTTGCCAACACTGTCGCGGCACTATGGCCGGGCCGAGATGCAAGGATTTGTGTGTGGGGATAGTGATTTGCCAACACTGTCGCGGCGCTATGGCCGGGCCGAGACGAAAGGATTTGTGTGTGGGGATGGTGATTTGGCAACACTGTCGCGGCGCTATGGCCCGGCCGAGAGGCAAGGATTTGTGTGTGGTGATGGTGATTTGCCAACACTGTCGCGTCGCTATGGCCGGGCCGAGATGCAAGGATTTGTGTGTGGGGATGGTGATTTGCCAACACTGTCGCGGCGCTATGGCCGGGCCGAGACGCAAGGATTTGTGTGTGGGGATAGTGATTTGTTAACACTGTCGCGGCACTATGGCCCGAGCCGAGAGGCCAGGATTTGTGTGTGGGGATGGTGATTTGCCAACACTGTCGCGGCACTATGGCCGGGCCGAGATGCAAGGATTTGTGTGTGGGGATAGTGATTTGCCAACACTGTCGGGGCGCTATGGCCGGGCCGAGAGGCAAGGATTTGTGTGTGGGGATGGTGATTTGGCAACACTGTCGCGGCGCTATGGCCGGGCCGAGAGGCAAGGATTTGTGTGTGGGGATGGTGATTTGGAACACTGTCGCGGCGCTATGGCCCGGCCGAGATGCAAGGATTTGTGTGTGGGGATGGTGATTTGCCAACACTGTCGCGGCGCTATGGCCGGGCCGAGACGCAAGGATTTGTGTGTGGGGATGGTGATTTGCCAACACTGTCGCGGCGCAATGGCCGGGCCGAGACGCAAGGATTTGTGTGTGGGGATAGTGATTTGGCAACACTGTCGCGGCACTATGGCCCGGGCCGAGAGGCAAGGATTTGTGTGTGGGGATGGTGATTTGCCATCACTGTCGCGGCACTATGGCCGGGCCGAGATGCAAGGATTTGTGTGTGGGGATAGTGATTTGCCAACACTGTCGCGGCGCTATGGCCGGGCCGAGAGGCAAGGATTTGTGTGTGGGGATGGTGATTTGGCAACACTGTCGCGGCGCTATGGCCGGGCCGAGAGGCAAGGATTTGTGTGTGGGGATGGTGATTTGCCAACACTGTCGCGGCGCTATGGCCCGGCCGAGAGGCAAGGATTTGTGTGTGGGGATGGTGATTTGGCAACACTGTCGCGGCGCTATGGCCGGGCCGAGTGGCAAGGATTTGTGTGAGGGGATGGTGATTTGCCAACACTGTCGCGTCGCTATGGCCGGGCCGAGATGCAAGGATTTGTGTGTGGGGATGGTGATTTGGCAACACTGTCGCTTCGCTATGGCCCGGCCGAGAGGCAAGGATTTGTGTGTGGGGATAGTGATTTGCCAACACTGTCGCGGCACTATGGCCGGGCCGAGATGCAAGGGTTTGTGTGTGGGGATAGTGATTTGCCAACACTGTCGCGGCACTATGGCCCGGCCGAGAGGCAAGGATTTGTGTGTGGGGATGGTGATTTGCCAACACTGTCGCGGCACTATGGCCCGGCCGAGATGCAAGGATTTGTGTGTGGGGATAGTGATTTGCCAACATTGTCGCGGCACTATGGCCGGGCCGAGATGCAAGGGTTTGTGTGTGGGGATGGTGATTTGCCAACACTGTCGCGGCACTATGGCCGGGCCGAGAGGCAAGGATTTGTGTGTGGGGATGGTGATTTGCCAACACTGTCGCGGCACAATGCCCGGGCCGAGATGCACGGATTTGTGTGTGGGGATGGTGATTTGGCAACACTGTCGCGGCGCTATGGCCCGTGCCGAGAGGCAAGGATTTGTGTGTGGGGAAGGTGATTTGCCAACACTGTCGCGGCGCTATGGCCCGGCCGAGACACAAGGATTTGTGTGTGGGGATGGTGATTTGCCAACACTGTCGCGGCGCTATGGCCGGGCCGAGAGGCAAGGATTTGTGTGAGGGGATGGTGGTTTGCCAACACTGTCGCGGCACTGTGGCCCGGCCGAGACGCAAGGATTTGTGTGTGGGGATGGTGATTTGGCAACACTGTCGCGGCGCTATGGCCCGGGCCGAGAGGCAAGGATTTGTGTGTGGGGATGGTGATTTGCCAACACTGTCGCGGCGCTATGGCCGGGCCGAGACGCAAGGATTTGTGTGTGGGGATGGTGATTTGGCAACACTGTCGCGCGCTATGGCCGGGCCGAGAGGCAAGGATTTGTGTGTGGGGATGGTGATTTGCCAACACTGTCGCGGCGCTATGGCCCGGGCCGAAATGCAAGGATTTGTGTGTGGGGATGGTGATTTGCCAACACTGTCGCGGCACTATGGCCGGGCCGAGATGCAAGGATTTGTGTGTGTGGATGGTGATTTGGCAACACTGTCGCGGTGCTATGGCCGGGGCCGAGAAGCAAGGATTTGTGTGTGGGGATGGTGATTTGCCAACACTGTCGCGCCGCTATGGCCCGGCCGAGACGCAAGGATTTGTGTGTGGGGATGGTGATTTGGCAACACTGTCGCGGCGCTATGGCCGGGCCGAGAGGCAAGGATTTGTGTGTGGGGATGGTGATTTGCCAACACTGTCGCGGCACTATGGCCGGGCCGAGATGCACGGATTTGTGTGTGGGGATGGTGATTTGCCAACACTGTCGCGGCACTATGGCCCGGCCGAGATGCACGGATTTGTGTGTGGGGATGGTGATTTGCCAACACTGTCGCGGCACTATGGCCCGGCCGAGATGCAAGGATTTGTGTGTGGGGATGGTGATTTGCCAACACTCTCGCGGCACTATGGCCCGGCCGAGACGCAAGGATTTGTGTGTGGGGATGGTGATTTGCCAACACTGTCGCGGCACTATGGCCGGGCCGAGAGGCAAGGATTTGTGTGTGGGGATGGTGATTTGCCAACACTGTCGCGTCGCTATGGCCGGGCCGAGATGCAAGGATTTGTGTGTGGGGATGGTGATTTGCCAACACTGTCGCGGCACTATGGCCGGGCCGAGATACAAGCATTTGTGTGTGGGGATGGTGATTTGCCAACACTGTCGCGGCGCTATGGCCGGGCCGAGAGGCAAGGATTTGTGTGTGGGGATAGTGATTTGGCAACACTGTCGCGGCACTATGGCCGGGCCGAGTAGCAAGGATTTGTGTGTGGGGATGGTGATTTGCCAACACTGTCGCGGCACTAAGGCCCGGCCGAGATGCAAGGATTTGTGTGTGGGGATGGTGATTTGCCAACACTGTCGCGGCGCTATGGCCGGGCCGAGAGGCAAGGATTTGTGTGTGGGGATAGTGATTTGGCAACACTGTCGCGGCACTATGGCCGGGCCGCGATGCAAGGATTTGTGTGTGGATATGGTGATTTGCCAACACTGTCGCGGCGCTTTGGCCGGGCCGAGAGGCAAGGATTTGTGTGTGGGGATGGTGATTTGCCAACACTGTCGCGGCACTATGGCCCGGGCCGAGATGCAAGGATTTGTGTGTGGGGATGGTGATTTGGCAACACTGTCGCGGCGTTATGGCCCAGGCCGAGATGCAAGGATTTGTGTGTGGGGATGGTGATTTGCCAACACTGTCGCGGCACTATGGCCGGGCCGAGATGCAAGGATTTGTGTGTGGGGATAGTGATTTGCCAACACTGTCGCGGCACTATGGCCGGGCCGAGAGGCAAGGATTTGTGTGTGGGGATGGTGATTTGCCAACACTGTCGCGTCGCTATGGCCGGGCCGAGAGGCAAGGATTTGTGTGTGGGGATAGTGATTTGCCAAAACTGTCGCGGCACTATGGCCGGGCCGAGAAGCAAGGGTTTGTGTGTGGGGATAGTGATTTGCCAACACTGTCGCGGCACTATGGCCCGGCCGAGATGCAAGGATTTGTGTGTGGGGATAGTGATTTGCCAACACTGTCGCGGCACTATGGCCGGGCCGAGAGGCAAGGATTTGTGGGTGGGGATGGTGATTTGCCAACACTGTCGCGATACTATGGCCGGGCCGAGAGGCAAGGATTTGTGTGTGGGGATGGTGATTTGGCAACACTGTCGCGGCGCTATGGCCGGGCCGAGAGGCAAGGATTTGTGTGTGGGGATGGTGAATTGCCAACACTGTCGCGGCGCTATGGCCCGGCCGAGAGGCAAGGATTTGTGTGTGGGGATGGTGATTTGGCAACACTCTCGCGGGGCTATGGCCGGGCCGAGAGGCAAGGATTTGTGTGTGGGGATGGTTATTTGGCAACACTGTCGCGGCGCTATGGCCCGGCCGAGATGCAAGGATTTGTGTGTGGGGATGGTGATTTGGCAACACTGTCGCGGCGCTATGGCCCGGGCCGAGATGCAAGGATTTGTGTGTGAGGATGGTGATTTGCCAACACTGTCGCGGCCGTATGGCCGGTCCGAGAGGCAAGGATTTGTGTGTGGGGATAGTGATTTGCCAACACTGTCGCGGCGCTATGGCCGGGCCGAGACGCAAGGATTTGTGTGTGGGGATGGTGATTTGACAACACTGTCGCGGCACTATGGCCGGGCCGAGATGCAAGTATTTGTGTGTGGGGATGGTGATTTGCCAACACTGTCGCGGCGCTATGGCCCGGCCGAGAGGCAAGGATTTGTGTGTGGGGATAGTGATTTGCCAACACTGTCGCGGCACTATGGCCGGGCCGAGATGCAAGGATTTGTGTGCGGGGATGGTGATTTGCCAACACTGTCGCGGCGCTATGGCCCGGCCGAGAGGAAGGATTTGTGTGTGGGGATGGTGATTTGCCAACACTGTCGCGTCGCTATGGCCGGGCCGAGATGCCAGGATTTGTGTGTGGGGATGGTGATTTGCCAACACTGTCGCGGCGCTATGGCCGGGCCGAGATGCAAAGATTTGTGTGTGGGGATGGTGATTTGGCAACACTGTCGCGGCGCTATGGCCGGGCCGAGATGCAAGGATTTGTGTGTGGGGATGGTGATTTGCCAACACTGTCGCGTCGCTATGGCCGGGCCGAGATGCAAGGATTTGTGTGTGGGGATGGTGATTTGGCAACACTGTCGCGTCGCTATGGCCCGGCCGAAAGGCAAGGATTTGTGTGTGGGGATAGTGATTTGCCAACACTGTCGCGGCACTATGGCCAGGCCGAGATGCAAGTGTTTGTGTGTGGGGATAGTGATTTGCCAACACTGTCGCGGCACTATGGCCCGGCCGAGAGGCAAGGATTTGTGTGTGGGGATGGTGATTTGCCAACACTGTCGCGGCACTATGGCCCGGCCGAGATGCAAGGATTTGTGTGTGGGGATAGTGATTTAACAACACTGTCGCGGCACTATGGCCGGGCCGAGATGCAAGGGTTTGTGTGTTGGGATGGTGATTTGCCAACACTGTCGCGGCACTATGGCCGGGCCGAGAGGCAAGGATTTGTGTGTGGGGATGGTGATTTGCCAAGACTGTCGCGGCACTATGCCCGGGCCGAGATGCACGGATTTGTGTGTGGGGATGGTGATTTTACCAACACTGTCGCGGCGCTATGGCCGGGCCGAGACGCAAGGATTTGTGTGTGGGGATGGTGATTTGGCAACACTGTCGGGGCGCTATGGCCCGGGCCGAGAGGCAAGGATTTGTGTGTGGGGATGGTGATTTGCCAACACTGTCGCGGCGCTATGGCCCGGCCGAGACGCAAGGATTTGTGTGTGGGGATGGTGATTTGGCAACACTGTCGTGGCGCTATGGCCGGGCCGAGAGGCAAGGATTTGTGTGAGAGGATGGTGATTTGCCAACACTGTCTCGGCACTATGGCCCGGCCGAGACGCAAGGATTTGTGTGTGGGGATGGTGATTTGGCAATACTGTCGCGGCGCTATGGCCCGGGCCGTGAGGCAAGGATTTGTGTGTGGGGAAATGATTTGCCAACACTGTCGCGGCGCTATGGCCGGGCCGAGACGCAAGGATTTGTGTGTGGGGATGGTGATTTGGCAACACTGTCGCGGCGCTATGGCCGGGCCGAGAGGCAAGGATTTGTGTGTGGGGATGGTGATTTGCCAACACTGTCGCGGCGCTATGGCCCGGGCCGAGATGCAAGGATTTGTGTGTGGGGATGATGATTTGCCAACACTGTCGCGGCACTATGGCCGGGCCGAGATGCAAGGATTTGTGTGTGGGGATGGTGATTTGGCAACACTGTCGCGGCGCTATGGCCGGGGCCGAGAAGCAATGATTTGTGTGTGGGGATGGTGATTTGCCAACACTGTCGCGGCACTATGGCCGGGCCGAGAGGCAAGGATTTGTGTGAGGGAATGGTGATTTGCCAACACTGTCGCGGCACTATGGCCCGGCCGAGACGCAAGGATTTGTGTGTGGGGATGGTGATTTGCCAACACTGTCGCGGCGCTATGGCCCGGCCGAGACGCAAGGATTTGTGTGTGGGGATGGTGATTTGGCAACACTGTCGCGGCGCTATGGCCGGGCCGAGAGGCAAGGATTTGTGTGTGGGGATGGTGATTTGCCAACACTGTCGCGGCACTATGGCCGGGCCGAGATGCACGGATTTGTGTATGGGGATGGTGACTTGCCAACACTGTCGCGGCACTATGGCCCGGCCGAGATGCACGGATTTGTGTGTGGGGATGGTGATTTGCCAACACTGTCGCGGCACTATGGCTCGGCCGAGACGCAAGGATTTGTGTGTGGTGATGGTGATTAGGCAACACTGTCGCGGCCTTATGGTCCGGGCCGAGATGCACGGATTTGTGTGTGGGGATGGTGATTTGCCAACACTGTCGCGGCGCTATGACCCGGGCCGAGAGGCAAGGATTTGTGTGTGGGGATGGTGATTTGCCAACACTGTCGCGGCACTATGGCCGGGCCGAGAGGCAAGGATTTGTGTGTGGGGATAGTGATTTGCCAACACTGTCGCGGCACTATGGCCGGGCCGAGAGGCAGGGGTTTGTGTGTGGGGATGGTGATTTGCCAACACTGTCGCGGCACTATGGCCGGGCCGAGATGCAAGGATTTGTGTGTGGGGATGGTGATTTGTCAACACTGTCGCGGCGCTATGGCCCGGCCGAGAGGCAAGGATTTGTGTGTGGGGATAGTGATTTGCCAACACTGTCGCGGCACTATGGCCGGGCCGAGATGCAAGGATTAGTGTGTGGGGATGGTGATTTGCCAACACTGTCGCGGCACTATGGCCGGGCCGAGAGGCAAGGGTTTGTGTGTGGGGATGGTGATTTGCCAACACTGTCGCGTCGCTATGGCCGGGCCGAGATGCAAGGATTTGTGTGTGGGGATGGTGATTTGCCAACACTGTCGCGGCACTATGGCCGGGCCGAGATGCAAGGATCTGTGTGTGGGGATGGTGATTTGCCAACACTGTCGCGGCGCTATGGCCGGGCCGAGAGGCAAGGATTTGTGTGTGGGGATAGTGATTTGGCAACACTGTCGCGGCACTATGGCCGGGCCGAGATGCAAGGATTTGTGTGTGGGGATGGTGATTTGCCAACACTGTCGCGGCACTATGGCCCGGCCGAGAAGCAAAGATTTGTGGGGGGGGATGGTGATTTGCCAACACTGTCGCGGCGCTATGGCCGGGCCGAGAGGCAGGGATTTGTGTGTGGGGATAGTGATTTGGCAACACTGTCGCGGCACTATGGCCGGGCCGAGAAGCAAGGATTTGTGTGTGGGGATGGTGATTTGCCAACACTGTCGCGGCGCTATGGCCGGGCCGAGAGGCAAGGATTTGTGTGTGGGGATGGTGATTTGCCAACACTGTCGCGGCGCTATGGCCGGGCCGAGAGGCAAGGATTTGTGTGTGGGGATAGTGATTTGGCAACACTGTCGCGGCACTATCGCCGGGCCGAGATGCAAGGATTTGTGTGTGGGGATGGTGATTTGCCAACACTGTCGCAGCACTATGGCCCGGCCGAGATGCAAGGATTTGTGTGTGGGGATGGTGATTTGCCAACACTGTCGCGGCGCTATGGCCGGGCCGAGAGGCAAGGATTTGTGTGTGGGGATAGTGATTTGGCAACACTGTCGCGGCACTATGGCCGGGCCGAAATGCAAGGATTTGTGTGTGGGGATAGTGATTTGGCAACACTGTCGCGGCACTATGGCCGGGCCGAGATGCAAGGATTTGTGTGTGGGGATAGTGAATTGCCAACACTGTCGCGGCACTATGGCCGGGCCGAGAGGCAACGATTTGTGTGTGGGGATGGTGATTTGGCAACTGTCGCGGCGCTATGGCCCGGCCGAGAGGCAAGGATTTGTGTGTGGGGATGGTGATTTGCCAACACTGTCGCGGCGCTATGGCCGGGCCGAGATGCAAGGATTTGTGTGTGGGGATGGTGATTTGCCAACACTGTCGCGGCACTATGGCCGGGCCGAAATGCAAGGATTTGTGTGTGGGGATAGTGATTTGCCAACACTGTCGCGGCACTATGGCCGGGCCGAGATGCAAGGATTTGTGTGTGGGGATGGTGATTTGCCAACACTGTCGCGGCATTATGGCCGGGCCGAGATGCAAGGATTTGTGTGTGGGGATAGTGATTTGCCAACACTGTCGCGGCACTATGGCCGGGCCGAGATGCAAGGATTTGTGTGTGGGGATAGTGGTTTGCCAACACTGTCGCGGCGCTATGGCCGGGCCGAGACGCAAGGTTTTTTGTGTGTGGGGATGGTGATTTGGCAACACTGTCGCGGCGCTATGGCCCGGCCGAGAGGCAAGGATTTGTGTGTGGGGATGGTGATTTGCCAACACTCTCGCGTCGCTATGGCCGGGCCGAGATGCAAGGATTTGTGTGTGGGGATGGTGATTTGCCAACACTGTCGCGGCGCTATGGCCGGGCCGAGACGCAAGGATTTGTGTGTGGGGATAGTGATTTGGCAACACTGTCACGGCACTATGGCCCGGGCCGAGAGGCAAGGATTTGTGTGTGGGGATGGTGATTTGCCAACACTGTCGCGGCACTATGGCCGGGCCGAGATGCAAGGATTTGTGTGTGGGGATAGTGATTTGCCAACACTGTCGCGGCGCTATGGCCCGGCCGAGATGCTCGGATTTGTGTGTGGGGATGGTGATTTGGCAACACTGTCGCGGCACTATGGCCCGGCCGAGATGCACGGATTTGTGTGTGGGGATGGTGATTTGCCAACACTGTCGCGGCACTATGGCCGGGCCGAGATGCAAGGATTTGTGTGTGGGGATAGTGATTTGCCAACACTGTCGCGGCACTATGGCCGGGCCGAGATGCAAGGATTTGTGAGTGTGGATGGTGATTAGGCAACACTGTCGCGGCACTATGGCCGGGCCGAGAGGCAAGGATTTGTGTGTGGGGATGGTGATTTGCCAACACTGTCGCGGCACTATGGCCGGGCCGAGACGCAAGGATTTGTGTGTGGGGATGGTGATTTGCCAACACTGTCGCGGCACTATGGCCGGGCCGAGAGGCAAGGATTTGTGTGTGGGGATGGTGATTTGGCAACACTGTCGCGGCACTATGGCCGGGCCGAAATGCAAGGATTTGTGTGTGGGGATGGTGATTTGCCAACACTGTCGCGTCGCTATGGCCGGGCCGAGATGCAAGTATTTGTGTGTGGGGATGGTTATTTGCCAACACTGTCGCGGCGCTATGGCCGGGCCGAGAGGCAAGGATTTGTGTGTGGGGATAGTGATTTGCCAACACTGTCGCGGCACTATGGCCGGGCCGAGAGGCAAGGATTTGTGTGTGGGGATAGTGATTTGCCAACACTGTCGCGGCACTATGGCCGGGCCGAGAGGCAAGGATTTGTGTGTGGGGATGGTGATTTGCCAACACTGTCGCGGCACTATGGCCGGGCCGAGACGCAAGGATTTGTGTGTGGGGATGGTGATTTGCCAACACTGTCGCGGCACTAAGGCCGGGCCGAGATGCAAGGATTTGTGTGTGGGGATGGTGATTTGCCAACACTGTCGCGGCACTATGGCCGGGCCGAGAGGCAAGGATTTGTGTGTGGGGATAGTGATTTGCCAACACTGTCGCGGCACTATGGCCGGGCCGAGATGCAAGGATTTGTGTGTGGGGATAGTGATTTGCCAACACTGTCGCGGCACTATGGACGGGCCGAGAGGCAAGGATTTGTGTGTGGGGATGGTGATTTGCCAACACTGTCGCGGCGCTATGGCCGGGCCGAGATGCAAGGATTTTTGTGTGGGGATAGTGATTTGCCAACACTGTCGCGGCACTATGGCCGGGCCGAGAGGCAAGGATTTGTGTGTGAGGATAGTGATTTGCCAACACTGTCGCGGCACTATGGCCGGGCCGAGAGGCAAGGATTTGTGTGTGGGGATGGTGATTTGCCAACACTGTCGCGGCACTATGGCCGGGCCGAGACGCAAGGATTTGTGTGTGGGGATGGTGATTTGCCAACACTGTCGCGGCACTATGGCCGGGCCGAGAGGCAAGGATTTGTGGGTGGGGATGCTGATTTGCCAACACTGTCGGGGCACTATGGCCGGGCCGAGAGACAAGGATTTGTGTGTGGGGATAGTGATTTGCCAACACTGTCGCGGCACTATGGCCGGGCCGAGAGGCAAGGATTTGTGTGTGGGGATGGTGATTTGGCAACACTGTCGCGGCACTATGGCCGGGCCGAGAAGCAAGGGTTTGTGTGTGGGGATGGTGATTTGCCAACACTGTCGCGGCGCTATGGCCCGGCTGAGATGCAAGGATTTGTGTGTGGGGATGGTGATTTGCCAACACTGTCGCGGCACTACGGCCGGGCCGAGATGCAAGGATTTGTGTGTGGGGATGGTGATTAGGCAACACTGTCGCGGCGCTATGGCCGGGCCGAGATGCAAGGATTTGTGTGTGGGGATGGTGAATTGGCAACACTGTCGCGGCGCTATGGCCCGGCCGAGACGCAAGGATTTGTGTGTGGGGATGGTGATTTGGCAACACTGTCGCGGCGCTATGGCCGGGCCGAGATGCAAGGATTTGTGTGTGGGGATGGTGATTTGCCAACACTGTCGCGGCGCTATGGCCGGGCCGAGATGCAAGGATTTGTGTGTGGGGATGGTGATTTGCCAACACTGTCGCGGCGCTATGGCCGGGCCGAGATGCAAGGATTTGTGTGTGGGGATGGTGATTTGGCAACACTGTCGCGGCCCTATGGCCGGGCCGAGAGGCAAGGATTTTTGTGTGGGGATGGTGATTTGCCAACACTGTCGCGGCACTATGGCCGGGCCGAGACGCAAGGATTTGTGTGTGGGGTTGGTGATTTGCCAACACTGTCGCGGCACTATGGCCGGGCCGAGACGCAAGGATTTGTGTGTGGGGATGGTGATTTGCCAACACTGTCGCGGCACTAAGGCCGGGCCGAGATGCAAGGATTTGTGTGTGGGGATGGTGATTTGCCAACACTGTCGCGGCACTATGGCCGGGCCGAGAGGCAAGGATTTGTGTGTGGGGATAGTGATTTGCCAAAACTGTCGCGGCACTATGGCCGGGCCGAGAGGCAAGGATTTGTGTGTGGGGATGGTGATTTGCCAACACTGTCGCGGCAATATGGCCGGGCCGAGACGCAAGGATTTGTGTGTGGGGATGGTGATTTGCCAACACTGTCGCGGCACTAAGGCCGGGCCGAGATGCAAGGATTTGTGTGTGGGGATGTTGATTTGCCAACACTGTCGCGGCACTATGGTCGGGCCGAGAGGCAAGGATTTGTGTGTGGGGATAGTGATTTGCCAACACTGTCGCGGCACTATGGCCGGGCCGAGATGCAAGGATTTGTGTGTGGGGATAGTGATTTGCCAACACTGTCGCGGCACTATGGCCGGGCCGAGAGGCAAGGATTTGTGTGTGGGGATGGTGATTTGCCAACACTGTCGCGGCGCTATGGCCGGGCCGAGATGCAAGGATTTGTGTGTGGGGATAGTGATTTGCCAACACTGTCGCGGCACTATGGCCGGGCCGAGAGGCAAGGATTTGTGTGTGGGGATAGTGATTTGCCAACACTGTCGCGGCACTATGGCCGGGCCGAGAGGCAAGGATTTGTGTGTGGGGATGGTGATTTGCCAACACTGTCGCGGCACTATGGCCGGGCCGAGACGCAAGGATTTGTGTGTGGGGATGGTGATTTGCCAACACTGTCGCGGCACTATGGCCGGGCCGAGAGGCAAGGATTTGTGGGTGGGGATGGTGATTTGCCAACACTGTCGGGGCACTATGGCCGGGCCGAGAGACAAGGATTTGTGTGTGGGGATAGTGATTTGCCAACACTGTCGCGGCACTATGGCCGGGCCGAGAGGCAAGGATTTGTGTGTGGGGATGGTGATTTGGCAACACTGTCGCGGCACTATGGCCGGGCCGAGAAGCAAGGGTTTGTGTGTGGGGATGGTGATTTGCCAACACTGTCGCGGCGCTATGGCCCGGCTGAGATGCAAGGATTTGTGTGTGGGGATGGTGATTTGCCAACACTGACGCGGCACTATGGCCGGGCCGAGATGCAAGGATTTGTGTGTGGGGATGGTGATTAGGCAACACTGTCGCGGCGCTATGGCCGGGCCGAGATGCAAGGATTTGTGTGTGGGGATGGTGAGTTGGCAACACTGTCGCGGCGCTATGGCCCGGCCGAGACGCAAGGATTTGTGTGTGGGGATGGTGATTTGGCAAACACTGTCGCGGCGCTATGGCCGGGCCGAGATGCAAGGATTTGTGTGTGGGGATGGTGATTTGCCAACACTGTCGCGGCGCTATGGCCGGCCGAGATGCAAGGATTTGTGTGTGGCGATGGTGATTTGCCAACACTGTCGCGGCGCTATGGCCGGGCCGAGATGCAAGGATTTGTGTGTGGGGATGGTGATTTGGCAACACTGTCGCGGCGCTATGGCCGGGCCGAGATGCAAGGATTTGTGTGTGGGGATGGTGATTTGGCAACACTGTCGCGGCGCTATGGCCCGGCCGAGAGACAAGGATTTGTGTGTGGGGATGGTGATTTGCCAACGCTGTCGCGGCGCTATGGCCCGGGCCGAGAGGCAAAGATTTGTGTGTGGGGATAGTGATTTGCCAACACTGTCGCGGCACTATGGCCGGGCCGAGAGGCAAGGATTTGTGTGTGGGGAAGGTGATTTGCCAACACTTTCGCGGCACTATGGCCGGGCCGAGAGGCAAGGATTTGTGTGTGGGGATGGTGATTTGCCAACACTGTCGCGGCACTATGGCCGGGCCGAGAGGCAAGGGTTTGTGTGTGGAGATGGTGATTTGCCAACACTGTCGCGGCACTATGGCCGGGCCGAGAAGCAAGGGTTTGTGTGTGGGGATGGTGATTTGCCAACACTGTCGCGGCACTATGGCCGGGCCGAGAGGCAAGGATTTGTGTGTGGGGATGGTGATTTGCCAACACTGTCGCGGCACTATGGCCGGGCCGAGAGGCAAGGATTTGTGTGTGGGGATGGTGATTTGCCAACACTGTCGCGGCACTATGGCCGGGCCGAGAGGCAAGGATTTGTGTGTGGGGATGGTGATTTGCCAACACTGACGCGGCGCTATGGCCGGGCCGAGATGCAAGGATTTGTGTGTGGGGATGGTGATTTGCCAACACTGTCGCGGCACTATGGCCGGGACGAGAGGCAAGGATTTGTGTGTGGGGATGGTGATTTGCCAACACTGTCGCGGCACTATGGCCGGGCCGAGATGCAAGGATTTGTGTATGGGGATGGTGATTTGCCAACACTGTCGCGTCGCTATGGCAGGGCCGAGAGGCAAGGATTTGTGTGTGGGGATAGTGATTTGCCAACACTGTCGCGGCACTATGGCCGGGCTGAGAGGCAAGGATTTGTGTGAGGGGATGGTGATTTGGCAACACTGTCGCGGCACTATGGCTGGGCCGAGACGCAAGGATTTGTGTGTGGGGATGGTGATTTGCCAACACTGTCGCGGCACTATGGCCGGGCCGAGAGGCAAGGATTTGTGTGTGGGGATGGTGATTTGCCAACACTGTCGCGGCGCTATGGCCGGGCCGAGATGCACGGATTTGTGTGTGGGGATGGTGATTTGCCAACACTGTCGCGGCGCAATGGCCGGGCCGAGAGGCAAGGATTTGTGTGTGGGGATAGTGATTTGGCAACACTGTCGCGGCGCTATGGCCCGGCCGAGACGCATGGATATGTGCGTGGGGATGGTGATTTGCCAACACTGTCGCGGCACTATGGCCGGGCCGAGACGCAAGGATTTGTGTGTGGGGATGGTAATTTGCCAACACTGTCGCGGCACTATGGCCCGGCCGAGATGCAAGGATTTGTGTGTGGGGATAGTGATTTGCCAACACTGTCGTGGCACTATGGCCGGGCCGTGACGCAAGGATTTGTGTGTGGGGATGGTGATTTGCCAACACTGTCGCGGCGCTATAGCCGGGCCGATAGGCAAGGATTTATGTGTGGGGATGGTGATTTGCCAACACTGTCGCGGCGCTATGGCCCGGCCGAGAGGCAAGGATTTGTGTGTGGGGATGGTGATTTGGCAACACTGTCGCGGCGCTATGGCCCGGGCCGAGAGGCAAGGATTTGTGTGTGGGGATGGTGATTTGCCAACACTGTCGCGGCACTATGGCCGGGCCGAGATGCAAGGATTTGTGTGTGGGGATAGTGATTTGCCAACACTGTCGCGGCGCTATGGCCCGGCCGAGATGCACGGATTTGTGTGTGGGGATGGTGATTTGGCAACACTGTCGCGGCACTATGGCTCGGCCGAGATGCACGGATTTGTGTGTGGGGATGGTGATTTGCCAACACTGTCGCGGCACTATGGCCGGGCCGAGATGCAAGGATTTGTGTGTGGGGATAGTGATTTGCCAACACTGTCGCGGCACTATGGCCGGGCCGAGATGCAAGGATTTGTGTGTGGGGATGGTGATTTGCCAACACTGTCGCGTCGCTATGGCCGGGCCGAGATGCAAGTATTTGTGTGTGGGGATGGTGATTTGCCAACACTGTCGCGGCGCTATGGCCGGGCCGAGAGGCAAGGATTTGTGTGTGGGGATAGTGATTTGCCAACACTGTCGCGGCACTATGGCCGGGCCGAGAGGCAAGGATTTGTGTGTGGGGATAGTGATTTGCCAACACTGTCGCGGCACTATGGCCGGGCCGAGAGGCAAGGATTTGTGTGTGGGGATGGTGATTTGCCAACACTGTCGCGGCACTAAGGCCGGGCCGAGAGGCAGGGATTTGTTTGTGGGGATGGTGATTTTCCAACACTGTCGCGGCACTATGGCCGGGCCGAGAGGCAAGGATTTGTGTGTGGGGATAGTGATTTGCCAACACTGTCGCGGCACTATGGCCGGGCCGAGATGCAAGGATTTGTGTGTGGGGATAGTGATTTGCCAACACTGTCGCGGCACTATGGCCGGGCCGAGATGCAAGGATTTGTGTGTGGGGATGGTGATTAGGCAACACTGTCGCGGCGCTATGGCCGGGCCGAGATGCAAGGATTTGTGTGTGGGGATGGTGAATTGGCAACACTGTCGCGGCGCTATGGCCCGGCCGAGACGCAAGGATTTGTGTGTGGGGATGGTGATTTGGCAACACTGTCGCGGCGCTATGGCCGGGCCGAGATGCAAGGATTTGTGTGTGGGGATGGTGATTTGCCAACACTGTCGCGGCGCTATGGCCGGGCCGAGATGCAAGGATTTGTGTGTGGGGATGGTGATTTGCCAACACTGTCGCGGCGCTATGGCCGGGCCGAGATGCAAGGATTTGTGTGTGGGGATGGTGATTTGGCAACACTGTCGCGGCGCTATGGCCGGGCCGAGATGCAAGGATTTGTGTGTGGGGATGGTGATTTGGCAACACTGTCGCGGCGCTATGGCCCGGCCGAGAGACAAGGATTTGTGTGTGGGGATGGTGATTTGCCAACTCTGTCGCGGCGCTATGGCCCGGGCCGAGAGGCAAGGATTTGTGTGTGGGGATAGTGATTTACCAACACTGTCGCGGCACTATGGCCGGGTCGAGAGGCAAGGATTTGTGTGTGGGGATGGTGATTTGCCAACACTGTCGCGGCACTATGGCCGGGCCGAGAGGCAAGGATTTGTGTGTGGGGATGGTGATTTGCCAACACTGTCGCGGCACTATGGCCGGGCCGAGAGGCAAGGGTTTGTGTGTGGGGATGGTGATTTGCCAACACTGTCGCGGCACTATGGCCGGGTCGAGAAGCAAGGGTTTGTGTGTGGGGATGGTGATTTGCAAACACTGTCGCGGCACTATGGCCGGGCCGAGAGGCAAGGATTTGTGTGTGGGGATGGTGATTTGCCAACACTGTCGCGGCACTATGGCCGGGCCGAGAGGCAAGGATTTGTGTGTGGGGATGGTGATTTGCCAACACTGTCGCGGCACTATGGCCGGGCCGAGATGCAAGGATTTGTGTGTGGGGATGGTGATTTGGCAACACTGTCGCGGCACTATGGCCGGGCCGAGAGGCAAGGATTTGTGTGTGGGGATGGTGATTTGCCAACACTGTCGCGTCACTATGGCCGGGACGAGAGGCAAGGATTTGTGTGTGGGGATGGTGATTTGCCAACACTGTCGCGGCACTATGGCCGGGCCGAGATGCAAGGATTTGTGTGTGGGGATGGTGATTTGCCAACACTGTCGCGTCGCTATGGCAGGGCCGAGAGGCAAGGATTTGTGTGTGGGGATAGTGATTTGCCAACACTGTCGCGGCACTATGGCCGGGCCGAGAGGCAAGGATTTGTGTGAGGGGATGGTGATTTGGCAACACTGTCGCGGCACTATGGCCGGGCCGAGACGCTAGGATTTGTGTGTGGGGATGGTGATTTGCCAACACTGTCGCGGCACTATGGCCGGGCCGAGAGGCAAGGATTTGTGTGTGGGGATGGTGATTTGCCAACACTGTCGCGGCGCTATGGCCGGGCCGAGATGCACGGATTTGTGTGTGGGGATGGTGATTTGCCAACACTGTCGCGGCGCTATGGCCGGGCCGAGAGGCAAGGATTTGTGTGTGGGGATAGTGATTTGGCAACACTGTCGCGGCGCTATGGCCCGGCCGAGACGCAAGGATATGTGCGTGGGGATGGTGATTTGCCAACACTGTCGCGGCACTATGGCCGGGCCGAGACGCAAGGATTTGTGTGTGGGGATGGTAATTTGCCAACACTGTCGCGGCACTATGGCCCGGCCGAGATGCAAGGATTTGTGTGTGGGGATAGTGATTTGCCAACACTGTCGCGGCACTATGGCCGGGCCGTGACGCAAGGATTTGTGTGTGGGGATGGTGATTTGCCAACACTGTCGCGGCGCTATAGCCGGGCCGATAGGCAAGGATTTGTGTGTGGGGATGGTGATTTGCCAACACTGTCGCGGCGCTATGGCCCGGCCGAGAGGCAAGGATTTGTGTGTGGGGATGGTGATTTGGCAACACTGTCGCGGCGCTATGGCCCGGGCCGAGAGGCAAGGATTTGTGTGTGGGGATGGTGATTTGCCAACACTGTCGCGGCACTATGGCCGGGCCGAGAGGCAAGGATTTGTGTGTGGGGATAGTGATTTGCCAACACTGTCGCGGCACTATGGCCGGGTCGAGATGCAAGGATTTGTGTGTGGGGATGGTGATTTGCCAACACTGTCTCGGCGCTATGGCCCGGCCGAGAGGCAAGGATTTGTGTGTGGGGATGGTGATTTGCCAACACTGTCGCGGCACTATGGCCGGGCCGAGAAGCAAGGATTTGTGTGTGGGGATGGTGATTTGCCAACACTGTCGCGGCACTATGGCCCGGCCGAGAGGGAAGGATTTGTGTGTGGGGATGGTGATTTGCCAACACTGTCGCGTCGCTATGGCCGGGCCGAGAGGCAAGGATTTGTGTGTGGGGATGGTGATTTGCCAACACTGTCGCGGCACTATGGCCGGGCCGAGAGGCAAGGATTTGTGTGTGGGGATAGTGATTTGCCAACACTGTCGCGGCACTATGGCCGGGCCGAGATGCAAGGATTTGTGTGTGGGGATAGTGATTTGCCAACACTGTCGCGGCACTATGGCCGGGCCGAGAGGCAAGGATTTGTGTGTGGGGATGGTGATTTGCCAACACTGTCGCGGCGCTATGGCCGGGCCGAGATGCAAGGATTTGTGTGTGGGGATAGTGATTTGGCAACACTGTCGCGGCGCTATGGCCCGGCCGAGAGGCAAGGATTTGTGTGGGGGGATAGTGATTTGGCAACACTGTCGCGGCGCTATGGCCGGGCCGAGATGCAAGGATTTGTGTGTGGGGATAGTGATTTGGCAACACTGTCGCGGCGCTATGGCCCGGCCGAGATGCACGGATTTGTGTGTGGGGATGGTGATTTGCCAACACTGTCGCGGCACTATGGCCGGGCCGAGAGGCAAGGGTTTGTGTGTGGGGATAGTGATTTGCCAACACTGTCGCGGCGCTATGGCCCGGCCGAGAGGCAAGGATTTGTGTGTGGGGATGGTGATTTGCCAACACTGTCGCGGCACTATGGCCGGGCCGAGAGGCAAGGATTTGTGTGTGGGGATAGTGATTTGCCAACACTGTCGCGGCACTATGGCCGGGCCGAGAGGCAAGGATTTGTGTGTGGGGATGGTGATTTGCCAACACTGTCGCGGCACTATGGCCGGGCCGAGAGGCAAGGATTTGTGTGTGGGGATAGTGATTTGCCAACACTGTCGCGGCACTATGGCCGGGCCGAGAGGCAAGGATTTGTGTGTGGGGATGGTGATTTGCCAACACTGTCGCGGCACTATGGCCGGGCCGAGAGGCAAGGATTTGTGTGTGGGGAGAGTGATTTGCCAACACTGTCGCGGCACTATGGCCGGGCCGAGAGGCAAGGATTTGTGTGTGGGGATAGTGATTTGCCAACACTGTCGCGGCACTAAGGCCGGGCCGAGAGGCAAGGATTTGTGTGTGGGGATGGTGACTTGCCAACACTGTCGCGGCAATATGGCCCGGCCGAGATGCACGGATTTGTGTGTGGGGATGGTGATTTGCCAACACTGTCGCGGCACTATGGCCCGGCCGAGACGCAAGGATTTGTGTGTGGGGATGGTGATTAGGCAACACTGTCGCGGCCTTATGGCCCGGGCCGAGATGCACGGATTTGTGTGTGGGGATGGTGATTTGCCAACACTGTCGCGGCGCTATGACCCGGGCCGAGAGGCAAGGATTTGTGTGTGGGGATGGTGATTTGCCAACACTGTCGCGGCACTATGGCCGGGCCGAGAGGCAAGGATTTGTGTGTGGGGATAGTGATTTGCCAACACTGTCGCGGCACTATGGCCGGGCCGAGAGGCAGGGGTTTGTGTGTGGGGATGGTGATTTGCCAACACTGTCGCGGCACTATGGCCGGGCCGAGATGCAAGGATTTGTGTGTGGGGATGGTGATTTGCCAACACTGTCGCGGCGCTATGGCCCGGCCGAGAGGCAAGGATTTGTGTGTGGGGATAGTGATTTGCCAACACTCTCGCGGCACTATGGCCGGGCCGAGATGCAAGGATTAGTGTGTGGGGATGGTGATTTGCCAACACTGTCGCGGCACTATGGCCGGGCCGAGAGGCAAGGGTTTGTGTGTGGGGATGGTGATTTGCCAACACTGTCGCGTCGCTATGGCCGGGCCGAGATGCAAGGATTTGTGTGTGGGGATGGTGATTTGCCAACACTGTCGCGGCACTATGGCCCGGCCGAGATGCAAGGATCTGTGTGTGGGGATGGTGATTTGCCAACACTGTCGCGGCGCTATGGCCGGGCCGAGAGGCAAGGATTTGTGTGTGGGGATAGTGATTTGGCAACACTGTCGCGGCACTATGGCCGGGCCGAGATGCAAGGATTTGTGTGTGGGGATGGTGATTTGCCAACACTGTCGCGGCACTATGGCCCGGCCGAGATGCAAAGATTTGTGGGTGGGGATGGTGATTTGCCAACACTGTCGCGGCGCTATGGCCGGGCCGAGAGGCAGGGATTTGTGTGTGGGGATAGTGATTTGGCAACACTGTCGCGGCACTATGGCCGGGCCGAGAAGCAAGGATTTGTGTGTGGGGATGGTGATTTGCCAACACTGTCGCGGCGCTATGGCCGGGCCGAGAGGCAAGGATTTGTGTGTGGGGATGGTGATTTGCCAACACTGTCGCGGCGCTATGGCCGGGCCGAGAGGCAAGGATTTGTGTGTGGGGATAGTGATTTGGCAACACTGTCGCGGCACTATGGCCGGGCCGAGATGCAAGGATTTGTGTGTGGGGATGGTGATTTGCCAACACTGTCGCAGCACTATGGCCCTGCCGAGATGCAAGGATTTGTGTGTGGGGATGGTGATTTGCCAACACTGTCGCGGCGCTATGGCCGGGCCGAGAGGCAAGGATTTGTGTGTGGGGATAGTGATTTGGCAACACTGTCGCGGCACTATGGCCGGGCCGAGATGCAAGGATTTGTGTGTGGGGATAGTGATTTGGCAACACTGTCGCGGCACTATGGCCGGGCCGAGATGCAAGGATTTGTGTGTGGGGATAGTGAATTGCCAACACTGTCGCGGCACTATGGCCGGGCCGAGAGGCAATGATTTGTGTGTGGGGATGGTGATTTGGCAACTGTCGCGGCGCTATGGCCCGGCCGAGAGGCAAGGATTTGTGTGTGGGGATGGTGATTTGCCAACACTGTCGCGGCGCTATGGCCGGGCCGAGATGCAAGGATTTGTGTGTGGGGATGGTGATTTGCCAACACTGTCGCGGCACTATGGCCGGGCCGAAATGCAAGGATTTGTGTGTGGGGATAGTGATTTGCCAACACTGTCGCGGCACTATGGCCGGGCCGAGATGCAAGGATTTGTGTGTGGGGATGGTGATTTGCCAACACTGTCGCGGCGCTATGGCCGGGCCGAGACGCAAGGATTTGTGTGTGGGGATAATGATTTGGCAACACTGTCACGGCACTATGGCCCGGGCCGAGAGGCAAGGATTTGTGTGTGGGGATGGTGATTTGCCAACACTGTCGCGGCACTATGGCCGGGCCGAGATGCAAGGATTTGTGTGTGGGGATAGTGATTTGCCAACACTGTCGCGGCGCTATGGCCCGGCCGAGATGCACGGATTTGTGTGTGGGGATGGTGATTTGGCAACACTGTCGCGGCACTATGGCCCGGCCGAGATGCACGGATTTGTGTGTGGGGATGGTGATTTGCCAACACTGTCGCGGCACTATGGCCGGGCCGAGATGCAAGGATTTGTGTGTGGGGATAGTGATTTGCCAACACTGTCGCGGCACTATGGCCGGGCCGAGATGCAAGGATTTGTGTGTGTGGATGGTGATTAGGCAACACTGTCGCGGCACTATGGCCGGGCCGAGAGGCAAGGATTTGTGTGTGGGGATGGTGATTTGCCAACACTGTCGCGGCACTATGGCCGGGCCGAGACGCAAGGATTTGTGTGTGGGGATGGTGATTTGCCAACACTGTCGCGGCACTATGGCCGGGCCGAGAGGCAAGGATTTGTGTGTGGGGATGGTGATTTGGCAACACTGTCGCGGCACTATGGCCGGGCCGAGATGCAAGGATTTGTGTGTGGGGATGGTGATTTGCCAACACTGTCGCGTCGCTATGGCCGGGCCGAGATGCAAGTATTTGTGTGTGGGGATGGTGATTTGCCAACACTGTCGCGGCGCTATGGCCGGGCCGAGAGGCAAGGATTTGTGTGTGGGGATGGTGAATTGGCAACACTGTCGCGGCGCTATGGCCCGGCCGAGAGGCAAGGATTTGTGTGTGGGGATGGTGATTTGCCAACACTGTCGCGGCACTATGGCCGGGCCGAGAGGCAAGGATTTGTGTGTGGGGAGAGTGATTTGCCAACACTGTCGCGGCACTATGGCCGGGCCGAGAGGCAAGGATTTGTGTGTGGGGATAGTGATTTGCCAACACTGTCGCGGCACTAAGGCCGGGCCGAGAGGCAAGGATTTGTGTGTGGGGATGGTGACTTGCCAACACTGTCGCGGCAATATGGCCCGGCCGAGATGCACGGATTTGTGTGTGGGGATGGTGATTTGCCAACACTGTCGCGGCACTTTGGCCCGGCCGAGACGCAAGGATTTGTGTGTGGGGATGGTGATTAGGCAACACTGTCGCGGCCTTATGGCCCGGGCCGAGATGCACGGATTTGTGTGTGGGGATGGTGATTTGCCAACACTGTCGCGGCACTATGACCCGGGCCGAGAGGCAAGGATTTGTGTGTGGGGATGGTGATTTGCCAACACTGTCGCGGCACTATGGCCGGGCCGAGAGGCAATGATTTGTGTGTGGGGATAGTGATTTGCCAACACTGTCGCGGCACTATGGCCGGGCCGAGAGGCAGGGGTCTGTGTGTGGGGATGGTGATTTGCCAACAATGTCGCGGCACTATGGCCGGGCCGAGATGCAAGGATTTGTGTGTGGGGATGGTGATTTGCCAACACTGTCGCGGCGCTATGGCCCGGCCGAGAGGCAAGGATTTGTGTGTGGGGATAGTGATTTGCCAACACTGTCGCGGCACTATGGCCGGGCCGAGATGCAAGGATTAGTGTGTGGGGATGGTGATTTGCCAACACTGTCGCGGCACTATGGCCGGGCCGAGAGGCAAGGGTTTGTGTGTGGGGATGGTGATTTGCCAACACTGTCGCGTCGCTATGGCCGGGCCGAGATGCAAGGATTTGTGTGTGGGGATGGTGATTTGCCAACACTGTCGCGGCACTATGGCCCGGCCGAGATGCAAGGATCTGTGTGTGGGGATGGTGATTTGCCAACACTGTCGCGGCGCTATGGCCGGGCCGAGAGGCAAGGATTTGTGTGTGGGGATAGTGATTTGGCAACACTGTCGCGGCACTATGGCCGGGCCGAGATGCAAGGATTTGTGTGTGGGGATGGTGATTTGCCAACACTGTCGCGGCACTATGGCCCGGCCGAGATGCAAAGATTTGTGGGTGGGGATGGTGATTTGCCAACACTGTCGCGGCGCTATGGCCGGGCCGAGAGGCAGGGATTTGTGTGTGGGGATAGTGATTTGGCAACACTGTCGCGGCACTATGGCCGGGCCGAGAAGCAAGGATTTGTGTGTGGGGATGGTGATTTGCCAACACTGTCGCGGCGCTATGGCCGGGCCGAGAGGCAAGGATTTGTGTGTGGGGATGGTGATTTGCCAACACTGTCGCGGCGCTATGGCCGGGCCGAGAGGCAAGGATTTGTGTGTGGGGATAGTGATTTGGCAACACTGTCGCGGCACTATGGCTGGGCCGAGATGCAAGGATTTGTGTGTGGGGATGGTGATTTGCCAACACTGTCGCAGCACTATGGCCCTGCCGAGATGCAAGGATTTGTGTGTGGGGATGGTGATTTGCCAACACTGTCGCGGCGCTATGGCCGGGCCGAGAGGCAAGGATTTGTGTGTGGGGATAGTGATTTGGCAACACTGTCGCGGCACTATGGCCGGGCCGAGATGCAAGGATTTGTGTGTGGGGATAGTGATTTGGCAACACTGTCGCGGCACTATGGCCGGGCCGAGATGCAAGGATTTGTGTGTGGGGATAGTGAATTGCCAACACTGTCGCGGCACTATGGCCGGGCCGAGAGGCAATGATTTGTGTGTGGGGATGGTGATTTGGCAACTGTCGCGGCGCTATGGCCCGGCCGAGAGGCAAGGATTTGTGTGTGGGGATGGTGATTTGCCAACACTGTCGCGGCGCTATGGCCGGGCCGAGATGCAAGGATTTGTGTGTGGGGATGGTGATTTGCCAACACTGTCGCGGCACTATGGCCGGGCCGAAATGCAAGGATTTGTGTGTGGGGATAGTGATTTGCCAACACTGTCGCGGCACTATGGCCGGGCCGAGATGCAAGGATTTGTGTGTGGGGATGGTGATTTGCCAACACTGTCGCGGCGCTATGGCCGGGCTGAGACGCAAGGATTTGTGTGTGGGGATAGTGATTTGGCAACACTGTCACGGCACTATGGCCCGGGCCGAGAGGCAAGGATTTGTGTGTGGGGATGGTGATTTGCCAACACTGTCGCGGCACTATGGCCGGGCCGAGATGCAAGGATTTGTGTGTGGGGATAGTGATTTGCCAACACTGTCGCGGCGCTATGGCCCGGCCGAGATGCACGGATTTGTGTGTGGGGATGGTGATTTGGCAACACTGTCGCGGCACTATGGCCCGGCCGAGATGCACGGATTTGTGTGTGGGGATGGTGATTTGCCAACACTGTCGCGGCACTATGGCCGGGCCGAGATGCAAGGATTTGTGTGTGGGGATAGTGATTTGCCAACACTGTCGCGGCACTATGGCCGGGCCGAGATGCAAGGATTTGTGTGTGTGGATGGTGATTAGGCAACACTGTCGCGGCACTATGGCCGGGCCGAGAGGCAAGGATTTGTGTGTGGGGATGGTGATTTGCCAACACTGTCGCGGCACTATGGCCGGGCTGAGACGCAAGGATTTGTGTGTGGGGATGGTGATTTGCCAACACTGTCGCGGCACTATGGCCGGGCCGAGAGGCAAGGATTTGTGTGTGGGGATGGTGATTTGGCAACACTGTCGCGGCACTATGGCCGGGCCGAGATGCAAGGATTTGTGTGTGGGGATGGTGATTTGCCAACACTGTCGCGTCGCTATGGCCGGGCCGAGATGCAAGTATTTGTGTGTGGGGATGGTGATTTGCCAACACTGTCGCGGCGCTATGGCCGGGCCGAGAGGCAAGGATTTGTGTGTGGGGATGGTGAATTGGCAACACTGTCGCGGCGCTATGGCCCGGCCGAGACGCAAGGATTTGTGTGTGGGGATGGTGATTTGGCAACACTGTCGCGGCGCTATGGCCGGGCCGAGATGCAAGGATTTGTGTGTGGGGATGGTGATTTGCCAACACTGTCGCGGCGCTATGGCCGGGCCGAGATGCAAGGATTTGTGTGTGGGGATGGTGATTTGCCAACACTGTCGCGGCGCTATGGCCGGGCCGAGATGCAAGGATTTGTGTGTGGGGATGGTGATTTGGCAACACTGTCGCGGCGCTATGGCCGGGCCGAGATGCAAGGATTTGTGTGTGGGGATGGTGATTTGGCAACACTGTCGCGGCGCTATGGCCCGGCCGAGAGACAAGGATTTGTGTGTGGGGATGGTGATTTGCCAACGCTGTCGCGGCGCTATGGCCCGGGCCGAGAGGCAAGGATTTGTGTGTGGGGATAGTGATTTGCCAACACTGTCGCGGCACTATGGCCGGGTCGAGAGGCAAGGATTTGTGTGTGGGGATGGTGATTTGCCAACACTGTCGCGGCACTATGGCCGGGCCGAGAGGCAAGGATTTGTGTGTGGGGATGGTGATTTGCCAACACTGTCGCGGCACTATGGCCGGGCCGAGAGGCAAGGGTTTGTGTGTGGGGATGGTGATTTGCCAACACTGTCGCGGCACTATGGCCGGGTCGAGAAGCAAGGGTTTGTGTGTGGGGAAGGTGATTTGCAAACACTGTCGCGGCACTATGGCCGGGCCGAGAGGCAAGGATTTGTGTGTGGGGATGGTGATTTGCCAACACTGTCGCGGCACTATGGCCGGGCCGAGAGGCAAGGATTTGTGTGTGGGGATGGTGATTTGCCAACACTGTCGCGGCACTATGGCCGCGCCGAGATGCAAGGATTTGTGTGTGGGGATGGTGATTTGGAAACACTGTCGCGGCACTATGGCCGGGCCGAGAGGCAAGGATTTGTGTGTGGGGATGGTGATTTGCCAACACTGTCGCGGCACTATGGCCGGGACGAGAGGCAAGGATTTGTGTGTGGGGATGGTGATTTGCCAACACTGTCGCGGCACTATGGCCGGGCCGAGATGCAAGAATTTGTGTGTGGGGATGGTGATTTGCCAACACTGTCGCGTCGCTATGGCAGGGCCGAGAGGCAAGGATTTGTGTGTGGGGATAGTGATTTGCCAACACTGTCGCGGCACTATGGCCGGGCCGAGAGGCAAGGATTTGTGTGAGGGGATGGTGATTTGGCAACACTGTCGCGGCACTATGGCCGGGCCGAGACGCAAGGATTTGTGTGTGGGGATGGTGATTTGCCAACACTGTCGCGGCACTATGGCCGGGCCGAGAGGCAAGGATTTGTGTGTGGGGATGGTGATTTGCCAACACTGTCGCGGCGCTATGGCCGGGCCGAGATGCACGGATTTGTGTGTGGGGATGGTGATTTGCCAACACTGTCGCGGCGCTATGGCCGGGCCGAGAGGCAAGGATTTGTGTGTGGGGATAGTGATTTGGCAACACTGTCGCGGCGCTATGGCCCGGCCGAGACGCAAGGATATGTGCGTGGGGATGGTGATTTGCCAACACTGTCGCGGCACTATGGCCGGGCCGAGACGCAAGGATTTGTGAGTGGGGATGGTAATTTGCCAACACTATCGCGGCACTATGGCCCGGCCGAGATGCAAGGATTTGTGTGTGGGGATAGTGATTTGCCAACACTGTCGCGGCACTATGGCCGGGCCGTGACGCAAGGATTTGTGTGTGGGGATGGTGATTTGCCAACACTGTCGCGGCGCTATAGCCGGGCCGATAGGCAAGGATTTGTGTGTGGGGATGGTGATTTGCCAACACTGTCGCGGCGCTATGGCCCGGCCGAGAGGCAAGGATTTGTGTGTGGGGATGGTGATTTGGCAACACTGTCGCGGCGCTATGGCCCGGGCCGAGAGGCAAGGATTTGTGTGTGGGGATGGTGATTTGCCAACACTGTCGCGGCACTATGGCCGGGCCGAGAGGCAAGGATTTGTGTGTGGGGATAGTGATTTGCCAACACTGTCGCGGCACTATGGCCGGGCCGAGATGCAAGGATTTGTGTGTGGGGATGGTGATTTGCCAACACTGTCTCGGCGCTATGGCCCGGCCGAGAGGCAAGGATTTGTGTGTGGGGATGGTGATTTGCCAACACTGTCGCGGCACTATGGCCGGGCCGAGAAGCAAGGATTTGTGTGTGGGGATGGTGATTTGCCAACACTGTCGCGGCACTATGGCCCGGCCGAGAGGGAAGGATTTGTGTGTGGGGATGGTGATTTGCCAACACTGTCGCGTCGCTATGGCCGGGCCGAGAGGCAAGGATTTGTGTGTGGGGATGGTGATTTGCCAACAATGTCGCGGCACTATGGCCGGGCCGAGAGGCAAGGATTTGTGTGTGGGGATAGTGATTTGCCAACACTGTCGCGGCACTATGGCCGGGCCGAGATGCAAGGATTTGTGTGTGGGGATAGTGATTTGCCAACACTGTCGCGGCACTACGGCCGGGCCGAGATGCAAGGATTTGTGTGTGGGGATGGTGATTTGCCAACACTGTCGCGGCGCTATGGCCGGGCCGAGATGCAAGGATTTGTGTGTGGGGATAGTGATTTGGCAACACTGTCGCGGCGCTATGGCCCGGCCGAGAGGCAAGGATTTGTGTGGGGGGATAGTGATTTGGCAACACTGTCGCGGCGCTATGGCCGGGCCGAGATGCAAGGATTTGTGTGTGGGGATAGTGATTTGGCAACACTGTCGCGGCGCTATGGCCCGGCCGAGATGCACGGATTTGTGTGTGGGGATGGTGATTTGCCAACACTGTCGCGGCACTATGGCCGGGCCGAGAGGCAAGGGTTTGTGTGTGGGGATAGTGATTTGCCAACACTGTCGCGGCGCTATGGCCCGGCCGAGAGGCAAGGATTTGTGTGTGGGGATGGTGATTTGCCAACACTGTCGCGGCACTATGGCCGGGCCGAGAGGCAAGGATTTGTGTGTGGGGATGGTGATTTGCCAACACTGTCGCGGCACTATGGCCGGGCCGAGAGGCAAGGATTTGTGTGTGGGGATAGTGATTTGCCAACACTGTCGCGGCACTATGGCCGGGCCGAGAGGCAAGGATTTGAGTGTGGGGATAGTGATTTGCCAACACTGTCGCGGCACTATGGCCGGGCCGAGAGGCAAGGATTTGTGTGTGGGGATGGTGACTTGCCAACACTGTTGCGGCACTATGGCCCGGCCGAGATGCACGGATTTGTGTGTGGGGATGGTGATTTGCCAACACTGTCGCGGCACTATGGCCCGGCCGAGACGCAAGGATTTGTGTGTGGGGATGGTGATTAGGCAACACTGTCGCGGCCTTATGGCCCGGGCCGAGATGCACGGATTTGTGTGTGGGGATGGTGATTTGCCAACACTGTCGCGGCGCTATGACCCGGCCCGGAGGCAAGGATTTGTGTGTGGGGATGGTGATTTGCCAACACTGTCGCGGCACTATGGCCGGGCCGAGAGGCAAGGATTTGTGTGTGGGGATAGTGATTTGCCAACACTGTCGCGGCACTATGGCCGGGCCGAGAGGCAGGGGTTTGTGTGTGGGGATGGTGATTTGCCAACACTGTCGCGGCACTATGGCCGGGCCGAGATGCAAGGATTTGTGTGTGGGGATGGTGATTTGCCAACACTGTCGCGGCGCTATGGCCCGGCCGAGAGGCAAGGATTTGTGTGTGGGGATAGTGATTTGCCAACACTGTCGCGGCACTATGGCCGGGCCGAGATGCAAGGATTAGTGTGTGGGGATGGTGATTTGCCAACACTGTCGCGGCACTATGGCCGGGCCGAGAGGCAAGGGTTTGTGTGTGGGGATGGTGATTTGCCAACACTGTCGCGTCGCTATGGCCGGGCCGAGATGCAAGGATTTGTGTGTGGGGATGGTGATTTGCCAACACTGTCGCGGCACTATGGCCGGGCCGAGATGCAAGGATCTGTGTGTGGGGATGGTGATTTGCCAACACTGTCGCGGCGCTATGGCCGGGCCGAGAGGCAAGGATTTGTGTGTGGGGATAGTGATTTGGCAACACTGTCGCGGCACTATGGCCGGGCCGAGATGCAAGGATTTGTGTGTGGGGATGGTGATTTGCCAACACTGTCGCGGCACTATGGCCCGGCCGAGATGCAAAGATTTGTGGGTGGGGATGGTGATTTGCCAACACTGTCGCGGCGCTATGGCCGGGCCGAGAGGCAGGGATTTGTGTGTGGGGATAGTGATTTGGCAACACTGTCGCGGCACTATGGCCGGGCCGAGAAGCAAGGATTTGTGTGTGGGGATGGTGATTTGCCAACACTGTCGCGGCGCTATGGCCGGGCCGAGAGGCAAGGATTTGTGTGTGGGGATGGTGATTTGCCAACACTGTCGCGGCGCTATGGCCGGGCCGAGAGGCAAGGATTTGTGTGTGGGGATAGTGATTTGGCAACACTGTCGCGGCACTATGGCCGGGCCGAGATGCAAGGATTTGTGTGTGGGGATGGTGATTTGCCAACACTGTCGCAGCACTATGGCCCTGCCGAGATGCAAGGATTTGTGTGTGGGGATGGTGATTTGCCAACACTGTCGCGGCGCTATGGCCGGGCCGAGAAGCAAGGATTTGTGTGTGGGGATAGTGATTTGGCAACACTGTCGCGGCACTATGGCCGGGCCGAGATGCAAGGATTTGTGTGTGGGGATAGTGATTTGGCAACACTGTCGCGGCACTATGGCCGGGCCGAGATGCAAGGATTTGTGTGTGGGGATAGTGAATTGCCAACACTGTCGCGGCACTATGGCCGGGCCGAGAGGCAATGATTTGTGTGTGGGGATGGTGATTTGGCAACTGTCGCGGCGCTATGGCCCGGCCGAGAGGCAAGGATTTGTGTGTGGGGATGGTGATTTGCCAACACTGTCGCGGCGCTATGGCCGGGCCGAGATGCAAGGATTTGTGTGTGGGGATGGTGATTTGCCAACACTGTCGCGGCACTATGGCCGGGCCGAAATGCAAGGATTTGTGTGTGGGGATAGTGATTTGCCAACACTGTCGCGGCACTATGGCCGGGCCGAGATGCAAGGATTTGTGTGTGGGGATGGTGATTTGCCAACACTGTCGCGGCGCTATGGCCGGGCCGAGACGCAAGGATTTGTGTGTGGGGATAGTGATTTGGCAACACTGTCACGGCACTATGGCCCGGGCCGAGAGGCAAGGATTTGTGTGTGGGGATGGTGATTTGCCAACACTGTCGCGGCACTATGGCCGGGCCGAGATGCAAGGATTTGTGTGTGGGGATAGTGATTTGCCAACACTGTCGCGGCGCTATGGCCCGGCCGAGATGCACGGATTTGTGTGTGGGGATGGTGATTTGGCAACACTGTCGCGGCACTATGGCCCGGCCGAGATGCACGGATTTGTGTGTGGGGATGGTGATTTGCCAACACTGTCGCGGCACTATGGCCGGGCCGAGATGCAAGGATTTGTGTGTGGGGATAGTGATTTGCCAACACTGTCGCGGCACTATGGCCGGGCCGAGATGCAAGGATTTGTGTGTGTGGATGGTGATTAGGCAACACTGTCGCGGCACTATGGCCGGGCCGAGAGGCAAGGATTTGTGTGTGGGGATGGTGATTTGCCAACACTGTCGCGGCACTATGGCCGGGCCGAGACGCAAGGATTTGTGTGTGGGGATGGTGATTTGCCAACACTGTCGCGGCACTATGGCCGGGCCGAGAGGCAAGGATTTGTGTGTGGGGATGGTGATTTGGCAACACTGTCGCGGCACTATGGCCGGACCGAGATGCAAGGATTTGTGTGTGGGGGATGGTGATTTGCCAACACTGTCGCGTCGCTATGGCCGGGCCGAGATGCAAGTATTTGTGTGTGGGGATGGTGATTTGCCAACACTGTCGCGGCGCTATGGCCGGGCCGAGAGGCAAGGATTTGTGTGTGGGGATAGTGATTTGCCAACACTGTCGCGGCACTATGGCCGGGCCGAGAGGCAAGGATTTGTGTGTGGGGATAGTGATTTGCCAACACTGTCGCGGCACTATGGCCGGGCCGAGAGGCAAGGATTTGTGTGTGGGGATGGTGATTTGACAACACTGTCGCGGCACTATGGCCGGGCCGAGACGCAAGGATTTGTGTGTGGGGATGGTGATTTGCCAACACTGTCGCGGCACTAAGGCCGGGCCGAGAGGCAAGGATTTGTGTGTGGGGATGGTGATTTGCCAACACTGTCTCGGCACTATGGCCGGGCCGAGATGCAAGGATTTGTGTGTGTGGGGATAGTGATTTGCCAACACTGTCGCGGCACTATGGCCGGGCCGAGAGGCAAGGATTTGTGTGTGGGGATAGTGATTTGCCAACACTGTCGCGGCACTATGGCCGGGCCGAGAGGCAAGGATTTGTGTGTGGGGATGGTGATTTGCCAACACTGTCGCGGCACTATGGCCGGGCCGAGACGCAAGGATTTGTGTGTGGGGATGGTGATTTGCCAACACTGTCGCGGCACTATGGCCGGGCCGAGAGGCAAGGATTTGTGGGTGGGGATGGTGGATTTGCCAACACTGTCGGGGCACTATTGCCGGGCCGAGAGACAAGGATTTGTGTGTGGGGATAGTGATTTGCCAACACTGTCGCGGCACTATGGCCGGGCCGAGAGCAAGGATTTGTGTGTGGGGATGGTGATTTGGCAACACTGTCGCGGCACTATGGCCGGGCCGAGAAGCAAGGGTTTGTGTGTGGGGATGGTGATTTGCCAACACTGTCGCGGCGCTATGGCCCCGGCCGAGATGCAAGGATTTGTGTGTGGGGATGGTGATTTGCCAACACTGTCGCGGCACTATGGCCGGGCCGAGATGCAAGGATTTGTGTGTGGGGATGGTGATTAGGCAACACTGTCGCGGCGCTATGGCCGGGCCGAGATGCAAGGATTTGTGTGTGGGGATGGTGAATTGGCAACACTGTCGCGGCGCTATGGCCCGGCCGAGACGCAAGGATTTGTGTGTGGGGATGGTGATTTGGCAACACTGTCGCGGCGCTATGGCCGGGCCGAGATGCAAGGATTTGTGTGTGGGGATGGTGATTTGCCAACACTGTCGCGGCGCTATGGCCGGGCCGAGATGCAAGGATTTGTGTGTGGGGATGGTGATTTGTCAACACTGTCGCGGCGCTATGGCCGGGCCGAGATGCAAGGATTTGTGTGTGGGGATGGTGATTTGGCAACACTGTCGCGGCGCTATGGCCGGGCCGAGATGCAAGGATTTGTGTGTGGGGATGGTGATTTGGCAACACTGTCGCGACGCTATGGCCCTGCCGAGAGACAAGGAATTGTGTGTGGGGATGGTGATTTGCCAACGCTGTCGCGGCGCTATGGCCCGGGCCGAGAGGCAAGGATTTGTGTGTGGCGATAGTGATTTGCCAACACTGTCGCGGCACTATGGCCGGGCCGAGAGGCAAGGATTTGTGTGTGGGGAAGGTGATTTGCCAACACTGTCGCGGCACTATGGCCGGGCCGAGAGGCAAGGATTTGTGTGTGGGGATGGTGATTTGCCAACACTGTCGCGGCACTATGGCCGGGCCGAGAGGCAAGGGTTTGTGTGTGGGGATGGTGATTTGCCAACACTGTCGCGGCACTATGGCCGGGCCGAGAAGCAAGGGTTTGTGTGTGGGGATGGTGATTTGCCAACACTGTCGCGGCACTATGGCCGGGCCGAGAGGCAAGGATTTGTGTGTGGGGATGGTGATTTGCCAACACTGTCGCGGCACTATGGCCGGGCCGAGATGCAAGGATTTGTGTGTGGGGATGGTGATTTGCCAACACTGTCGCGGCACTATGGCCGGGCCGAGATGCAAGGATTTGTGTGTGGGGATGGTGATTTGGCAACACTGTCGCGGCACTATGGCCGGGCCGAGAGGCAAGGATTTGTGTGTGGGGATGGTGATTTGCCAACACTGTCGCGGCACTATGGCCGGGACGAGAGGCAAGGATTTGTGTGTGGGGATGGTGATTTGCCAACACTGTCGCGGCACTATGGCCGGGCCGAGATGCAAGGATTTGTGTGTGGGGATGGTGATTTGCCAACACTGTCGCGTCGCTATGGCAGGGCCGAGAGGCAAGGATTTGTGTGTGGGGATAGTGATTTGCCAACACTGTCGCGGCACTATGGCCGGGCCGAGAGGCAAGGATTTGTGTGAGGGGATGGTGATTTGGCAACACTGTCGCGGCACTATGGCCGGGCCGAGACGCAAGGATTTGTGTGTGGGGATGGTGATTTGCCAACACTGTCGCGGCACTATGGCCGGGCCGAGAGGCAAGGATTTGTGTGTAGGGATGGTGATTTGCCAACACTGTCGCGGCGCTATGGCCGGGCCGAGATGCACGGATTTGTGTGTGGGGATGGTGATTTGCCAACACTGTCGCGGCGCTATGGCCGGGCCGAGAGGCAAGGATTTGTGTGTGGGGATAGTGATTTGGCAACACTGTCGCGGCGCTATGGCCGGCCGAGACGCAAGGATATGTGCGTGGGGATGGTGATTTGCCAACACTGTCGCGACAATATGGCCGGGCCGAGACGCAAGGATTTGTGTGTGGGGATGGTAATTTGCCAACACTGTCGCGGCACTATGGCCCGGCCGAGATGCAAGGATTTGTGTGTGGGGATAGTGATTTGCCAACACTGTCGTGGCACTATGGCCGGGCCGTGACGCAAGGATTTGTGTGTGGGGATGGTGATTTGCCAACACTGTCGCGGCGCTATAGCCGGGCCGATAGGCAAGGATTTGTGGGTGGGGATGGTGATTTGCCAACACTGTCGCGGCGCTATGGCCCGGCCGAGAGGCAAGGATTTGTGTGTGGGGATGGTGATTTGGCAACACTGTCGCGGCGCTATGGCCCGGGCCGAGAGGCAAGGATTTGTGTGTGGGGATGGTGATTTGCCAACACTGTCGCGGCACTATGGCCGGGCCGAGATGCAAGGATTTGTGTGTGGGGATAGTGATTTGCCAACACTGTCGCGGCGCTATGGCCCGGCCGAGATGCACGGATTTGTGTGTGGGGATGGTGATTTGGCAACACTGTCGCGGCACTATGGCCCGGCCGAGATGCACGGATTTGTGTGTGGGGATGGTGATTTGCCAACACTGTCGCGGCACTATGGCCGGGCCGAGATGCAAGGATTTGTGTGTGGGGATAGTGATTTGCCAACACTGTCGCGGCACTATGGCCGGGCCGAGATGCAAGGATTTCTGTGTGTGGATGGTGATTAGGCAACACTGTCGCGGCACTATGGCCGGGCCGAGAGGCAAGGATTTGTGTGTGGGGATGGTGATTTGCCAACACTGTCGCGGCACTATGGCCGGGCCGAGACGCAAGGATTTGTGTGTGGGGATGGTGATTTGCCAACACTGTCGCGGCACTATGGCCGGGCCGAGAGGCAAGGATTTGTGTGTGGGGATGGTGATTTGGCAACACTGTCGCGGCACTATGGCCGGGCCGAGATGCAAGGATTTGTGTGTGGGGATGGTGATTTGCCAACACTGTCGCGTTGCTATGGCCGGGCCGAGATGCAAGTATTTGTGTGTGGGGATGGTGATTTGCCAACACTGTCGCGGCGATATGGCCGGGCCGAGAGGCAAGGATTTGTGTGTGGGGATAGTGATTTGCCAACACTGTCGCGGCACTATGGCCGGGCCGAGAGGCAAGGATTTGTGTGTGGGGATAGTGATTTGCCAACACTGTCGCGGCACTATGGCCGGGCCGAGAGGCAAGGATTTGTGTGTGGGGATGGTGATTTGCCAACACTGTCGCGGCACTATGGCCGGGCCGAGACGCAAGGATTTGTGTGTGGGGATGGTGATTTGCCAACACTGTCGCGGCACTAAGGCCGGGCCGAGAGGCAAGGATTTGTGTGTGGGGATGGTGATTTTCCAACACTGTCGCGGCACTATGGCCGGGCCGAGAGGCAAGGATTTGTGTGTGGGGATAGTGATTTGCCAACACTGTCGCGGCACTATGGCCGGGCCGAGATGCAAGGATTTGTGTGTGGGGATAGTGATTTGCCAACACTGTCGCGGCACTATGGCCGGGCCGAGAGGCAAGGATTTGTGTGTGGGGATGGTGATTTGCCAACACTGTCGCGGCGCTATGGCCGGGCCGAGATGCAAGGATTTGTGTGTGGGGATAGTGATTTGCCAACACTGTCGCGGCACTATGGCCGGGCCGAGAGGCAAGGATTTGTGTGTGGGGATGGTGATTTGCCAACACTGTCGCGGCACTATGGCCGGGCCGAGACGCAAGGATTTGTGTGTGGGGATAGTGATTTGCCAACACTGTCGCGGCACTATGGCCGGGCCGAGAGGCAAGGATTTGTGTGTGGGGATGGTGATTTGGCAACACTGTCGCGGCACTATGGCCGGGCCGAGAAGCAAGGGTTTGTGTGTGGGGATGGTGATTTGCCAACACTGTCGCGGCGCTATGGCCCGGCCGAGATGCAAGGATTTGTGTGTGGGGATGGTGATTTGCCAACACTGTCGCGGCACTATGGCCGGGCCGAGATGCAAGGATTTGTGTGTGGGGATGGTGATTAGGCAACACAGTCGCGGCGCTATGGCCGGGCCGAGATGCAAGGATTTGTGTGTGGGGATGGTGAATTGGCAACACTGTCCGGGCGCTATGGCCCGGCCGAGACGCAAGGATTTGTGTGTGGGGATGGTGATTTGGCAACACTGTCGCGGCGCTATGGCCGGGCCGAGATGCAAGGATTTGTGTGTGGGGATGGTGATTTGCCAACACTGTCGCGGCGCTATGGCCGGGCCGAGATGCAAGGATTTGTGTGTGGGGATGGTGATTTGCCAACACTGTCGCGGCGCTATGGCCGGGCCGAGATGCAAGGATTTGTGTGTGGGGATGGTGATTTGGCAACACTGTCGCGGCGCTATGGCCGGGCCGAGATGCAAGGATTTGTGTGTGGGGATAGTGATTTGCCAACACTGTCGCGGCGCTATGGCCCGGCCGAGAGACAAGGATTTGTGTGTGGGGATGGTGATTTGCCAACGCTGTCGCGGCGCTATGGCCCGGGCCGAGAGGCAAGGATTTGTGTTTGGGGATAGTGATTTGCCAACACTGTCGCGGCACTATGGCCGGGTCGAGAGGCAAGGATTTGTGTGTGGGGATGGTGAATTGGCAACACTGTCGCGGCGCTATGGCCCGGCCGAGACGCAAGGATTTGTGTGTGGGGATGGTGATTTGGCAACACTGTCGCGGCGCTATGGCCGGGCCGAGATGCAAGGATTTGTGTGTGGGGATGGTGATTTGCCAACACTGTCGCCGCGCTATGGCCGGGCCGAGATGCAAGGATTTGTGTGTGGGGATGGTGATTTGCCAACACTGTCGCGGCGCTATGGCCGGGCCGAGATGCAAGGATTTGTGTGTGGGGATGGTGATTTGGCAACACTGTCGCGGCGATATGGCCGGGCCGAGATGCAAGGATTTGTGTGTGGGGATGGTGATTTGGCAACACTGTCGCGGCGCTATGGCCCTGCCGAGAGACAAGGATTTGTGTGTGGGGATGGTGATTTGCCAACGCTGTCGCGGCGCTATGGCCCGGGCCGAGAGGCAAGGATTTGTGTGTGGGGATAGTGATTTGCCAACACTGTCGCGGCACTATGGCCGGGCCGAGAGGCAAGGATTTGTGTGTGGGGAAGGTGATTTGCCAACACTGTCGCGGCACTATGGCCGGGCCGAGAGGCAAGGATTTGTGTGTGGGGATGGTGATTTGCCAACACTGTCGCGGCACTATGGCCGGGCCGAGAGGCAAGGGTTTGTGTGTGGGGATGGTGATTTGCCAACACTGTCGCGGCACTATGGCCGGGCCGAGAAGCAAGGGTTTGTGTGTGGGGATGGTGATTTGCCAACACTGTCGCGGCACTATGGCCGGGCCGAGAGGCAAGGATTTGTGTGTGGGGATGGTGATTTGCCAACACTGTCGCGGCACTATGGCCGGGCCGAGATGCAAGGATTTGTGTGTGGGGATGGTGATTTGCCAACACTGTCGCGGCACTATGGCCGGGCCGAGATGCAAGGATTTGTGTGTGGGGATGGTGATTTGGCAACACTGTCGCGGCACTATGGCCGGGCCGAGAGGCAAGGATTTGTGTGTGGGGATGGTGATTTGCCAACACTGTCGCGGCACTATGGCCGGGACGAGAGGCAAGGATTTGTGTGTGGGGATGGTGATTTGCCAACACTGTCGCGGCACTATGGCCGGGCCGAGATGCAAGGATTTGTGTGTGGGGATGGTGATTTGCCAACACTGTCGCGTCGCTATGGCAGGGCCGAGAGGCAAGGATTTGTGTGTGGGGATAGTGATTTGCCAACACTGTCGCGGCACTATGGCCGGGCCGAGAGGCAAGGATTTGTGTGAGGGGATGGTGATTTGGCAACACTGTCGCGGCACTATGGCCGGGCCGAGACGCAAGGATTTGTGTGTGGGGATGGTGATTTGCCAACACTGTCGCGGCACTATGGCCGGGCCGAGAGGCAAGGATTTGTGTGTAGGGATGGTGATTTGCCAACACTGTCGCGGCGCTATGGCCGGGCCGAGATGCACGGATTTGTGTGTGGGGATGGTGATTTGCCAACACTGTCGCGGCGCTATGGCCGGGCCGAGAGGCAAGGATTTGTGTGTGGGGATAGTGATTTGGCAACACTGTCGCGGCGCTATGGCCGGCCGAGACGCAAGGATATGTGCGTGGGGATGGTGATTTGCCAACACTGTCGCGACAATATGGCCGGGCCGAGACGCAAGGATTTGTGTGTGGGGATGGTAATTTGCCAACACTGTCGCGGCACTATGGCCCGGCCGAGATGCAAGGATTTGTGTGTGGGGATAGTGATTTGCCAACACTGTCGTGGCACTATGGCCGGGCCGTGACGCAAGGATTTGTGTGTGGGGATGGTGATTTGCCAACACTGTCGCGGCGCTATAGCCGGGCCGATAGGCAAGGATTTGTGGGTGGGGATGGTGATTTGCCAACACTGTCGCGGCGCTATGGCCCGGCCGAGAGGCAAGGATTTGTGTGTGGGGATGGTGATTTGGCAACACTGTCGCGGCGCTATGGCCCGGGCCGAGAGGCAAGGATTTGTGTGTGGGGATGGTGATTTGCCAACACTGTCGCGGCACTATGGCCGGGCCGAGATGCAAGGATTTGTGTGTGGGGATAGTGATTTGCCAACACTGTCGCGGCGCTATGGCCCGGCCGAGATGCACGGATTTGTGTGTGGGGATGGTGATTTGGCAACACTGTCGCGGCACTATGGCCCGGCCGAGATGCACGGATTTGTGTGTGGGGATGGTGATTTGCCAACACTGTCGCGGCACTATGGCCGGGCCGAGATGCAAGGATTTGTGTGTGGGGATAGTGATTTGCCAACACTGTCGCGGCACTATGGCCGGGCCGAGATGCAAGGATTTCTGTGTGTGGATGGTGATTAGGCAACACTGTCGCGGCACTATGGCCGGGCCGAGAGGCAAGGATTTGTGTGTGGGGATGGTGATTTGCCAACACTGTCGCGGCACTATGGCCGGGCCGAGACGCAAGGATTTGTGTGTGGGGATGGTGATTTGCCAACACTGTCGCGGCACTATGGCCGGGCCGAGAGGCAAGGATTTGTGTGTGGGGATGGTGATTTGGCAACACTGTCGCGGCACTATGGCCGGGCCGAGATGCAAGGATTTGTGTGTGGGGATGGTGATTTGCCAACACTGTCGCGTTGCTATGGCCGGGCCGAGATGCAAGTATTTGTGTGTGGGGATGGTGATTTGCCAACACTGTCGCGGCGATATGGCCGGGCCGAGAGGCAAGGATTTGTGTGTGGGGATAGTGATTTGCCAACACTGTCGCGGCACTATGGCCGGGCCGAGAGGCAAGGATTTGTGTGTGGGGATAGTGATTTGCCAACACTGTCGCGGCACTATGGCCGGGCCGAGAGGCAAGGATTTGTGTGTGGGGATGGTGATTTGCCAACACTGTCGCGGCACTATGGCCGGGCCGAGACGCAAGGATTTGTGTGTGGGGATGGTGATTTGCCAACACTGTCGCGGCACTAAGGCCGGGCCGAGAGGCAAGGATTTGTGTGTGGGGATGGTGATTTTCCAACACTGTCGCGGCACTATGGCCGGGCCGAGAGGCAAGGATTTGTGTGTGGGGATAGTGATTTGCCAACACTGTCGCGGCACTATGGCCGGGCCGAGATGCAAGGATTTGTGTGTGGGGATAGTGATTTGCCAACACTGTCGCGGCACTATGGCCGGGCCGAGAGGCAAGGATTTGTGTGTGGGGATGGTGATTTGCCAACACTGTCGCGGCGCTATGGCCGGGCCGAGATGCAAGGATTTGTGTGTGGGGATAGTGATTTGCCAACACTGTCGCGGCACTATGGCCGGGCCGAGAGGCAAGGATTTGTGTGTGGGGATGGTGATTTGCCAACACTGTCGCGGCACTATGGCCGGGCCGAGACGCAAGGATTTGTGTGTGGGGATAGTGATTTGCCAACACTGTCGCGGCACTATGGCCGGGCCGAGAGGCAAGGATTTGTGTGTGGGGATGGTGATTTGGCAACACTGTCGCGGCACTATGGCCGGGCCGAGAAGCAAGGGTTTGTGTGTGGGGATGGTGATTTGCCAACACTGTCGCGGCGCTATGGCCCGGCCGAGATGCAAGGATTTGTGTGTGGGGATGGTGATTTGCCAACACTGTCGCGGCACTATGGCCGGGCCGAGATGCAAGGATTTGTGTGTGGGGATGGTGATTAGGCAACACAGTCGCGGCGCTATGGCCGGGCCGAGATGCAAGGATTTGTGTGTGGGGATGGTGAATTGGCAACACTGTCCGGGCGCTATGGCCCGGCCGAGACGCAAGGATTTGTGTGTGGGGATGGTGATTTGGCAACACTGTCGCGGCGCTATGGCCGGGCCGAGATGCAAGGATTTGTGTGTGGGGATGGTGATTTGCCAACACTGTCGCGGCGCTATGGCCGGGCCGAGATGCAAGGATTTGTGTGTGGGGATGGTGATTTGCCAACACTGTCGCGGCGCTATGGCCGGGCCGAGATGCAAGGATTTGTGTGTGGGGATGGTGATTTGGCAACACTGTCGCGGCGCTATGGCCGGGCCGAGATGCAAGGATTTGTGTGTGGGGATAGTGATTTGCCAACACTGTCGCGGCGCTATGGCCCGGCCGAGAGACAAGGATTTGTGTGTGGGGATGGTGATTTGCCAACGCTGTCGCGGCGCTATGGCCCGGGCCGAGAGGCAAGGATTTGTGTGTGGGGATAGTGATTTGCCAACACTGTCGCGGCACTATGGCCGGGTCGAGAGGCAAGGATTTGTGTGTGGGGATGGTGAATTGGCAACACTGTCGCGGCGCTATGGCCCGGCCGAGACGCAAGGATTTGTGTGTGGGGATGGTGATTTGGCAACACTGTCGCGGCGCTATGGCCGGGCCGAGATGCAAGGATTTGTGTGTGGGGATGGTGATTTGCCAACACTGTCGCCGCGCTATGGCCGGGCCGAGATGCAAGGATTTGTGTGTGGGGATGGTGATTTGCCAACACTGTCGCGGCGCTATGGCCGGGCCGAGATGCAAGGATTTGTGTGTGGGGATGGTGATTTGGCAACACTGTCGCGGCGATATGGCCGGGCCGAGATGCAAGGATTTGTGTGTGGGGATGGTGATTTGGCAACACTGTCGCGGCGCTATGGCCCTGCCGAGAGACAAGGATTTGTGTGTGGGGATGGTGATTTGCCAACGCTGTCGCGGCGCTATGGCCCGGGCCGAGAGGCAAGGATTTGTGTGTGGGGATAGTGATTTGCCAACACTGTCGCGGCACTATGGCCGGGCCGAGAGGCAAGGATTTGTGTGTGGGGAAGGTGATTTGCCAACACTGTCGCGGCACTATGGCCGGGCCGAGAGGCAAGGATTTGTGTGTGGGGATGGTGATTTGCCAACACTGTCGCGGCACTATGGCCGGGCCGAGAGGCAAGGGTTTGTGTGTGGGGATGGTGATTTGCCAACACTGTCGCGGCACTATGGCCGGGCCGAGAGGCAAGGATTTGTGTGTGGGGATGGTGATTTGCCAACACTGTCGCGGCACTATGGCCGGGACGAGAGGCAAGGATTTGTGTGTGGGGATGGTGATTTGCCAACACTGTCGCGGCACTATGGCCGGGCCGAGATGCAAGTATTTGTGTGTGGGGATGGTGATTTGCCAACACTGTCGCGTCGCTATGGCAGGGCCGAGAGGCAAGGATTTGTGTGTGGGGATAGTGATTTGCCAACACTGTCGCGGCACTATGGCCGGGCCGAGAGGCAAGGATTTGTGTGAGGGGATGGTGATTTGGCAACACTGTCGCGGCACTATGGCCGGGCCGAGACGCAAGGATTTGTGTGTGGGGATGGTGATTTGCCAACACTGTCGCGGCACTATGGCCGGGCCGAGAGGCAAGGATTTGTGTGTGGGGATGGTGATTTGCCAACACTGTCGCGGCGCTATGGCCGGGCCGAGATGCACGGATTTGTGTGTGGGGATGGTGATTTGCCAACACTGTCGCGGCGCTATGGCCGGGCCGAGAGGCAAGGATTTGTGTGTGGGGATAGTGATTTGGCAACACTGTCGCGGCGCTATGGCCCGGCCGAGACGCAAGGATATGTGCGTGGGGATGGTGATTTGCCAACACTGTCGCGGCACTATGGCCGGGCCGAGACGCAAGGATTTGTGTGTGGGGATGGTAATTTGCCAACACTGTCGCGGCACTATGGCCCGGCCGAGATGCAAGGATTTGTGTGTGGGGATAGTGATTTGCCAACACTGTCGTGGCACTATGGCCGGGCCGTGACGCAAGGATTTGTGTGTGGGGATGGTGATTTGCCAACACTGTCGCGGCGCTATAGCCGGGCCGATAGGCAAGGATTTGTGGGTGGGGATGGTGATTTGCCAACACTGTCGCGGCGCTATGGCCCGGCCGAGAGGCAAGGATTTGTGTGTGGGGATGGTGATTTGGCAACACTGTCGCGGGGCTATGGCCCGGGCCGAGAGGCAAGGATTTGTGTGTGGGGATGGTGATTTGCCAACACTGTCGCGGCACTATGGCCGGGCCGAGATGCAAGGATTTGTGTGTGGGGATAGTGATTTGCCAACACTGTCGCGGCGCTATGGCCCGGCCGAGATGGACGGATTTGTGTGTGGGGATGGTGATTTGGCAACACTGTCGCGGCACTATGGCCCGGCCGAGATGCACGGATTTGTGTGTGGGGATGGTGATTTGCCAACACTGTCGCGGCACTATGGCCGGGCCGAGATGCAAGGATTTGTGTGTGGGGATAGTGATTTGCCAACACTGTCGCGGCACTATGGCCGGGCCGAGATGCAAGGATTTCTGTGTGTGGATGGTGATTAGGCAACACTGTCGCGGCACTATGGCCGGGCCGAGAGGCAAGGATTTGTGTGTGGGGATGGTGATTTGCCAACACTGTCGCGGCACTATGGCCGGGCCGAGACGCAAGGATTTGTGTGTGGGGATGGTGATTTGCCAACACTGTCGCGGCACTATGGCCGGGCCGAGAGGCAAGGATTTGTGTGTGGGGATGGTGATTTGGCAACACTGTCGCGGCACTATGGCCGGGCCGAGATGCAAGGATTTGTGTGTGGGGATGGTGATTTGCCAACACTGTCGCGTCGCTATGGCCGGGCCGAGATGCAAGTATTTGTGTGTGGGGATGGTGATTTGCCAACACTGTCGCGGCGCTATGGCCGGGCCGAGAGGCAAGGATTTGTGTGTGGGGATAGTGATTTGCCAACACTGTCGCCGCACTATGGCCGGGCCGAGAGGCAAGGATTTGTGTGTGGGGATAGTGATTTGCCAACACTGTCGCGGCACTATGGCCGGGCCGAGAGGCAAGGATTTGTGTGTGGGGATGGTGATTTGCCAACACTGTCGAGGCACTATGGCCGGGCCGAGACGCAAGGATTTGTGTGTGGGGATGGTGATTTGCCAACACTGTCGCGGCACTAAGGCCGGGCCGAGAGGCAAGAATTTGTGTGTGGGGATGGTGATTTTCCAACTCTGTCGCGGCACAATGGCCGGGCCGAGAGGCAAGGATTTGTGTGTGGGGATAGTGATTTGCCAACACTGTCGCGGCACTATGGCCGGGCCGAGATGCAAGGATTTGTGTGTGGGGATAGTGATTTGCCAACACTGTCGCGGCACTATGGCCGGGCCGAGAGGCAAGGATTTGTGTGTGGGGATGGTGATTTGCCAACACTGTCGCGGCGCTATGGCCGGGCCGAGATGCAAGGATTTGTGTGTGGGGATAGTGATTTGCCAACACTGTCGCGGCACTATGGCCGGGCCGAGAGGCAAGGATTTGTGTGTGGGGATAGTGATTTGCCAACACTGTCGCGGCACTATGGCCGGGCCGAGAGGCAAGGATTTGTGTGTGGGGATGGTGATTTGCCAACACTGTCGCGGCACTATGGCCGGGCCGAGACGCAAGGATTTGTGTGTGGGGATAGTGATTTGCCAACACTGTCGCGGCACTATGGCCGGGCCGAGAGGCAAGGATTTGTGTGTGGGGATGGTGATTTGGCAACACTGTCGCGGCACTATGGCCGGGCCGAGAAGCAAGGGTTTGTGTGTGGGGATGGTGATTTGCCAACACTGTCGCGGCGCTATGGCCCGGCCGAGATGCAAGGATTTGTGTGTGTGGATGGTGAATTGGCAACACTGTCGCGGCGCTATGGCCCGGCCGAGACGCAAGGATTTGTGTGTGGGGATGGTGATTTGGCAACACTGTCGCGGCGCTATGGCCGGGCCGAGATGCAAGGATTTGTGTGTGGGGATGGTGATTTGCCAACACTGTCGCGGCGCTATGGCCGGGCCGAGATGCAAGGATTTGTGTGTGGGGATGGTGATTTGCCAACACTGTCGCGGCGCTATGGCCGGGCCGAGATGCAAGGATTTGTGTGTGGGGATGGTGATTTGCCAACACTGTCGCGGCGCTATGGCCGGGCCGAGATGCAAGGATTTGTGTGTGGGGATGGTGATTTGGCAACACTGTCGCGGCGCTATGGCCCGGCCGAGAGACAAGGATTTGTGTGTGGGGATGGTGATTTGCCAACGCTGTCGCGGCGCTATGGCCCGGGCCGAGAGGCAAGGATTTGTGTGTGGGGATAGTGATTTGCCAACACTGTCGCGGCACTATGGCCGGGTCGAGAGGCAAGGATTTGCGTGTGGGGATGGTGATTTGCCAACACTGTCGCGGCACTATGGCCGGGCCGAGAGGCAAGGATTTGTGTGTTGGGATGGTGATTTGCCAACACTGTCGCGGCACTATGGCCGGGCCGAGAGGCAAGGGTTTGTGTGTGGGGATGGTGATTTGCCAACACTGTCGCGGCACTATGGCCGGGCCGAGAAGCAAGGGTTTGTGTGTGGGGATGGTGATTTGCCAACACTGTCGCGGCACTATGGCCGGGCCGAGAGGCAAGGATTTGTGTGTGGGGATGGTGATTTGCCAACACTGTCGCGGCACTATGGCCGGGCCGAGAGGCAAGGATTTGTGTGTGGGGATGGTGATTTGCCAACACTGTCGCGGCACTATGGCCGGGCCGAGATGCAAGGATTTGTGTGTGGGGATGGTGATTTGGCAACACTGTCGCGGCACTATGGCCGGGCCGAGAGGCAAGGATTTGTGTGTGGGGATGGTGATTTGCCAACACTGTCGCGGCACTATGGCCGGGACGAGAGGCAAGGATTTGTGTGTGGGGATGGTGATTTGCCAACACTGTCGCGGCACTATGGCCGGGCCGAGATGCAAGGATTTGTGTGTGGGGATGGTGATTTGCCAACACTGTCGCGTCGCTATGGCAGGGCCGAGAGGCAAGGATTTGTGTGTGGGGATAGTGATTTGCCAACACTGTCGCGGCACTATGGCCGGGCCGAGAGGCAAGGATTTGTGTGAGGGGATGGTGATTTGGCAACACTGTCGCGGCACTATGGCCGGGCCGAGACGCAAGGATTTGTGTGTGGGGATGGTGATTTGCCAACACTGTCGCGGCACTATGGCCGGGCCGAGAGGCAAGGATTTGTGTGTGGGGATGGTGATTTGCCAACACTGTCGCGGCGCTATGGCCGGGCCGAGATGCACGGATTTGTGTGTGGGGATGGTGATTTGCCAACACTGTCGCGGCGCTATGGCCGGGCCGAGAGGCAAGGATTTGTGTGTGGGGATAGTGATTTGGCAACACTGTCGCGGCGCTATGGCCCGGCCGAGACGCAAGGATATGTGCGTGGGGATGGTGATTTGCCAACACTGTCGCGGCACTATGGCCGGGCCGAGATGCAAGGATTTGTGTGTGGGGATAGTGATTTGCCAACACTGTCGCGGCACTATGGCCGGGCCGTGACGCAAGGATTTGTGTGTGGGGATGGTGATTTGCCAACACTGTCGCGGCGCTATAGCCGGGCCGATAGGCAAGGATTTGTGTGTGGGGATAGTGATTTGCCAACACTGTCGCGGCACTATGGCCGGGCCGAGAGGCAAGGATTTGTGTGTGGGGATGGTGATTTGCCAACACTGTCGCGGCGCTATGGCCGGGCCGAGATGCAAGGATTTGTGTGTGGGGATAGTGATTTGCCAACACTGTCGCGGCACTATGGCCGGGCCGAGAGGCAAGGATTTGTGTGTGGGGATAGTGATTTGCCAACACTGTCGCGGCACTATGGCCGGGCCGAGAGGCAAGGATTTGTGTGTGGGGATGGTGATTTGCCAACACTGTCGCGGCACTATGGCCGAGCCGAGACGCAAGGATTTGTGTGTGGGGATAGTGATTTGCCAATACTGTCGCGGCACTATGGCCGGGCCGAGAGGCAAGGATTTGTGTGTGGGGATGGTGATTTGGCAACACTGTCGCGGCACTATGGCCGGGCCGAGAAGCAAGGGTTTGTGTGTGGGGATGGTGATTTGCCAACACTGTCGCGGCGCTATGGCCCGGCCGAGATGGAAGGATTTGTGTGTGGGGATGGTGATTTGCCAACACTGTCGCGGCACTATGGCCGGGCCGAGATGCAAGGATTTGTGTGTGGGGATGGTGATTAGGCAACACTGTCGCGGCGCTATGGCCGGGCCGAGATGCAAGGATTTGTGTGTGGGGATGGTGAATTGGCAACACTGTCGCGGCGCTATGGCCCGGCCGAGACGCAAGGATTTGTGTGTGGGGATGGTGATTTGGCAACACTGTCGCGGCGCTATGGCCGGGCCGAGATGCAAGGATTTGTGTGTGGGGAAGGTGATTTGCCAACACTGTCGCGGCGCTATGGCCGGGCCGAGATGCAAGGATTTGTGTGTGGGGATGGTGATTTGCCAACACTGTCGCGGCGCTATGGCCGGGCCGAGATGCAAGGATTTGTGTGTGGGGATGGTGATTTGGCAACACTGTCGCGGCGCTATGGCCGGGCCGAGATGCAAGGATTTGTGTGTGGGGATGGTGATTTGGCAACACTGTCGCGGCGCTATGGCCCGGCCGAGAGACAAGGATTTGTGTGTGGGGATGGTGATTTGCCAACGCTGTCGCGGCGCTATGGCCCGGGCCGAGAGGCAAGGATTTGTGTGTGGGGATAGTGATTTGCCAACACTGTCGCGGCACTATGGCCGGGTCGAGAGGCAAGGATTTGTGTGTGGGGATGGTGATTTGCCAACACTGTCGCGGCACTATGGCCGGGCCGAGAGGCAAGGATTTGTGTGTGGGGATGGTGATTTGCCAACACTGTCGCGGCACTATGGCCGGGCCGAGAGGCAAGGGTTTGTGTGTGGGGATGGTGATTTGCCAACACTGTCGCGGCACTATGGCCGGGCCGAGAAGCAAGGGTTTGTGTGTGGGGATGGTGATTTGCCAACACTGTCGCGGCACTATGGCCGGGCCGAGAGGCAAGGATTTGTGTGTGGGGATGGTGATATGCCAACACTGTCGCGGCACTATGGCCGGGCCGAGAGGCAAGGATTTGTGTGTGGGGATGGTGATTTGCCAACACTGTCGCGGCACTATGGCCGGGCCGAGATGCAAGGATTTGTGTGTGGGGATGGTGATTTGGCAACACTGTCGCGGCACTATGGCCGGGCCGAGAGGCAAGGATTTGTGTGTGGGGATGGTGATTGGCCAACACTGTCGCGGCACTATGGCCGGGACGAGAGGCAAGGATTAGTGTGTGGGGATGGTGATTTGCCAACACTGTCGAGGCACTATGGCCGGGCCGAGATGCAAGGATTTGTGTGTGGGGATGGTGATTTGCCAACACTGTCGCGTCGCTATGGCAGGGCCGAGAGGCAAGGATTTGTGTGTGGGGATAGTGATTTGCCAACACTGTCGCGGCACTATGGCCGGGCCGAGAGGCAAGGATTTGTGTGTGGGGATGGTGATTTGCCAACACTGTCGCGGCACTATGGCCGGGCCGAGAGGCAAGGATTTGTGTGTGGGGATAGTGATTTGCCAACACTGTCGCGGCACTATGGCCGGGCCGAGAGGCAAGGATTTGTGTGTGGGGATGGTGATTTGCCAACACTGTCGCGGCACTATGGCCGGGCCGAGAGGCAAGGATTTGTGTGTGGGGATAGTTATTTGCCAACACTGTCGCAGCACTATGGCCGGGCCGAGACGCAAGGATTTGTGTGTGGGGATAGTGATTTGGCAACACTGTCGCGGCACTATGGCCCGGGCCGAGAGGCAAGGATTTGTGTGTGGGGATGGTGATTTGCCAACACTGTCGCGGCGCTATGGCCGGGCCGAGATGCACGGATTTGGTGTGGGGATGGTGATTTGCCAACACTGTCGCGGCGCTATGGCCGGGCCGAGAGGCAAGGATTTGTGTGTGGGGATAGTGATTTGGCAACACTGTCGCGGCGCTATGGCCCGGCCGAGACGCAAGGATATGTGCGTGGGGATGGTGATTTGCCAACACTGTCGCGGAACTATGGCCGGGCCGAGACGCAAGGATTTGTGTGTGGGGATGGTAATTTGCCAACACTGTCGCGGCACTATGGCCCGGCCGAGATGCAAGGATTTGTGTTGGGGGGATAGTGATTTGCCAACACTGTCGCGGCACTATGGCCGGGCCGTGACGCAAGGATTTGTGTGTGGGGATGGTGATTTGCCAACACTGTCGCGGCGCTATAGCCGGGCCGATAGGCAAGGATTTGTGTGTGGGGATGGTGATTTGCCAACACTGTCGCGGCGCTATGGCCCGGCCGAGAGGCAAGGATTTGTGTGTGGGGATGGTGATTTGGCAACACTGTCGCGGCGCTATGGCCCGGGCCGAGAGGCAAGGATTTGTGTGTGGGGATGGTGATTTGCCAACACTGTCGCGGCACTATGGCCGGGCCGAGAGGCAAGGATTTGAGTGTGGGGATAGTGATTTGCCAACACTGTCGCGGCACTATGGCCGGGCCGAGATGCAAGGATTTGTGTGTGGGGATGGTGATTTGCCAACACTGTCTCGGCGCTATGGCCCGGCCGAGAGGCAAGGATTTGTGTGTGGGGATGGTGATTTGCCAACACTGTCGCGGCACTATGGCCGGGCCGAGAAGCAAGGATTTGTGTGTGGGGATAGTGATTTGCCAACACTGTCGCGGCACTATGGCCGGGCCGAGAGGCAAGGATTTGTGTGAGGGGATGGTGATTTGGCAACACTGTCGCGGCACTATGGCCGGGCCGAGACGCAAGGATTTGTGTGTGGGGATGGTGATTTCCCAACACTGTCGCGGCACTATGGCCGGGCCGAGAGGCAAGGATTTGTGTGTGGGGATGGTGATTTGCCAACACTGTCGCGGCGCTATGGCCGGGCCGAGATGCACGGATTTGTGTGTGGGGATGGTGATTTGCCAACACTGTCGCGGCGCTATGGCCGGGCCGAGAGGCAAGGATTTGTGTGTGGGGATAGTGATTTGGCAACACTGTCGCGGCGCTATGGCCCGGCCGAGACGCAAGGATATGTGCGTGGGGATGGTGATTTGCCAACACTGTCGCGGCACTATGGCCGGGCCGAGACGCAAGGATTTGTGTGTGGGGATGGTAATTTGCCAACACTGTCGCGGCACTATGGCCCGGCCGAGATGCAAGGATTTGTGTGTGGGGATAGTGATTTGCCAACACTGTCGCGGCACTATGGCCGGGCCGTGACGCAAGGATTTGTGTGTGGGGATGGTGATTTGCCAACACTGTCGCGGCGCTATAGCCGGGCCGATAGGCAAGGATTTGTGTGTGGGGATGGTGATTTGCCAACACTGTCGCGGCGCTATGGCCCGGCCGAGAGGCAAGGATTTGTGTGTGGGGATGGTGATTTGGCAACACTGTCGCGGCGCTATGGCCCGGGCCGAGAGGCAAGGATTTGTGTGTGGGGATGGTGATTTGCCAACACTGTCGCGGCACTATGTCCGGGCCGAGAGGCAAGGATTTGAGTGTGGGGATAGTGATTTGCCAACACTGTCGCGGCACTATGGCCGGGCCGAGATGCAAGGATTTGTGTGTGGGGATGGTGATTTGCCAACACTGTCTCGGCGCTATGGCCCGGCCGAGAGGCAAGGATTTGTGTGTGGGGATGGTGATTTGCCAACACTGTCGCGGCACTATGGCCGGGCCGAGAAGCAAGGATTTGTGTGTGGGGATGGTGATTTGCCAACACTGTCGCGGCGCTATGGCCCGGCCGAGAGGGAAGGATTTGTGTGTGGGGATGGTGATTTGCCAACACTGTCGCGTCGCTATGGCCGGGCCGAGAGGCAAGGATTTGTGTGTGGGGATGGTGATTTGCCAACACTGTCGCGGCACTATGGCCGGGCCGAGAGGCAAGGATTTGTGTGTGGGGATAGTGATTTGCCAACACTGTCGCGGCACTATGGCCGGGCCGAGATGCAAGGATTTGTGTGTGGGGATAGTGATTTGCCAACACTGTCGCGGCACTATGGCCGGGCCGAGAGGCAAGGATTTGTGTGTGGGGATGGTGATTTGCCAACACTGTCGCGGCGCTATGGTCGGGCCGAGATGCAAGGATTTGTGTGTGGGGATAGTGATTTGGCAACACTGTCGCGGCGCTATGGCCCGGCCGAGAGGCAAGGATTTGTGTGGGGGGATAGTGATTTGGCAACACTGTCGCGGCGCTATGGCCGGGCCGAGATGCAAGGATTTGTGTGTGGGGATAGTGATTTGGCAACACTGTCGCGGCGCTATGGCCCGGCCGAGATGCATGGATTTGTGTGTGGGGATAGTGATTTGCCAACACTGTCGCGGCACTATGGCCGGGCCGTGACGCAAGGATTTGTGTGTGGGGATGGTGATTTGCCAACACTGTCGCGGCGCTATAGCCGGGCCGATAGGCAAGGATTTGTGTGTGGGGATAGTGATTTGCCAACACTGTCGCGGCACTATGGCCGGGCCGAGAGGCAAGGATTTGTGTGTGGGGATGGTGATTTGCCAACACTGTCGCGGCGCTATGGCCGGGCCGAGATGCAAGGATTTGTGTGTGGGGATAGTGATTTTCCAACACTGTCGCGGCACTATGGCCGGGCCGAGAGGCAAGGATTTGTGTGTGGGGATAGTGATTTGCCAACACTGTCGCGGCACTATGGCCGGGCCGAGAGGCAAGGATTTGTGTGTGGGGATGGTGATTTGCCAACACTGTCGCGGCACTATGGCCGGGCCGAGACGCAAGGATTTGTGTGTGGGGATAGTGATTTGCCAACACTGTCGCGGCACTATGGCCGGGCCGAGAGGCAAGGATTTGTGTGTGGGGATGGTGATTTGGCAACACTGTCGCGGCACTATGGCCGGGCCGAGAAGCAAGGGTTTGTGTGTGGGGATGGTGATTTGCCAACACTGTCGCGGCGCTATGGCCCGGCCGAGATGCAAGGATTTGTGTGTGGGGATGGTGATTTGCCAACACTGTCGCGGCACTATGGCCGGGCCGAGATGCAAGGATTTGTGTGTGGGGATGGTGATTAGGCAACACTGTCGCGGCGCTATGGCCGGGCCGAGATGCAAGGATTTGTGTGTGGGGATGGTGAATTGGCAACACTGTCGCGGCGCTATGGCCCGGCCGAGACGCAAGGATTTGTGTGTGGGGATGGTGATTTGGCAACACTGTCGCGGCGCTATGGCCGGGCCGAGATGCAAGGATTTGTGTGTGGGGATGGTGATTTGCCAACACTGTCGCGGCGCTATGGCCGGGCCGAGATGCAAGGATTTGTGTGTGGGGATGGTGATTTGCCAACACTGTCGCGGCGCTATGGCCGGGCCGAGATGCAAGGATTTGTGTGTGGGGATGGTGATTTGGCAACACTGTCGCGGCGCTATGGCCGGGCCGAGATGCAAGGATTTGTGTGTGGGGATGGTGATTTGGCAACACTGTCGCGGCGCTATGGCCCGGCCGAGAAACAAGGATTTGTGTGTGGGGATGGTGATTTGCCAACGCTGTCGCGGCGCTATGGCCCGGGCCGAGACGCAAGGATTTGTGTGTGGGGATAGTGATTTGCCAACACTGTCGCGGCACTATGGCCGGGTCGAGAGGCAAGGATTTGTGTGTGGGGATGGTGATTTGCCAACACTGTCGCGGCACTATGGCCGGGCCGAGAGGCAAGGATTTGTGTGTGGGGATGGTGATTTGCCAACACTGTCGCGGCACTATGGCCGGGCCGAGAGGCAAGGGTTTGTGTGTGGGGATGGTGATTTGCCAACACTGTCGCGGCACTATGGCCGGGCCGAGAAGCAAGGGTTTGTGTGTGGGGATGGTGATTTGCCAACACTGTCGCGACACTATGGCCGGGCCGAGAGGCAAGGATTTGTGTGTGGGGATGGTGATTTGCCAACACTGTCGCGGCACTATGGCCGGGCCGAGAGGCAAGGATTTGTGTGTGGGGATGGTGATTTGCCAACACTGTCGCGGCACTATGGCCGGGCCGAGATGCAAGGATTTGTGTGTGGGGATGGTGATTTGGCAACACTGTCGCGGCACTATGGCCGGGCCGAGAGGCAAGGATTTGTGTGTGGGGATGGTGATTGGCCAACACTGTCGCGGCACTATGGCCGGGACGAGAGGCAAGGATTTGTGTGTGGGGATGGTGATTTGCCAACACTGTCGCGGCACTATGGCCGGGCCGAAATGCAAGGATTTGTGTGTGGGGATGGTGATTTGCCAACTCTGTCGCGTCGCTATGGCAGGGCCGAGAGGCAAGGATTTGTGTGTGGGGATAGTGATTTGCCAACACTGTCGCGGCACTATGGCCGGGCCGAGAGGCAAGGATTTGTGTGAGGGGATGGTGATTTGGCAACACTGTCGCGGCACTATGGCCGGGCCGAGACGCAAGGATTTGTGTGTGGGGATGGTGATTTGCCAACACTGTCGCGGCACTATGGCCGGGCCGAGAGGCAAGGATTTGTGTGTGGGGATGGTGATTTGCCAACACTGTCGCGGCGCTATGGCCGGGCCGAGATGCACGGATTTGTGTGTGGGGATGGTGATTTGCCAACACTGTCGCGGCGCTATGGCCGGGCCGAGAGGCAAGGATTTGTGTGTGGGGATAGTGATTTGGCAACACTGTCGCGGCGCTATGGCCCGGCCGAGACGCAAGGATATGTGCGTGGGGATGGTGATTTGCCAACACTGTCGCGGCACTATGGCCGGGCCGAGACGCAAGGATTTGTGTGTGGGGATGGTAATTTGCCAACACTGTCGCGGCACTATGGCCCGGCCGAGATGCAAGGATTTGTGTGTGGGGATAGTGATTTGCCAACACTGTCGCGGCACTATGGCCGGGCCGTGACGCAAGGATTTGTGTGTGGGGATGGTGATTTGCCAACACTGTCGCGGCGCTATAGCCGGGCCGATAGGCAAGGATTTGTGTGTGGGGATGGTGATTTGCCAACACTGTCGCGGCGCTATGGCCCGGCCGAGAGGCAAGGATTTGTGTGTGGGGATGGTGATTTGGCAACACTGTCGCGGCGCTATGGCCCGGGCCGAGAGGCAAGGATTTGTGTGTGGGGATGGTGATTTGCCAACACTGTCGCGGCACTATGGCCGGGCCGAGAGGCAAGGATTTGAGTGTGGGGATAGTGATTTGCCAACACTGTCGCGGCACTATGGCCGGGCCGAGATGCAAGGATTTGTGTGTGGGGATGGTGATTTGCCAACACTGTCTCGGCGCTATGGCCCGGCCGAGAGGCAAGGATTTGTGTGTGGGGATGGTGATTTGCCAACACTGTCGCGGCACTATGGCCGGGCCGAGAAGCAAGGATTTGTGTGTGGGGATGGTGATTTGCCAACACTGTCGCGGCGCTATGGCCCGGCCGAGAGGGAAGGATTTGTGTGTGGGGATGGTGATTTGCCAACACTGTCGCGTCGCTATGGCCGGGCCGAGAGGCAAGGATTTGTGTGTGGGGATGGTGATTTGCCAACACTGTCGCGGCACTATGGCCGGGCCGAGAGGCAAGGATTTATGTGTGGGGATAGTGATTTGCCAACACTGTCGCGGCACTATGGCCGGGCCGAGATGCAAGGATTTGTGTGTGGGGATAGTGATTTGCCAACACTGTCGCGGCACTATGGCCGGGCCGAGAGGCAAGGATTTGTGTGTGGGGATGGTGATTTGCCAACACTGTCGCGGCGCTATGGCCGGGCCGAGATGCAAGGATTTGTGTGTGGGGATAGTGATTTGGCAACACTGTCGCGGCGCTATGGCCCGGCCGAGAGGCAAGGATTTGTGTGGGGGGATAGTGATTTGGCAACACTGTCGCGGCGCTATGGCCGGGCCGAGATGCAAGGATTTGTGTGTGGGGATAGTGATTTGGCAACACTGTCGCGGCGCTATGGCCCGGCCGAGATGCATGGATTTGTGTGTGGGGATGGTGATTTGCCAACACTGTCGCGGCACTATGGCCGGGCCGAGAGGCAAGGGTTTGTGTGTGGGGATAGTGATTTGCCAACACTGTCGCGGCGCTATGGCCCGGCCGAGAGGCAAGGATTTGTGTGTGGGGATGGTGATTTGCCAACACTGTCGCGGCACTATGGCCGGGCCGAGAGGCAAGGATTTGTGTGTGGGGATAGTGATTTGCCAATACTGTCGCGGCACTATGGCCGGGCCGAGAGGCAAGGATTTGTGTGTGGGGATGGTGATTTGCCAACACTGTCGCGGCACTATGGCCGGGCCGAGAGGCAAGGATTTGTGTGTGGGGATAGTGATTTGCCAACACTGTCGCGGCACTATGGCCGGGCCGAGAGGCAAGGATTTGTGTGTGGGGATGGTGATTTGCCAACACTGTCGCGGCACTATGGCCGGGCCGAGAGGCAAGGATTTGTGTGTGGGGATAGTGATTTGCCAACACTGTCGCGGCACTATGGCCGGGCCGAGAGGCAAGGATTTGTGTGTGGGGATGGTGATTTGCCAACACTGTCGCGGCACTATGGCCGGGCCGAGAGGCAAGGATTTGTGTGTGGGGATAGTGATTTGCCAACACTGTCGCAGCACTATGGCCGGGCCGAGACGCAAGGATTTGTGTGTGGGGATAGTGATTTGGCAACACTGTCGCGGCACTATGGCCCGGGCCGAGATGCAAGGATTTGTGTGTGGGGATGGTGATTTGCCAACACTGTCGCGGCACTATGGCCCGGCCGAGAGGCAAGGATTTGTGTGTGGGGATGGTGATTTGCCAACACTGTCGCGGCACTATGGCCGGGCCGAGATGCAAGGATTTGTGTGTGGGGATAGTGATTTGCCAACACTGTCGCGGCACTATGGCCGGGCCGTGACGCAAGGATTTGTGTGTGGGGATGGTGATTTGCCAACACTGTCGCGGCGCTATAGCCGGGCCGATAGGCAAGGATTTGTGTGTGGGGATAGTGATTTGCCAACACTGTCGCGGCACTATGGCCGGGCCGAGAGGCAAGGATTTGTGTGTGGGGATGGTGATTTGCCAACACTGTCGCGGCGCTATGGCCGGGCCGAGATGCAAGGATTTGTGTGTGGGGATAGTGATTTGCCAACACTGTCGCGGCACTATGGCGGGGCCGAGAGGCAAGGATTTGTGTGTGGGGATAGTGATTTGCCAACACTGTCGCGGCACTATGGCCGGGCCGAGAGGCAAGGATTTGTGTGTGGGGATGGTCATTTGCCAACACTGTCGCGGCACTATGGCCGGGCCGAGACGCAAGGATTTGTGTGTGGGGATAGTGATTTGCCAACACTGTCGCGGCACTATGGCCGGGCCGAGAGGCAAGGATTTGTGTGTGGGGATGGTGATTTGGCAACACTGTCGCGGCACTATGGCCGGGCCGAGAAGCAAGGGTTTGTGTGTGGGGATGGTGATTTGCCAACACTGTCGCGGCGCTATGGCCCGGCCGAGATGCAAGGATTTGTGTGTGGGGATGGTGATTTGCCAACACTGTCGCGGCACTATGGCCGGGCCGAGATGCAAGGATTTGTGTGTGGGGATGGTGATTAGGCAACACTGTCGCGGCGCTATGGCCGGGCCGAGATGCAAGGATTTGTGTGTGGGGATGGTGAATTGGCAACACTGTCGCGGCGCTATGGCCCGGCCGAGACGCAAGGATTTGTGTGTGGGGATGGTGATTTGGCAACACTGTCGCGGCGCTATGGCCGGGCCGAGATGCAAGGATTTGTGTGTGGGGATGGTGATTTGCCAACACTGTCGCGGCGCTATGGCCGGGCCGAGATGCAAGGATTTGTGTGTGGGGATGGTGATTTGCCAACACTGTCGCGGCGCTATGGCCGGGCCGAGATGCAAGGATTTGTGTGTGGGGATGGTGATTTGGCAACACTGTCGCGGCGCTATGGCCGGGCCGAGATGCAAGGATTTGTGTGTGGGGATGGTGATTTGGCAACACTGTCGCGGCGCTATGGCCCGGCCGAGAGACAAGGATTTGTGTGTGGGGATGGTGATTTGCCAACGCTGTCGCGGCGCTATGGCCCGGGCCGAGAGGCAAGGATTTGTGTGTGGGGATAGTGATTTGCCAACACTGTCGCGGCACTATGGCCGGGTCGAGAGGCAAGGATTTGTGTGTGGGGATGGTGATTTGCCAACACTGTCGCGGCACTATGGCCGGGCCGAGAGGCAAGGATTTGTGTGTGGGGATGGTGATTTGCCAACACTGTCGCGGCACTATGGCCGGGCCGAGAGGCAAGGGTTTGTGTGTGGGGATGGTGATTTGCCAACACTGTCGCGGCACTATGGCCGGGCCGAGAAGCAAGGGTTTGTGTGTGGGGATGGTGATTTGCCAACACTGTCGCGACACTATGGCCGGGCGGAGAGGCAAGGATTTGTGTGTGGGGATGGTGATTTGCCAACACTGTCGCGGCACTATGGCCGGGCCGAGAGGCAAGGATTTGTGTGTGGGGATGGTGATTTGCCAACACTGTCGCGGCACTATGGCCGGGCCGAGATGCAAGGATTTGTGTGTGGGGATGGTGATTTGGCAACACTGTCGCGGCACTATGGCCGGGCCGAGAGGCAAGGATTTGTGTGTGGGGATGGTGATTGGCCAACACTGTCGCGGCACTATGGCCGGGACGAGAGGCAAGGATTTGTGTGTGGGGATGGTGATTTGCCAACACTGTTGCGGCACTATGGCCGGGCCGAAATGCAAGGATTTGTGTGTGGGGATGGTGATTTGCCAACTCTGTCGCGTCGCTATGGCAGGGCCGAGAGGCAAGGATTTGTGTGTGGGGATAGTGATTTGCCAACACTGTCGCGGCACTATGGCCGGGCCGAGAGGCAAGGATTTGTGTGAGGGGATGGTGATTTGGCAACACTGTCGCGGCACTATGGCCGGGCCGAGACGCAAGGATTTGTGTGTGGGGATGGTGATTTGCCAACACTGTCGCGGCACTATGGCCGGGCCGAGAGGCAAGGATTTGTGTGTGGGGATGGTGATTTGCCAACACTGTCGCGGCGCTATGGCCGGGCCGAGATGCACGGATTTGTGTGTGGGGATGGTGATTTGCCAACACTGTCGCGGCGCTATGGCCGGGCCGAGATGCATGGATTTGTGTGTGGGGATGGTGATTTGCCAACACTGTCGCGGCACTATGGCCGGGCCGAGAGGCAAGGGTTTGTGTGTGGGGATAGTGATTTGCCAACACTGTCGCGGCGCTATGGCCCGGCCGAGAGGCAAGGATTTGTGTGTGGGGATGGTGATTTGCCAACACTGTCGCGGCACTATGGCCGGGCCGAGAGGCAAGGATTTGTGTGTGGGGATAGTGATTTGCCAACACTGTCGCGGCACTATGGCCGGGCCGAGAGGCAAGGATTTGTGTGTGGGGATGGTGATTTGCCAACACTGTCGCGGCACTATGGCCGGGCCGAGAGGCAAGGATTTGTGTGTGGGGATAGTGATTTGCCAACACTGTCGCGGCACTATGGCCGGGCCGAGAGGCAAGGATTTGTGTGTGGGGATGGTGATTTGCCAACACTGTCGCGGCACTATGGCCGGGCCGAGAGGCAAGGATTTGTGTGTGGGGATAGTGATTTGCCAACACTGTCGCGGCACTATGGCCGGGCCGAGAGGCAAGGATTTGTGTGTGGGGATGGTGATTTGCCAACACTGTCGCGGCACTATGGCCGGGCCGAGAGGCAAGGATTTGTGTGTGGGGATAGTTATTTGCCAACACTGTCGCAGCACTATGGCCGGGCCGAGACGCAAGGATTTGTGTGTGGGGATAGTGATTTGGCAACACTGTCGCGGCACTATGGCCCGGGCCGAGATGCAAGGATTTGTGTGTGGGGATGGTGATTTGCCAACACTGTCGCGGCACTATGGCCCGGCCGAGAGGCAAGGATTTGTGTGTGGGGATGGTGATTTGCCAACACTGTCGCGGCACTATGGCCGGGCCGAGATGCAAGGATTTGTGTGTGGGGATGGTGATTAGGCAACACTGTCGCGGCACTATGGCCCGGCCGAGAGACAAGGATTTGTGTGTGGGGATGGTGATTTGGCAACACTGTCGCGGCACTATGGCCGGGCCGAGAGGCAAGGATTTGTGTGTGGGGATGGTGATTTGCCAACACTGTCGCGGCACTATGGCCGGGCCGAGAGGCAAGGATTTGTGTGTGGGGATAGTGATTTGCCAACACTGTCGCGGCACTATGGCCGGGCCGAGAGGCAAGGATTTGTGTGTGGGGATGGTGATTAGGCAACACTGTCGCGGCACTATGGCCGGGCCGAGATGCAAGTATTTGTGTGTGGGGATGGTGATTTGCCAACACTGTCGCGTCGCTATGGCCGGGCCGCGAGGCAAGGATTTGTGTGTGGGGATGGTGATTTGGCAACACTGTCGCGGCGCTATGGCCGTGCCGAGAGGCAAGGATTTGTGCGTGGGGATGGTGATTTGGCAACACTGTTGCGGCGCTACGGACCGGCCGAGATGCAAGGATTTGTATGCAAATGTGGCGCACACAGCCGGCCTCATTCCAAATACAAATGCATCTTTGGGGAAATGGAAAATATCTCACGGATAATGTATCGGAATAATAAACGTTTCATAGATGCTGCGAAAGAAATCTCGGCGGAACGCGAGCTACATATACAGTATTTCTTCCTCTTCCAGAGCACATGTGTCACGGTCTGAGATGTGCAGATAATCACAAGCATTTAACACCCTCAAATGCTGGCACAGTGAAGATATTCATGCAGATGAGAAAGAGTAAAGATCGTAATGTTCTTTTAGTGGTGTAAGAAGTCAGAGAGAACAAGAAGTTCCGTTACGAACTAGAGAGGCTACATTTCTTAAAATGTAAGATTCATGCCAATGTTTAATCTATATGGACCTATCTAGAATAATTACGAAATTAAGTTGGTAATATCGAAATTTCTAATTAGTTCGAAATACTGTATACCTGGCATAATATAGCCTAATGGAGATCTACAGTTGGCAGCCCTGGTGACTGAATATATTCTTAGTTCCATCTCTTAAGGTACAGAATACAATGGATAGCATGGACGTTACATGCAGTTAAACATTGGATCTAACAGCGCACGTAAAATCATGTTGGCAACAATGACATACATGTTTTGGTCAGAAATAATCTGAAATAATATGATCAATTGTTGTGTCAATTTTGAATGAAATCCATTATTTAGTATAGAAGTTACATGCATTTTAAAATTGGACCTATCAGCAGGCTTAGAATCATGTTGGCAGCACTGGCGTAGGCCTATATTAGTTACTCCAAATTAATCTAGAATGCCAGGTACTATACGTGTGCAAAGTTTAGAGCTATTGGCTTGCATATTTTCTGATATATTGATATTAGGTTAACAAAAATAGAGACTGTATTTATTAACAGTTGGCAGCCCTGGTTACTCTTAAGAATAGGCATAATGATATCTGTTATGGTACACATAGCACACACGAAATGTGGTTGAAATCCAAATGATAGTATAGAAGTTACATGTATTTAAAGTTGGACCTCTCAGCAGGCTTAAAATCATGTTGGTAGCACTGTCGTATATAAGTTACTCCAAATTTATCTAGAATGTCAGGTACTATACGTGTGCATAGTTTAAAGCTGTCGGCTTGCATACTTTCTGATATATTGGTATTTGGATTTAAAAAATTGAGAGCATTTTTTAACAGTTGGCAGCCCTGGTGACTCTCAAGAATACGCTCATTCATATCTGTTTATGTACTCATAGCACATATGAAATTTGGTTGACATCCAATTGATAGTGTAGGAGTTATATGCATTTAAAATTTGGACCTATCAGCAGGCTTATAATCATTTTGGCAACACTGCCATGTATGGCCTCCTGGGAATTAAACTGCAATATTATTGTCTGCACGTGTGCCAATTTTAAAATAGCTCCCATTCATACCTTCCAATATATCCAACGTGGAGCTCAAATTTCAATTGCGATTTTTCTGCAGTTGGTAGCACTGACATCATTTTCAAATATGGCCGTGAGATATTCAGGTATAGATCTTTACTCCTACCAAATTTTGTTTCGATTGCTGCAGCCGTTTAAGAGTTGATAGGGGGACAGACAGACAGACACACATTTGCCCGATCTGATAAGTCTACTTTTTCCTCATTTTTGCAAAATGTTAAAAGTAGGCTAAAAATAAGTGAAACTATACTGAAAGTCTAGAAACTGTTCATCATTTTAAAACTAAGATTTACTGATTTCTTGTCCAAGCGATAGTTTAAGGGTACGTGTGCTTCAGAAGGCAAAGCTATAGAGCTTTGGTGTTGTCATCGTAGCATGTGCTTGTTCAGTCGCAAAACACAACTGCAACTGCTGGAAGTCCAGAGGCTTGACAGTGATCTTCCCTGCAACTCAGGAATAAGTTGAGTCGTGCCGACATCTACATCATTCTAACGCGGTGAGGTTTTGGTCACTCTTCCCTAGACGTGGAAGAAGTCAATAACACTGGTTAGGGGTTCCAGATAGGATTAACATAGTGGAAATATTACTGAGAGGTGTGTTATATTCAATAACTTTGTAACTATTTGAGTTAGAGTTAGATGTTGAGTTAAGGTATCTTATTATATAATATATAACACGCTAAGTTGTATGTTTCACAAAATTCAAGCTCCTAAACCAGAGGGAGTTAGAAGGTGTGGTTTGTACCAAAATCATCCAAATTGTCTCAATAATACAGGAAAAATCTTGCATTTCTTGATAAGTCAACGGAAATATATTTAGTTTAAATATAAATGACGATAGCCCCTGGCAGATCTGTGCCACGTCCAGCCCGTATAGCACAAGCGCCGGGCGGGAAGTCTATACACATGGGGAGCACACAACCCATTATGAGAGAGTTCTCACTCGGATCCGCTAGTAATACACAATATTTTGAGGTTGCTGTGTGTTTAGAGCAGTTATGTGGTTCCCTGAAAGTTTGCAGTTAGGTGATTCAAAATTTCAATATTTACTACAGGTATTTGTGCAGCCAATTAAGCAGTCCTTTCCAAAGCTCTTCCAGCCCCTGTCACAGTCATTCAACTCACACCAGCAGCTGGTTTGAAGGCGTTGCTGCAGCGCATATGCAACATAGTGCGAGTGAAATATCTCAGCGCCATTCAAGTGTCCCAATTACAAGAAGTCACAAGATACCCACCACTCACTAAGCATGGAAAGTGGAGTGAGTCCCCCCTCACAACTACGAGTAGTATTGCTGACCAACTCATAACCCAATGTTTCTGATTCTGAGGCACGGCTGTCCCACATGTTTCTATAGATGGCTTATTGTTGGCTTATTTTTTAGCCTATTTTCATTTTATGAAAAAAAATAGGCTTATGAGATCACCTTTTGTCCGTGTGTCTGGGTGTGCGTGTGTGTGCCCCCCCCCCCCCCTAATAAATTCGAAATGGATGGAGCTATTACAATGAAACTCGGCAAGATCATAGCACCATTCTGGCCGACCCCGACCGTGCCCTGCAAATTTTATTGTCTCTCGCCAATCCAACATGACGGCTGTGCGAAATATTTCACCAGCATTCAGTATCTCCGACACTATTACCGATATTGCCCTGAAATTTTGTACGGTGATAAAGGGCGCCACTACAGGGTTATCTACTGTATGTAACTTTCAAAAACCTGTAAAGTCCAAAACGAATATGACGGCCAAGCGAATTTGAAACATTTCAATAAGACTTTTCTCGTGATTTAACCATCTGAGCGCAGTGAAATTTGGTACAGTAAATGATTATACATATAGTAATGCACTGGCATCTAATTTAGTTCAATTGTTTACATAACCTCAAGATGGTGGCTGTGTGAAATTTTAAAATTAAGTTTTTATTTCTTGTGTCGTAATCATGCGATCGAAGTGAAAGTTTGAATAATGAAGCTTCGCAATAATTTTCTTGTAATGGTACGTGACTCTATGGCCTATACATTTAACAATCCAACCTGGCGTGCATCCGAAATATTTTGACGGTTTTCAATATCTACGAATCTTTTACAGCAATCAAACTGAAAATGTGTATGTTTATAGAGGCTATGGACATAAGTTCACCTATATGACTTTCAGTAACTTGGTGAGTACAAATCCAACATGGCGGCGACGCGAAGTATAAATATTAACATTGACGTTTTTCGCGATTTAACCATACGAGTGCAGTGAAACTTTGCACGTTAAATGCTTATACAAATGTTAATCCACTGGCATCTAATTTATTTCAATTGTTTTCATAACCACAAGATGGACGCTGTGCGAAATTTTAAAATCTCCTTTTTACTTCTTGTGTCCTAATCATGCGATTGAAGTCTGAATACCACACGTACACAATAATCTTCATGTAATAGTACATAAGTAATAATCCAAACTGGCGACCATCTGACATATTTAGACGGTTCTCAATATCTACGAATCTATCACAACCTTCTAACTGAAATTCTGTATGTTGATAGAGGCAATTAACATGAGTAGGATATATTAAAATAGGCTGTATAGTTCTTCACAGAACTAGGGGCGTGGTGGCTCAGCGGTCTAGCTGAATTCCTCTCACCAAGGCGGTCCGGGTTCGATTCCCGGTCAATGCATGTGAGATTTTCGAAGTGAAATGCCATGTCCTGTGGTTCGGATTCCACGTAAAAAGGAGGTCCCGTGGCTCATGATCTCAAGATTAACAGTCACGTTAAACAACATGCTTCCTTTTCCTTTTTCTTCACGGAACTACTTGTTATTTGTTCAACACCTCAAATTCGTTCATTGAATTGTAGTCGACTGCCTTTGTGTTAGGTTTACTTTGAGTATCATGTGTTATATATCTTTCCTCTCTTAGCTCACTGTTGTTTGAATGTAACCTTGGATATGATAGGCTATATCATTCTTACATAATCTAAAGGATACAGTTTTGTCTTTACGTCAGAACAGGCATTCCACAACAATCAGATAAGTCACCATATCAACACATTGTCAGTAGATAAACACTGTTATGGTATGTTGGGGGACGTGGAAGCACAGCGGTCAAGCTGTTGGCCTCTCTCTAAGGTGGACCGGGTTCGATTCCCGGTCAATGCATGTGAGATTTCCGAAGTGAAATGCCATGTCCTGTGGTTCGGATTGCACATAAATTGAGGTACCGTGGCTCACGATCGCATGGTTAACGGTCACGTAAAACTAAAAGCTTCCTTCCAGCAGCTTTTGTATGCTGCAGTTCTACCAACATCACAGCAGATACTCGTAGCTCATTTGTATATTAAGTTACAATTCTACTGTAGTTTAGAATTAATTGTTGAAGTATATTACTTAAATAGTAGTTAGACCTTCATTTCATAATTTGTGGAGGGGTGGTTGGTAGGTTGGTTCCTCTGTTTAGAGGCTGCCCCGTGTACTTTGGGTGTGTGTAGAATCTGTCTGATAACCGGTGTTAATTGTGAGGACTGTATTAGTGTGTGTTATCTGTAAATTCAAGTAAGGACTGCAGACTATCAATTTCAAGAAGTTCCTACTTTTGCTACCAAATGCTACCATCAACGACACCTAGCTGCGAACTTGGCTACTATCTAGTAGAAGCCAGCGCAACCGGCACCTGGCTGCGAACGTTGGAACTAATATAGCGTTATCAAACTAACCAACAAATTTTAGCTTCATACAAGTATAATTAGTGGAAGGTTATTTTTCTTGCCACAAATCTATGACATGGGACCGCCGGCTTTACTTCCCCTCCGAAGGAAGGCATACTGAGCGATTTTTAACGCTCTTAAAAATCCGACGACTTCGGCCGGGTTTGAACCAATGATCTTGGGCATAGAAGCTCAGTATTCTACCAACTACGCCACCGAAGCCCCCTTGGTGGAGGGAGACTGTTTGTTGGTGGGATCAGTCTTGCCACACTGTACATATTAAAATCAACATTTCTCTTTCAGGTTGCTTAATGCTTTATTTAGTATTTATCAGCGATAGTTGCCACACTTTCGAAGTTTTCCATGGAGTTTTGTTTTGGGGGCAGAGACTGTTTATGGGTTTCGTAGTATTTGGTCTGGTATAAATTTGGATCTGATGATGCTCTCTTGACGAGCGAAACATGTCATGCCTTAGTTTTCTCCCGGTTCTGTAATCAAAAACATGCACTTTTTAAGGTTATCCATGGTTTAAATTTTGTTGACCGACTGAAAACCTGTAATATCAATCCCTATTTTTCTGTTATAAAACGTTTGTTTCTCTTCTCCGGTGCCAGAAGATGACCTAGAAGTTATCTTCCTCCACTGTGTGAACCCCTCAATACCCGATACTATTAGAATCTAGGTTTGGAATTGTAAATCTGTGGAAATGAAATGAAACTAGATCCCAGCATTTGCCCGAGTGTGTCTGGAAGAATCACACTCAGAGTGGCTACTATCTGAGCCGGGATTCGAACCCCATATCTCCAAAGTGAGCCCTCCATTGAAGTCGCGGAACCATGTGCGCAGGATGAAGAATTAAGTCATGAATCATAATCCAGAACCCTACCTGCAGGATGTTGGGAATATAGGCTACGTGCGTAGAACACACAAGCAGCTTCTTTATCCCTTATTATCCTCTCACATACGTGTGTCGCTCCTCATACACCGTACTCTAACTGACACGGTAGTTAGCTCAGGGCTCTCATCTAACAACTCAAACCGGAAATCCTGCATGTCTCGTGCTGAACTACAAATTGGATAAATTAGAAGTATTAGGAAGAAGAAGGGGGCTGCGTGGCGCAGTCGGTAGAGGCGCTGAGCTTCTAACTGAAAGAGAGTGGGTTCGATCCCCAACCAGGTAGTGGATTTTAGAAACAAAACTACCACTTTCGGAAACGCAAATAGCCCTGGGGTTCACTCAGCCTACACCAGAAATGAGTACCAGGGTAATTCCTGGGAGCAAAGGAGCTGACAACTCCATCCCATCTATTCCCGGTGTCACAAAAAGTGGAAGCCTCTACCTTCCACTACTCCCAGGGCCTCCATGGCCTGTACGGAGTTGGCTTTGCTATTAGGAAGAAGAATTATACACAAAAAACTGAAGAATTCTGGAAATTAAGAAGTAGTGATGAAATATATCGAAACATAGGAAACATATCAGAAACAATACGGAAGAGGAGATTGCTATTTCTTGGACAATTGTACAGGATGGATAACAGTTCCTGTGGAACAAGAAGTCAACCACAACCGGCCTACAAGAAGTCAAAAATGATTTGGAACGAAACAATATCAGAGAAGAAGATACACCACACAGAGATATTTTAGGCAAAAAGTGCTAATGATGGAAGGATTCTAAGGGAGGAACGGAAAGAATACCGGCTCGAAATGTTCCGAGGAAAGGAAGAGGAAACACAGTGAGATAATGGAGGAATACTGGAGGAAGAAGAAGGAACAGCAATGGGAAAAGCATTGCAATTGGCTCGTGGTCCCTAGACGACCGAAACGATAATAATAATAATAATCTGTCATGTACCCGGAGGTCGTGTGCGCTTCTGAATGCCTCACGATGAACAAAAAAGGCTTAGTCGAAACATTAAAGGCTAAAGAAAAGTTTGAGAAAGATCTTGGGTCCCGTCAAAGGCAATGGCGAATATAGAAGACGGCATAACCACGAACTGTATAATCATGTGGAAAAAATAACCGACACTATCAGCAAGAGAAGGATTAACTTTTATGGACATGAGACTAGTGCAACAGACCAACCACATCATTACTTACTTTCAGGAGTTGAAAACCAAATGGACCAGGGTCATTGAACTGGATAGAGAAGTGGGGATGTCATCCAGGACCGCATCCCACTAAGAAAAAACTCGAAGCATCCAAGGTTTCCAAGAAAACCCAATGTTCAAAACGGGAAAGATTAGGACCCAGGAAAGGAAAGAAACCCAGCGACAACGAAAGCGGACGTGCTGGGCAAACATCAAATGTCGCGGTCCATAGAGTAGATGGCCGATACCAAATGAATGAATGAATGAATGAATAATGATAAAAGTATCAGCCGAAGATGCTTCTCGGACAATAGAACCCATATACTGAACCCTTAATAAGCTACGCATATTAATGATTCTAATTATTCATTTCATTATATTCTGATTTTACTGCCAGAATCATACAGGAAGGCCAGACTGGATTGCGAAATATCAAGCTTATGTGGAGACAGTACGTTTGAACGTGCCCAGTCCTGAAACAAAGGAGTGACGAGATCGGAATGTTTGACAGACACTTTATCAGACAAAGGTGTGTTGGGGTCCTGACTCATTTCAGACCGTAATTTCTTTGTCACCCTAGCGTTACGAGTAAGATAGTTGCTGGATGAGAGAGATGAGAGGAACTTTCAACCAATCATAGGACAGAGGCTTCTGTTCTAAACTGCGATATTGACGTCATGAACTACCAATCAGAGAGGGTCACCAATTTTAGCGCCAAGGGAGCGTCTGACACCGGCTTGAAGTTGAAAGCGGGAAAGATTGGATTAACGAAATCTATGATCGATTCCAGAGCACGATAGCCCCATTGTGACCTGTATATTTTTTCAAACTGTTTGATACCTGTTGCATGCCAATAGTCGCATTATTATAGAAGTTAGTGATAGATTTCCCTCTCCCTCCGTCCTTTTGCTAAATTCACATAAATACTGTCGTCTGAGTGACGAGGTTGTTGATTCTTGGTGACACCGTGAGGTGATCACTTATTCTTTTCCATACCGTGAAGATATACTGTGTTAAATTTATCAGAGATAGGGTCATTATTGAAAATATTATAATAAAGTTGTGTGCGCACAGCTGAGTGTGAAATTTGTGTATCGGTAAGATTTTAGTAGTCTCCCACGACTACAACTATTAGGGAAAGTCTACATTTAATTTTGCACTAGACAAATGGTGAATAAAGTAACTATTGGCAAAATTTAGATAGAAAATTACGTGTGACTATAAATAACATTTTATTTTTATATTTTTATTCAACGTCAAGATGGAACTCCAGACCCAGAGGAAGACATCGAACCAACGTTTCTACGGCTCCATGTGGTCTGAGATGAGCTAAACACCTTGGAGAGAGAATGTCAGGCGATGTTCGATGAGACGACGCAGAAAGAGGAATAAGTACTAAATAATTTAATTATTTGACAAACTGGTTATGGTTTTGTGGGAACATATTATTTTGTGTAAATATGTTATTTTATTTTTTGTCTTCATGTTTTATTGTAGTTGGTTTGTGGTACTGACACACTTTAGTTTAGTTCATGAGCAACGTGGCATGTATTCTATCTGTATGAAGATTATTTTTTTGTTGATGTCAAGTACACGGGGCAAGCGTACTCGAGTGCGCTTCGCTACCGTAAAATGCGCGGCTAAGCGACACAAATTGGGAACCGATATCATAACAGAAGCGAAACTGAATTAACTAGAGTAGATAATAGAATTGGTGGGAAATCTTTTTATTGTATAGATTTTTATTGTTACACAGGCTTGTGTGTTAATTGCCGTTTGTTGCATTTTTGTTAAGTGAGGGGTCATATGCCCAATGACTTTATCTGTTGATGAAGTTTCCCTTTTAGTGTCTTGGTACACAAAATCTATGATATTTGATTGGAGTGTCGGCCCGTGGTAGATTTGTGTTGTGTTCTGCCCTAAATGCTTTGTTGAGTCTGCAAATATATGTTTTATGGGATAGGAGTTTTCGGGAACCCTGGTTTCTGTCTGAAGCTTTGGCTAGGTTAAGCATTTAATCCTTGCGAGGAAAATGTTGGAATCCCCTTCTTCGATGTCTTGCAATTCTTTGGAATTGACAAGAAGTGTGTGAATTTATGTGTCGCGATTAACAGGTGGCGGAACGGGACTGTCTAGTCTCTTGTTATAAATAGCATGACTCAAAGCTTCGACAAGGAGGGCTGGTTTGAACACTGACGCTAATGAGTGGTAAGTGAAGGTATTTCTACCCGGCGCACTCCATCAGATAAGGAGCAAGCTGTGCTCATTAGTATTCACGGCCCAGGTCTCCGTTCTTCGTAAATGTTTATCTTATATTAAAATAAAGCCTGTTTAATGATAAAAGAATTGTAATCGGTAAATGGGTGCTGTTCGCGTTTTGATTGATCGAGTCCCAGCGTGTTAGCTTATTCATGCTTTTATTTCATGTAAATATCATCGGATTTTAGGCATCTTATTTCTTGTTTAATTATTGTCATGTTCTTTGACCTCGGGTGGTCTCGATGTTCGGCCACGTTGTTGTCATGTATATGTTGAGCAATTGAGCCATTGGGCAAGCTTCTGTTTTGCTGGGAGTTTCCTGACTCACTGCGATCTCGATGGAGATCAATTAGTTTATAAATTTTAAATGGTTGCGTGTGTCAGTAAAATTTTAATTGTTGGTAAGATATTCTTCGAGTGTGTCCCATAAAGCCATAATAATGGTTTGCAGTATGGGGGTTTGCAAGCATATTGGCTGTTCCATCTGTGAGCAAATCTCCATCAAAAGTACTTATTTCTTCTCTAGCGTAGTTATACGCGCGCATACATATTAATCAGACAAGTGGATTTTGATCCACAATTTTATTTCTTTGGAGTGGACCTTTCTAGGCCACTCAGATCTGTGTAAATTATTGTATTGTGGGAGTAAAGTTCAGGGTGGACTTTGTTTATATTATTTTTTATGTTTTGTTGTTTTTATTCAGTTATTAAATGGTGGTAATTTTATTTGTTTTTCACTCATTTCTTAGTTTATAGTTTTGCATATGGTCCTTGTATTTGTAAGCAGCCGTCTGGTATTTGAGCTCTTGTGATAGCATATCCGGACTGAACGCTCCCCGAAGTTTGATTCTCGTATATACGACGCTGTTATATACAAGGGCACAATACTAAACTGGGACAGAGAAATCCGCACTGGTAAAACCATCAAAGCCAACCGACCTGATATTTTCCTCGATCGGCAGAGGAAAGAAGATGCGATAATCGTTATATCGGTAGCACTCAACCACAACCTACAAAGAGGTCAATACATACACCACTTGGTGGTTGGTTGGTTCCTCAGATTAGGGGCTGCGACAACGTGGTTATGATAACCGGTGTTAATTGTGATGGCTGTATTAGTGTGCGTTATCTGTAATTCAGGTAAGGACTGCATCATCATCAACAGTTTATCTGCCTGATGGCAGGTTTCCTCACGGTCGGTCTCTCCACCTTATCCGGTCTTCAGCAGCACGTTTCTTCAGCTCATAAGATTTATCAATCTTCAAGGAATCCAGCATATGAAACCTTCTTCTTCCTCTTCGGATTTTCCCTTGGACTGTCCCTACTAATGCACTTTCCACCAAACGATCTCCTATTATGCAGTCCAGACGATCAATTTCAAGTAGTTCCAACTTTTCCTACCAAATGCTACCGTCATCGACACCTAGCTTTGAAATTGGCTAATAGATGGCACCGCAACCGCATCCGGCACCTGGCGGCGAACGTTGGAATTTAATAGAGAGATAATCAAATCTAACCTACAAATTTTAGCTTCACACAATTGTAGTTAGTGAAAGGTTCTTTTACATTACATAAATCTATGACATGGGATCAGCGGCTGTACTTCCCTCTCAAGGAAGGCATACTGAGGGTTTTTAACGCTCATAAAAATCCGACGGCTTCGACCGGGTTTGAATCCGTGACGTTGGGCATAGGCACGCAGCATGCTATCAACTACGCCACTGAGGCCGCTAATACATACACCGGACTGGCCATTGAAGTATAACCAATGTTCGAGCTCTCATTCTATCTGCCAGCTGTGACACTGGCCATACAGGGCGACGATCCTGTAATCGTTTCACATTAGTCCGTATTTTCAGTCATTGTTCCTTTTTAAAATGAGAAAGTTATGAACCTGTATGTAAATTTTATTCATTCATTAAATACATTGATATTACATTAATGTGATATGTCTCACGAATCTGACGGCAAATCCAGTACAGATTACCGGTGCGAAATATTAATTATTATTTGCAACATACAGATCGTGTTTCAATACAAGGGTGGATGCAAAATATATATTTTGTTTTCAATTTTTTTAATGTACATATTTTAATCATAATTATTGATTCATTTTTAGCCTATTTTCAATTTTGAAAAAATAGGCATATGAGATCACCTTTTGTCCGTGTGTGTGTGCGTGTGTGTGTGTGTGTGAGGTGTGTGTGTGTCCCCCCCTAATAAAATCTAAACGGCTGGAGCGATTTCAATGAAACTCGGTAAGTTCATAGCACTATTCCCGGCGACCTCGACCGTGCCCTTCAAATTTTGTTACGTCTCACCAATCCAACATGACGGCTGTGCGAAATATTTCACTAGCATTCAATATCTCCGAAGCTATTACCGATATCGCCCTGAAATTGTGTACGGTGATAGAGGGCACTACTAGAAGTTCACCTATGGGACTTTCAAAAACCTGGTGACTACAAAACCAACATGGCGGTCAAGCGAAGTTGAGACATTTAAATAGACTTTTCTCGCGATTTAACTATCCAAACGTAATGAAACTTGGTACAGCAAATGTATATACACATTGTAATGCACTGGAGTCTAATTTAGTTCAATTGTTTACATAACCTCAAAATGGCGGTTGTGCGAAATATTTCACTGATATTCTATATCTTTGAAACTATTACAGATATCACCCTGAAATTTTGTACGGTGATAAAGGGTACTGATGCAAGTTTACCTAGGTATATTTCAAAAACCTGTAAACTACAAAACGAACATGGCGACCAAGCGAATTTGAAATGTTTTAATAGACTTTTCTCGTGATTTAACTCTCTGAGCGCAGTGAAATGAGGTACAGTAAATGATTCTGCAGATTTTAATGCACTGCCATCTAATTTAATTCAATTGTTTACATAACCTCAAGATGGCGGCTGTGCGAAATTTTAAAGTTAAGTTTGTATTTCTTGTGTCGTAATCATGCGATCGAGGTGAAACTTTGAATAATGAACCTAGGCAATAATATTGTCCTTGATTGGTACATAACTCTATGGCCTATACATATAACAATCCTAAATGGCGAGCTTCTGAAATATTTAGACAGTTCTCAATATCTATGAATCTTTTACAGCAAACTAACTGATTTTTTTTATGTTCATAGAGACTATGAACATATGTTCACCTAAAGGACTTTCAGTAACCTGGTGAGCACAAATCCAACATGGCGGCGACGCGAAGTATAAATATTTAAATGGACGTTTCTCGCGAATTAACTATCCGAGTGCCGTGAAACGTTACGCGTTAAATGCTTATACATGCTTAAATGTTGATCCACTGGCATCTAATTTATTTAAAATGTTTGCATAATCACAAGATGGCTGCTGTGCGTAATTTTTAAATCTCGTTTTTACTTCTTGTGTTCTAATCATGCGATTGAAGTTTGAATACCACACGTACACAATAATCTTAATGTAATAGTAAAAAATAAAAATCCAACCTGGCGACCATCTGAAATATTTAGACGGTTATCAATATCTACGAATCTGTTACAGCAATTAAACTGAAATTTTGTATGTAGATAGAGGCAATTAACATTAGCAGGATATATGAAAATAGGCTGTATAGTTCTTCACGGAACTACTTGTTTAATTTTGTTTTGTTTTAATATTTCTATTTTTTCATTTCATTATATAGATTTAACAAGTTACAGTAGGTGATGATGAGAAAAATATTAATGTAAATGGTTAAAAACACAAGTAGTTACTTACTCTACAGTAGTTATAATAATCAGTTTATGCTATTAGTTAATGTTTATTTAGGGGGTCGTTTTTAGTATGACGTATAGCTAGTTGTTTGCTGTTAATGTTGGACAATCCAGGTGGTAGTTCATTAAGTAGTGATGGTACAATATAATTTAGTCTCTGGAAACCATAGCTATTTACACATAAAAATGTTACATATTTAGTACTTGTTATGGCTCTTGTTTGTATGTTTTGAGAGACCTTATGGTAGTAGAGATTCAGTACAGTAATTTGAAACAACTTTTTATATTAATAATAATTCCATGCGAAGATATCCAGGAACGTGAACACTCCTGGGACATCAGCGTTTCCAACCTAACGCTGAAAACTGGAAAGGAGTGGATAGAGAGGAAAAAAACAACCTTAAAAAAACAGGACCAATATTAAAACTCAAAGAAAACAATTGAAATGACGTGGTCCTTATTTGGCCAAAACGAAACAAGAAGAAATCATAATAATAATAATTATTATAGTACGGTAATCATACCTGAATGTATCTGAGACAATTGCCACGAAGGGTATCAGAATTGGTAGAAGAAAGAAAGATTCATGCACCCATTAATACAACAGCTAACTTAAGGCCAAACCGAGAACTGTGTGTGAATGATTTGAGAACATCACTACCTCAATGAATGAAAGGAGATTGACTTTATGTGGACATATTAAAACAATGGGAGCTGAAAGGATCACCAACAGGATTCTCACCTTCCGCGAAAACAGAAAGACGCAAGTCCCACGGGTGAAAGAAGTGCATTGGGATTTAGAAAAGTGTGGGATTAATACAGAAGACATAGCAAACAGAGAAATATTGAGAATAAATGTTGCGGGAGGGAAGGAACTGAACCCAGTTTGATACAAAATGTACTCCACTGATCCAGCACTGCCCTGGCGTTATTTATTTGTTTGTTTAATTATCCACCTATCTACTTCCCAATTTTTCCTTTTCTCTTTCTACGTATACCCAAAGAGCTGGAGAAAATCTACCCGGATCACTGGAAGAAAACTGCCACGATGATTGTAATGTTGGAGAGCATACGGTTGGTTGTTCAAGTGTTTATGAATGCACAGTGGGTCGTACTGGTCGACTATTGTTGAGGAAGCTGCAAAGAACACTAGGAGATAACTGTCCACCTGTTGCTTGCGATAAGCACATTAGTTATGAGTGTGACCTAACGTCCTCAATGATGAGCTCTGTGGGAGCGAGAGTTTTAATTAAAGCAGACAGTGATGTATTGTAAGCTCATTCCCCTTCCCACACATGTGGAGGGGGTGCAATCCGATTTCTCCGGCACACACACATCTCTGCCAATAATAACCACCGTGGTAGCTACGGTTGCTCATTGGACACGAAATATGCCTGGGTTGGAACTCCACCGTGAGCCGTTCTTGATATGTTCTTTTCGTGGTTTTGTCTATTTACAGCTCCTAGAAAATACCGAGATGGTTCCTTACAATAGGTCACGGCCGCTGCCTTCCGTATCCATGACAATTCTCATTCATCTTCAGTTATCCCAGAGGCAGATAACCTCACTGCTCCAGCCCTTAGAGTAGCAATCATCATCATCATCATCATCATTGACACCGAGGTGGGCGTCATCTCACCTCATCCCTGACCCGTCCAAACGGGAATACCAAACATTGTTTTCGTAAATTGGCTTTCACGGCCAAGGAGTTAAAGCTCAGCAAGTTTTCTAGGTTTATACCATGACTTGTGCGGGGTTTTGCCTAGGAACACCAACCTGGCTCATCAGCGGGCTCTTGGTGTCCATTCCCGGACCCTAACAGGAGTAGCAAACTGTGCGCTACCTCTCTTCTTATGAAGCTCACCTGCGTTTCCTTACTGTGAGAGCTAAAAGCCCAAACAGCCCTTCACCTCCCTATAAAGGCTTCCAAAAATATGGTATATGCATTGTATGGTATATACCATCCATTTTGAAGCCTATATCGTATAATCTCTAATGAGCCAGCTTAGCGTTCCTAGGCAAAACCCCACACAAGACACAGGCACAAACCTAGAAAGATTGCTGCGTTTTTAATATTATTATTATTATTATTATCATTATTATTATTATGTGCCTCGCAATTTAGATTGAGAACAAGCGACATTATCAATCCTTTTTAACACTTAAAGACGAATTCATATTGAGAATAGCATTTGCAGAAGAAATCATAGAACTCACATCATGACTCAATTAAAACTTCATGAATCCTGAGAAAATAGGGTATATGAAGTTGAACAACTGGGATCAAGTTCAAGAATTGAATTTCTTTTTTGTGTTACAACATTTCTAAATATAGGACCATTTTGAGGAGTTATACATTTTGGTGAAATGTTAACTCCAGATGCTAATGAGAAATTAGCAATTGACACTTGGGCTAGGAAAATGGATATGGCGTTCAGGCTTTGCATCAACACGTATAAGTCCCAATCCCTGTTTTATCAGATCAAGTATAACACAGCTAAACTTTGCGGCAGAAACCTTAGCAAGCATAAAAATTACCCAAATTGAGAAAAAAGAAAGAAATTACCTGACAGTGGATAAATATTTCAAATGCGGTCAAACCAAGAGCTCTGTGACAAGTGTGAAGAGGTTTCTGTCAGTATGAGGAAAAGAAGATTGATGTTCTATGGGCATATTAAACGATTGGAAACTGAGAGGTTAGCTAGAGTAATTAAATTCTTAACCTTTAAGAGAATTGGAAGATATAACCTCCATGGCTTCAGGAGGTATATCAAGACTTAAAAGGGAAAATATTGGACTGGTTGAAGTGTGGAACAGGACAAGATTCAGAACTAAAGGTGTAAGTATGAAGGATCCCCACTCATTCAGTGGGAGAAAGATTAAGAAGGAGTCAACGATTGAAAAATCTCTGGCAGGAAGCTAATCGACAAGAACTGAATAATTGTAGTGTATTTGAAGTCCATAGATGGCTGTCTGTCTGGTGGGTAGTCAGCCGGAAGGCTGGTTGGATCCTCAAAAAGTACCGCCGTTAGGTTATGCGGGTAGATACCCACAAAAACCCAAGGCAGCGCTATATTGAGGCGTACTAGTCAAGGTGAGGAGTGAGGTAGTTTGTCATTGCTTTCCTCACCGAGTCAGAACAGCTGTACTAACCCTATGAGTAGAACCTTTCACAACATCCGCAGGCACTGACTGTGCCCTGAATGTCATTACTAAGCACCACCCATACCTCAGTAGCTTCCATATAATCACAGCCATGAGTGAGACTGAGACATCGGTGAAAAGCCACATTTTACTCTAGCCTGCGCCAACAGACAAATACACTGCATTCATCAAGAGATGGCAAACAGGCTGATAGATGGCAGTACCGAATCAATAATAATACTAAAGGTGAATAAAGTAACAAATCAACAACTTCAAAGCGACTTCCCACAGGCAGGACCACTACACGATACAGATCGTTAGATACAAAATGTATATTGAACATGATGATGATGTTAATTGTTGTTTTAAGGGGCCTAACATCTAGGTTATCAGCCACTAATGGTCTGGGTGATGGCGAAAATGATAATGATATGGAGGCCATAACGAAAACCAAGATAGACTGAAAATACATACAACAATGGAACTTAGAGTGAAAATACTCACAAAATGTAGAGTGCAAATACTGTTCTTAAAAAAGGTAATTTAGATGGGAAATAGTCACAAAAGCAAGTTGTCTTGAAAAATACGCACAAAATGTAGTTGTTAGGACCCTTAAAACAACTAATATCATCTTCATCATCATCATGTTCAATATATATTTTGTACTTGAAAAACGCAATTAAGATTCAAAATACTCACAAAATGCAATTGAAATGCATAATTACTTACAAAATGCAATTGATATTCAATTTAGATTGAAAAAATAAAAAATTGAGTTTAGATCGATAATACTTACAAAATGCAATTGATATTCAAAATATGTACAGAATGCAATGTAGATTTAAAATACTCACAAAAGGTAATTTGGAAAAAGAAAAGTAATTTAGAGACACTGGGAGCCAATTCACAAAACAGTGCGGGAATCTTAAAGAGGAAACGAAAATATAATTAAAAGAAAGAGAAGGCTGATCCCTCGAAGAATGAGAGATCTGGAAAGATGAGAGAAGGGTCAATTAAGGCGGGAAAGGAAGAGACTCCCTAGGCCTCGGATACCCTAATACCGTCGGGATCGGAAGAGAACAAGAGTTGACCAAGAGGGTCGACAGGAAAGAAGATGGAGATGAGCCCGGCAAAAGTATGTGGAAGCAATGCTGGGGTCCCGTGGTCGCCAACCCACGTCCTACTAGATGTGAACCCCTGGGGTGTATATTGAACAATACTTATATACATTTGCTTTCTGTATTTAAGTGCACGAAAAATATTTCCTAATTGAAAATTGCAAGAACTTCCATTTAATAGTACATTATGCAACGAGCCTATAATGGCAATAATTAAGACACGAGTATGTTTATAAAACGAACGTATGAGAGTTTTATAATTTCCATACGAGTGTCTTAATTACCATTATAGGCGAGTTGCATACGACTGTTTATGTTCGACGATAATTATTATAACTATTTTATGTTATATATATACGAAGCACGTCCAGAAAGTAAGCTCCGTTTGGTAATAAAATTGAATTGTGTACAGATACAGAAAAATTATTTATTGCACAACATTCTACACCTCATAAACTACTTTTCCACTTAACTGCCGAAATTTTGCAGGCATTTGTCATAGCGTGGCTTAACTTTTTGGATACCTTCTTCATAGAAGTTTGCCGCCGACCCGTAAACGATAGTGAAGACTCCCCTGTAAGATATACTACTGTTTGGCCATCACTGTTAGGCAAATTGCGTATGTGGTCAGGAGAACTCCTAAACATACGCAGTTCTCCTGGTAAGCACGCAATTTGCCTAACAGTAGTGACCAAACAGTAGGATATCTTAAGGGGAGTCTTCACTCTCGGTTACGGGTCGGCGGCAAACTTCTATGAAGAGGTATCCAAAAACTTGTGCCACGCTATGACAAATGCCTGCAAAAGTTCGGCAGTTATGTGAAAAGGTAGTTTAAGAGGTGTAGAATGTTGTGCAATAAATATTTTTTCTGTATCTGTACACAATTTAATTTAATTACCAAACGGAGCTTACTTTCTGGACGTGCCTCGTATATATAAATAAATATCTGTCGACATTTCGCCAGTTTTATGTACTGAACAGAGTGCATGAGAGGCAGAGAAAGCCTTGTATTTGACCATGGCCTCCTCGATTACCCCACTATGACGCTAGGCCAGGCAGTGTGATTTACATTAGAAGGCCGTGGAACTCAGCGCATCTAATTATCTAATTGGTCAAACAACTGTTTCTTGAGCTCTGATTGGTGGGAGAAACTGTTTCATAATGAAAAATAGTGTTATAATGAGCCTCATTATAGTACAGTTTTCTGACATATAATAGTCAGGGTCCAACATAAAATGAATTATATTTTACACTGTAATTCCTAATGTAGTGATAAGTTAAGCTGACCAAGGCCCCACTCAAGAACCGAATACAATCCTGTTTCCATCAATAAACAGGCACACATATTAAGTTTTAAGGTGTTCAAAGCGAATGCAATTAGTTATCGAAGTTAATGCGTAGATTCAACGCATTTTCCAGTATGGTTAAAGGGTTTTGCCTCATTATTTATTATTTTTTTGATTTGATTTAGTTCACTCACATGATTTGAATACATTTAATTTGATTCCGTTTTATTCGATTCGATATAATACGATGTACGATATGATATGAATCTCACGTGTGGCTACACGGGTTAAAAGTATTGTTGGATATAAAAATTGTCGCTTGACACACACATGTTTGTATTTATCATTCAAGTCTCCGTTGTTATTGAGCAAATGTGAGGGAGCCGTGTCAGTAGATTTACTGGCTCGTTAATGATCCCCTTCGCGGCGAAATTCCGGCACCCCAGCGTCTCTAAAAGCCAGAGTAGTTAAAAGAAACGTAAAACCAATATCATTATCATTATCATTAATATTATTATTATTATTATTATTATTGTCATTGATGTTCTCTTTTCATTTAGGGGCGTAGACATCGAATCCGCTTCAGCCCTGTGTAGTTGGGTGTGTGCATAATTTGTCTGGTAAACTGTGTTATTGTATTAGTGTGTGTATTTGTAACTGAGTTGAGAATAGTGCACGAGGCAATCGTGGCGTTACGTTAACAATCATCCCGGCTTTTGCAAGGAGTAGAAAATGGGGAAAAAACGGAAAACGACTTCCAAGATTACTGACGTGGAAGTCAAAACCCGACCTCCGATACGACAGCTCCTCGGTTGCGCAACCCTAGTGCACGTAACTGCCATGTATCACCATGACACTCAACACTCCCCTACGGGAGGCCACACACATCACACCCTCAAAAACAATTCACCCCTTATGTGTTCGATACATTTTAACGACGTACTTCGCACACCCTAACGCAGTTTCCTCCTCTCCCTTAAAAGTCGCAGATAGAGGAAGCCTTGGATATCTATGTTTAGTTCATCAGTGAGGGCTGTCGATATTGCCACGCTTAGTCGAGCCTCCCAGCTGCAAGATACGCTTGTCTGTAGATCAAAGTTTGTTTCCCCGGAACACTCTCTACAAGCGAATCCCAGCGCACCTACCTTGCAAATCCTACGAGTATTTTTTGAGATAATGAAGGTTTCCATGTGCGTCGGCATTAGACAGAAAGCGATGCGCCAGCCTCTGGATTGTCGAGTGCACGATCCTCTTGCGTGAAAAAACATAGTTTCTCCGGTTTCTTGGTAACTACGTATGTGCGAGGGATGAAATGGATAGTGTTTTATAGCCCCTTAATACGATTTAAGAATTTGAAAACAGTATGTCGATATCTTCGGCGATTCCGTAGAAATTTGAGGTGGCCCTCTTAGAGCAAACCTTCTGTTCGGGGCAGAAAAAACATGAATTTATTTTTCTTTCATCGTGCTTAGGATGTCGAAATAAATGCTCTCACAAATTTTGGCTACAGGAGGGTGATTATTGTGGGAGATACATGGCAATGAATGAGGTGGGATGATATGAGTTGTGAGTTGTTAGTACGAGAAACAACAATATTCTTGAAGTAGGGTTAGTCTGACATAAGGAGTAATCGCTAAAAGTGCGTAAAACAAAACTTCTCTGTTCATCTAATTATTGCTGCCGCGCAAAATTTATTACACTGACCTCTCGAATTCTTGAAACAAAAATGTTTAGTATTAAGAAAGAAGTGTGAGTTACTTTCAGTTAATCCATGCATACTGAAGAGCGTGCTTAATGTGCGAAGGAAGCAATTGCTGGAATGCTAGAGACTCCAGTCTTAGGATGTTGTCCCACTGCTGCAAGATAGCCGGTGACTGCGACTCGTCGTGTGTGACAGTTTGCTTATCATGCATGTAGTGTATTTACACGTTCGGAACAAGAATCGACCTAGGGGATTGTGTTGTCCGGTATTTTGTATCTTCTAGGCCATTTGCAGAGTCCCTGTGGACGTCGCGCGACTCTCAAAGAAGCAGGTTTCTTGAACTTGAAAATAGCAGGAAAGCGTCTTTTAAAAACGTAGTGAACAACTGCTTTGTAATTCTTCCTGACGAACTCCATTGCACAATTAAATTGTCTGACTTGAATATTTTTCCTCAATTTCGTTATTACTATTGGCTCGTATGCAATCATAAATAATTTTTGCATTAGCGTTCCTGCTTTAGACACTATGACAGTGTTGTTGCACTTTTCGATTGCACTGCTCCGTTTATGTCACATGTACCTTTGCACTCTAAACTTATCATGACCGCATCATTATATCGTTTTTAATACGATGCACCCAACATGAACTAGCCTTGAACTTGCTTTCGTCAATTTGTTATGAAGGAATAAAGGAATTTAATGAACAGGGACGGAATTTTACTAACTAATTAAAGGTAGTTAATGAGTGCATATTTGAAAGTGGCCTGCAGTGAATCAAATTGTGAAAGAATGTGACATACCAAAATTTGCGACTTCCGGAAAATTTCGACAAATCTTCGCGTTTCACATCCCCCAGACCCCAAAACCACCGTCAGTTCAAAAGTTTATATATAATTTGTGTATGTATATATATGTATATCAGTTTCTTGTGGACACGATAACTGCCGTAATTTTGCACCAATCACTTTGAATTTTTTACCGAATATGTATACCTATATAATCTCGCTCGAGTTTGTTACTGGGCGAAATCGGTCGAAGGGGGTGAAAATGGGGGGCTTTTTTTTCGAAAAAGTGAAATATTGCTATAACTCTCTTAATATGTGAAATATCGAATCCGTTCAAAGTTCATACTATGTGTCGGATAAAGCCCAAAAATTTATGTGTGAAGTGTTTTTTATAGCACCAACCATTGACCAAAGGGGTGGGAAAAAGTAGGTTTTTCGGGAAACATTAATCATATCTCTCTTAATAGGCACAATATCAAAACCGTACAAAATGGACAATATTCCCCTAATAATAAATACCTAAAACTTTTGTCTGAAAGAATTTTTGATATGACCCACCATTACGCCAAGGGATGAGAAAAATGATTTCGGAATTATAAGAAATGCCAAGAGCTATCAGAGGTTGCCATGGCAACACTACTAAATTGATGAGGGATGAGCCATCAGACGTTGCCATGACAACGCACTTGCACGAGATCAGATTCAGATTTCCATCTGACTAAGTGTGAAGCGGCTTCGGTGACGTAACTGGTAGCATGCTGAACTTTTTTGCCCAAGGTCGCGGGTTCAAAGCCGGCCGAAGTCGTCGGATTTTCTAAGAGCGCTAAAAATCCCTCAGTATGCTTTCCTTTGGAGGGGAAGTTCCAACGTTCGTTGCGAGTTGCTGGTTGCGGTGGCATCTAGTAGCCAAGTTCACAGCTAGGTGTCGTTGACGGTAGTATCTTGTAGCAACATTAGGAACGACTGCTTGAAATTGACCATCTGCAGTCCTTACCTGAATTACAGACTAATACAGCCATTACAATTCACACCGTTTATCAGATAGATTCTATACTCACCCAAAGTACACGGGGTTACATGAACGCGTTGTCGCAGCCACTAAACTGAGGAACCAACCAAAATCTCTGAGGGAGATATAATTTTGCGTGAAGAAGTAACATACCGTTACATAGTTACACATCAGTGTCGAAACCTTGCATAAGGACAGTGTGACCACAAGTATAACAAGTAGTTCCGTGAAGAACTATACAGCCTATTTTCATAAATCCTACTTTTGTTAATTGCCACTATCAACATACAAAATTTCAGTTTGATTGCTGTAATAGATTCGTAGATATTAAGAACCGACTAAATATTCCGGATGGTCACCATGTTGGATTTTATATACAGGGTGGCGCACGAAATGCCATACACTGGAAATTGTTTATAGAATATTTAATATACAAAATATTTAACAAAAATTGGCATTACAACATTCACTGAAATGTGCATGATTAGTCAGTATGCAGGACATGTTCAATATGCCCACCTTCTCGGCGTACAACAGCTTCGAGACGAACTTGCATGTCTGTGACCACTCTACGACACATGTCCTCACACAACCCTCGGAAGAAAGTCACAATGGCCGCTTGCAATTGCAGTAAATTTTCTGGTTTCTGGCGGTAGATTGTCTCTTTGAAATATCCCCACAGGAATAAATCGCAGAGATTCAGATCGGGGCTGTGTGGTGGCCAGATCGAGCAGCTCCGAAAACGTTCAGGATATCGATGGGGCATCACAAGGGGCCCGAAATATTTATTCAGGAAGTTCAGAACAACATTTGCTGGGTGCAGACGAGCTCCATCTTGCATGAACCATTGTGTCTCTATTGGTAGTCGTGATGCAAAGAGTTGTGGAAGGAAACTGTTTTGCAACATGTCCATGTAACGCGCACTGTTGACTGTGTCATTGAAAAAGATTGGCCCAATAATTCCAAGACTGGAAATTGCAGCCCACAGACACAATTTCACACAATGGCTTTCAACCTCGTGCCCAATAAACAGGCCATTTCTTTCGCCCAAAACCGGACATTCTGTTTGTTCACAGCACCGTTGAGTATGCCTCATCACTGAACCATGTGTTGTGCAGTTCAGGATCACCTTCTGCAATAGCCCACGCAGCAAACTGTACTCGCCGTTAGTTTATGGCCTGTTGTTATTTTGTACGGGATTGGTCAAGCTCGGACTGCAGTCTTCTCTCAATTGACCGACGAGAGATGCCCGGCTGAACATAGGCAGTTCTGGTGGATTTGGAGGGGCTGCAAGCCACAGCCGCTCTCACATCAGCAATATTATCCGGTGAGTGGGCTAGCTTGAGACGGGTTCGTTTTCTCTCCTTGTGTTTCAAATTGGCTGGCCAGTCTATACACCGTCTGCCGACAGGGAGCCCACCGGGTACGGAAATGATCACGAAACCTTTCCTAAGTCCGAGTTACAGTCTTTGTTTCCGCATAAAACAACACTGTTTTCACTTTCTGTTCGCGCGTCAACTTCCCTTTGTCCGCCATGCTGTATAACTGGAAGCTGGTACGCATGCACGACATGTGCTGCTGTCTGTCGAATCATGCATGAAATAAGTTTTCTGTTCACGAAAGGACATGGTTGTGAGCCCAGTTTTACACATTTTATAAACCATTTTCGATGTATGACATTTCGTGCGCCACCCTGTATGTAGGTCTTAGAGTTATGTACTGTTACATGAAGATTATTGTGTACGTGTAGCATTCAAACTTCAATCGCATGATTAGGACACAAGAAGTAACAAGGAGATTTTAAAATTTCGCACAGCTGCCATCTTGTGGTTATGGAAACAATTGAAATAAATTAGATGTCAGTGGATTAACATTCGTATACGGATTTACTGTACCCAGTTTGACTGCACTCGGATGGTTAACTTGCGAGAAACGTCCATGTGAATATTTATACTTCGCGTCGCCGCCATGTTGGATTTGTGATCACCAGGTTATTTAAAGTCCTATAGGTGAACTTAAGTTCATAGCCCCTATGAACATATGAAAATTCAGTTTGATTGCTGTAATATATTCGTAGATATTCAGAGCCGTCTAAATATTTCGGATGGTCGCCATGTTGGATTGTTAAATGTATAGGCCTAGACCATAGAGTCATGTACCATTAAAGGAAAATTATTGCGTAGGTTCATTATTCAAACTTTCACATCGATCGCATGATTACGACACAAGAAATAAAAACTTAATTTTAAAATTCGCACAGCCGCCATCTTGAGGTTATGTAATCAATTGAACTAAATTAGATACCAGTGCATTACAATGTGTATAAACATTTCCTTTACCAGACTTCAATGCGTTTGGAACATTAAATCGCGAGAAAGGTCTATTTAAAATTTTCAAATTCGCTTGGCCGCCATGTTCGTTTTGTAGTTAACCGGTTTTTGAATGTCATATAGATGAACTTCCAGTAGTGCCCATTATCTCCGTACAAAATTTCAGGGTGATACCGCTAAAACTTTCAGAGATATAGAATGCCGGTGAAATATTTCGCTCATCCGCCATCTTGTGGTTATGTAAACAATTGAACGAAAATAGATGTTGGTGCATTACAATGTGTATAAATATATACTCTACCATGTTTTATTGCATTTGGTTGGTTAAATCGCGAGAAAGGTCTATTTAAAAGTCGCAAATTCGCGTAGCCGCCATGTTGGCTTTGTAGTTACCAGTTTTTCAAAAGTCACGTAGGTGAACTTCTAGCAGTTCCCCCTATCACCGTAAAAAATTCCAGGGTGATATCGGGAATAGTTTCGGTGATATTGAATGCTGGTGAAAAATTTCGCACAGCCGCCATGTTGGATTGGTGAGACGTAATAAAATTTGAAGGGCACGGTCGGGGTCGTCCGGAATAGTGCTATGAACTTACCGAGTTTCATTGAAATCGCTCCAGCCGTTCAAAAGTTATTAGGGGGTCACACACACACACACACCTCCCACACACACACACACACACACACGCGCGCGCACACACACACACGGACAAAAGGTGATCTCATAAGCCTATTTTTTCAAAATTGAAAATAGGCTAAAAATGGACCTCAAATGACAATAAGGTTACCGTCCCCATAAGACAGTAAAAGGTTTAAAATATGCATAAAATGACGAAAAACAAAGTTAATTAATACTTTCTCGCAATAAATGATGTCTGATCCTTCTACGAAAACCTGCATATTCTGCCTATTTTCGCCTATCCCCAAGTTTGTCCGGTGAAATATACCTCCGCCTTCCGGCGTGCCGAGAGGACTTTTTTTTCTCATTTCTTGGCGTAATGGTGGGTCATATCAAAAATTCTTTCAGACAAAAGTTTTAGGTAATTATTAGGGGAATATTGTCCAATTTGTACGGTTTTGATATTGTGCCTATTAAGAGAGATATGATTAATGTTTCCCGAAAAACCCACTTTTTCCCACCCCTTTGGTCAATGGTTGGTGCTAGTAAAAAAACTCTTCAAACAAAAATTTTTGGGCTTTATCCGACACATTGTATGAACTTTGAACGGATTCGATATTTCACATATTAAGAGAGTTATAGCAATATTTCACTTTTTCGAAAAAAGGCCTCCATTTTCACCCCCTTCGACCGATTTAGCCCAGTAACGAACTCGACCGAGATTTTATAGGTATACATATTTGGTAAAACATTCAAAGTGATTGGTGCAAAATTACGGCAGTTATCGTGTCCACAAGAAGCTGATATACATATATATATACATGTATATATATTGAGACCGAAAGGCTCATGACCCCATGACCATTGTCTGCTCATCGAAAATTGATTGCCGAGAAAAAAGATCCCAAAGAAGCTCAACCACACGTCCAACCATGGAACACCAACCAACCAGGGGAAGTCGCCAGCTGAAGTAACATATTTATTTAATAGTGAGATTATGAACCACAGGACAATTCAGACAACAAGGGCACTCCAATGAATGTTCCCTATAATTTTTGAGAATGCTGGTTGTGTAAATGATATGCTGGGTTATAAACGGTTAATTTACATAGTCAAGAAACGACTCACGCGGTGCCCGACCATAGAGAGGAAGAAGCACTGGTCGCCATTACCTGGACAGTACTGTGTCATGTCGTGTGTGAGTGAAAAACGCCGCAACTGGATCTCGGGTAATGAACAGGGTGAGGACGAGGAGTCCATTAATATTACTATTATCGAACAGACCGGTATATAACTTCATGTACTTAAGTAAGGTGGAAGTGTGTGTTATTCTCGAACACACGATCCTTGGGAAGGCATGGCAGTCGATAGACACGACGGAATGACTACAGTATAATTTATTTAAGCATTTTTAATACCTCCTACGTATCATTTTAATATATTCAAGTCACTGCAGAAGAGTGACATACAGTATCTATATCTTTGGTCTACCTGGAATACAACATTATTCTTTTGTTATGCCAGAAGTGTGGCGTTATTACAATCGTACATCTGAATGTGTGGATTTAGAACTGGTTACAAAGCAAGCGGTGAGCTCAATTGTTTGTCAGCGGGAGAGTGTATTGGGACCTTGAAAGCTGTAGCAGACACTCGAAGATACCGGCCGCAAGCAAATGCGACAGTCACATGTCACTTTATACAACAACTAAAGGCACACACAAACTCAATACTACACTTAGCGCAGAACTGCACAGCAGTATTTTCTCAATGAATTTACACTCCCATAAGGTTAATAAATTTGTTAAGTAAAATGTAACTTGTATTAGATTGAAACCATTATTTAAGAGCTGTAACAGCAGTCCTGGGCAGCCATTAACTTAATTTTGTACAGACCGAAGATGTATCAGACCAGGGCAACGTGTTAGATTGTGATTGGGTAATTTGTTCCACATGAAGACGATGCATTATCGCTCATGGTGATGTTAATTAGGCGACAGGTGATGTTTATACCACTGTCGACCGTTCTATAAGGTGTGTGTTGGGTGACCACACGTATTGGTATTTGTAAACACGAGTCCAGCTGTGACTGGCGTGTATTGAAGTTGAGCGGTGATGCTCATATGAAGATTTTTGATGATGCTGTAGAATCGAGATGACTGATGCTTCTCGAAGTGAGAGTTTATTAATGGGTCTGATTCTGTTCTTCGTGTCTAATGACAATATTAAATACACTTCCTGGAAAAAATAATAATAAATAAATAATAATAATAATAAATAATAATAATGATAATAAATAATAATAATAAATAATGATAATAATAATAATGAAATAGTTTTATTTTGAAAACAATAAATAATTAAATAAATAATTAAATAGTTTTGAACTTCAGTTTTTTTTTTTTTGAATAATGTAATTTTTCGTATGTTGTTGTGGTTGTTGTTAGGATTCGATCTTCGATTTTTCACCTGAGGGTGATGCTTCTAAATACAATTAGATCAAGCTGACACTCCTTGAATCTTCGAATGTAATTTCTAGGCGAATCCACGGAAGCCTGGACTTTGCAAATGCAACGTCAGACATGACGGTGTTCACGCTGTTGCCAACCTACATTGACATGCATTCAGATGACAATCGTCTACAAAGAGTCGACGATTTGTGTAGGGAGGATGTTGAATATAAAAGTGTACTCTATTTTGTGTTTATGGTTTGTTGACTTGTGTTCCCATTTGTTACTGATGTTTTTTTCTAGTGAACCAATTGTGTGATAGTTTTTTTTTCTGCATAGGCGCGTCACGTCTATGATTAATTTCCGATAGGATCAAATCAGAACATAACCTTAACGTTAAATGTCAGGGATAATACCATCATAGCCTAGTTTCATACACATTGTTTTTCTTTAATTAAATTTCTCATTGTAATTGCTTAGGGCCGAACTTACGTATTATTCCCTTAGTTTGCTGTTTTTTTTTGTTTTGTTGTATAATAGGACTTCATAAGAGGGTAACTTAACGTCATTTAGGGACTATTCATTATGTATCCAGGTTAGCGGCTTATCCGATTCTTACCCTCAGAAGTAGGTTAGGGTGCTGTTTCAAAATAAACAAAGAAGGTAACTCAAGACTGGACTTCTTATTTTTCTTGTTGTTTTTGATGTGCTTTCTTGGGTCAGTTCATAACATTTCCACATCTCACTAACACCGATCGACCCTGAGGTAACTAGTCCCGTGCGGGCTGATTTGAGAATGCACATCTGATCCTTTTAGGGTTGTGGGTTCGGTGGATGGGGGTGTCGAGGGGCCGTTGCGGTCAAGCGGTCTTCCGACATCCTTGTCTGGCGGGCACAATATATACATAAATTATATATAAACTTTTGAACTGACGGTGGTTTTGGGGTCTGGGGGATGTGAAACGCGAAGATATGTCGAAATTTTCCGGAAGTCGAAACATGGTAGGACCCATTGCAATAGTTAGCTTTCTAATGAAATCTACCTAAAATCTGAAACTCAAGGTTTGGCGTTGACTGAATGCATTCGAGTAATGAATAAAATTCGACTAGTGAACTCCTCCTTGCCGGAGGTATTCCCGAGGAAACTTAAAGAAACGTTTCATAACATTTCGAACAATAACACAGGCTTTGAACCTTTGTGTCAAATGGATAGTTTTATTAATGGGACGGGTGAACTTTTGCCAGAAACAAAAATAAATTCAAATACTGTCCAGTTACGTGAGTTGATGTAGAGCGCTCCTCTTCTGCTTATAAAGATTTTGAGCGATCGACGACACAATCTTACTACTGCACATTTGGAGCAGTCCTGATCGTTTCTGTTTAACATTGTAGCAAAATGTAAAATGTAAAATAATTTGTAAACGATACCTTTTTCTGATAAAGTAAATAATGAAAATTGCCGATTGTACATGTATGTTGGTTTTGAAGTAATGTAACTAATCATTACTTTGTTTTTATTATTTGATGTTGCATGTGTTGAACTTTTTCATGCACATTTTAAGCAGTTTGTTGCATATTTTGAGGTTTATATGTTGCATATAATCCGGTCTCCAGTGATCACAACCGCAATGGTCCGACGTGAACAGATTTAATTAGTTCAGACTGTACTTCATACTGTGCCTTTTAACATTAATTTACGATACAACTATGTATTGTATTTTGGTCCACAGCACATCCACGCTCAACTGGATTCAATCAGGCTCTTAGGGGTCCTTGTTAATATTCATATCGTTACAATAAACACTCATTGGCTTTACGGTACCGTGAAAACTACCGTTAACCTGTAAATACAGGATCCCTCATCCCAATGTTGAAGTTAATTCCTTTGTAACACATGATTCGATTGTTTTCCGTTATTTTAATACAATTATATTCTTGTATTTATTAAACACGGTACGTAATTGTTTATTACATTAATTTCTTTATTAGCCTACTTGTCACGAGATCTGTCCTTCTGTCTGTCTATCTGTGAGTGTGTGTGTGTGTGTGTGTCCCTATCAACTCCTAAACGGCTGCAGCAATCGAAACAAAATTTGGTAGGAGTAAAGATCTACACCTGGATATCTCACGGCCATATTTGAAAATGATGTCAGTGCTACCAACTGCTGAACAATCGCAACTGAAATTTGAGCTCCATGTTGGATATCTTGGAAGGTATGAACGGAAGCTATTTCAAAATTGGCACACGTAGGCCTATAGATAATAATATTGTAGTTTAATTTCCAGGAGGCCATACATGGCAGTGTTTTCAAAATGATTATAAGCCTGTTGATAGGTCCAAATTTTAAATGCATATAACTTCTACACTATCAATTGAATTTCAACCAAATTTCGTATGTGCTATGTGTACATAAACGGATATGACTGAGCGTATTCCTAAGAGCCACCAGGGTTGCCAACTGTAAATAAATGCTCTCATTTTTTTCTCCAAATACCCATATATCAGATAGTATGCAAGCCGACAGCGTTAAACTATGCACACGTATAGTACCTGACATTCTATATTAATTTGGAGTAACTTATATACGTCAGTGCTACCAACATGATTCTCAGCTGTACATGTAACTTGTATACTATCATTTGGATTTCAACCGAATTTCGTATGTGCTATGTGTACCATACCAGATATGACTATGCCGATTCTTAAGAGTAACCTGGGCTGCCAACTGTTAATAAATACTGTCTCTATTTTTGTTACCCTAATATCAATATATCAGAAAGTATGCAAGCCAATAGCTCAAAACATTGCACACGTATAGTACCTGGCACTCTAGATTAATTTGGAGTAACTAATATAGGCCTACGCCAGTGCTGCCAACATGATTCTAAGCCTGCTGATAGGTTCAATTATAAAATGCATGTAACGTCAATACTAACTAATGGATTTAATTCAAAATTGACACAACATTAGATAATATTATTTCAGATTATTTCTGATCAATACATGTCATTGTTGCCAACATAATTTTACGGGCGCTGCTAGATTCAATGTTTAACTGCATGTAACGTCCATGCTATTCATTGGACTTCAACCAAATTTTGTATTCTGTACCTTAAGAGATGGAACTAAGGAACCAGGGCTGCCAACTATTAGGCTACATTATGCCAGGTATACAGTATTTCGAACTAATTAGAAATTTCGATGTTACCAATGTCGTTATTCTAGATAGATCCATATAGATTAATCATTGGCATGAATCTTAAATTTTAAGAAAAGTAGGCTCTTTAGTTCGTCACGGAACTTCTTGTTAATTTTTGTTTTTGGAGGGCAGACACTGTCTGTGGGTGTCATTGTGAGTTTTGTAGAGCTATTTGTCTTGTATATTTGGATCTGATGATGCTCGCTTGACAAGCGAAATATGTCATCCCTTAGTTTTCTCCTTTTCCGATAGTCCATAACAATACTACATATTCCAGTAATTGTGTGTTGACCGACTGAAACAACAATATTAATTGTTAATATGGCAACACTGAGAAATGGCTTCAAAGCTATCTTAACATCATTTGTTTCCATCATTTGTTTCAGTGTACTGCTATTACTTTAGTGGTAAAATACTAAATTAGGTAATCATGAACAGACGATAAAATTACTAATTTTAATTTAATGAAGGCCTGTAGCAACAAAAGCTGCTTTTCTGTAGGATTATATAAAATTAAATCCAACGAAGCACTGAAAACAAGATAAATATGCTTAGCTGTTGTAATATTAAACAGAATGTCGTTTTCGCTGGTCCTCGTGTACTGCCAGTCATTATAGGGTATCCTTCACAAATGTAGACATGCTTTAATAGCAATTCACATCACACGCGCCATATCCAAGAATCTTCGAACATACATCCAATAGATGGCTGATGACGTCACATTGTTGAGAGCAACATCTCGATCAGCTGACTGAAGGGAACTGCGGAACACTGAAACACTACACGTGATGATAGAATTGGGCTTTTTAAAATGCGATCTATTCATTACTAAGCCAGAATAATGTATTACTGTGTCGCGTATGGATGTAGGAATCGGGCATTTCTTTCCACAGGTGAATTAATGCATTGTAAAATAACCCTGAAAATCTTGACTTAAATATTTGCATTTCTTTAGCCTAAAATTCTCTACTCCGAAGCTGAAAGAACAAGTAGTTCCGTCAAGAATTATACAGCCTATTTTCATATATCCTACTTATGTTAATTGCCACTATCAAAATACAAAATTTCAGTTTGATTGCTGTAATAGATTCGTAGATATTGAGAACCAACTAATTATTTCGGATGGTCGCCATGTTGGATTTTATATATGTAGGTCCTAGAGTTATGTACTGTTACATGAAGATTATTGTGTACGTGTAGCATTCAAACTTCAATCGCATGATTAAGACACAAGAAGTAACAAGGAGATTTTAAAATTTCGCACAGCTGCCATCTTGTGGTTATGGAAACAATTGAAATAAATTAGATGCCAGTGGATTAACATTCGTATACGGATTTACTGTACCCAGTTTGACTGCACTCGGATGGTCAAATTGCGAGAAACGTCCATGTGAATATTTCGCGTCGCCGCCATGTTGGATTTGTGATCAACAGTTTATTTAAAGTCCTATAGGTGAACTTAAGTTCATAGCCCCTATGAACATTAACAAATTCAGTTTGATTGCTATGATAGATTCGTTGATATTCAGAGCCATCTAAATATTTCGGATGGTCGCTATGTTGAATTGTTAAATGTATAGACCATAGAGTCATGTACCAATAAAGGAAAATTATTGCGTAGGTTCATTATTCAAACTTTCAATCGATCGCATGATTACGACACAAGAAATAAAAACTTAATTTTAAAATTCCCAAAGCCGCCATCTTGAGGTTATGTAAACAATTGAACTAAATTAGATACCAGTGCATTACAATGTGTATAAACATTTCCTTTACCAGATTTCATTGCGGTTGGAACATTAAATAGCGAGAAAGCTCTATTTACAATTTTTAAATTCGCTTGGCTGCCATGTTCGTTTTGTAGTTAACCGGTTTTTGAAAATCTTATAGATGAACTTCCTCCGTACAAAATTTCAGGGTGATACCGCTAATAGTTTCAGAGATATAGAAGCCGGTGAAATATTTTGCACATCCGCCACCTTCTGGTTATGTAAACAATTGAACCAAGTTATTATAGCTGTCGGTGTTTTACAATGTGTATAAACATTTACTGTTCCAAGTTTTATTGCGTTTGGTTGATTAAATCGCGAGAAACGTCTATTTAAAAGTCGCAAATACGCGTGGCCTCCATGTTGGTTTTGTAGTTACCAGTTTTTCAGAAGTCACATAGGTTAACTTCTAGTAGTTCCCTTTATCACCATAAAAAATCCAGGGTGATACCGGAAATAGTTTCGGAGATATTGAATGGTGGTGAAGTATTTCGCACAGCCGCGATGTTGGATTGGTGAGACGTAACAAAATTTGAAGGGCACGGTCGGGGTTGCCCGGAGTAGTGCTATGAACTTACCGAGTTTCATTGAAATGGCTCCAGCCGTTTAGAAGTTATTAGGGACACACACACACACACATACACACACACACACGGACAAAAGGTGATCTCATAAGCCTATTTTTTTTTAAATTGAAAATAGGCTAAAAATAATTCAGCATGTAAATGCTGGCATTTATTATAAATTATTATAATATACCCCATCCCTTTACTCCACTGAACAGGCCTGCCTGTATTAATGCTCAATTGTATCAAGTATTAAATGTCCATAGACTTTTAGGTAGAGTTCATTAGAAAGCTAACTAATGCAATGGGTACCATGTTTCGACTTCCAGAAAATTTCGACATATCTTCGCGTTTCACATCCCCCAGACCCCAAAACCACCGTCAGTTCAAAAGTTTATATATAATTTATATATGTATATACAGTACATATGTATATATATGTATATATATATATGTATATCAGTTTCTTGTGGACACGATAACTGCCGTAATTTTGTACCAATCACTTTGAATTTTTTACCGAATATGAATACCTATAAAATCTCGGTCGAGTTCGTTACTGGGCTAAATCGGTCGAAGGGGGTGAAAATGGGGGGCTTTTTTTTTTTCGAAAAAGTGAAATATTGCTATAACTCTCTTAATATTTGAAATATCGAATCCGTTCAAAGTTCATACTATGTGTCGGATAAAGCCCATACATTTATGTTTGAAGAGTTTTTTATAGCACCAACCATTGACCAAAGGGGTGGGAAAAAGTGGGTTTTTAGGGAAACATTAATCATATCTCTGTTAATAGGCCCAATATCAAAACCGTACAAAATGGACAATATTCCCCTAATAATTACCTATAACTTTTGTCTGAAAGAATTTTTGATATGACCCACCATTACGCCAAGGGATGAGAAAAATGATTGCGGAATTATAAGAAAATGCCAAGAGCTATCAGAGGTTGTCATGGCAACACTACTAAATTGATGACGGATAGCCATCGGACGTTGCCATGACAACGCACTTGCTCGAGATCAGATTCAGATTTCCATCTAAGTGTGAAGCGTCTTCGGTGACGTAACTGGTAGCATGCTGAGCTTCTATGCCCAAGGTCGCGGGTTCAAAGCCGGCCGAAGTCGTCCTTTGGAGGGGAAGTTCCAACGTTCCTTGCGAGTTGCTGGTTGCGGTGGCATCTAGTAGCCAAGTTCACAGCTAGGTGTCGTTGATGGTAGTATCTGGTTACAACATTAGGATCTACTGCTTGAAATTGACCGTCTGCAGTCCTTACCTGAATTACAGACTAATACAGCCATCACAATTCACACCGTTTATCAGACAGATTCTACACTCACCCAAAGTACACGGGGTTACATGACCGCGTTGTCGCGGCCTCTAAACTGAGGAACCAACCAACATCTCTGCGGGAGATATAATTTTGCGTGAAGAAGTAACAGACCGTCACATAGTTACACATCAGTGTAGAAACCTTGCATAAGGACAGTGTGACCACAAGTATAACAAGATGTTCAGTAAAGAACATATAGCCTACTTTCTCCTAAATGCATGGGTATTGTTATAACTCTTTGTTCTTTTCAAGGAGTATGATTGAATGTTGGTTGTAGTAGCTTGTTGAAATACAACGTGCTATAGGGATATTAAACATGAATATGAGGTGCCCTTTGCTAGTGCTACCTCTGTACCAAATTTCGTTCAATTCGGTTTCACCGTGTTTGAATTGATAGGGGGAATCGATTTGCACACATACTTGGCCACCATCTGCAAACTATTGGGCTGATGTTCTTGCAGTTTGGTCAGAATATGTTTCCCACATACAGATACGATGTTTCAAAATTTGGTAGAGACTAGATTATTAGGTTGGTCGTGGTTACATTTTAGCTTTTAACATTTGGGTGGCCGCGATTACGTTTCCGTCAAGATAGCGGTGTTACAGAACATGACACTGAGGTGCCCTTTGCTAGTGCTACCTCTGTACCAAATTTCGTTCATTCGGTTCCACCGTGTTCGAAATAATAGGGGGAATCAATTTTGACATAAAGATGGCCGCCATCCGCAAACTATTAGGCTAATGACCTATTAGATTGGTCAATGGATGCTCCCTCCATAAAGGTATGTTGTTGCAAAGTTTGGTAGAGATCGGATGGTTATGTTAGTCGTAATTTGATTTAAGCTTTAAACATTCGTGTGGCCGCCATTACGTTTCTGTCAATATGGCGACGATATTAATCATGACACTGAGATGCCCTTTGCTAGTGCTATCTCTGTACCAAATTTCGTTCCATTCGGTTTCACCGTGTTTGAATTAATAGGGGGAATCGATTCTGACACAAAGATGGCCGCCATCCGCAAACTATTAGGCGAATGACTTATTAGATTGGTCAAAGGATGCTCCCTCCATGAAGGTATGTAGTTGCAAAATTTGGTAGAGATCGGATGATTAAGTTACCGTAATCGTAATTTGATTTAAGCTTTGAACATTCGTGTGGCCGCCATTACGTTTCAGTCAAGATGGCGGCGATATAAAACATGACACTGAGTTGCCCTTTGCTAGTGCTACCTCTGTACCAAATTTCGTTCCATTCGGTTCCACCGTGTTCGAATTAAGAGGGGGAATCAATTTTGACATAAAGATGGCCGCCATCCGCAAACCATTAGGCGAATGACCTATTAGATTGGTCAAAGGATGCTCCCTCCAAAAAGGTATGTAGTTGCAAAATTTGGTAGAGATCGAATGATTAGGTTAATCGTAATTTGATTTAAGCTTTGAACATTCGTGTGGCCGCCATTACGTTTCAGTCAAGATGGCGGCGATATAAAACATGACACTGAGGTGCCTTTTGTTAGTACTACCTCTGTAGCAAATTTCGTTCCATTCGGTTGCACCGTGTTCGAATTAATAGGGGGAATCGATTTTCACACAAAGATGGCCGCCATCCGCAAAATATAAGGCTGATGACCTATTAGTTTGGTCAAAGGATGCTCCCCCCATCAAGGTATGTTGTTGCAAAATTTGGTAGGGATCGGATGATTAAGTTAGTCGTAATTTGATTTAAGCTTTGAACATTTGTGTGGCCGCCATTACGTTTCCGTCAAGATGGCGGCGATATAAAACATGACACTGAGGTGCCTTTTGTTAGTACTACCTCTGTACCTAATTTCGTTACATTCGGTTGCACCGTGTTCGAATTAATAGGGGGAATCTATTTTCACACAAAGATGGCCGCCATCCGCAAACTATTACGCTGATGACCTATTAGATTGGTCAAAGGATGCTCCCTCCATAAAGGTATGTAGTTGCAAAATTTGGTAGAGATCGGATGATTAGGTTAATCGTAATTCGATTTAAGCTTTGAACATTCGTGTGGCCGCCATTACGTTTCAGTGAAGATGGCGGCGATATAAAACATGACACCGAGGTGCCCTTTGCTAGTGCTACCTCTATACCAAATTTCGTTCCATTCGGTTCCACCGTGTTCGAATAGGGGGAATCAATTTTGACATAAAGATGGCCGCCATCCGCAAACTATTAGGCTAATAACCTATTAGATTGGTCAAAGGATGCTCCCTCCATAAAGGTATGTTGTTGCAAAATTTGGTAGATATCGGATGGTTATGTTAGTCGTAATTTAACTTAAGCATTGAACATTTGTGTGGCCGCCATTACGTTTCTGTCAATATGGCGGCGATGTAAAATATGACACTGAGATGCCCTCTGCTAGTGCTACCTCTGTACCAAATTTCGTTCCATTCGGTGTCACCGTGTTTGAATTAGTAGGGGGAATTGATTTTCACACAAAGATGGCCGCCATCCGCAAACTATTAGGCTAATGACCTACTCATTTGGTCAAAGGATGCTTCCCCTATAAGGGTATGTTGTTGCAAAATTTGGTAGATATCGGATGATTAGGTTAGTCGTAATTTGATTTAAGCTTTGAACATTTGTGAGGCCGCCATTACGTTTCCGTCAAGATGGCGGCGATATAAAACATGACACTGAGGTGCCTTTTGTTAGTACTACCTCTGTACCAAATTTCGTTCCATTCGGTTGCACCGTGTTCGAATTAATAGGGGGAATCGATTTTCACACAAAGATGGCCGCCATCCGCAAACTATTATGCTGATGACCTATTGGTTTGGTCAAATGATGCTCCCCCCATAAAGGTATGTTGTTGCAAAATTTGGTAGAGATCGGATGATTAGGTTAGTCGTAATTTGATTTAAGCTTTGAACATTTGTGTGGCCGCCATTACGTTTCCGTCAATATGGCGGCGATATGAAACATGACACTGAGGTGTCCTTTGCTAGTGCTACCTTTGTACCAAATTTCGTTCAATTCGCATTCACCGTGTTCGAATTGATAGGGGGGGACAGACATTCAGAGTACACACACTCACACACACACAGACACACACACACACACAGACTCACACACACACATACACACACACACACACACACACACAGACTCACACACACACATACACACACACACACAGACAGACACACTTTTTTCGCCCTGTGTTGATCTCATAAGTCTACTTTCATTTTTTGCAAAAATCGAAAGTAGGCTAAAAATGGACCCCAAATGACAAGAAGGTTACCGTCCCCATAAGACAATAAAATGTTTAAAATATGCATAAAATGACGAAAAACTAAGTTAATTAAGCTCCAATTATAAAATACTTTCTCGCAATAAATGAGGTCTGATCCTTCTACGAAAACCTGCATATTCTGCCTATTTTCGCCTATCCACAAGTTTGTCCGGTGAAATCTACCTCCGCCTTCCGGCGTGCCGAGAGGACTTTTTCTTCTTGGTGTTTTGTAGAGACCGTTAGTAAATGCATCTCTTAATATTAAATGTGGTGTGGACTACGCAATGCTGTCGTCAATCATGTTCACTGTCAAATTGCAGGTTATGCTACAGATGTGACGGTGTAGGTAATATTTATCATCTTATTAATCGTGTGGACAGTGAGTTTGGTTGAGGAAATTTTGAGATTCTTCTAGGATACATTGCATCCCTAAATTAGTCTATTTAATTCTTCGTAGAATCTCGAAGTTCTGGGTTATTTTTGCGAAGGTTTCTGTGATTCATGCAAAATGGATTTTAAAAGGAAACATTTCATTGATTACAATGTTTTCCCTTGTAGCAAATGTAATGCATTGTTGTTAAAAAGCAACGCTTACTAAATCAATGGACTTCCTTATTTCCATTTGCCCCTGTTGTTTTGATCACATTCATAAAATACTGAATTGAAAGGTAACGCTGAATGAGAGCTCATCGTACGATAAAATTTTCTAAAGTACCGGTACTGAAATTAGTCAATATACATTTTCTAATGATGAAAACTAAATTAGGAAGTGATGTATTAATAGATTGAACTTGTTGGGAGCCCTCGGGAGTACAATCAAAGATGACCAGCCACACAAAAACAATTTTGTTCAAAAATCAGTGGGCCTAATTCAGAGTTGGATTTGTTATTAATTATTTACAAGAGGGGATCCTGGATGTATGAGTATTACGGAACACTACAGCCACTTATAACACCAAATATGTTACATTCTTAACCTTTGCTACCTTCCAGTACGTTAAGAAACATGCGATGATTTTCCCAATGTCATATAAATTACGAAAATGTGTGTGGAAACCCTCATTGAAAAGCATTTCCCCACCTACTCCAATCACCTTCCGTTAAGAGTTCCTCTGTTTACGCTTCAGTCAGCTGATCGAGTTGTTGCTCTCACGTCACAGTACAGGCGCTTTGTGGCTATGCGCACACTATTGTATTCTATGTGCGCGCGAGTAAACATGGCAAACTAAGCCGGCTGTGACTGGCGCAGATCGCGGGCGCGCGTACCCTGTTCAGCTGGTGGTGGCGCGCACCTTTACACTTTTACCAAACATGTTCAATAATGAGTACTTACAGTGCTCATAGCCGATGCTGAAAATGCACTCCCTCTCTTGTAACACACACCTGACATCTTCTGATGAAAGAATGTCTGTCAACTCCTGTATTATTTACGGAGCCTGTTTCCTTGAATCGTTTAGCGATCCTCCTAATAATTAGGCATTAGGCACAGGTCTTCATGGAAACTTGATTCGAAATTTTCGACTTGTTTGAGAACAAGGCTTTTTGCTTTTCATTTACGAATTATGGATATACACACGTTCGCGCAATGTGAATTGGTGTCTAGGTATGAGCAACAATCACAGTAATCACAATAGTCACTAAACGTGCAACATTAACGTCTAAGCTTTGCAGATACACGTCCATATGGATGACAAAACACGTGTGAACTAACGATATGAGTCAGCAGAGCGCCCCAAACACCAACTGAACCGTGTACGCGCGCCCGCGATCTGCGCCAGTCACAGATGGCTTGGCTTGCCGTGTTTATTGGGCCACACATAGATAATTAATGACCGTGTACTTATGCTCGAAGCAAGGAATATAGCTCGGCAAGACCCCAAACTCAGCACCGTAGGTCGTTTTGCGCGATGGCTTGTTCGAAGAATAACCTTGACTGGCTATGATAATCATGCTATTGCGCGGAAAATGTCTTCCAGACATTGTTATATCAGAATAATACAAAACACGGAAATGGAACATTAAAAGGAATAGTCTACCAATCACAGGAAACTGGTACTTCTCGCCATGTGCCGCGCATGCGTGCAGGTAAGCTTGAGCAAAAGTAAGACACCAACGGCTGTGCAAATTTCGATTGAGAAGGCCGATTTGGCATTTTGTAGAAGTGTTTTAATAATTCTTGGGTTTATTACGAATCGAATAAGACATATCGCTTAGTTATAGGCGCTAACCCGTGGATATCCGCAAATTTGTTGGCCTGGTGGATACAGTTTGCATGATAGCGGATAGCTGATAAGCTGCGGATAGTTTTTAGAATACGAAGTTGAACTGGATCATTGTTTAATAATTTTTATGTTCGACGATGTCGAACATTATGTGTCAGAAAACTGTATCATAATGAGGCTCATTTTTATTATGTAACAGTTTCTCCCACCAATCAGAGCTCAAGGATCAGTTGTGTGACCAATTAGGTATGTGCATGCACTCAAATTCCTATATATTTCTGTGTTGGCAAGCAAAGTGAATGATCTCTGCTTTCGGAGTGCCTTGACCACGCATGATTTCTGTTCAGCCAGCAAAGCCAGCGCACCCTGTTCACTAACTGAATTAACTGAATCCCACAGATATTTATGAATATTTATGTTAAAACATATATGTCTGTTATGTAGTCAGCCCGAAGGCTGGTTGGATCCTCAAAAAGTACCGCCGTTAGGTTATGTGGGTAGATACCCACAAAAACCCGTCAGCGAGCGCTATATTGAGGCGTACTAGGCAAGAAGAGGAGTGAGGTAGTTTGCCATTGCTTTCCTCACTGAGTCAGAACAGCAGTACTGACCCTATGAGTAGAACCTTTCACAGCATCCACAGGAACTGACTGTGCCCTGAATGTTATTACTAAGCACCACCCATACCTCAGTAGCTTCCATACTGTTACGGCTGTGAGTTTGTGTCATCGCTCGCCGCATGAGTCAAAACTGCCCCAGGGCTGGACTGCTCTCCCTCGGTGTATTGCATGCGCGTTACGCAACGGACTGCGAAGTGAAAGGGATAGTCCAGAACATTCGTGACTGGACCAGCGCTGGAAACCTCGAGAAGCCGTGGACTCTGGATGGATCTAGAAGCATTTATTGAGTCACTGGCCGGCTATATAAGAGTGACCCGTGAAGCAGTTGTTGTTGTTGTGTTTTACGAGCTAGTGCGAGCGATTATCTTGTGCGACAGAAGTGTGGTGACGAAGTGCTGTGCGAGTTACGAAATCCTGTGACATTGTTTCTCCCAGCTTGTGAACAGCGTACATCAAGTGCTCGTAAGTAACTGTATTTGTTGTACCGAAGGGAAGAGGGGCAGGTAGCTTCTGCCAAGGCCACCGGACTCATTAGGACGGATTAACTTCTGTGGTCTGTTGCAAGTGAAAGGGGCCAAGAGCGCATAAGAAAGAGACTTGAGGAAACTGGAGAAGGCTCCTAATTGCTTGTATTTGCTGAATAGTGTAATTTTCTGGCCACAATAAAGTTAATTATTTCTTTAAGGAGTAATTGGTGTTGTGCTTTGTACCCCTACCGTAATCCAGTTAACAAAAGTGCCACTAGGGGGTGGCACGTAACAACTGGTGTCAGAAGCCGGATTACGAACTCAAGCACAACACCTGACGGTCCTGGTTTCAAAACCCGAGCAGGTCATTTTCTCTAATTTTCCTGTGAGTGCATGCCCTTTACAAGACAAACAACTAAAATGGAGGAGAAATTGGCAGCATTGCTAGAAAAGTTAACTGGCATGGAAGACGGCCAGAAGAAATTAGCCAAGGACCTGAAGGATGACCTGAAGAAGATGGAAGACGGCCAGAAGAAGATGGAAGACGGCCAGAAGAAATTAGCCAAGGACCTGAAGGATGACCTGAAGAAGATGGAAGACGGCCAGAAGAAGATGGAGGACGGCCAGAAGAAGTTAGCAGAGGACCTGAAGGACGGCCAGAATAAATTAGCAGAGGACCTAACCGCCAAATTTCTGGATGGCCAGAAAAATCTGGAAGAGTGTCTGCTGACGAAATTAGAGGAGAGCCAAAGGAAATTAGAACAGGGCCTACGTGAGGAAGTCGCAGCAGTGGAGGAGAAGTTCAACACCTTGCAAGTGGAAGTTGCCGAGCTGCGCCAACGCCTGGTGATGGGGGTGGAGGAGAAATTCAACGCCTTGCAAGTGGAAGTTGCCGAGCTGTGCCAACGACCGCTGATGGGGGTGGAAGAGAGATTCTACGCTCTACAAAAGGAATTTGCTGAGCTGCGCCGACTCCCGCCGACAGGGATGGAACATAGATTCAAAGCCCTACAAGAGGAAGTCGCCGAGCTGCGCCGACGCCCGCCGACCGGGGTGGATGAGAGAGTCAAAGCCCTACAAGTGGAAGTTGCCGAACTGCGCCAACGCCCACTCACGGGGGTGGAAGAGAAATTCAACGCTCTTCAAGAGGAAGTTGCCGAGCTGCGCCGACGCCCGCCCACAGGTACACCGGGGACATCAGGAACGGGACAGAGCAGAGTGACGCCCCCAACCTTCGACGGAAAGGTCCCGTGGAGCACCTACTTACGTCAGTTCGAGGCGGCCTGTTCCATAAATAACTGGAACAACACAGAAAAGGCTACAGCTCTCATTGTAGCGCTGAGAGGTGACGCCCTTAACGTCCTTCAGGCCATCCCGACTGGATCCCAGGACTACGCTTCACTGATCGCCCATATGGAGTCCCGATATGGAGATAGCCATCTTCAGCAGGCCTACCAGATGCAGCTCCGGACCCGGGTACAGAAGAACGCGGAAAGCCTGCAGGAGTTCGAGATGGACATCGCACGCCTCGTAAGGCTCGCCTACCCAACAGCGCCGGCCGACTTTCTGGAGCAGATAGCGACGCAGACTTTCACCGACGGGCTACGGGACTCGGACACTCAACAGGCGCTGCGACTCGCGCGCAATAAGACCCTGGCAGATGCGCTGAGCCACGCACTTGAGTTCGAGACGGCAAAGCAGGTATCTAGAATGCGCGCGCGGGTGCGTCAAGTGGACGTCGACGAACCAGTAAAAACCAACGAGACCAAGCCCCTGGCCGACGAGTTGATGGAGGCGCTAAGCCGTTTCTTCAAGAATCGCCGTACCACCAACAAAAACGTAGCCGAAGGACATCCGGAGAGGCGGCCTGGAAGAGGACTACCGACCTGCTGGACCTGCCGTAAGAGAGGCCACCTGAGCAAGGACTGCGGTGATCGCCGCCGCCAAGGGTTTCCGTCGGGACAGTCAGTCGTAGAGAAACCGCGTGGCCCAGGAAAGCAAGTATCAGTCAGCCTAGGGGGGCAAAGGTTGGCTTGTGACAGTCGTCAAGCCCCGGCAGTCCAAGTTCGTGTGACGAAGTTGCGGAGGGGCAATAGCAGCCTGATGGTCGACGGAGTCGTCAACGGAGAGAGCTGGCCCCTGCTGATCGACACGGGAGCGTCGAGGACCATCGTCAATCCCACCGTGATCCCGAAGTGGAGAGTGCAACCCACACAAAGGAACCTCCAGCTAATAACCGCGACCGGAGAGACCGCACCAGTACATGGCGAAGCATCACTGGAGTTCGTCATTGGTCGACGGGCGATAAAGCATCCAGTGCTTGTGGCTGACGTATCAAATGAAGTGATCATCGGACTGGACTTCCTGGACCAGAACAACATCATCTTGGATCTGAGTACCAACACTCTGCACTTCGGAGGTGAGGAACTTGCTTTGCAACATGCGCACGAGTCCATCACCGCACGACGAGTAAGGCTGAGAGAAGACGTCATCGTTCCCGCCAGGACGGAAGTCAGCGCTGCCGTAATTGTCAACGGAACTGCTGAGGGAGTGGCGGCTGTCATCGAGCCAAAATATGAGGACATCCAGACAAAAGGGTTGCTAGTTGCCAAGACCCTCATCAACACGACGTCTCGGCCGTACGTCCGCCTGTCCAACCTGAACAACTACGACATTACGGTTCACCGGGACACCAACCTAGGAGTCTGCGAGCCCGTTACCTGGATTGCCCGCATCACAGATACGACAGACGGACACCTGCAGACGGACAACCGAAGAAGACGCACACTGCCAGAAGAACTACAGAAGCTGTACCAAGGATCCCAGGACCATTTAGACGAGGAACAATTACGCAAACTTCGGGACCTGCTACACGAATTCCAGGATGTCTTCTCCGTGGGAAGCAAAGACTTCGGCAGGACAAGCTTGGTCCAGCACAGAATCGACGTTGGGGACAGCGCACCGATTAGGGCCCCATTCCGACGTGTCCCGCTCGCCAAGCAAGCCGAAGTCGACCGGTTGGTTGAAGAGATGAAGGATCAAGGGGTGATCGAGCCATCACATAGTCCTTGGAGTTCTCCAGTCGTGCTTGTGAAGAAGAAGGACGGTTCCACCAGGTTCTGCGTGGACTACAGGCGGGTGAACGACGTCACGAAGAAGGACAGCTACCCTCTACCCCGGATCGACGACACGCTGGACACCATATCAGGGTCAAGATGGTTCTCCACCTTGGATTTGAAGAGTGGCTACTGGCAGGTGGAGGTCCACCCTAAGGACCGCGAGAAAACGGCGTTCTCTGTGGGCAGCGGGCTCTGGCAGTTCACCGTCATGCCATTCGGTCTGTGCAACGCCCCTGCGACCTTCGAAAGGCTAATGGAGTCCATTCTGAGGGGGCTACACTGGAAGACCTGCCTGGTCTACCTAGACGACGTCATCGTTCTGGGGAGAAGCTTCGAGGAGCACTACAGCAACCTGAAGGAGATCTTGTTGAAGCTACGGGCTGCCCAGCTGAAGTTGAGCCCCAAGAAGTGTCAGCTCTTCCAGAAGCGGGTCCAGTACCTTGGGCATATCGTCTCCGAGGAAGGGGTGCGCACCGACCCAGAGAAGACCGCAGCTGTGAGGGAGTGGCCAGTTCCGAAGGACAAGTCCCAACTACGAAGCTTCCTGGGACTCTGCACTTATTACCGTCGCTTCGTGAGAGGATTCGCCGACATCGCCAAACCTTTACATCGACTGACTGAGAAGGACCAACTCTTCACGTGGACAGCAGAATGCCACAGTGCCTTCGAGCAACTCAAGCGGGCTCTGTGTACCGCGTCTATTCTGGCCTACCCCAGACCTGGAACAAGGTTCATCGTCGATACCGATACCAGCGACTTTGGCATAGGGGGGATCCTGTCGCAAGTAGTGGACGGCGAGGAGAGAGTAGTGGCCTACTTCAGCAAGGCCTTGTCAAAGCCAGAAAGGAACTACTGCGTCACCAGGAAGGAGCTGCTCGCCATCGTGAAGACAATTGAACACTTCCACAAGTACCTGTACGGGCAAGAATTTCTCATCAGGACCGACCATGCATCCCTGCGGTGGCTCCTGAACTTTAAGCAGCCCGAGGGTCAACTCGCGCGGTGGTTAGAGAGGCTTCAGCAGTACAACTTTGAGATTCAGCACAGGAAAGGCCAACTGTATTCTAACGCCGACGCCCTGTCACGAAGACCGTACCCCTGGAGCTGCACTCCGACCAAGGGAGGAACTTCGAGTCGCAGGTGTTCCAGAACCTATGCCAGCTGCTGGGGATCCGGAAGACAAGGACAACGCCGCTACACCCTCAGTCCGACGGGATGGTAGAGCGATTCAATCGCACCGTCGAGAACCATCTCCGAATAGTCGTCAGCGAGCACCAGAGGGATTGGGACAAGCATCTTCCACTATTTCTCCTGGCCTACCGCGCCGCCGTGCATGAAGCCACCGGGTGCACACCAGCCCGGGCCATGTTTGGGAGGGAGCTCCGTCTACCTGTCGATCTTGCCTTCGGCCGACCTGGGAATGATCCGATCCCGGTAAGCCAGTATTGTCAAGAACTGGTCGACCAACTGGAGGACGTGCACGCGTTCGCGAGGAGGAAACTGCTGATCGAGACCGACCGAATGAAGACCCGATACGACCAGCAGACGGATGCCGGAGGATTCCACGAGAACGACCTGGTCTGGCTCTTCAACCCATTACGGAAGAAAGGCCTGTCACCCAAACTGCAGAAGTCCTGGGAGGGCCCGTACCGAGTCGTGAAACGAATCAACGATGTCGTCTACAGGATCCAGCGGAGCCCGAGGGCGAAGATGAAGATCGTGCATCGAGATCGCCTGGCAGCCTACGGAGGGACACAGACGGACCAATGATTGATCGCGACGATCAGCCTTTTTAGGAAGGGGGTGGTGTTACGGCTGTGAGTTTGTGTCATCGCTCGCCGCATGAGTCAAAACTGCCCCTGGGCTGGACTGCTCTCCCTCGGTGTATTGCATGCGCGTTACGCAACGGACTGCGAAGTGAAAGGGATAGTCCAGAACATTCGTGACTGGACCAGCGGTGGAAACCTCGAGAAGCCGTGGACTCTGGATGGATCTAGAAGCATTTATTGAGTCACTGGCCGGCTATATAAGAGTGACCCGTGAAGCAGTTGTTGTTGTTGTGTTTTACGAGCTAGTGCGAGCGATTATCTTGTGCGACAGAAGTGTGGTGACGAAGTGCTGTGCGAGTTACGAAATCCTGTGACATTGTTTCTCCCAGCTTGTGAACAGCGTACATCAAGTGCTCGTAAGTAACTGTATTTGTTGTACCGAATGGAAGAGGGGCAGGTAGCTTCTGCCAAGGCCACCGGACTCATTAGGACGGATTAACTTCTGTGGTCTGTTGCAAGTGAAAGGGGCCAAGAGCGCATAAGGAAGAGACTTGAGGAAACTGGAGAAGGCTCCTAATTGCTTGTATTTGCTGAATAGTGTAATTTTCTGGCCACAATAAAGTTAATTATTTCTTTAAGGAGTAATTGGTGTTGTGCTTTGTACCCCTACCGTAATCCAGTTAACAAAAGTGCCACTAGGGGGTGGCACGTAACAATACAATCACAGCCATGAGTGAGACTGAGACATCGGTGAAAAGCCACATTTTAGTCTAGCCTGTGCCAACAGACAAATGCAACTGTACTGCATCCATCAAGAGATGGCAAACAGGCCAGTTAAAACATATAATAAAGTTATAATTATCGTCGAACATAAACAGTCGTATGCAACTCGCCTATAATGGTAATTAAGACACTCGCTTACGCTCGTTTTATAAACATACTCGTGTCTTAATTATAGCCATTATAGGCTCGTTGCATAATGTACAATAATTTGTGCTAAGATCTGACTCTTTTGTGTTTCTTGTTATTTCGCTATTTGCTTTCGCTTGGATTGTATGAGAATAACAGAGAAGTGAGAGAGACCAATACCCTCAATTAGTGCTGACTAATTTCCAAAAAAAAAATCTTTATAGCTGCGCTTGCCTGCGTGGGTAGACTATATGTGACGACTGAGTAAGTGCTAAAATTAGCCACCCACTGTTTCACTTGCCGTTACTCAGTTGCAGTTCACACACAGCCTAGGTGAATGAATTTCTCCTCAATAATGTCTAAAGGTGTTGCTTCAATACTTTATGATGTAGCCTAATAGAATTAAATATAATTGTAATGTCAGCGGTTGCGGGGCGGATGTGGATAACAGTCGTGCGGAGCGGGGCGGACCACGCAGGACTCTACCTATTGTCTCATAATTTGTCTGAGAATCGGACTTTATGGCTGAATAAAACAATTATATTACGGCCAACTGATTCATCTGATATATATTACTCAAGAAGTACTTATTTGAACTAACATTCAATTCTTGAATTTACCTTTATATAGAAGTCGTGCCAATTGAACATTGCCCCTTGTTATGCCATTGGCAGTTATCTCATGCTACAGCCCCAGGGCCATGTGAACGGTACCCGGTAGTAAAAAGGGAGGAATATGCTTTGTTCTTTAAATTTAAATATCTAATCCTAGCGAGCAAGCAAGCAGTGTGTTATCGGGCAGGCACGGCCGGCCAGAGAGCTGCCGTGACTCGCTAATCTCGATTTGAATGACAGGGAGGAGTGTGTATCGCATTTCCGTGTGTCTGCGGGGCGTGAACAGCGATACGATATGGCGAGCGAGGCGAGGCGCAAGAAATAGACTGCACACGATGCGCTCTCTTTTGTCGCCTGTTCACAGCTCAGCTCATGTTTTGTACTCACCTTTTAAATACATTTGGAGATCACAACACTGCGCCTTTAGAGAACGATTCTTCCTCTGAAGAAAAATGAAAATCCACAGACTGCATCCAGTCGACCGAACGGGTCAGGGAATGGAATGAATGAAGCCCCCATCTAGCGGCGAGGATATGAACTATGCCGGCTGCCGAAGCCTGTCGCACTCCCCTGGGGAAATGATTAAATGAATGACAGATCAAATGAAATGATAGTGGAGAGTGTTGCTGGAATGAAATGTTGACAGGGAAAACCGGAGTACCCGGAGAAGAACCTGTCCGCCTCCGTTTTGTCCAGCACAAATCTCACATGGAGGGCCGAGATTTGAACCACGGACCCAGTGGTGAGTGGCTGGCATACTGCCGCTTAAGACACGGAGGCGCCTTCCTTCCCCTGAAGGTATCTTTAATATTGCCGATAAATATACTGGCAAGAGCCTCTTAGAGTTAAACAGCCTTAAATGCGACAGGTTTCCATTCTGGAACCTTCGACTATTTCAAAAGTTCATTGCCCTAAGTTTTCAAAAGTTCAAATGGCTCCACACTTACTGAATTTCATACGAACAGGATCAATTGGTTTCTCACCAACAGACAAATGAAATAGACTTAAGCAAACAATCACACTAACACCGACAGCCGAGCTAACAAACAAACATACATACAAATACAAGTAAGTTAACAAACTAACAAACAAGCAAAGAATATAGAGTCGGGAAACTAGTCGCCGTACAATGTCAAAATGCTCGTCAAAATATTTCCAGTGAAGCGAAAATGCATTCAAATTATTCAATTTATTGATTTATTTATTGCATTATTATTTAATTATATATTTCATGATTGTAATTATAGTTTTCCTTTTTAGGTGTGGAAAAGTGAGGTCATTTGTCATTCGATTATGTATTTATTTATTTATTTACAAAGGAAACGTCACATGCACGTTCGCATTTTGAATGAGAAACTTTACATTAATTATTATTATTCTCTGGCCAAAAGACGTGAGATAGATGGCGCTTGTATTATGAACGAGTAGGAGGGCAACTACCTAGTGCACGTCACGCAGGTTTAGATTCCTGGATGGGGCTAGAACTTGTTCCGTCTTAAGCGAAAGATGTCTCCTTTGCACTAGAAATCTGACGTCAAGAAAAATATGTTTATAATTGGGAGATCTTAGGGGCAGACAACCTAGATGTTGTAACCTTTAAACAAAAATCACCACCACTTCGCACAGACACCATCTTGAATGTTTGATTTACAGAATATTCTTAGCCCTAAATGGTTATTCAGTAAATCTAGTTTCGCTGTAATTAGATGTTTAAGTCACAAACAGAATGCAACATAAAACAGTGAAAGTGTGTAACATGTTAGGGACAATGACCTCGCTGTTCTTCCTCTTTAAACAACAATATCTAAGTAGAGTAAAATTTCAGTCGACCAATACGTGTGAGTAATTACATTAGCACATTTTTAGCCTACTTTTCACATTTTTCAAAAATGAGGGAAAAGTAGACTTATGAGATCGGGCAAATGTGTGTCTGTCCTTCTGTCTGACTGTCCTTCTGTCTGTCTGTCTGGCTGTGTGTGTGACCCCCCCGCCCCTATTAACTCCTAAACGGCTGCAGCAATCGAAACAAAATATGGTAGGAGTAAAGACCTGTACCTAAATATCTCACGGCCATATTTGAAAATGATGTCAGTGCTACCAACTGCTGAAAAATCGCAATTGAAATTTGAGCTCCATGTTGGATATCTTGGAAGGTATAAATGGGAGCTATTTCAAAATTGGCACACGTATAGATAATAATATTGCAGTTTAATTTCCAGGAGGCCATACATGGCAGTGTTGCCAAAATGATTATAAGCCTGGTGATAAGTCCAAATTTTAAATGCATATAACTTCGACACTATCAATTTGATTTCAACCAAATTTCGTATGTGCTATGTGTACATAAACAAATATGACTGAGTGTATTCTTAAGAGCCACCAGGGCTGCCAACTGTTAATAAATGCTCTCATTTTTTAAATCCAAATACATATTTATCAGAAAGTATACAAGCCGACAGCTTTAAACTATGCACACGTATAGTACCTGACAATCTATATTAATTTGGAGTAACTTATATACGTCAGTGCTACCAACATGATTCTAATGCTGCTGAGAGGTCCAACTTTAAATACTTGTAACTTCTATACTATCATTTGGATTTCAACCAAATTTCGTGTGTGCTATGTGTTCCATAACAGATATGACTATACCGATTCTTAAGAGTAACCAGGGCTGCCAACTGTTAATAAATACTGTCTCTATTTTTGTTACCCTAATATCAATATATCAGAAAGTATGCAAGCCAATAGCTCTAAACTTTGCACGCGCAGAGTACCTGGCATTCTAAATTAATTTGGAGTATGTAATATAGGCCTACGCCAGTGCTGCCAACATGATTCTAAGCCTGCTGATACCTCCAAGTTTAAAATGCATATAACTTCTATACTAACTAATGGATTTCATTCAAAATTGACACGACAATAGATCATATTATTTCAAATTATTTCTGACCAATACATGTATGTCATTGTTGCCAACATGATTTTACGCGCGCTGTTAGATCCAATGTTTAATTGCATGTAACGTCCATGCTATCCATTGGACTTCAACCAAATTTTGTAATCTGTACCTTAAGAGATGGAACTAAGAATATATTCAGTCACTAGGGCTGCCAACTGTAGTTCTCTATTAGGCTACATTATGCCAGGTATACAGTATTTCGAACTAATTAAAAATTTCGATATTACCAACTTAATTTCGTCATTACTCTAGATAGATCCATATAGATTAATCATTGGCATGAATCTTAAATGTTAAGAAAAGTAGGCTCTTTAGTTCGCCACGGAACTTCTTGTTATTAATCTTTGTAATTTTCCCAGGTAGTTGTATCTTCCCGTCTAAGCTAATGACGCCCCCCTTTTCAGATACGGGAGTTAATCGCGCTCCCCCTCTTCACCCCCACCCCCTAACCACAACTCATCGCTTCTATAACCTCTTCGATTGACGCGGAGGATATAGACCTAACCTAATAACACTACAGTACATAATGGAATAGGCCTATCTATTACATACTAACTTCATTTTAGCACAATACAAAGAACACACTTTTACAACAAATCCTTAAATTAATCAACAAATGTCAGTGAGAGGGTTGACACTGTTTTCTCTTGGTGATATTCGTATGTTTGGTTTGATATTTGACAGAGCACAGCGGAGATCACTTGCAACATCAAGCCGACAGCGCTGCTTTGTTTCTATGACACTCAGGGTTGAAAATCCCGACTCGCATAAATATGTCTTTGAAAATGTAAGTTCAAACTGTTCAAAGCTTCAAAGGAATCACAAAGAGACGATAAAATTGGCATAATTTTGCTCCTTACAACACAGCAAATTCCTTATTTCACCTCCAACCTCGCGGCTCCGCAGAGGTTTGTGCCAACAGTTGGCAATTACCAGTGCTTTTGGACGATTGACTTGGTGCGACAATCACCTGGAGAGATTAGGAAAATATTTATTTTACAAAATTGTAGTATTCAAGTTAAAAATAACTTAATTCGGAAATCCCTTCACGCCCCCCTTGGTAAAGCACTACGCCCCCCAGGTTGGGAACCCCTGGTAATCAATTTGTTAGTCGTTTCTGATTTTCAGATCACAATCAAACAAAATCACTTTATTGCTCTCAGGGCGCCAGTTCCAAGGGATCGAGAATCGATTTCTCACTCGAGTAATTCGTCTGAGGATTGGAATGGGCTACGCTCAACGTTGTTACGTCAAAATGTGATTTCCACCTCACCATCGTACACGTGTACTTGGATGAATATGGAATGTTTGACTGATGACCTGTGTTATTGTGATGGGTGTAAAGTTGTAGGGAATGAGGCGGCCGTGGCCTTAAGTTAGAATCCATCACGGCATTTGCTTGGAGTAGAAGTGGGAAACCACGGAAAACCACTTCCAGAATGATTGAGGTGGGAATCAATCCCGCCTCTTTTCGGTTTTGCCTCACGAGGCTGAGTGTACCCCGTTCCAGCCCTCACACCAGCCCGGGATTGAAGCCAGACCTCCGGGACGACAGCCAAGAAAGCTAGCCGCAATACCTCTAGGTGGTTGTTTTCCCGCTTCTACGCTAGACTAATGGCGGGATGGTACCGGCCAATCATAGCCTCAGTTACAAATAGGCATAGGAGAACAGACACGACAATAACACAGTTAGCAATGATTATGGCTTAAGGTTGAACATTCGTAAAACAAAATTCATGGTTGTCAGCAAAGAAGTAATTGATACCACATTATCAGTTACTGATAAACCATCGAACGATTCATTCGTATAAATATCTAGGGTGCTACCTGAATGACAAATAATGGGACTGCAGCCATGAAATCAAAGCTCGCATTGAGCAGGCCAGGGGTGTCTTTATCAAAATGAAGAAAATGCTGTGTCACCGAGAACGAGACTACTTGCCCTCAAGTGTTACATAATTCCCATACTAATGTATGGACACGAGGGGTGGTTTAACCAACACCTTGGAGAAGAAGTTGGAAGCATTTGAAATGTGGCTGTATCGTCGCATGCTTCGTAGATCGTGGACCGACGAGGTGAGAAACACCGAGATGCTGGATCGGATGGGCAAGGAGATGGAGGTGCTCTACAACATCAAGCGACAGAAGATAAGTGATTAGAAATAACAAGTACCGACTCCAGCAGCTAATCATGGAAGGCAAGTTTGAAGGACGGCGCAGACCAGAGAGGAGGAGGATCTCCTGGCTCAACAATTTGAGGGAATCGTTCGAACTTGACTCAGCATCTCTGTATCGAACGGCAACCTCGAGGCAAGGGATGGCAATGATGATCGCCAATCTTCGACGTGGAGACGGCATATAAAGAAGAGGATCGGACATACAGGTAGAGGAAGATGATGATGACGATGCCAAGCCGATAAATTGAACAGCAATGGCGTTTTACTAGTAATATCGTACGCCCTCAGGTGCCGGGTGCAAGCTTTGTAAATTGACGCCCAGAGGGCAGATTGCATGTCAAATTTTATCACTCCTTGAAGCACTATGAAAGTCAAGGAGGTTAGATATCTAAACTTCTTGACACTATAGCGCTTTCTAGTAGAGAAGGGAGAAACTATTTTGTGTTGGCGGAAAATCCCGAGATTAATTTTGCCATTATGAACACGGCCTACTGAACTCAAATGGGTTCTTTAACATGCCAACAACGTATGACATGCGTACCGTGATTTTTGTCGCCTTTCAAAAATCACTTACCCTGGCCAGGAGCGAACCTGCAAGCTTGGGGTTGGTAGTCTGACACAATAACCACTCACCCACCGTGGCAAGCAACAATGACGTTATAGATACGGTAATCATTACAGAAGACATGAGATAGCGCGATGAACGTTTGGTTGCGACTATGTTGGTATCACTGACTGCAGTGTAGCCAACAGTTAATAATACATGACGTGGAAATTTCTTAATTAAAAAGGAGATAAAAGTTCGTGAGTAAACTTTGCGGCGGATTATGAGAGCGGTATCGACCGCGCCGGGCTGCGGAATATACTAGCTGATTCCTATCAGCCCCTCGAACTTGGGTGTGTATTGAACTTGTATCATAGCCTGTGATGACTGTAGTAGTGTGTAATTATTTATTAGGGGACGAGGTAAGTATCCCGTGACTTGAAATAGGGTATTCTGGTTCGTTGGTTCCTCAGTTGAGAGGCGGCGTAGCCCCGTGTACTTTAGGTGTGTGTAGAATCTGTCTGATAACCAGTGTTAATTGTGATGCCTGTATTAGTGTATGTTATCTGTAAGGACTGCAGAAATTCGATTTTCGAGTAGTTCTTACTTTTGCTACCAAATGTTACCGTCAATGACAACTAGATTTCATATTGGTTACTAGATGCCACCGCTGTTGGCTCCTAGCGACGAACATTGGAACTATGACATGAGACCACCGGCTTTACTTCCCCTGCGAAGGAAGGCATACTGAGGGATATTTAACGGTCTTAAAAAAATTGACGGCTTCCACTAACTGTACTCGTGTGAAGCCAAACTTTTAGGTTAGAATTGATAACGCTCTGTTAGTTCTAACGTTTGCCGCCAGGTGCTGACTGCGATGCCCAGTCCGCAAGCTAGGTGTCGTGGACGGTGACATTTGGTAGCGAAAGTAAGAACTACTTGAAACTTGAATGTCTGTAGTCCTTACTTAAATTAAAAGCAGATAACACACACTAATACAGCCATCAGAATTATCACCGGCTATCAGACAGTTTCTACACACACCCAAAGTACACGGGGCCCTAAACTGAGGAACCAACCAAAAATACAAACACTGATACAGCGATCACAATAACACACAAAATTCCACAGACACCCAAATACGCGGGGTTATATGACCACGATGTCGCAGCCCCTAAGATAAGCATCAACTCACATTATCGATAACTGGTGTAAACTCGAACGAGCTACCGGGTTTCAGAACATTCACCATGTGTTTAACTCTCGTAATCCTTGCATTATCCCTCTCTATATTATTCTGCTAAGGTCCCATTCCAGTTTTGTACTGAAAATAAGGTCCCATTAACACCAACCTACACATCTGGGGTACTGTTCAGCATAACGCACTCACTTACTCTTTAAATGACTCACAATTAAATAAATACCTTAAAACATGTATATTTACAATGAAATAATGAAAGAATGTAACACGGTAACCAAGGTAACAGAATCTCACAGGTCCATCTATTTCTGGCCGAAGCCGTCGGATTTTTTAAGAGCGTTAAAAATCCCTCAGTATGCCTTCCTTCGGAGGGGAAGTAAAGCCGGCGGTCCCATGTCATAGATTTATGGCATGTTAAAGATCTTTCCACTAATTACATCTGTGTGAAACTAAATTGGATAGGTTAAGAATGTAAACAACGCTCTTAGGTTGCTACGTTCGTTGCCAAGAGCCGACTGCGGTGGCGTCTAGTAGCTAGTTCTGAACTAGGCCTAGTAGTCGTTGACGGTGGCGTTTGGCGGCAAAAGTAGGAACTATTTGAAAATTCAAAGTTGCAGTCCCTACTTGAATTAAAAAAACAGATACACACACAAATACAGTCATCACAATTAACACCGGTTATCAGACAGATTCTACACACACCCAAAGTACACGGGGCTACATGACCACGTTGTCGCAGCCCCTAAACTAAGGAACCAACCAACCAACCAACCATCTATTTCTGTAAGACGTAATGCAATTCCAATTATTACATTACTGTGAAAGTTTCCAAACGGTTATAAGGTTATCACTGAACCAAATTAAGCTGTAAAATTCATCAATACATAGAGTATAATGCGCTTAAGGGGGTCAAGGAGAATGATTTCACGTGTGAGTGTGGTACGAAAGTTCTTTTTCACCCGACTATAAAGGGTCTCCGAAAACCACATTTAAAGGCCCTTAAATTAACAGTGTCAGTGATATTCCCAGAAAGCTAACTTCGCTCTGATATACCTATGAAAGAATGACAAACCCCTAACCACTGCACCAGTAGCTGAATTGATTGAAGTCTGATCATTCATACCAAGGATAAATCAGTCATAGGATTCATGATTGAGATTTTGCTAAGTGTACTCTTTACAACTGGAATATTCGCGGGCGAAGCCGCGACGGGTAATGCTAGTAGACAATAATATGATTACGTCAAAGGAGACATTTTAATACATTACTTCATCAATTACGGGCAACACACACGGAAGGTATGTAGGGAGTTCACACCCTATTTCAAATGAACACATTCTTTGGGTATTCTTCAACTACTACCAACATACAAATAGACTTCATAAAATAACGGATTCGACTGGCATTAAAACCAAGACTATTTCACGGCCTAAAATCCTAGTTGGCACTTCTGTACGTTAAGATATAATAATATTTCCACAGAATATTTGTTCTTTGTAGCTCTTTAGTCGGTCATGCATTTACAAGGATTCCAACTCTTGTTGAGAGGCAAGCAGCTTGACCACTGCACCATCCGCACTTCCCCCTATATTTTAATGAATATAGGAGTGCCTTGCTTTTTATTTCGTTATCGCCGTATTCTGTGGAAATGTCGTATTATTTAATTATTATATCTTGACCTACAGTAGTGCCAAATAGGATATGGAGTTCGAGTGTATATCGAGTCTTACTGATGTGGAGTAAGTTTCCACCCGGTGAAACAGTTGGCAAAGATTCTAGTGGTATCACACAAATAGTCCATATTACAGGCGGTAGAGTCTCTCTTCATTCTGTAAGTTGGAAAAGGATTCCTGTTTTAATCCCCCACGAAATGTTCTTAATTATTCTTTCCGGTCGTTCCATGTGCAATCTTTGTGAATCTCTGGAGAAATTACCGCGGAAGTGAGTGGTCACGGGAAAGAGCGAATGCTAAATCCTTGGCATCAACTACTTCCTCATATATCACATTTTGTTACTGAACATACTGCTTTAACAATTCTATTTCATTTACATAATGTATTTGTGTTTTAATGAATAAGTGTATTATTCATTCATTCATTCATTCGTTTGCAATTGGTTGTGTGTCCCCCGGTGGCAAATTAGATATACATAACAAATAAATAACTGTACATAACAATTCACTAACAATTAAACTGGAGTATTTACACAAATAGTCAGTCTTTTCTTAAACACACCTATATGTTTGGGAAAAGGCTCTAAGACTGCGGCAGGTAGAGAGTTCCAATTATCAATGGCACGGTTTACGAGAGAATATTTACCATAATTTGTTCGCTGTCGTCGGCCCTTAACTTTGAAAGGATGATCGCTCCTACCCATGTAAGTAGGCTTTCCCATACGTTTGCTAAGCTCACCCCATGCTGGTTGATTTGTATACGTGCTGTACATAGCGCAGAGTCTAGATTTCATCCCCCTAGCCTCAAGTGATTCCTACCCAAGTTTCTTTAACATACGGCTCACACTGCTCCTGGGATTAAAGTCACTGAGCACAAATCTATCGGCCTTTCTTTGTACCATTTCCAACTCATTTATGAGCCCTACTTGATATGGATCCCAAACCGCCGAGGCGTATTCCAGAATAGGTCTTACAAGTGACAAATATCCAAATTCTTTAGCAGAAGTACTGCTTCCTTTTAATACCCTCATCACAAAGTGCTGGGATTTGTAAGCTTTAGAAACTACACATCCTATATGACTACTCCATTTCATATCATTTCTTACGTGAACGCCCAAATATTTGCAAGAATCTTCTTCTACAAGTATTTCCGAGCCAATGTTATATTGAAAATCTTGCCTTCGCACTTTCCCTATTTTTATTAGACTACATTTTCTTGTGTTTATTTTCATTTTATTTTCAATCGCCCACTTATAGACCAGGTTCAGGTCATCTTGAAGTACTGCATTGTCTTGTGAGTCATGTATCATTCGATATATTACACAATCATCCGCAAACAATCGACAGTCACTGTGAATCCCATTTGGTAAGTCATTTATAAACACCAAAAATAACAAAGTTCTGATTACGCTGCCCTGAGGGATACCCGACGTTACGGTAATTTCATCCGAGAATCGGCCTTCAACATTCACTTTCTGGGAACGACCCGTCAAAAATTCTTGGATCCATAAAATTAATCTTCTATCCATCTTCGTCGAAGCTAATTTATAGAGTAGCATCTCATGCGGCACAACATCAAATGCCTTCGCAAAATCTATAACTACGGCGTCGACTGAAACTCCATTGTCTAACGATTCGTTAATATCTTGAAAAAGTGATAGCATCTGACTCTCGCATGAGTAACCTTTCCGAAATCCATGTTGCCTATCATTAAACCATGATAATGTTTCCCACTGTTCCATCAAGTAGTCGCAAATGAGATGCTCCATCTGTTTACAAACGATGGACGTAAGACTAACCGACCTGTAGTTGCCCAATTCAAGTCTGCTCTCTCCCTTATTTATTGGGACCACCGTAGCTCTTTTCCAGTCATCCGGGATTTGCGCATTGTTTATGGACACATTAAACATCACCTCTAAGTATTATTCTACTTATTAATTGATAGAGCTGAGCATAGGCTCCTTGTTTTGGCGCCAATAGTTGGCGGGCACAAGACAGCAGTCTCGTATGGAGCACAAGAGTGCTACTATTTCAAATTCATCCAAACCATTGGCATAACCATTTTAGAAAGCTACGAGAATGTATGATATTTAGAGCATTGATTTATTTCGTATCGATTGTCGTAGTATTATGATCATTTTAAAATACGCACAATTAACCTTTCTTCAATAAACCGAGGCCGGCATTAACAGCAGTTTCAAAGGTTCCGGGACATTCACATATGACCGGGTGGCACTTATAGGGCTTTGTAGCTTATGTGTAGTGAGAATAAAAACTGATTTTTAATAGACTAGTTGAACATTGTCCACTATTCAGTAACATACACCACATTAGGGAGACTTGACATGCCAAGAAACAGTCATATGTTTAAGATGAACACAGACACTTAGGAATGAGAGAGGGCAACAAGGGACCCTCACAAACAGTCTAGGGCCTGCGACAACGCGGTCATGTAGCCCCGTGTACTTTAGGTGTGTGTAGAATCTGTCTGATAACCGGTGTTAATTGTGATGACTGTATTAGCGTGTGTAATCTGTAATTCAGGTAAAGACTGCAGACTATCAATTTCAAGTAGTTCCTAATTTTGCTACCAAATGCTACCGTCCAAGACACCTAGCTGTGGTCTTGGCTATTATATGCCATCGCAGCTAGCACCTGGCGGCGAACGTTGGAACTAATGTAGCGTTATCAATCTAACCTACAAGTTTGACTTCACACAAGTGTAGTTCTTTTTCGTGCCATAAATCTACTCTATGACATGGAACCGCCGACTTTGCTTCCACTCCGAAAGAAGGCAAACTGAGGGTTTTTTAACGCTCATCACAAATCCGACGACTCTGACCTGGTTTAAACCCGCGACCTAGGGCATAGCAGCTCAGCATGGTACCAACTACGCCACAGTAATGTTTACGAAGGGCACATAATGGTACACAGCGCTTCCGGTGTGTGGTAATGATGTATATTGTCCCAGAAGCTGTCACCTCGTCGTTTGTCACACCTGCACAGTAAGGGGCGGCCATTCTCCCTCCAACAGAGGGGAACCACATTTGCATACATCTCATCATTTGACGTACAGTCTGTGGCAAAATTCGAGGATTAATAACAGCTGTCAGCTGGTACGAGCGAGTGGTTTTTGAAGTTCCATTTTATCAGCCTTGTGTACTTCCATTTGTGTACAATTTGTCTGATAACCTGTGCTCGTGGTGTCTGTCATCATCAGGTGCCGTCACGTCGATGAGAAGAAGCTCATGATTTTTCTATTTCCCACGAACCCAGATCTTCCAGAACTGACAATCATTTTCTATGTGGCAAAAAATAGCGTTCCTTGCCTATTGAGTGCAATGACGACTTACAAGCGACATTATCAACACAATTGAAGGCAATTTCAAATAATTTCCCCTACTAATTCAAGAATAACGTTTTCTGATGACGACCTAATAATAAATGTAGTTCACAACCAGACTAAATTAATGTTAACACATCATCAATCCCAAGGATTAATGATTGAAATAATTCAACGACTTCAACTGGAATAAGCCTTCTGTAGTATCAGTTTTAAACGCGATCCTATTCTTTAGAGAGATACTAAATGTATACATTGAATAACGGCTTTATACAATTCACTTTTTGGATTTGAACACCTGAAATATCTTTCCTAATAAGGACGTCCATTTCACAGTTAACATAAGTTGTATTGTCCTGCTTTTCATCAAATTCAAGCGATGGAAGCCATTTCTTCTGTGTTGACTATTTCTAGCTTTTTAGTCGGTCAACACGAACTGTGCCCAATTCCATTTGGCGGGAAAACAAGTATTTATACATTCTCACCTGAAAGAGACGATATACGAGGCACGTCCAGAAAGTAAGCTCCGTTTGGTAATTAAATTAAATTGTGTACAGATACAGAAAAAATATTTATTGCACAACATTCTACACCTCTTAAACTACCTTTTCACATAACTGCCGAACTTTTGCAGGCATTTGTCCTAGCGTGGCACAAGTTTTTGGATACCTCTTCATAGAAGTTTGCCGCCGACCCGTAAACGAGAGTGAAGACTCCCCTTAAGATATCCTACTGTTTGGTCACTACTGTTAGGCAAATTGCGTGCTTACCAGGAGAACTGCGTATGTTTAGGAGTTCTCCTGACCACATACGCAATTTGCCTAACAGTGATGGCCAAACAGTAGTATATCTTACAGGGGAGTCTTCACTATCGTTTACGGGTCGGCGGCAAACTTCTATGAAGAAGGTATCCAAAAAGTTAAGCCACGCTATGACAAATGCCTGCAAAATTTCGGCAGTTATGTGGAAAAGTAGTTTATGAGGTGTAGAATGTTGTGCAATAAATATTTTTTCTGTATCTGTACACAATTCAATTTTATTACCAAACGGAGCTTACTTTCTGGACGTGCTTCGTATTATTACACAAGAACACGCTTTATGTACAAAATGGGGGATGACATGTGTCGAACGTCACGCGCTCATCCTCAGATCCTGTTCACAACGGAACCGGGAAGTGAGCAATGCTGAAAAACGCTTATCATGGTATTACATCCATTTAAAAATAAAGTTTTCAATGATATTTTTCAATTTTTTTAGTCTTTATCAGGGCCTATTCCTCAATTCACAGTAGTTTTATTGCTCTAAATGAAAAACCTCAAGTAAATAGGTCATAAATTTTCCAAAAAGTCAAAAAACTTTTGGCATTTTAGGTACAATTTCTGAGGACATTTTTCAAATTTGGTCATGAGATTTTTACATGATATTTAACCACTGATACTTGACCTTGATGACTAAATTCATCTTCCTAGCTGAAATAGATTTCAGTAAAAAAAAAAATTACCATACTAAAGAAAATCTGCCAAATTCCAAAAAATTATAAAATAATATCTTCCAACTTATCAAACCTAATTGCATAATTTTAGAGGACAGCACTCAGTATTACATGTACAATGTATGGTCCAAATTTCAGCTTTGTATGCCAAACAGTTTCTGAAAAATATGTACCTATGTTTGCAAAAATGTGGTATTGAGAAAAAGTGATATAAAGATAAAATAAATATTACATCTTACTCTAGTGCATTCCTGAAGAATAGTCATCATTATCTGCTTCAGCTGATTCGTCTACCTTCCTTCTTCTTCTTTTTCAATTCTGTCTTCCTTTAATGAGGCCTTAGTAGCTTTTTCTGCATATTTTACTGGATCTTTGTCGATTCGACACACAGCTGTTGTGGTGTTTTAACCTGGTTCTATACCCATTTCCCTCAAAACTTTTAGTCTACCCTTTGCACCCTCATTGAATGTGACTGTAGCATCTCGTACACCAATTGCTATTGCACAATATTATATGAAAACAGTTTTTGGTAAGCGTTCCCACACATAATTATTCTAACTTTCATTAACATTTTGAGCATGTAAGCATTTTTTCAAGAGTTTATCTTTACTGAGATCTCTGAAAACAGGTCGCATGGCTTCTATCACAGCACAAGGAAGTGAGTGTTTATGATGATAAGTAGTACCACCAACTAATGCTTTCTGAAACCCACACCATGACTCTTCACCTTTGGGTGTGAATCAGAATATGCCTTATGTAAAAAAAAATACAGTCAGTCTGAAAGACTAGACGTTATATCATTTCAAATGACGCATGCTGCAAATGCTACACATGTTAGAAAGGCTCAGGAGGGCTTCTCGCTTCGCTCGAAGCCTCAGGACTCTTTCAATAGACGCCATTACCCTTTAACTTAGGCTTCCCGCGCGGGCACTTCTTTAAGGGTCACCCTGTATTTGAGTCTGACATCTTTTACAACTCTTTAACGGTCACCCATTATTTGAATCTGATATCTTGCAAACCTCTTTAAGGATCACCCTGTATTTGAATTGAATCTAACATACTGTACACCTCGTTAAGTGTTACCCTGTATTTTGCTCTGACATCCTGCACAGCTCTTTAGGAGGCACCCTGTATTCTTATCTGGCATCTTGTATATCTCTTTAGAAGTCATCCTGTATTCTTGTGTGACATCCTGTACACCTCTTTAGGAGTCACCCTGTATTCTTGTGTGACATCTTGTACACCTCTTTAGGAGTCACCCTGTATTTTTGTCTGACATCCTGCACACCTCTTTAGGAGGCACCCTGTATTCTTATCTGACATCTTGTATATCTCTTTAGAAGTCATCCTGTATTCTTGTGTGACATCCTGTACACCTCTTTAGGAGTCACCCTGTGTTTTTGTCTGACATCTTGTGCACCTCTTTAGGAGACACCCTGTATTCCTCTCTGCCATCTTGAACACCTCTTTAAGAGTCACCTTGTATTCTTATCTGGCATCTTGTATATCTCTTTAGGAGTCACCCTGTATTCTTGTCTGACATCTTGTGCACCTCTTTAGGAGACACCCTGTTTTCTTCTCTGCCATCTTGTACACCTCTTTAAGAGTCACCTTGTATTCTTATCTGGCATCTTGTATATCTCTTTAGGAGTCACCCTGTATTCTTGTCTGACATCTTGCGGACCTGTTTACGAGACACCCTGTATTCTTCTCTGCCGTCTTGTACACCTCTTTAAGAGTCACCTTGTATTCTTATCTGGCGTCTTATATATCTCTTTAGGAGTCACCCTGTATTCTTATCGCTTCGCTTGAAGCTCCAGGTCGCTCGACTCTTTCAACAGACTCCATTACCCATTAAGTTAGGCTTCCCACGTGGCTGCATGACGTCACCGTCTCCATCTCCGTAACGCATAACTTTTGACCCAAGCATAACGATGAAGTCGACAAAATCATTTGAAATGAAAAAATATCGGCCATAATGCTGACCTCATATGCTTGAAACTGTGGGTATTTTTCCTAACAGCTAACCCATAGTAAGTATGAATCAGATCTATTTCTAAATCAGTTAATCTACCAGCACCACCAATTTGTTTCTTATCTCCCAAAACCTTACCTTCCAAGTAATTTTTTAGTCTCCGAAGTCTGCGCCCATTATTTTTTGCACATGCCCTACACATTCAAGTCTCTCTATATTTACTTTAGGGCAGTAGCGGCTATTCAGGTGAAGAGAGTGAAGAGCCTCTTCACATGCCATCTCTTAAATAAAATAAACATTATTTTTTCTTATTTAAATAAAAATGTTGTCATTGTCTTGGGCTACTTTTTCACTTAGTGTACTGTTATTTCTACACTCCGTCGCTAGATGGTGCGCAAGCAAGGCAGCATGACGTCCTTGTAGCAGTTGTACTCCCTGTCGCTAGATTGTACTGCCGTAACTTGGAAGGAAGCAGGAGACGAAGTGTCTTGTTTATGTCAGCTACATCGTCTCGTTGCCATGGTAACCTGACGTCAGTTGTGACGTCATTACCTGCCGTTAGACAGACGAGTGAAGATGTTCCTGTGTCGGCAAGGCAATATCGTCTAGTTCAGTTGATGAAAGTTTACATTGCAACAGGCTTCTTTTTCTTTTATATTGAGGCTTTTATTTACTTTCCCAATGAATAGTATGTATTTATAACGTTATCTACCCTGTTGTTGATGAAGGTTGATGGCTTTTAGTGTATAATGTTTGCAGTGAAAGACACGTTACTAATTTTATTAGAAATTCCCTTCAGTAGGTGGAAAGATGAAGACAAAAAGGGATTTATTAATTAATTTATTAATTTGTGGGCGGCCAAAGAAATTAATAGAACTGTGCATTAAAGAAATAAAACCGGAAAGTCCTATAGCCTTCATCGCAAGGGATCTTGGTTCGAACAGTTCACATAGTTGTGCAGTAGTTATAGAACTGTTCTGTTGGCCTTGCTTACTATACAGTAACAGTAACAAATTTCCAAAACATTACGCGCGGGTTGGACAAACACAAAGACAGTGAGCAACATTTAAAGAACCAGTTACCACTTAGAACACGCACACAAGCACGATATCTGGCACTTTACGGGAAAATGCAAGACTAAGTGCACTTAAATGTAATGTGAATGTGACTTTAAATAGGCAGATCCTGGGACTTGTGATTAGAGTTGTTACATGAACTCTCTTCTAGAGAGGAGGGCCGATAACCTAGATGTTAGGCCTCTTAAAGCAACAATTATCATCATCATCATCATCGTCTTCTAGAGGACATGACAAGACCTCTTTAAACCGTGTGCGCTTTAAGGAATTATTGAAGATACTGATATCTAAAAAGTCCTTAGAACCTCAAAATTATTAAAATAAAATTCAAAGTGTGTTCTCTGGAAATAACTGATGCAACATCAGAGTACATCAGAGATCATATTAAGGACCGACTTAATAATGTTAGAGCCTCCGTGGCTTAGGCGGCAGCACGCCGGCCTCTCACCGCTGGGTCCGTGGTTCAAATCCCGGTCACTCCATGTGAGATCTGTGCTGGACAAAACGGAGGCAGACAGGTTTTTCTCCGGGTACTCCGGTTTTCCCTGTCAAAAATTTAATTCCAGCAACACTCTCCACTATCATTTCATTTCATCTGTCATTCATTTCATCATTGCCCCAGAGGAGTGCGTCAGGCCTCGGCAGCCGGCACAGTTCATATCCTCGCTGATAGATGGGGGGGGCTTCATTCATTCCATTCCTGACCCGATCGGAGACTAGAAGCAGGCTGTGAATTTTCATTTTTTTCTTAATAATGTTCCGCTTTTTTCTATGCTAACGCGTGGCTGTGATAAATTACAATTCTTAAATAAGTCTTATAGATTCCGACAAATTTGAGCTGTATAACAAACATATTCAACAATAGGCCTACCCCACATTTAAGAAATGAACTGTCACTCTTTTATGCTCATGAATCCTACATCGTAAAAATAGTCGGGAGAAATACATCAAGAACTCCGTGAATAGAAGAGACTTACAAACTTTTGCTTAAGGACACCACGTACTCTTGCATGATGAAAATATCGATTTTTTTGATTTTGGCGCCATAAAATTCTTCATTCTTTTCTGAATCCAAATATATATAGTTTGTGTTTTTTTTTATGTCTACAACTACCTTAAATTCGTTTTTTTTAAATTAGCGTCCCATGCTCTGAATAATTCATTTTTAACTTTGCCAGCTGTTTTCCGTTAATACTCATTTTCTACAAGTGCATCAGTACAACGCAGTTTCTCTTGTTTGAAAAGATTCAATATTTTTGCATGTAACACAATATCTGACTCCAGAATTACATCATTGGCTATCTCCATAAATCGTGAATTGTAGTTGAAATTGATTGAAGACCTTCTATGAGGACATCATAGATAAGAGTGCCAACCTTAGAGAACGGAAGATTCATTTAAGCTATACAAATAAGCGAGTTTGACTTTTTAGTGCGATAACTTATGTTTGGTTTGGTTTTAAGTGCTAGGCTTTTAGTAGATATTTTAGCATTAAAATAGGAAAAGGATGTCAATATTCACAAACGCAAACATCATGCACTGATGAAATTAGGAGTTTGGCTCTTCACCTGATATTTGATCTACGAGCCGCCACTGCTTTAGGGCCATTAGGCTGTGCTTCACTGACTAACTTATAATCTTTAGAATCCCGAACAAAATTTACTAGAATACTTTATGTTCACAGGGCAGAGAGATATTTAGATCAGAGTGCAAATGGGGGTGGTATGGCTCAACTTACTGAAGCGCGCAGTCCCTTAAAATATTTCTTTATGACCTAAATATGCACAAAACAATATAAAAATGCATATCATTTTGATCTGAAAACACTGGAGAATTTAATGCAATTAAAAAAAATGCTTTTTTTGATCCTTTCGAACTTCCCGGTTCCCTTTTTAGTGTACGATGTTTGTGAATCACAATTAAACACAAATATACATACTATTACATTGAGTTTGTAATAACTTGTCTAACTCGTCAAACAGACAGTAGAGTTGTTGTTGCGTAATTATAATATGGTTTAAGTAAGGTAAGTGATGGGAATATGGCCATGCTAAGGTTTGTGAAATTTTTGTAGTGCCGTTTTGTTCAAAAGTCATAAACTCTTTGTGGGACAAAATACATAGGACTCTTTATAATATGGAAAAAATGATCAGGCATTTCATTTAACTAGAACCACAGGATAGAAACTCATTTCCACACATCTATCTTTGTGCCATATTAAAGACACATGAAGTTAATATGGCCACAAAACTATTGCTAAATATATATATATGGAGGAAAATCATTATAAATGTTAATTTATATTTTTATGTATTATTAAACCAGTACATAGGCCTAACTCATTCTTAACCACTAAACGACTATCTTTTTTAAAAATTACTTGATTAAATTTACAGGAATTAAATTTTTTTTAAATACAAAATTAAAATTTCTTGGTCTCTTTTCGCTAACCAAACAAACAAATCTTTCTCTTCCTCAGTAAGTCCAACACACAATTTGTGAACATCATTTCCATAAAACAGTACAAAGTCTCATATCTTGTACTTCATCTTCACAGCAAACAGCACTGTACCATCTCTCAGTCCGTTTTGTTGAAGCTTTTTTGGGATAGCTTTCCCCTTAGCTTGCGTACAGTCTTGATGTTTGTCGTTCTTATTTGTCTTCAAATAAACTTTTATTCAATAGAACTGTTGATAGCAGGTTTCATAACCCGGGTAGTCTTTCGTTTCTTTTCTTCTCTCTTTTTTTTTTTTTTTTTGTCGAAGGCAGCATTTCTTCAAAAGAACTGTGATGGGATGTACTTTCCACTGCTTTTTAGGTACGCAACTCACCGAATTCACCTAGGGCAGTCACCTGAAGCAAATGAAATCTGTTGCATGACTTCAGACGTATCAGAATGGGATAGACAACTGCATTTTGCACCAAAATGCAGTTGATATGGCCAACAAGGTAGATTTTTTAAACAGTCCTAAATATTTAACTACTGGTTAAAGAAAAGTAAATTTCTATATCTCTACTCGAATCAGCGAATAAAACTGCAAACCAGACAAGCCAACAATTAAAATGAACCGTCGATAGGATATGAGAACAAAGGCGTACTTACCAAAGTGAGATAAGAAGCGCGTTGTCCAAGCGGCATCCACTACAGATGATGGCAGCTGCACCCCACTCAACACATCCCCCACCAGAAGCGATTGCACATAATCATTAATAGAGACGTCTTGGAGACCATGCAAGTGCCGTCTTGCGCTGAGTCTGCGAATTACACCCTACGCTACGTGTTGGCCATATTTCCATCAACCACCTTACGTTAACTTATTCTCTGTTGAATTATTATTGTGAATAACTTCAGTGGTGTTGTTGTCGACCCTATTTTGTTATCTATGTTCCTAATCAACCGTTCCTGTTTAAACTGGTGGCCTGGTGTAATGTGGTTATAATGTCAATGTGGCGAATACACACTGCACTAGAATCGAATGAGCTTATTTAAACTTAGCTGTTATTCAAACCTAAGTGATATACAGCGTCTTCTCTTGTTCACTGTTCATCTCGGACTGAAATTTGTGAGATTTGCAATCTTCCGCGCTCACTATAGTGCTGCTCCCTGCTTGTTGATCTGTGAACTATCCGCACCATTTATTGTTGCTTCTTCAAATCTTGCTTGGTTTAATTAGTTTGTGTCTTGAGCCGGCAATGACCTAATCTGTGATGCTGAATGCCATTCGTAAAGGACGATATCAACTACTAACGACCAATGTCTTTCCCGCCTCGCATAAACTAATAAGTCCTCTTTAAGCGCTATAGATCATATAAATATTCCTTTGCCTCGGTAAATACTGCCTAACTTAGGCCTTGGTTCATTGAGAATATGGTACAATGTACACCCTTCCCGCTCAACAGTTTTCCCTTGTGTTGGTTATCCGCCATTTGTAATAGGGCACAGTTCATGTTCACTGACTGAAAAGCTCTCTTTAATAGAACCAGGCAACACTGGAAAATGGCTGCCATCACTAGAATTTAGAAGACAACAGAGCATCGCGCTGACAAAATCGGCGCGTGCAACTAAAATGATTAATACGACGACTGATCCCAAAATATTAAGTTATTAGGAATGAAAAGACTAGTTCCAGAGAAATTATAGACATCTTAGGCCTTCAAATCAAAGTTAAGTCGACCGGGCAGATGACAGAAAGTGATATTGTGCTCAAGAGGAAACCCGCTAGTTGTGAACCTCTATTTGTGACGGTGGCTTCACAGCATGGCTGCCAAGCTCATCCCACCCTAGGGGGAGGAGGGTATCATATAAAGCTTAGCGGGAATGGAAAGAATCTCAAATATGAAGCCAAGTAATTATGTATGATCCCATTTTATATTCCCGTGGGTATTTCATAAAAATTGCTCTCCAGGATATATTATAATCCTCTATCGATATTCCAAGCACGCATACAATAAATACCTCGTATTAATTCAACTTGATTCATGTTGCAGAGGGAATACTGAATGTAGCGGGCCTGCAGCACATTTTACTTAAAGTTGTTCTGGCATACAGGGCGTCCCACAATAAGGTGGGACAATTTACGGATTTAAGTCTCCCATTCATGCAAGATAGTATCAGTTGTCATTTGATGTTAAGTCGTTTGATAGCTGGTGTGGTTTTAAAACAAAGTTAATATTATAGCTTTCATTTGATCAACATGAATTTTACCCAATTACATTTGGCGGGAAAACAGGTATTTAAACACCCCAACATGAAAGAAATATTACTTGAAGTATTTATCACAAAATAACACACTTTATGTACAAGAATAATCATCAGATCTGCTCACTTAAGGTACGATGTTTATGTGTTAGACTTGTGTACAGTGGATTCAGTGGCATAGTGGGTAGCATGCTGATCTTCTATGCCCAAGATCACGGGTTCAAACCCGGCCGAAGTCGTCAGATTTTTTAAGAACGTTAAAAATCCCTCAGTATGTCTTCCTTCGGAGGGGAAGTAAAGCCGGCGGTCCCATGTCATAGATTTATGGCATGTAAAAGAAACTTCCATTAATTACACCTGTGTGAAGCTACATTAATATGGGTTAAACATTTGACTAACGTTCTTAGGTTCCTACCGTCGTCGTCAGGAGCCGACTGCGGTGGCATCTGGTAACTAAGTTCTGAACTAGTTGGTCGTTGACGGTGGCGTTTGGCGGCAAAAGTAGGAACTACGTGAAAATTGATCGTCTGCAGTCCTTACTTGAATTAAAACAGATCCACACACTAATACAGTCATCACAATTAACACCGGTTATCAGAGAGATTCTACACGGGGCTACATGACCGCGTTGTCGCAGCCCCTAAACTGAGGAACCAACCAACACTTATGTTCAAATATATATGGAATACTAGCATTACCCCTCGCGAATATTCTAGTTGTAAAGAGTAGCCTTAGCAAACTCTCCATCATGAAAGCTATGACTGATTTATCCTTGGTATGAATAATCAAACTTTATCAATTCAGCTCCTGGTGCAGTGGTTAGGGGTTTGTCATTCCTTCATAGGTATATCAGAGCGAAGTTAGTTTTCTGGGAATATCACAGACACTGTTAAATGTGGTTATCGGAGACCCTTTATAGTCGGGTAAAAAGACCTTTCGTACCACACTTACACGTGAAAATTGCATGCTAAAATTCTGGAGTGCCCCTTGACCCCCTTAAGCGCATTATACTGTATGTATTGATGAATTTTACAGCTTAAATTGGTTCAGTGATAACATTATAACCGTCTGGAAACTTTCACAGTAATGTAATAATTGAAATTGCATTGCGTCATACAGAAATAGATGGACCTGTGAGATTCTGTTACCATGGTTACCGTGTTGCGTTCTTTCATTATTTCATTGTAAACTAACTGTACTCGGCATGTGTTGCAAGGCCAATCAAAGAAAGTGTTGGCGTTGTAACTTTGTTTGTTGAAGTGCTTTTGGATTCCCAATATTTTTTTCTTTTTCCGCTAACCACTTCTAAACTATTGTCAAAAAGATTTACTATCTCAAAAGAAATCATGGGAGCGTGCTCAACAACTCACCAAAGTTTCATCGCAATGAAATGAATGGTATATGAACGCATACGGGATTTTCTTTAAACGATTCGCGCGCCGTCACTCATTTGTTGAATCTACTTGTGCGCCACACATTGAAAAACGGATTTAATAATTCATACACCTTCGCAGGACTGTACTCAACTCACCAAAGTTTTATCGTAATCGGATGAATGGTATATGAACGCATACGGGACTTGTTTGAAACGATTCATGCGCTATTGCTCATTAATTGAATCTACTCGTGCGCTACCAATTATAAAATGGATTTACTAAATCAGAAATCTGTGCGGGAGTGGAAACAACATTTCTCCCAATTTCATTGCAATCGCATGAATGATATATGAACGCATACATTTTTTTTAAACGATACGCGCGCCGTTACTCATTTGTTGAATCTACTCGTGCGCTACCTATTGTACAAGGGATTTACCAAGTCAGAAACCTTTCCGGGAGTGTGACCAACAATTGAACCAAAGTTTCATAGCAATCGGGTGAATGGTATATGAACGCATACGGGACTTTATTTAAGCGATTTGCGTGCCGTCGCTCATTTGTTTGTATCTACTTGTGCGATACCTATTGTAAAGTGGATGTACTATGCCAGAAACCTTCCCTGAAGTGTACACAACATCTCACCCAAGTTTCATCGCTATCGGACGAACGGTATATGAACGCATACGGAACTTTGTTGAAATGCATCGCGCGTCTTCGCTCATTTGTTGAATCTACTTGTGCGATACCTATTGTAAAGTAGATTTACTAACCCAGAAACCTTCCCTGAATTGTGCGCAACATCTCACCCAAGTTTCATCGCTATCAGACGGATAGTATATGAACGCATACGGGAAGCGCTTGGCGCGTCGTCGCTCATTTTTTGAATCTACTCGTGCGCTACCTATTATAACATGGATTTAATAAATCATAAACCTTGCCTTTTGAGTACACAACTTCTCACCCAAGTTTCATCGCTATCGGACGAATGGTATGTGATGGCATACAGGACTTTGTTGAAACGCTTCACCCGCCGTCGCTCATTTGTTGAAGCTACTCGTGCGCTACCTATTGTTAAGTGGATTTACTAAGCCAGAAACCTTACCTGAAGTGTACAGAACATCTCACCCAAGTTTGATCGCAATGGGATGAATTGTATATGAACGCATGTGGAACTTTCTTGAAACAAACGCACGCAATTTTGTTGAAGCTACTCGCGCGCCATCTATTTTAAATTGGATTTACTACGCCTATAACTTTTCTGGGACTGTGCACAACAACTCACCAAAATTTGATCGCAATCGGATGAATTGTATATGAACGCATCGCCATTACGCATTTGTTTAAACTACTCGCGCGCTACCTATTGTGAAATGGATTAACTATGCCTATGAACATCCCAAAATTGTGTACAAACAATCACCAAAATTTGATCGCAATTGGATGAATGGTTTATGAACGCATAAAAGACGAACAGACAAACATTCCTTTTTATACACTCATTTGTATATATACTACCTGAAGTACCCGTGGTTCGCTACGCGTCATAAATAAATTCAAATGTGGAGGTGACAGTTAAAACAGGGGATAGGCGAGGTGCTGCGCAGAGGGATATTAAGGATGGAACATTTTGTTCAACTACACCGCTCGGCGTTGACCGTGTTTTATAGCACAAATATAGGTTTTACTCGCTAACTTTTGGAGATTCCTCTCGGATAGAAAATGTAATTTTAAACCTCGTATATGCCATCAAAAATTTGCTATTTCTTAACGTTCTCTTTTTATTTGAAATGGAAATATGAAAGTTTGAAACCAAAGGGTGTAGTGACGTCACTAAAATGGTCGCCATCATTAAATAGTGCAAAGTATTGAAATAAAAAGTAGCCTATATATTAACCAGGTAAAACAGCTACTTCCATGTAAAATTCATGTAAATCGGACCAGTGGTACTTGCGTGATTGAGTAATACACAGACACACACCATATTATTTTTAGCCTCGCTTCGCTCGCGTCATAGTCGTGTCATATAGCTATTCAATGAAATGCAGGTTTAAACCCGATAACACCCCTTTAGAACCTGAATATCCAAAAATCCCTCCTTAGTAGACGTTTTCGACACACAACAAACATATCCCCAAAATATCATTCTTCTATCTTTAATAGTTTTGGTTGGTCGATGAGAGTGAACATCCAAAAATCCTTCCTTAATGGACGTTTTTCTTCCAGAATTTCACCTCTTAAATTGGATTTATGAAAAAACGGTCGAATACGCATTTATTTTAATAATTGATTTATTCATTTATTTATTTATTTTTATGTTGATTGATTTCCTCCGAGTTTCAAACTCCTCGCCTATGTCGTTTAAGAGATACACGCTCCGTTAGGAATCTTTCAACCCCCACTTTTCATCCCTTACACCTCATAATATACACTACATCGAAAAACCGTTAGACATGTGTCAGCTTATTTTTAATGATTAGTATATATGCCAAGTATCACATCCCCAAATGAAACCACTCGTGTGATATTGTTATTCAATGAAATGCACGTTTACCCCCTTAACACCTCTTTAGAACCTGAATATCCAAAACTCTTTCCTTAGTGGACGTTTTCGACATACAACGAACATATACCCAAAGTTTCATGTTTCTAACTTCAATAATTTTGGCTGGGCGATGATGAGTGAGTGAGTCAGTCAGAACATTTTCTTTCATTTATTTTTGATAATTTCACCCCTCTCCATGAACCCCTTAAATTGGACTTACGAAACAAACGGTCGAACACCTATTTACTTATTTAAAACTGTTTTCCCCCTGAGTTTGATGAGTGAGTAAGATAGTCAATCAGTTAGGACAATTTCTTTCCTGTTTTTTTCCCCCAGAATTTCACCCCTATCCAAGGGATCGAATTGGATTTATGAAAAAACGGTCGAACACCTATTTACTTGTATTTTAAGCTGTATTTTCCCGCCGAATTTGAAACTTCTCGCCTATGTCGTTTCAGAGATACACGTTCCGTTAAGAATTCCTCAACCCCCAATTTTCACCCCTTTCACGTCATAATATACACCATATCGATAAACCCTTAGACATATGTCTGATTATTTTCAATGATTTGTTTATATACCGAATATCACATCCCCAAAGAAACAACTCATGATATATCGCTATTCAATGAAATGCACGTTTACCCCCCTTAACACCTCTTTAAAACCCGAATAAACCAAAATCATTCCTTAGTTGACGTTTTCGACATACAGCGAACATATTCCCAAAATTTCATGTTTACAACTTTTATAGTTTTCGCTGGGCGTGATGAGTGAGTGAGTCAGACAGGACATTTTCTTTCAATTATTTTTTACCAGAATTCACCCCTCCCCATGGGCCCCTTAAATTGGATTGATGAAAAAACGCTTGAACACCTATTATCTTATTTTTAAGCTGTCTTTTTCCGCTGAGTTTGATGAGTGAGTGAGTTAGTCAGTCAGTTAGAACACTTTCTCTCCTTTTTTCTCCCAGAATTTTCTCCCACTCCATTGGCCCCTTAAATTAATTTGTGAAAAAAACGGTCGAACACCGATTTATTTACTTTTTAAGCTGATTTTTTTTCGATGAGTTTCAAATTTCTCGCCTATGTCGTTTAAGAGATAGGCCTACACGCTCCGTTAGGAATCCTTCAACCCCCATTTTTCACCCCTTTCACCTCATAATAATACATCACATCGAAAAACCCTTAGACACATGTCTGCTTATTTTTAATGATTAGTTTATATGCCGAGTATCACATCCACAAATGAAACCACTCGTGAGATATTGTTTTTCAATGAAATGCAGGTTTAACCCCCTTAAGACCCCTTTAGAACCTGAATATCCAAAAATCCTCGCTTAGTGTACGGTTTTGATATACAACGAACATATCTCCGAAATGCCGTGTTTCCAACTTCAATATTTTTGGCTGGGCGATGATGAGTGAGTGAATGAGTCAGGACATTTTCTTTCAATTTTTTTTTACTTCAGAATTTCACCCATCCTGATTAACCCCTTCAATTTGATTGATCAAAAAAAAATGTCGAAAAGCTATTTACTTACTTTAAAGCAGTTTTTCCCCCTTAGTTTGATGAGTGAGTCAGTCAGTCAATCAGTAAGGACACTTTCTTTCCTGTTTCCTCCCCCCCCCAGAATTTCACCCCTCCCCATGGGCCCCTTAAATTGGATTTATGAAAAAAAAACGGTCAAACACATATTTACTTATTTTTATGCTGATTTTTTGCGCTGAGTTTCAACGTCCTCGCCTATGTCGTTTAAGAGATAGATACACGCTCCATTAGGAATCTTTCAATCCCCACTTTTCACCCCTTTCACCTCATAATATACACCACATCGAAAAACCCTCAGACACGTGTCATCTTACTTTCTAATGATGAGTTTATATGCCGTGTATCACATCCCCCAATGAAACCAATCGGTAGATATTGTTATTCAATGAAATGCAGGTTTAACCCCCTTAAGACCACTTTAGAACCTGAATATCCGAAAATTCTCCCTTAGTAGACGGTTTTGACATACAATGAACATATCCCCAAACTGTCATGTTTCTAACTTCAGTAATTTTGGCTGGGCGATGATTAGTGAGTGAGTGAGTGAGTGAGTCAGGACATTTTCTTTCATTTTTCTTTTTTCAGAATTTCACCCCTCCCCATGAACCCCTTAAATTTGATTTATGAAAAAAACTGTCGAACAACTATTTGCCAACTTTAAAGCAGTTTTTCCCCCAGAGTTTGATGAGTGAGTCAGCCTGTCAATCAGTTAGCACACTTTCTTTCCGGTCCCCCCCCCCCCCCAGAAATTCACCCCACCCCATGGGCCCCTTAAATTGGATTTATGAAAAAAACGGTCAAACACATATTTACTTATTTTTTATGCTGATTTTTTTCCGCTGAGTTTCAAACTCCACGCCTATGTCGTTTAAGAGATACACGCTCCGTTAGGAATTTTTCAACCCCCACTTTTCACCCCTTTCACCTCATAATATACACCACATCGAAAAACCCTCAGACACGTGTCTTCTTATTTTTAATGATGAGTTTATATGCCGACTATCACATCCCCCAATGAAACCAATCGGGAGATATTGCTATTCAATGAAATGCAGGTCTACCCCCTTAAAACCCCTTTAAAACCTGAATATCCAAAACTCCTTTCTTAGTGGGCGTTTGCGGCCCGTGAGGAAGCTGCATACCAAATTTCATTCCAATCCGTTCGGTGGTTTCTGAGATTTCGTGATGAATGAATGAGTGAGTGAGTGAGTGAGTGAGTGAGTGATATTTGACAAATATATAGTAGATAGTGTCTAATCTTTGTTATGCTAAACTCGGTCGACAGTGCTGTGTGGGCAGTTGAGTAACTAACGGGATATCACGTAAAGATCCACATTTTCTATACCGGTAGTGCAGAACGCAACTGCCATCCAGTCGGCTGTGTCTCGACTTGAGCTTTGTTGCCATGGAAACTATCTGCTTTGCCATTCCTTCGTGAGTATATTTTATGATTTTATTAGCCTGTGCTTGACTCTTAAATGGCCGAAATCAGAAGAATGAGAAAGACTATCGAAAATTCATGTAGCCCGCGGTTCTTTCTGGGTCCTAAACTATGTGTATGCAAAATTTGGTTGAGATTGGTGAAACGGTGTAGATTTGTATACGGAACAGACAAACCCACCCACATACTTACAGACTTTCACTTTTATATGTAAGACTAGCTGAAGTACCCGTGCTTCGCTACGCGTCATAAATAAATTAAAATGTGAAAGTGACAGTTCAAACAGGGGATAGGTGAAGTGCTGCGCAGAGGGAGAATAAGGAATGAACATTTTGTCCAACTACACCGCTTGGCGTTGGCCGTGTTTTATAGCACAAATATAGGTTTTACTCGCTAACCGTTGGAGATACCTTTCGGATAGAAAATGTAATTTTAAACCTCGTATATGCCATCAAAAGTTTGCTATTTCTTAGCGTTCTCTTTTTATTTGAAATGGAAATATGAAAGTTTGAAACCAAAGGGTGTAGTGACGTCACTAAAATGGTCGCCATCCTTAAATACTGCAAAGTATTGAGATCAAAAGTAACCTATATGCTAATCAGGTAAATCAGCTACTTTCATGTAAAATTCATGTAAATCGGACCAGTGGTATTTGCGTGATTGAGTAATACACAGACACACACCATCTCATTTTTAGCCTCGCTTCGCTCGCGTCATAGTCGTGTCATATTGTTATTCAATGAAATGCAGGTTTAACCCCGTTAACACCCCTTTAGAACCTGAATACCCAAAAATCCCTCCTTAGTAGACGTTTTCGACAACAACAAACATATCCCCAAAATATCATTCTTCTAAATTTAATTGTTTTGGTTGGTCGATTAGAGTGAACATCCAAAAATCCTTCCTTAGTGGACGTTTTTCTTCCAGAATTTCACCCCTCCCCATAGGCCCCTTAAATTGCATTTATGAAAAAAAACGGTCGAACACCTATTTATTTTATTTATTTATTTATTAATTTATTTATTTTTAAGCTGATTGATTTCCTCCGAGTTTCAAACTCCTCGCCTATGTCGTTTAAGAGATACACGCTCCGTTAGGAATCTTTCAACCCCCACTTTTCATCCCTTTCACCTCATAATATATACTACATCGAAAAACTATTACACATGTGTCACCTTATTTTTAATGATTAGTATATGTGCCATGTATCACATCCCCAAATGAAACCACACGCGAGATATTGTTATTCAATGAAATGCACGTTTACCCCCTTAACACCTCTTTAGAACCTGAATATCCGAAACTCTTTCCTTAGTGGACGTTTTCGATATACAGCGAACATATCCCCAAAATTTCATGTTTCTAACTTCAATAATTTTGGCTGGGCGATGATGAGTGAGTGAGTCAGTCAGGACATTTTCTTTCATTTATTTTTGATAATTTCACCCCTCCCCATCAACCTCTAAAATTGGATTTATGAAACAAACGGTCGAACACCTATTTACTTATTTAAAGCTTTTTTCCCCCTGAGTTTGATGAGTGAGTAAGTGAGTCAATCAGTTAGGACACTTTCTCTCCTGTTTTTTTTCAGAATTTCACCCCTCTCCAAGGGCCCCTTAAATTGGATTTATGAAAAAACGGTCGAACACCTATTTACTTGTATTTTAAACTGTTTTTTCCCGCCAAATTTCAAACTTCTCGCCTATGTCGTTTCAGAGATACACGCTCCGTTAAGAATCCCTCAACCCCCAATTTTCACCCCTTTCACCTCATAATATACACCATATCGATAAACCCTTAGACATATGTCTGATTATTTTTAATGATTAGTTTATATACCGAATATCACATCCCCAAAGGAACAACTCATAAGATATTGTTATTCAAAGAAATGCACGTTTACCCCCTTAACACCTCTTTAAACCCGAATAAACAAAAATCATTCCTTAGTTGACGTCTTCGACATACAGCGAACATATTCCCAAAATTTCATGTTTCCAACTTTAATAGTTTTCACTGGGCGTGATGAGTGAGTGAGTCAGACAGGACATTTTCTTTCAATTATTTTAACCAGAATTTCACCCCTCCCCATGGGCCCCTTAAATTGGATTGATGAAAAAACGCTTGAACACCTATTAACTTATTTTTAAGCTGTCTTCTTCCCCTGAGTTTGATAAGTGAGTGAGTTAGTCAGTCAGTTAGGACACTTTCTCTCCTTTTTTCCCCAGAATTTCACCCCACCCCATTGGCCCCTTAAATTAATTTATGAAAAAAACAGTCGAACGCCGATTTATTTACTTTTTAAGCTGATTTTTTCGCTAAGTTTCAAATTTCTCGCCTATGTCGTTTAAGAGATAGGCCTACACGCTCCGTTAGGAATCCTTCAACCCCCACTTTTCACCCCTTTCACCTCATAATAATACACCACATCAAAAAAACCTTCGACACATGTCTGCTTATTTTTAATGATTAGTTTATATGCCGAGTATCACATCCACAAATGAAACCACTCGTGAGATATTGTTTTTCAATGAAATGCAGGTTTAACCCCCTTAAGACCCCTTTAGAACCTGAATATCCAAAAATCCTCGCTTAGTGTACGGTTTTGATATACAACGAACATATCTCCGAAATGCCGTGTTTCCAACTTCAATATTTTTGGCTGGGCGATGATGAGTGAGTGAATGAGTCAGGACATTTTCTTTCAATTTTTTTTTTCTTCAGAATTTCACCCATCCTGATGAACCCCTTCAATTTGATTGATCAAAAAAAATGTCGAAAAGCTATTTACTTACTTTAAAGCAGTTTTCCCCCTTAGTTTGATGAGTGAGTCAGTCAGTCAATCAGTAAGGACACTTTATTTCCTGTTCCCCCCCCCCCCTCCAGAATTTCACCCCTCCCCATGTGCCCCTAAAATTGGATTTATGAAACAAACGGTCGAACACCTATTTACTTATTTAAAGCTTTTTTCCCCCTGAGTTTGATGAGCGAGTAAGTGAGTCAATCAGTTAGGACACTTTCTCTCCTGTTTTTTTTTTTTTCAGAATTTCACCCCTCTCCAAGGGCCCATTAAATTGGATTTATGAAAAAACGGTCGAAGACCTATTTACTTGTATTTTAAACTGTTTTTTCCCGCCAAATTTCAAACTTCTCGCCTATGTCGTTTCAGAGATACACGCTCCGTTAAGAATCCCTCAACCCCCAATTTTCACCCCTTTCACCTCATAATATACACAACATCGATAAACCCTTAGACATATGTCTGATTATTTTTAATGATTAGTTTATATACCGAATATCACATCCCCAAAGGAACAACTCATAAGATATTGTTATTCAAAGAAATGCACGTTTACCCCCTTAACACCTCTTTAAAACCCGAATAAACAAAAATCATTCCTTAGTTGACGTCTTCGACATACAGCGAACATATTCCCAAAATTTCATGTTTCCAACTTTAATAGTTTTCACTGGGCGTGATGAGTGAGTGAGTCAGACAGGACATTTTCTTTCAATTATTTTAACCAGAATTTCACCCCTCCCCATGGGCCCCTTAAATTGGATTGATGAAAAAACGCTTGAACACCTATTAACTTATTTTTAAGCTGTCATCTTCCCCTGAGTTTGATGAATGAGTGAGTTAGTCAGTCAGTTAGGACACTTTCTCTCCTTTTTCCCCCCGGAATTTCACCCCACCCCATTGGCCCCTTAAATTAATTTATGAAAAAACAGTCGAACGCCGATTTATTTACTTTTTAAGCTGATTTTTTCGCTAAGTTTCAAATTTCTCGCCTATGTCGTTTAAGAGATAGGCCTACACGCTCCGTTAGGAATCCTTCAACCCCCAGTTTTCACCCCTTTCACCTCATAATAATACACCACATCAAAAAACCCTTAGACACATGTCTGCTTATTTTTAATGATTATTTTATATGCCGAGTATCACATCCACAAATGAAACCACTCGTGAGATATTGTTATTCAATGAAATGCAGGTTTAACCCCCTTAAGACCCCTTTAGAACCTGAATATCCAAAAAACCTCCCTTTGTGTACGGTTTTGACATACAACGAACATATCCCCGAAATGCCATGTTTCCAACTTCAATATTTTTGGCTGGGCGATGATGAGTGAGTGAATGAGTCAGGACATTTTCTTTCAATTTTTTTCTTCAGAATTTCACCCCTCCCGATGACCCCCTTCAATTTGATTGAAAAAAAAGCTATTTACTTACTTCAAAGCAGTTTTCTCCCCCTGAGTTTGATGAGTGAGTCAGTCAATCAATCAGTTAAGACAATTTCTTTCCTGTTTCCCCCAGAATTTCACCCTTCCTCATGGGCCCCTTAAATTAGATTTATGAAAAAACGGCCAAACACGTGTTTACTTATTTTTTATGCTGATTTTTTCCGCTGAGTTTCAAACTCCTCGCCTATGTCGTTTAAGAGATACACGCTCCGTTAAGAATCATTCAATCCCCACTTTTCACCCCTTTCACCTCATTACCACATCGAAAAACCATCAGACACGTGTCTTGTTACTTTTTAATGATGAGTTTATATGCCGTGTATCACATCCCCCAATGAAACCAATCGGGAGATATTGTTATTCAATGAAATGCAGGTTTAACCCCCTTAATACCCCTTTAGAACCTAAATATCCGAAAATCATCCCTTAGTAGACGGTTTTGACATACAATGAACATATTCCCAAACTGTCATGTTTCTAACTTCAATAATTTTGGCTGGGCGATGATGAGTGAGTGAGTGATTGAGTGAGTCAGGACATTTTCTTTCAATTTTCTTTTTTCAGATTTTCACCCCTCCCCATGAACCCCTTAAATTTGATTTATGAAAAAAAACTGTCGAACAGCTATTTACTTACTTTAAAGCAGTTTTTCCCCCTGAGTTTGATGAGTGAGTCAGTCAGTCAATCAGTTACGACACTTTCTTTCCTCTTCCCCCCCCCCCCAGAATTTCATCTCTCCCCAAGGGCCCCTTAAATTGGATTTATGAAAAAACGGTCAACACATATATACTTCCTTTTTATATTGATTTTTTTCGCTGAGTTTCAAACTCCTCGCCTATGTCGTTTAAGAGATATACGCTCCGTTAGGAATCTTTCAATCCCCACTTTTCACCCCTTCACCTCATAATATACACCAAATCGAAAAACCCTCAGACACGTGTCTTCTTATTTTTAATGATGAGTTTATATGCCGAGTATCACATCCCCCAATGAAACCAATCGGGAGATATTGCTATTCAATGAAACGCAGGTCTACCCCTTTAACACCCCTTTGAACCTGAATATCCAAAAGTCCTCTCTTAGTGGGCAGTTGCGGCCCTTGAGGAAGCTGCATACCAGATTTCAATCCAATCCGTTCGGTGGTTTCGGAGATTTCGTGATGAATAAATGAATGAGTGAGTGAGTGAGTGGTATTTGACAAATATATAGTAGAAAGAAGATAGTGTCAAGTCTTTGTTATGCTAAACTCAGTTGACAGTGCTGTGTAAGCAGTTGAGTAACTAACGGGATTTCAAGTAAAGATCCTCATTTTCTATACCGGTAGTGCAGAGCGCAATTGACATCTAGTCGGCCGTGTCTCGACTTGAGCTATGTTGCCATGGAAACTATCTGGCTTGTCATTCCTTCATGAGTATATTTTATGATTTGATTAGCCTGTGCTTGAGTGCAAAAGGGCCGAAATCAGAAGAATGAGAAGGACTATCGAAAATTCATGTAGCTAGCGGTTCCTTCTGGGTCCTAAACTATGTGTATGCAAAATTTGGTTGAGATTGGTGGAACGGTGTAGATTTGTATACGGAACCAACCCACATACATACATACATACATACATACATACATACATACATACTGAACCCTTTACCCTATGTTGGTTAAATGATTCTACTTTTATTTCTTCAATTAATAAATATTTCAACCAGCATCATGAAAGTAGCCAGACAGTGATGAGGAAATTTCAAGCATTTGTTGGAGACAGTAGGGACATACCTGCATCAGTTTAACAAAAGGCTAAATAATTGAGCTATGAAAAGAAATAGCATAGCTATGTATCACAGGGACAGGTGTGGCTACCTCAATTTTAGAAGCGACGCGCGGTGAGACATGGTTCTGGTATGTTCATTGTGATATTCGCGCCTAGAAGAAATATGATGCAGTAACGTGAATGGCTGATGAAGAAAATAGACACTCCCAAGACGCCAAGATCTACTAGAAACCGCCAAATTATCAGAAAATGGAGAACCAATGAGAAGAGAATGCCTACTTGCGCGCCAACTCCGGCTGGGGTACGCGGCGGCTAGTATTCACGCGGGAAATCGCCTAGACAAAATCTCTACGATCGATTCTAGGATTAATGGGCATATTCTTGACCTGTGCAATAGTACGAGTTCAGTGATATTTATTTCATTCCTGTACCACAATTATTTCGAGAAATTTTCACATAAAATCCCCCTCCATCTAGACCCAAGGGCCAGTTCATTTATAAGTGTGTCGAAGAGCCAAGACATTATTATTACTCTGTTCGTCTGAGGACGTAGATTATTATTCTGTTCGTCTGAGGACGTAGACTTTATTTCCGTGTGTCGAGGACACAAGACTTTGAATTCTGTTCGTCTGAGGAGGTAGACTTTTATTCTGTGTGTCGAGGACACAAGATACTCATTGTAAAGTGTTAAATTCAGTGATAGATAGTCATAGTACTATAGTTATAGGGACAGTAGCGTCGATAATTCGCCAACGAACAGTGACAGGGAATTTAGTACCTGAACAAGCGAATTTAGTAGTCAGACATAAAGTGTATAATAACCTAATTTTTGTATCAGCGCAAGGATGACATCGATGAATGCAGAGGAAGTTTGGAATTCTCAACACTCCGTCCAGATGGCTGATATGAGATAAAGAACCATCCAGTTGGGGAATGGCGTCTGATGTTCTTTGACGGGTGACTACAAAAAGAGATGAGTACAAAATAATATTTTATTATTTGTTAAATTAACTTATGGTTTATGGGACATATTTTTTGTAAATACTTTGCTTGTGTGATTAATGTAGTATATTTAGTTTTGATCTGACACACTTTTGTATGGAAGCAGCTCGCACAATTGTAGTTGATGGAAGGTTCTTTTCTTTGTGTTGTGTTAACTAACGTAGCTATGTGAACGGCCGTGTTTGCATATGTTGCGAAATGCGGTTAAAAACGTCTCTCGGAGATATGTCGTGTTTCAGAAGTAGGACTGAATTAATATAATTATATAGTAGATTGGAGGGTAATTAAAATTTTGTTGAGATTTATTATTGATCAGATTCAGTGTGATTATTGCCTTTGGAGCAATGTAATTTGTGACGAAGAGTATTCAGCTCTATCGTAAGTTTTAAATATTGTGTTAAATGTTTGCGAGCTCTAATTCAGCAGACCCGTGTGAAAGGCGTCATGTCAGTCCCAAATGTGTGTTTTGTGAGTATATTTTTGTGGTATTACAAGCGGGAATTTCAGCAGAGACTGATTTCTGTCAGCTTGATACCAGATTCATATTGTATCCTTGCGAGGACAATTATGGATATGTGATTATTGTCTGACCATATGTTGAGTTGGAGGAGATGTTAGTTGCTGTTGATTCCTTGAGATAACAGTCCAGCTGGTCGGCTATTTATATACACTGGAAGGGGGACATGACTGGTATTGAGGAATGGGTGAGTTGTTGTCACAAGGGCTGGCTGAGTTTCGCAAGCAAGCTCATTAAAGTGGAGTGCACGTCTGGCTCCCAATTAGTTGAAAATAAATATAAATGTGAGAAACTGATCTATAGTAAAATTTGTTTAAATAAATGGGAGTTGCCTACGAAACACGATAACCTTCGAAGCGTTTCCTTAACATGCAGTTTTGTTAATATAAAGTAATCTTAACCACTCAGGTTGTTTGTTGTTGTTGGTTTATTCTATGTTTATTTTCCATTTCAGTGACCCGTGAGTCACGTGCGGCGCTGTGTTTCCTTGTTGTTGAGTATCTGGCCATTGTGGCAGCTCATTTGGTTAAGTGTGTCACCACACTAATTAGGGTCTCAGAGAGATGCCTGTAAATAGTAGAGTTGTAATATGTGTGTCAGAATTAGATTTAAGGATTTTTATTAATGTTATGCCCATATCCATAAACGTTGATTTACGCGATGATTGTTCGTGAGCACTGTGGCTGTTAACCCGTTGTGAACGAACGATCATCCAAGTACTCATTTCTCGTAGATAGTCACACGCGAACATAAATTCATATGCAAGATAGTGGAACTTGGATCCACATTTTATTAGAAAAGGGGAGATCTGTCTGACTCCTCAAAGTGATAAATATTCCTGTCAGGGGAAAAGTCAGGGAGGATTTTGTTTATTTTTGTTTGTTTTATTCTTTTATGCACAAATTAGTTATTAAATCTTGTTATTATCTTACGTTTTGTCTCCTTTCTTTCTTAATTATAGTTTTTATCATATAACCCTTGCCTCAGAAAGGCACGTAGTTTGGCGGACGTAAACACCACACTATGAACTGAACGCGACCCCTTGATATAAGATTCTTGCATAAAACTCTGCTATTCTGAAGGGTTCAATACATACATACAGACTTTCACTTTTATATATTAGATATATAAGATATACATGTTTTAAGGTATTTATTTAATTGTGAGGCATTTAAAGAGTAAGTGAGTGCGTTATGCTGAACCTGTATGAACCCCATATGTGTAGGTTGGTGTTAATGGGACCTTATTTTCGGTACAAAACTGGAATGGGACCTTAGCAGAATAATATAGTTAGGGATTGTCCACTCTTGAACTTTTCAAGGATTCGTGGAAAATGGACTGAAATCACTTGACTTAGAGAATACATTCCACAGTCAACGAAAAAAAGGAAAAACATGGACCCAGCGCAGGTGTCCCTCAGAATCTCCAAATTCGAAAGTTTCCAGATGCAATTCCTGATGGTGAAAGTCCACAGGGGAGGAAACATTACTAATTAGGGGATAAAATCAAATGATTTTCAATAAAACATCGTGAGCGAATTCAATTCTTCACTTGAGTCTAATAGTTTGCACACCCCTGTATTTATCATTTATTTTGAATAATAATGATAATAATTTAGTAAATACCATAAACAATCACACTATAAAGACGATATAACACAACAATGGCACATAAATATCAAAATCCCACGAACGTCACGTCGCATCGCAAGTATAAAATTCGACTCAAAATCACAACAAGGTTTCCGACCACGAACGTAAATAGGAAATAAGTGTCTTATTTATTTAACACACTGACTAAACACAAAATCCACTTGCCTAAATTCCTATGAAATAAAGTTAGAGTCAATCTGAAAGACTAGACTTTATATCATTTCAAATGACGCATGCTACAAATGCTACACGTGTTAGAAAGGCTCAGGAGGGCTTCTCGCTTCGTCCGAATCTCCAGGACTCTTTCAACAGACTCCATTACCATTTAACTTAGGCTTACCGCGCGGGGAACGGAGAGCGGCAGGTGCACTCTGCTGCATGACGTCACGCGCTCTCCGTATCCGCATCACATAACGCCGTAGCCCAGGAGTAAACTCAGACTCGGTGCATATGCACTGAACAACATGATGATGTCATACGTTCAAGTGCAACCTTATTACATTTCCTCTCCGTAACCGTAACGCATAACGATAGATCAAAGCATATCGATGAAGTCGACAAGATCATTTGAAATGATAAAAAAAAGTACACATCATAAATTACAGGAAATCAAAATCCTCTACGCCCACATTTTCCCCCTTTCAGCTCGTAACATAGGCTACTGTACACCACATCAAAACACCCTTAGACACGTGCCTGCTGAGTTTTAATAATCAGTGTATATGCCGAATATCACATCCCCAAATCAAACCACTCGTGAGATAATGTTATTCAATGAAATGCAGGTTTAATCCCCTTAACATCCCTTTAGAACCTTAATATGGTAGTCAGCTTGAAAGCTGGTTGGATCCTCAAAAAGTACCGCCGTTAGGTTTTGTGGTAGATACCCACAAAAACCCATGGCAGTGCTATATTGAGGCGTACTAGGCAAGAAGAGGAGTGAGGTAGTTTGTCATTACTTTCCTCACTGAGTCAATACAGCTGTACTATCCCTATGAGTAGAACCTTCCATAGCATCCACAGGCACTGACTGTGCCCTGAATGTCATTACTAAGCACCACCCATACCTCAGTAGCTTCCATATAATCACAGCCATGAGTGAGACTGAAACAGCGGTGAAAAGACACATTTTACTCTAGCCTGTGCCAACAGACAAATGGAAATGTACTGCATTCATCAAGAGATGACAAACAGGCCTAACATCCCTTTAGAACCTGAATATCCAAAAATCCTTCGTTAGTGGTCTAAATTGTTTGACATTTTGAAAAGGATTGGAATAAAGTTCAGGGATAGGAGGGTGATCTACAATCTATACAAAATCCAGACAGCAGTCATTCGAGCTTAAGGACATGAGAGAGAAGCTGGTATTCAGAAAGGTGTAAGGCAAGGCTGCAACATATCACCCATACTTTACAATCTTTACATTGAATAAACAATGAAGAAAATTGGAGAAAAAGGTAAAGTGGGAGTGAAGATTCAAGGAGAAATAATTTCAACTCTGAGATTTACTGATGACATCGTCATCTTAGCCGACACACCTGAGGATTTGGATGAGTTTTTGAATGGTATGGACTCCGTCTTGAGGAAAGGATTCATTATGTAAATTAATAAAAGTAAAACAAAAATATTGGAATGCAGCCGAAATAAATCAGAACCCCCTGTGGACACCAAATTGGCAGGTGAAAAGCTAAAGGAAGTAGGAGACTTCTGTCACTAAGGAAGCAAAATAACCAGTGATGGACGAAACAAAGAGGATATAAAAATGTAGTTTTGCTCAGGCAAGGAAAGCATTTCTACAGAATCGGAATCTGTTGACATCGATGATCTGGCTGTGTGGCTCAGGGGTAACGTTCTCGCTTGCTGAGCCCAAGGTTGCAGGTTCGAAACCTGGCGCAGTCAGCTGGCATTTGAGGGTGCGCAAATGCGAGGGAGCCGTGTCAGTACATTTAATGGCACGTTAAATATCCCCTTCGGGGCAAAATTCCGGCACCCCGGCGTCTCTAAAAGCCAGGGTAGTTAAAAGGGACGTAAAACCAATAAAATTATTATTGTTGACATCGAAAATAGATTTAGGTATGAGATAGTCATTTTTGAAAGCCTTTATCTGGAGCGTGGCGCTCTATGGAAGTGAAACTTGGACTGTTGGTGCAACAGAAAAGAGGAGAATTGAAGCGTTTGAAATGTGGTGTTACAGGAGAATGATGAATATCAGATGGGTAGATAGGGTTAAAACGAAGAGGTATTAAGACGAGTGGGAGAGGAGAGATGTGTCTGGCGACTGCTAATGAAGAGAAGAGATAGGTTGGTAGGACACATACTAAGGCACCCAGGAATAGCAAGCTTAGTTATGGAAGGAAGGGTCGAGGACAAGAACTGGAGGGGTAGATCAATGTTAGAATATGTTAAACAGATTGCCTCGGATGTAAGGTGTGGTCGCTATGTAGAGATAAAACGATTAGCTCAGGACAGAGAGATATGGAATACTTCATCAAGCCAGTCAATAGACTGAAGACTCAAACAACAATGGACGTTTTTGACATACAACGAACATATCCCCAAAATTTCATGTTTCTAACATCAATAGTTTTGGCTGTCACCTCAGTCAGGACACTTTCTTTTGTAAATAGATTTAGATTACATAAGTTTGAAAAACCTTGTGCAAAGTGCCAGTTATATTATTGCTCAGTCAGTTTGAAGCTCTCGTGCTTTTTTATTAATGTATGTTAACCTGTGATCTATTGGGCTGGCTGCGTGGCTCAGTGGTAACGTTCTCGCTTGCAGTGCCCAACGTTGCATGATCAGCTGGCATGCGAGGGAGCCGTGTCAGTAGATTTACGTTAAAGATCCCATTCGGGGCAATGTTTCGATATCTGGCGTCTCTAATAGCCAGAGTAGTTAAAAGGGACGTAAAACCAATGGCATTATTAATATTATTAGAACTATCATTTCGTCGAACGTCAGGTGTGATGTCTACACTATTTTGTTATTTCTAATTCAAACTGGTGACTAATTGTAATGTGGTTAGCTTCTCAATGCAGCCAATACTCAAATAGAGTTGAATAAGGTAATGTGAACTTAACTGGTATTTGAATCCTGTGTCCATTGTCGCTCACTGCTCACCTCGGACTGGTTGCCATGACCCATAACATCTGTTCAGCCCACCTACTTGGAATTAGGTTTGCCAGACGTACCGTTTCACCCCAAACAATTCCGTTTTGTTTTTGTTTTGCTGCACGTTCCGGTTTAATCTTTAACGGAACTCCAAATATTCCGCTCATTGGTTAATTTGATAATATATTCAAGTATCTGAAAAGTGTCATTGAAGAAAATGGGGGAAATGCCTTGGAATTAGATGAAAGAGGAAGGTGTGCGGATGGATTCTTCAAGAGTGTTAGAGGCCTGATATGGAACAAGGATGTGCCACAGAAATGCAAAGGGATCATGTACAAGACATACTTTGTGCCGATCCTAACATATGGATCAGAAACTTGGGTGATGAGGGAGAGAGATAAAAGCAGAAAACAAGCAGTGGAAATGAAGTTTCAGACGAGTCCTATAAGTGTAACCAGAATGGACAGAGTCAGAAATGATAGATTCAGAGAAATATTAAAGGAATAACCCCTACAGGATAGGACTGAAAAATCAAGGCTACAGTGGTATGGACATGTGAAAAGAATGGGAGAAGAGAGAATACCACGGAAAATATTGGAAATGGAGTGGAAGAAAAAGAGACCTAGATGAAGACCAAGGGATAGGTGGATAAAGGGGGTGGAGAAAAGTGTCGAGAGAAAAGGACAACAGTGACAGAAGAGAAGTGGTGGATGGACAGGAAACGATGGAGAGGCTTGTGCTCCAAGCAGACCCAACCTGTGGAAACTGCTCTAGTTGATTATGATGATGATTCAACTTCGCATCAATTTTCAAATGTCCCGCTTCAGACTTGATTGTAATATCTAACTTGGTTTCTGGTGATGCAGGTGCAAGTTTGAAAGAGAAAATGATTGCCATGTCTGTGTCAGATAGATGGGAACATGTCATAGATTTATTAGGGGCAACAACATTAAGGAATATCTTAGTCCTTATGAAGTTAATACTCAGCATTTTCCCCTGCAATGCTTTTACGGTGAGTGTTTTTTCTGTCATGAATATCAAATGGCGAGATGATAGAAACAGAAACCCCATTAGTTTGATAAGACATAGCCTATTACATTGTGGGGTTTGAAGCCATTGTTTTCAGTGTTGCCTTAGTAAACACAAGAGTTTAGTGCTTTTCAGTCGGTCTGCAATGAACCAAGGCCCGTATTTGCAGCAGTATTAAAGGTGACGGGACGTCCTCATAAGACCGGGCAGAGCTTAGTTTGAATGGCTATTGGTCCACGCGTGGCAAGGAATGTTCCACGGTCTTTGATAGTTGTAGACCCACCTCAATAAATAACATACATCTTTTCTAGGTTGGCAACACCCCAAATAAATATATCGCACTGACTCCGCACAGCACATATGAACAGAGGGGTGAAAAGGGGAAAACCAGTGTCGTTGAGATAACAGCCCATTTCAGTCGACCACACCTGGAGTAACAGTGAACACGAAAACTGCGCGTAGCTCCAACAAGGAAGACCACCAGATAAGTAGTAGCCTGTAATATTACAGTTTAACCATAGTTGATTTTTACAACCATATAATGACTCTAATTATACAAACTCCGGATATCTATCACCATTTAGCATTCCATCTAACATCATATAAACTGCATTTAGCATTCACCGACAGTTGCATTACCAATACTGCAACTAAATAATTGTACATATTGTAAATATTTTCACCTGTATTTTCAAACATAGATTTTATAGCTTATGTGTAATGGATCTGAAGATGATCACTTCATGATCGAAACTGGTCATCCTAGTGTATTTATTAATCTCATGTAATTTTGTTCAGGATTAGGGCATAACCCAGCTCTTTTGGGTACATTAGTGTTGACCGACTGAAAAGCACTAAACTCTTGTAGCCTATTACAATTATGACGAAAATTGTATTGAATTTTATCAGAAGCTACATACAAATAAAGAATCCTTGCAAAGGGTCGTTCAAATGAAAAGCATTTGTAAGTTGCTGGTGTCATAGGCCTATTTGATGTGTCAGCAAAGTCTAGTGTTAATTTTGTGTATTTGATTATGTAATGTTTATTTAACACATATGTGTATTATTCATTACAACATTTATAGTACACTAGCCCGGCTTCGCCCGGTGGATTTATTTGTTTTATGGATGATAATGAATACTACTACAGAACTGGAGCGCTCAAGGATAAGGATCGGAAAGCACCAACGCCTATTGCAGCTGATAACCTCAGTATACTGCACCAACACCATCGCCCTTATACAGAGGCATACTATTGTCATGATGATAACTGTTTTAAGGGGCCTAAGAAATCATTTTGCACTAATTACTCCCCGTGACTGCAATTTATAAGCAGCTCGCAATTCTGCAGGGTCGACGTGATGCAGCCCGCATTGCCAGGCAACTATATACTTAGGTATTTATTATTGGAGCTATACGGGAGCGCTTGTTCTTCCGACATACTGAACAAAAATCAATATTTATGGTTACCTGACAGGTTTAGCCTAATGCTACATATCCTAAACTATTCCTCTTGAATCTGGCTATCATATACAAAAAGAATTTTTCGAATCCGACTGGTAGTTCCCGAGATTAGCGCGTTTAAACACATAAACAAACACACAAACTCTTCAACTTTATTATATTAGTATATATTATGCAACGAACCTATAATGACAATAATTAAGACACGAGTATGTTTATAAAACGAGCGTATGCGAGTTTTATAATTTCCATACGAGTGTCTTAATTACCACTATAGGCGAGTTGCATACGGCTGTTCATGTTCGACGATAATTATTATAAGTAATTTATGTTCGATCATAAATATTCATAAATATCTGTCGAGATTTCGCCAGTTTTATGTACTGAACAGAGCGCATGAGACGCAGAGAATGCCTTGTATTTGACCATGGCCTCCTCGATTACCCTACTATGACACTAGGCCAGGCAGTGAAATTTAAATTAGAAGGCCGTGGAACTCAGCGCATCTAATTATCTAATTGGTCAAACAACTGTTTCTTGAGCTCGGATTGGTGGGAGAAAAGTGTTATAATTAGCCTCATTATAGTACAGTTTTCTGACAGGGTCGAACATAAACAACCTTAATTAAAAATACAATGTTTTGGGACGTGTGTTCCGTTTATCCATTGTTGGAATATGACGACCCAACTTGGAATGTTTCTAGTTCTGTACAGGTTAATGAGTATGTGCATCGCCCTCCACTGGAAGGTATTATCACTTCGCCAACTCCAACGCTTACTTTCTTTGACTCCCATATTGAAGATCTGCTGAGCTCTGTTCGAACTTGAAGACAATGAATGTGAAATTGCTCTCCCAACAGATAAGACTAAACTTGCAATTCATATGTCAGCTAACTTTAAGTTGGAGAAGAGAGGAGATGAGTTGAGACCGCTATGGTCGATATGAGAGAAGCAGGTGAAGGAATTCATAATCACGAGACGGGAGAAGAGTTGCGGAATGCCAAGAATTTAAGACGCAGTCGGATGCTTGCGATAAGCTGGCGTGGTCCCTATACAGTACGTCCAGTCTGCTTGGAGGTAAACGCCCCCGCAATTGGGCTTCGACCAACATCAAATATCAAAAGAATGGCCAAGTGCAGAAGAAAATCACCAAGAGAAAGGATACAATCACGTCACTCTTTCAAGTTTCTTTCTTGCTTGCTCGCAACTAATGTTGAAAACATGCCACTAAAAGCAGTCTGGGCCCAGTTTAGCAAAAAAGTAATGTTAAACCATTTTGACAGTTGTGCCAAACGTTGAAACACTAGAAGACCCGGAAAAGTGTCAAAATGCGTGCTTTGAAAAGCTCTATCATAATTGAAAATTACTTCTGACCTAAATGCTATTTTCATAAGAATGCTAAAAAGCGCTTGTTAGCCTATTTTCATTTTCTTTGAAAAAATAGGCTTATGAGATTACCTTTTGTCCGTGTGTGTGTGCGTGTGTGTGATGGTGTATGTATGTGCCCCCCTAATAACTTCTAAACGGCTGGCGCGATTTCAATCAAAATCGGTAAGATCATAGCATCATTCTGGACGACCCCGACCGAGCCCATCAAAATTTATTGTGTCGCACCAATACAACATGGCGGCTGTGCGAAATATTTCACCAGCTTTCAGTATCTCCGAAACTATTACCGATATCACCATGAAATTGTGCACGGTGATAAAGGGTACTAATAGAAGTTCACCTATGAGACTTTCAAAAACCTGGTAACTACAAAACCAACATGGCGGCTAAGCGGAGTTGAGACTTTTAAATAGACGTTTCTCGCGATTTAACCATCCAAACGTAATGAAACATGGTACAGCAAATGTTTATACACATTGTAATGCACTGGTATCTAATTTAGTTCAATTGTTTACATAACCTAAAAATGGCGGCTGTGCGAAATATTTCACCGGCATTCTATATTTCCTAAACTATTTATAATATCACTCTGAAATTTTGTACGGTGATAAAGATCACTGCTACAAGATTATCTATGTATAATTCATAAACCTGTAAAGTACAAAACGAATATGGCGGTCAAGCGAAGTTGAAACATTTTAATAGACTTTTCTCGTGATTTAACTATCTGAGCGCAGTGAAATGTGATACAGTAAATGATTATACATATTGTAATGCACTGACATCTAATTCAGTTCAATTGTTTACATAAACTCAAGATGGCGGCTGTGCGAAATTTTATTTCTTGTGTCGTAATCATGCGATCGAAGTGAAAGTTTAAATAATGAACCTAAGCAATAATTGTCCTTGAATGGTTCATAACTCTATGGCCTATACATATAACAATCCAAAATGGCGAGCATCCGAAATATTTAGACGGTTCTTAATATCTACGAATCTTTTACAGCAATCAAACTGGATTTTTTTAAATATTCATAGAGGCTATGAACAAAAGTTCACAATCGTATAGGACTTTCAGTAACCTGGTGAGGACAAATCCAACATGGCGACGACGCGAAGTATAAATATTTAAATGGACGTTTCCCGCGATTTAACCATCCGAGTGCAGTGAAACATTGCACGTTAAATACTTATACAAATGTTAATCCACTGGCATCTAATTTATTTCAATTGTTTTCATAACCACAAGATGGCAGCTGTGCGAAATTTTAAAATCTCGTTTTTACTTCTTGTGTCCTAATTATGCGATTGAAGTTTGAATACCACACGTACACAATAATCTTCATGTAACAGCACATAAATAAGAATCCAGCCTGGCGACCATCTGAAATAATTAAACGGTTCTCAATATCTATTAATCTATCACAACCTTCAAAGTGAAATTTTGTATGTTGATAGTGGCAATTAACATGAGTAGGATATATGAAAATAGGCTGTATAGTTCTTCACGGAACTAATTGTTTTTAAAATGGAACGTGTTCTACATATTTGCATTAAATTGAAGTTTGATTGTTTTATTCTATTCTTTGATTCTTTATCTTCAATTTGTTGGAAGCAAATATTTGAATTTATCAAAGCGGAAGCAGATAATTTGATTTTGATTCGACTCTGGCTTGGTGTCCATGACTTGTTAGTTTAGTGTGAGTCACAAACACGTAAGAGGCGTTTCGTTAATACATGAAATAATCAAAAGTGCAATAATAGAATTAAAAAGCGAAAGTAGTAAGATTAAGCGACGAATCTGGAACGAGTCGGTAACAAGGTGAACACATCGTAATCATTGAACTACAAATGAAATTACTTCAAAGAAACGCAAACCTCGCCAACAGAAGACGAAGGAAGACACACGATAATCATATGGTTTCGTTCAAACAATACATGGACACCAAGCCATTATGTAGCTCACTAAATTGATATAAAGATCATTGATGTGTAACATCTTTCCACTCGGTTGCTGGATATTTTTGTGGGGCTGATTTTGAAAAATGGGACGGAAGTGGATCAGACAGTAGTGTGTAAGACGCACTGCCAGCTGGCAGGGGTACCATGTGGAATGTTTATCACATACAGATTACTTTGTAACAGCAGAGTATCAAGAAGGCAGTGCTAGAGTAGAAATATCAAGTAGGCACTGAAGAAAAAAAGTCTCGGAATTGTTATGTATTATGAGAGTGTAAAAAATAAGAAGATATTTTGTGTGTTGATGAATGTCACGGATAACGAAAACGGTAACAACTTCAAGGTAGGATAACATGTCAGATGTTACACATCATATGCGACTACTGTAAGGCTCCTAAATTTTTTTATTTCTTTTCATTTTTGTTATCCTGAAATCTTAATTCCCAAGCCAACAATAATTTCCCAGCCTGAAGAATGATTTTGAATACAATTTAGAAAATTTCCAGATGTAATTCCCTATGGGAAAAATTGTAAGTCCACAGGAGGGAAAATATTACTCAGTAGGAGAATAAAAATAAAAAATATGATTTTGAATACAAAATTTTGATTGATTCCAATTCTTCATTTGAGTCCAAATTGGAGATTCTGAGGGACCTGAGCTGGGTCCTTTATTTTCTCACTTACTTTGGAATGTATCCTATAAATCAGTGCATTGCCCAGGAATAGTTCGAGTGGACAATCAGTAATAAAAGGCTTCCAACCTCTCTGGCCTAAATTCACACGAAGACTAGAATAATGTGTGGCATTCTCTTGTAGTGGAAACTGTAAACAATTAGTTTACTGTCAGATTCTTTAAAAAGAAGTTCCGTGACGAACTAAAGAGCCTACTTTTGTTAAAATTAAGATTCATGCCAATGATTATTCTACAATATATGAACCTATCTAGAATAATGACGAAATTAAGTTGGTAATATCGAAATGTCTAATTAGTTCGAAATATACCAGGTATAATGTAGCCTAATAGAGCACTACAGTTGGCAGCCCTGGTGACTGAATATATTCTTAGTTCCAACTCTTAAGGTACAGAATACCAAATTAGGTTGAAGTCCAATGGACGTTACATGCAGTTAGACATTGGATCTATCAGCACGCGTAAAAGCATTTTGGCAACAATGGCAAGCGTGTGCTGGTCAGAAATAATCTGAAATATTATATCTTGTTGTGCCAAGTTTGGATGAAATCCATTTGTTAGTATAGAAGTTACATGTATTTTAAAATTTGATCTATCAGCAGGCATAGAATCATGTTGGCAGCACTGACTTATATAAATTACTCCAAATTAATCTAGAATGTCAGGTGCTATACGTGTGCAAAGTATAGAGCTGTTGGCTTGCATACTTTCTGATGTATTGATATTAGGGTAAACAATATAGTTATTAATAGTTGGCAGCCCTGATTACTCTTATGAATACTTATAGTCATATCTGTTATGTTACACATAGCACATACGAAATTTGATTGAAATCCAATTGATAGTGTAGAAGTTATATGCATTTAAGTATTGGACATATCAGAAGGCTTAAAATTATTTTGGCAACACTGTCATGTATGGCCTCCTGGAAATTAAACTGAAATATTATTATCTACATGTGTGCCAATTTTGGAACAGCTCCCATGTATACCCTCTATGATATCCAGCATGGAGCTCAAATTTCTAGTGCGTTTTTGAGCAGTTGGTAGCACTGACATCATTTTCAAATATGGACTTGAGATATTCATACTAAATTTGGTTTCGATTGCTGCAGCCGTGTCGGAGTTGGAAGGGGGGACACACACACAGACAGACTAACAGACAGACAGAAGGACAGGCAGAGACACATTTTCCCGGATCGATCTCATAAGTCCACTTTTTTCTCATTTTTGCAAAATGTGAAAAGTAGGCTAAAAAATGTTTTAAGATTATTGATTAAACATTTTATTATACACCCTCTGTCTGAAAAGTTCGATGACTGGGTCTATATTACGAACGAATTGTTGGCTTACCTGAAACAGCGGTTACTGTTCTTCGAAGTAATCCCCGTGGAAGGTTGTGCACTTCTTAAAACGACTGAACAAGTCCTGGCTTAGTCTTCCTGAGGAATAGCCTTCAGTTGGGTCGTCAAAACTTTAAATTGAAAGCAAGAGAGAAGCGTAAAGTTATGCAACTTGCCTTGCACACCTGATAGACGGGCGGCAGTGAGAATGGTGCATTTATTCAACCTAACATGCACACCTGTTCGACGGGTGGCAGTGACAAGGGTGAGTGATCCGTGGAATGGAATGGTCCTGAAATCCATCGTCACGGGTGACGAGACCTGGTGCCTGAGGTACAACCACGAAGGCAAGCGTCAAAGTATGGAGTATCGAGGTCCAGGGTCACCGAAAAGCCCTGAAGGGACAGAGGTTTTCGGACATTTCGGACATCCAACGTAATGTGACGACCCAACTGAAGGCTATCCCTCAGGAAGACTATGCCAGGACTTGTACAGCCGTTCTAAGAAGTGCATAACCATCCATAAGGATTACTTCGAAGGATAGTAACGGCTGTTTCAGGTAAGTCAACGATCCGTTCGTAATATAGACCCATTCACCGACTTTTCATACAGTGGATGTGTAATACGCTAAGGGGTATGTTTCACAAAACTCAAGCTCCTAAACTAGAGGGAGTTAGAAGATGTAGTTTGTACCAAAATCTTCCAAACCGTCTCAATAGTACAGGAAAAATATTGCATTTCTTGAAAAGTCAACGGAAATATATTTATTTGTTTATAAAGTGATTTTAAACAAATACTAGTTGAAACCCGTCAAAACATGACGGTCAATAGAAAAATATTTACTGAAGAATTTTCTTATATAGGCCTACTGTACATTTTTTGTACGATTATTTTTTGACTCTATTAAAACTATAAGGGCGTCAAATGATTGCACTCTCAACACTGCAAAATACTGCTGGCCATGACTGAAAAATTGTTGGGGCAAATTGAGGCCTATACGTTCCAGAGTTTCCCCTTGAGCTTTATTGATAGTGATAAAGTATGCCAAATGAATTGGAAAATATTGCCTCTTAAAAGAAAATGATAGTGTTTTATCGGACGGTGTTAAATCAAGTCGAAGGATTAGACCTCTCTGCCTAATTTTAACTGCACCTATTATTTCCATATCCAAGCAATATGGTTGCATTTAGGAGTCCTTGGGAAACGTTCAGATTTCTAAGCAGAATAACGGGTCAAGCGTTTGGAGTATGTGGCGGCCAGTCATTTAGTTCCAAGAAATTCAAGAACTCTGAGAAGTCTAATACAACTGGCCGCAAACCGTCGCTTATAATTTTGGAATATAACGAAGAAATGCGATGATGTGCAATTCCATACATTTTAAAACAATGTGGACCGTGTGCGTGTGGCACAGTAACATTGGCACCAAATGAAACGAAGGACATAGCATTGTACTGCCGATTAGTCTCTCTGAAATTCCTTGAGATATCATCTCCAGTGAAAAATAATTGTTGCAGCCTGTCAAATATTTTATATTTATTCAGATTAATTTTACCATTACAGCAGCAAAGGTCAAAGTAACCAAGTGTAGATTTCTCGCAAGAGATATACAGTGCAGAACAATGTTTACATTTGTTCGTCAAGGACCCTAAACTGTAACGGCATAGTATCTGGAATTGTTTCTGAAATGCCATATTTATGTTAGATTTTAAAAGTGGCTTCGTATTTTTCTCCGATTTCCCACTTTTTTTTTTGCGGCTAGTGTTCCATTTCGTCAAATGGGTTTATTTATAGCAGCATTTCTCCCCAAATTAACGTCATTTTAAATAACACTATAGTGGCCTGCATCAACGCAGCCGCCAAATATTAAATGGCAAATAATAACTTACTTCCATTACCAAAATCAACTGCGTGGTTAGACCCATTGTTATGTACTCTAAACAAATAATCAATAAACAATAATATTCACATATACAATGAAGTTCAGAGACTTCCATTCTCAAGTTGGTTGCAGATGAGAATGCGATGAGACTGATCGCCAATAATACAATCCTTGCAATTTTTGCAATTTGCTTGCAAACGCCACTCAGGATGACGATCTTCATTTTGAAATAAACAGAATGAAATTGCTGTAAATAATCAATTTCCATCACCTGTTGAAAGTACAATACTTTGCATTCCCATGACAGTAAATTATGCAAGGGAGCATAGAATCACTTCGCTACTACTGGAATGAGCATAGCCTCACTTCGCCAGCCACCGTAATGGAGGGAGTTTTAGAATTATATGTTCAGTGCTTGTCAAAGATCGTATTAACACAGGGAAGCCCACTCTTAAGACTACATTCTGAGCTATTGCCCCGGATTCCAGGTTCGATCCCCGCTCTGCACGAAATTTTATTCTGGTCTGAGGATTGGAACGGGGCGCACTCGTGAGGTAAAACTAAGAAGAGCAACGTTTGATTCCCATCTCAACAATCTTGGATTTGGTTTCCGTGGTTTCCCAATTCCACTCCAGGCAAATACCTAACTTAAAGCCTCGGTCGTTAACTCCCCATTCCCCACATTAATTACAAATGCACACATCAACACAGCCATCACATTAACACAGGTTATCAGAGAAAAGTTTACACTCGCACACCAAAATAGACGGGGCTGAGTGACCACGATGTCTGAGTCCATCAAATGAATTATGTTCGCCAATTTGTTAACGCTGATGTATGTTTTTGAACTACTGGATATAAGTTCAATGACTTTTAAATTAATATCATTACATTGTTGTAGCTTGGCAAATATTTTATATTCCAGTAGATCAATTTTACAATCACAACAGTAAAGGCCGAAGTAACCGCGCGTAGATTTTACGCAAGAGAAATACAATGTAGAACGACGTTTACATTTGATCGTCAGAAACCTTACACTGTACTGCATAACATCTGGAATTGTTTCTGAAATGGCCTAATTATATTGGATTTTAAATGTGGCTTCGTATTATTCGATAACACTATAGTGTCTTGCAATATCGGAGGCGCTAAATATTAAATGGCAAAAAATACTTCCATTGCCGAAATCAACTGCGTAGTTAGATTCAGTACTCTAAACAAATAATCATTAAACAATTGCCTTATACAATGAAGTTCAACATGACCGTCCAGAGACTTTCATACTCAAGTTGGTTGGTGAGGAGAATGCGATGAGACTGAACGCTTAAAATAAATTCCTTATAATTGTTCCTGCCAGCGAAATTTTTTGCAATAGCTTGAAAACGCAGCTCAGAATCACGTTCTTCATTTTGATATAAACAGTACAAAACAGTTCTAAATAAGCTATTTCCATCACCTGTTATAGTTTATGGCAGTACATTTTGCAGGGGAACATAGAATCACTTCGCCAACTACTGGAATGAGCATAGGTCTAAACTCAATACTCACTTCGGCAGTCACCCTAATGGAGGCAGTTTTAGAATTCTATGTCCCGTGCATGTCAAAAATCGTATTAACACATGGAAGCCCACCCATTCTTGGCTATCGCCTCGGAGACCCGTGTTACATTTCCTGCTCTGCCAAGAAATTTAATTCTGGTCTGAGGGCAAAAACGGGGTACATTCAGTCTCTTGAGGTTTAACTAAGAAGAGGAAGGTTTGATTCCCACCTCGACAATCTTGGATGTGGTTTTCTGTGGTTTCCCACTTCCACTCAAGACAAATACCGGGATGGTTCCAAACTTAAGGCCTCGGCCGTCACCTTGCCATTTCCCACCTTAATTACAAATACACACAGTAATGCAGCCATCACAATAACACAGGTTATCAGAGGAAATTTTACACGTACACACCAAAGTACACGGGGCTAAGTGACCACGATGTCGGAGCCCTTCAAACGAATTATGTTTGCCAAGTGTCTCTCGTGGCGAAAGCAATTGTGGACACGCGCCAGGGCCTGGAAAACTACCTTTTCTCTAATAATTTAAGAGTATATCGACGATGCATAATTATAACTTTTAGTCTAGGATGCTACCAACTTGACCGCCGAAGCATTGGGAAGAAATTGCAATATTAAGGTACATAAACAACATAGCCTACACACTCAACTTTCAGTAAATGTTCTTCAACGTTTCCCTTCTTAAAAATTCCCCTCCTTTATAATTCTCCCTCACGTGAAAACGCGCGATGTCTTGTGTTTTAAATATATCGATGCAATGGTGCTGCCATCTGTTAGTTACTGGAACTATATGGGCGAGTTACTGCCATCTGTTGTCAGTTACTGGAACTGATGGCAGATATTAGCTCTTTTGACCACATGCTGTAATGCAAAGGCAAAACGGAAATAAAACGTATTGAGAGGGAATGTAGAAATATGTATCTTTAACTGACATAAAACCTTACTAATACTCCTTGATAAAACAATATTTCAGTAGTAAAAAAATAAAAATACTGGCGGGAACTGGGATCGAACCAGTGATTCTTGGATCCACAGTCAATCGCCTTAACCAAATAGCTATTCACGCACTCTCGTCCAGCCGCAGACGCAACCATTTAGTATCTTCAAAAGCCGGTATCTGAAGAAAATAATCCAATTCATTATCAATAAAATCAATATTGCAAATTCGTATATGTTCATACTGTTATTATATTTTATTGTCAGAACTTGGTTAATGTATGTTTTCAATTACATGGAAGCTTATTAAATAACTTACATTTAAATGGACTTCTCACCGCCATTTTGTCATGAGCCCAGGCAGATTGTGCGCATGCGTGAGGGGAAAGAATTCTGCTATTTTCTATATTTATTTAAAAATATACCGTAATATATTATTTTATTTTATAGACACTCTGCAAATCTACAGGCCAAGAGCTTACGTTAGAGTGCTCTACGAAGTAAATCGGTTCTGTCGTTCTCTCAATCTCGTGGTAACAAAAATCGCCTTAGTGTTTTAAATATATAGATACAAGACGATAGCCCCTGGCAGAACTGTGCCACGTACAGTCGCATAGCACTAACGCCAGGCGGGTAGTCTGTACACATGGGGCACACACAACCCATTATGCGAGCGTTCTCGCACGGATCCAGTAGTTTGTAATAATGTCATCGCCTTGCAGAACATTTCAACTGTATTAAGTCACAAACGGTACAAAGTGAACGTTGGAACACTACTATCGAGTCTGATAATTTGCACTCCTCTGTAGAACTGTGAATTGCATGACTGCCGAGGGAAGCATATCGTGGTGTTCACGAAGTTCACAGACTCATGGATCGCTTGAAGTTGTATTCTCTCTCTCATCCGCGACCAAACGATGGTTCAGTTGTGTCCTGTGCTGTTCCCTCGCTGTTCATTGGTTCACTTATATCCAATGCCTTTTATAATGTAACAGTGAGTCATTTCGTCTTAAAGAGAGCTATGAAGCCGTTTCTCAGTGTTCCCATCTTGACAATTGATAGTCCGTCAACCCCAATTTCTGGCAGATCTGAAAACATTAACTGAATAAAACTACATGTGATTAAATATATCTGTATTTGTTATGGACTACAGAAGAGGGAGCATCATCAAATCATAGATGACAAGAACGTGAAGGCAGCATCTAGGAATTCACAAGATGGGAGAAGAGTTTCGGAATGCGGAAATTGTATATTTGGACCTGTTGATGCTCACTTCACGAGCGAAACGTTTCATCCGTTTTAATGGTATAGTAATAGTTTAACGAAGAGCGGCTTCGGTGGCGTAGTGGGTAGCATGCTGAGCTTCTATGCCCAAGATAGCGGGTTCAAACCCGGCCAAAGTCGTCAGATTTTTAAGAGCGTTAAAAATCACTCAGTATGCCTTCCTTTGGAGGGGAAGTAAAGCCGGCGGTCCCCTGTCATAGATTTATGGCATGTTAAAGAACCTTCCACTAATTACTCCTGTGTGAAGCTAAATTGTATAGGTTAAGAATGTAAACAACGCTCTTAGGATCCTACGTTCATTGCCAAGAGCCGTCTGTGGTGGCGTCTAGTAGCTAAGTTCTCAACTAGGCCTAGTAGTCGTTGACGGTGGCGTTTGGCGGCAAAAGTAGGAACTATTTGAGAAATTCAAGGTTGCAGTCCTCACTTGAATTTAAAAAAAACAGATACACACACAAATACAGCCATCACAAATAACACCGGTTATCAGACAGATTCTACACACACCCAAAGTACACGGGGCTACATGACCGCGTTGTCGCAGCCCCTAAACTGAGGAACCAACAAACCAACCAAGTTTAACGAAGGCAATTTGAAGAAAATTCAAAGTAGGAGTAAAGAATCAATGAGAAATAATTTCAACTCTGAGATTTGCCGATGACATTGTCATCTTGGCCGACACGCCTGAGGATTTGAATGAGTTTTTGAATGGTATGGACTCTGTCTTGAGGAAAGAATTCACGACGAAAATTAATAAATGTAAAACCAAAATATTGGAATGCAGTCGAAATAATTCAGAAACCTCTATGGACGTCGAACAGGCAGGTTAGTACTTAAGGGAAGTAGGAGACTTCTGTTAATTAGGAAGCAAAGTAACCAGTGATGGACGAAGCAAAGAGGGTATAAAAAGTAGGCTATCACAGGCTGGGAAAGCATTTCTATAGAGAAGGAATCTGTTGACATTGAATATAGATTTAGGTATTAGGAAGTCATTTTTGAAAGCCTTTGTCTGGAGCGCGGCGCTCTATGGAAGTGAAACTTGGACTATTGGTGCAGCAGAAAAGAGGAGAATTGAAGCGTTTGAAATGTGGTGTTACAGGAGAATGATGAAGATCAGATGGGTAGATAGGGTAACAAACGAAGAGGTATTAAGACGAGTGGGAGAGGAGAGATGTTCCTGGCGACTGCTAATGAAGAGAAGAGATAGGTTGGTAGGACACATACTAAGACATGCAGGACAGCAAGCTTAGTAATGGAAGGAAGGGTTGAGGACAAGAACTGTAGGGGTAGACCAGAATTAGTATATGTTAAACAGATTGCCTCGGATGTAGGGTGTGGTAGCTATGTAGAGATGATACGATTAGCTCAGGACAGGGAAGCCCGAAAGACTGAAACCCTAAACAAAAAGCAATAGTATAATGCTGCGAATATATCTTAATTTCCTTAAAAGTAGTCGAACGGTCTCAGCCGCGATTTTGTTCCTCTGAGGCCTCCATTGAAGTGGTGTCTGGTTTGTCGCATTCTGCTGACGGGTCGCGATAGTCTGTTGTTCTGCAGAGTTTAATAACACGTTCCTCGCTAGCGTTGTTGGCTGTCACCCGGAGGGTGCGGGTTTGATTCCCCACTCTGGTGTGAGGGCTGGAACAGTCTGCTCCCCACTTCTACTCCAAGGCGAATGCTGGGATGGCTCCTAACTGACGGCCACGGCCGCCTCCTTCCCAATCCTATTCCCAATTCACACATTAGTACAGCCACCACTACGACGTCTTACAAATTCCACACACACCCAAGTACACGGGGTTTATGACCTGAATATCGCAGCCATTTAAAATAAGCTACAGGAACAAAGCTTATGTTAACGATGTGAAGATTAGCAACCCTGAGTAACATTATAATTGCAAGTCTGCAAACATGGTGACTTTCAACCAAGGGTGGCTACCCTGATAACTCTCCACGTGCTCAGTGATCGTAACTCCCCGGAAGCACGTGGGTCGAGTCCCACTAGCACCTAGTTTCCTCACAGAGACTCATTGAAGTGGAGATCGAGGTCATCTGCCCCTGAAAGATGATTGTGTTTGTTTTCTAAACAATAGCTCGAGCCCCCCAGGGCCTCACATATAGTGGGACGTGGGTTGGCAACCACGGGACCCCAGCTGAGTCCGGCATTGCTTCCACTTATTTGTGCCGGGTTCCTCTCTGTTATCTTTCCTGTCGACCTCCATTGGTCAACTTTTGTTCTTTTCCGACCCCGACGGTATTAGGGTATCCGAGGCCTAGGTAGTCTCTCACTTTCCCGCCTTAATTGGCCCTTGTCTCATCTTTGCTGATCCCTCATTCTTTGGCGGGGACAGACCTCTTGTTTTCCTTTCATTGTATTTCCTGCCTTCTGCTCAAGACCCTCAAGGAGGCAGGGTGTGTGTAGCCCCACCACTTCTGGTGCACCCTGGATAGTGCTACACCCTCAGGGGCTCAAAGTACCTCCTGCGTTCTGCTCAAGGCCCTCAAGGAGGCAGGGTGTGTGTAGCTCCACCACTTCTGGTGCACCCTGGATAGTGCTACACCCTCAGGGGCTCACAGTATCTCCTACCTTCTGCTCAAGGCCCTCAAAGAGGCAGGGTGAGTGTAGCTCCACCACTTCTGGTGCACCCTGGATAGTGCTACACCCTCAGGGGCTCACAGTATCTCCTGCCTTCTGCTCAAGGCCCTCAAGGAGGCAGGGTGTGTGTAGCCCCACCACTTCTGGTGCACTCTGGATAGTGCTACACCCTCAGGGGCTCACAGTATCTCCTGCCTTCTGCTCAAGGCCCTCAAGCAGGCAGGGTGTATGTAGCCCCACCACTTCTGGTGCACCCTGGATAGTGCTACACCCTCAGGGGCTCATAGTATCTCCTGCGTTCTGCTCAAGGCCCTCAAGGAGGCAGGGTGTGTGTAGCCCCACCACTTCTGGTGCACCCTGGATAGTGCTACACCCTCAGGGGCTCACAGTATCTCCTACCTTCTGCTCAAGGCCCTCAAAGAGGCAGGGTGAGTGTAGCTCCACCACTTCTGGTGCACCCTGGATAGTGCTACACCCTCAGGGGCTCACAGTATCTCCTGTCTTCTGCTCAAGGCCCTCAAGGAGGCAGGGTGTGTGTAGCCCCACCACTTCTGGTGCACTCTGGATAGTGCTACACCCTCAGGGGCTCACAGTATCTCCTGCCTTCTGCTCAAGGCCCTCAAGCAGGCAGGGTGTATGTAGCCCCACCACTTCTGGTGCACCCTGGATAGTGCTACACCCTCAGGGGCTCATAGTATCTCCTGCGTTCTGCTCAAGGCCCTCAAGGAGGCAGGGTGTGTGTAGCCCCACCACTTCTGGTGCACCCTGGATAGTGCTACACCCTCAGGGGCTCACAGTATCTCCTACCTTCTGCTCAAGGCCCTCAAAGAGGCAGGGTGAGTGTAGCTCCACCACTTCTGGTGCACCCTGGATAGTGCTACACCCTCAGGGGCTCACAGTATCTCCTGTCTTCTGCTCAAGGCCCTCAAGGAGGCAGGGTGTGTGTAGCCCCACCACTTCTGGTGCACTCTGGATAGTGCTACACCCTCAGGGGCTCACAGTATCTCCTGCCTTCTGCTCAAGGCCCTCAAGGAGGCAGGGTGTGTGTGTAGCCCCACCACTTCTGGTGCACCCTGGATTGTGCTACACACTGGGGGGCTCACAGTATCTCCTGCGTTCTGCTCATGGCCCTCAAGGAGGCAGGGTGTGTGTAGCCCCACCACTTCTGATGCACTCTGGATAGTGCTACACCCTCAGGGGCTCACAGTATCTCCTGCGTTCTGCTCAAGGCCCTCAAGGAGGCAGGGTGTGTGTAGCCTCACCACTTCTGGTGCACCCTGGATAGTGCTACACCCTCAGGGGCTCACAGTATCTCCTGCCTTCTGCTCAAGGCCCTCAAGGAGGCAGGGTGTATGTAGCCTCACCACTTCTGGTGCACTCTGGATAGTGCTATACCCTCAGGGGCTCACAGAATCTCCTGCCTTCTGCTCAAGGCCCTCAAGGAGGCAGGGTGTATATAGCCTCACCACTTCTGGTGCACCCTGGATAGTGCTACACCCTCAGGGGCTCACAGTATCTCCTGCCTTCTGCTCAAGGCACTCAAGGAGGCAGGGTGTGTGTAGCCCCACCACTTATGGTGCACCCTGGATTGTACTACACCCTCAGGGACTCACATCAGGTGAGTTGAGCGTTGGTGACCCCGAGAAATTCCTGAGCTGGGTCAGGTTTTTCTCCTTCTTCCATTGCCTTTGGGGTGGTCCCTCTCCTCTTTACCTTTCCTATCTTCCTTTCCTGGTTCTCCATTCTTCCAGTCCCCTAATTCTCATCGTCGATGGTTTAGAGCAGGGGTCTCCAAACTACGGCCCGGGGGCCACATCCGGCCCGCGGACAGATTTTGTCCGGCCCGCGGAGAGCTAGCATACTTGAAAACTCCTTTTAGAGAACATATTTTTTTATAGCAAATTAAATTTAGTTTACTGAAGTATTCTAATTTTATGTTGAATAATTATTAATATGACACCTACATTGATATGGTCATGGGCTAACTACTCATAACATTGTTGTAGGCTTATTTTTATTGTTTTTGTGATAAGTTGGATAAAGAAACACAGAATTGTAATGAGTAAAGACATGTATAACATGCAGACATATGAAATACTAATGAGATTTATGTAATTGAGATTTTCCACTGACAATATTTTGTAGTTGTGGACTAATTTTACTTGTACCAATTATTAAAAGAGATTTAAGATGCTCATCAGTTAATTTAGATCTGTAAACATTTTTTGTGTACTTCATTTTGGAGAAGGTCTTCTCACAAAAATAAGTAGTACCAAAACAGAAAACAGCCCACGAGCAAATTTATGCAAATTATCAAATTGTGTCAGTGGAAGACTCTTATAAAATTCCAACAAAGATGAGTTTTGATATTTGTTCTTAATTATATCACTGCACTGTAGTTCAATCATTTCCATTTGAAGTTCCGGGGCTAGGGTTTCAATGTCAGTATCAAAAGGATCCTGAAAAATCTTAATTTGATTCGCAAAGGCATCGAAGTCCGAGAAACAAGTATCAAAATTTATTTTCAAAGGACTCAAAGTTTCGATTGCAAAATCGATAGGAAACTCAGTATCAGTGGTGTGGCTGAATATTTCACATGTTTTAAAATGTGAAAAACATTTACTTCGTAGCTGTGATTGAAACAGTATCAATTTCTTCCGGAATGATTTGATATTAGTGTATAAATCAGGAAGATACTGGTTTTCTCCTTGCAATCTCAAATTCAGTTCGTTCACATGTTTTGTCAAATCAACATAGAATGCTAACTTCCACGGCCATGCGTTGTTTTGTAATTCAGTAAGAGGGCGATGCTTTTCATTCAAAAAAATTTCGATCACTGCTCGAAGTTCAAAAAAGCGCTGAAGGACTTTCCCACAACTAAGCCAACGTACGGCAGTATGATAAGGTAAGTCATTTTCTCCAATCTCTTCAATAAATTGTCGGAATTGTCGGTGATTCAGCCCAAAAGATCTCATAAAATTAACAGTTGATATGACTGGTTTCAGAACTTCAGACATATCCAAACATCTTCCGCACAAAGACTGCTGATGAATGATAAAATGTAAGACTAATGGTTTTGAACCACCGTCATTTTCTACAGCCTTTGACACAAGAGCGACCACTCCTTTATCTTTCCCACTCATGTTTTTGCCTCCATCAGTTGTAATACATTTCAATCTTTTCCATCGAAGGTTCTTTTGATTAATGGCCATTTCAACTCCTTTAAAAATATCTGTACCAGTAGTTGTGCCATGAATACTATACATATCAAGAAGCTCTTCATGCACTTCATAGCTTTTATCTACTCCTCGAATATAAATCAACACCTGAGCAGTATCTGACACATCCGTTGACTCATCCAAGGCCAAAGAAAACCACTCAACATCTCCATTATTGTCGAACAGTTGAGAGGATATATTTTCAGCGATGTTTTCTACCCTTCGAGCCACAGTGTTTGCTGACATACTGACAGTTTTTAATAAATTTACCTTTTCAGGGCACATTTCTTCGGCTGCTGCAATTATGCATTCTTTGATCATTTCTCCATCGGTGAATGGTTTACCACGTTTTGCAATTTCAAGAGCCACACGAAAGCTGGCACGAGTTGCAGCCTCTTGTTCGGTTTTGAGTTTTGTAAATGAAGATTGCTGCGATTTCAATCCGCGCTTCATAGCTTCGAATTTTTCTGTCCGCAAACTTCCTGTATATTTTGAGTAATTTTGAAAATGTTTTGTTTCATAATGACGTTTAATGTTATATTCCTTGAGAACGGCTAAGCTTTCATTGCAAATCAAACATAGCGCCTTGTTACTGGACTCAATTACGAAATACTGAATGTTCCACTCATCTTTGAATTTTCTGCATTCACTATCAATTTTTCGCTTCTTTTCCATACTACTAAATCACACACAAAAGCAACAATTCAAATCAAAATACTGTTACAAAGATGTCTTAAACTTAAACACGCACAAACACGTTTTAAGGAGGTACGCACTATTTTATTTCACAACAGTGTCATAGGAACTGACTTGTGGTTGCGCAACTAGCCTTCTTATATATTCCAATTACTGCCATCTAGAAGTGAGTGGAAGACACCTGAACTCTCTCGAACCAACGAGATTACTCTGTTCGTGCTATTAGCGCCATCTTTTAGCGATAGAAGGTACTACCTATTTCCGCTTGTGTCCACCAGATGTCGTGCCACGTTACTCCTCATGGTTCGTACTCCATGACTAATCTAGAAATTACAGATAATGACAGGAAAATTAATAATATGCAGTGTTGCCGTTTTGCGGACTTTAGTCCGATTTGCAGCCTTTTTTCAACGTTGCGTACTTTTTCGGACTTTTTTTACATCAGTGGACTATTTCACTTTTTACCACCGGCAACAATGATAATATGGTTTTGGCCCTCGGAACTTACTGGAGTAATCAGTATGGCCCTAAGGCTGGAAAGTTTGGAGACCCCTGGTTTAGAGCATTTCCATTCCTCCTGTCTTTTGTTTCCCTTATCTTTATTTTTGTTTTCCATTTTCCCAACGACTCGCGTTACTTGTGCCCATCATTATTGACGACCTTCCTTGTCCAAAGGGGTGAGATGGCTCCTAGGTTATTCGGGTTTGATTCCCGGTTATTGCATGTGAGATTTTCGAAGTGGTACGGATTCCCTGACAAAAGAGCTTCTGTGGTAATGATCGCGATATTCTTTCCCCTTGGTCGACTCCTGTATTCACTGACTTTATTAGGGTTTGCGATGTCTTGAGTGGTCCCTGAAAGAGATCCCGAAGTACTGGTGCACCCGGGAAAAAGCTGCACCCTCAACGGTGAATGATTCTTGAGTTGGAACCTTTCTCCATTTTCCTATTGATTTTGGGGGTGGACTCTCTACTATTTTCCATCTGCTGTACCCCTGTATTCTGCACATATAATTAGCAATGCTTTGAATAAATCACTTCCTTCTAAATCCCTCAAATCATTGTGTGTTGGCAATTTGCTTCTATTTTAGTAGATAAGTTAGTGGCAATTGTCATTATCAAAGACTGATAACCTCAGCACCTCTGCTTGCGTCTAAGAGGAGGACGAGGAGAGAGCGACAAGCGACGAGCTCGGTTGGGCTGCGGGGGTGAAACTGTATAAATGAGCAATGAAGGGGTGCGGATGTGAGGGGGAATTACTGCGCGCCTGCGAATAGGCCACTTCTCTTGCAGTACACCCCTCACAATGCAACGAAACAACAAATTCAGGTAATTTATGACGAAACCATAAAACGACGAATATACAGTAATTCGTGTGTAATTAAATACGCATTTTCTTTTACGTGACTGTGAATTCGCGTGCATGAGCCAGAACATCTCGTCCTAGCAGAACATTTCACTTCTAAACCCATCGAGAATTAATTGAGGATTGAACCCGGAGGTAAGTAGCTTTACCGATCACCATCAAGCACAATTACCATAGCTTACTTATTTATTAATTCATTTATGTATTTAATTATTAATGTTGAGGTAAATATTAGTGCAGTCGGGATACCCAGGTGTGCAGTCAGCTGTTAGCATTGCCTACATCGATGGACAGACAGAGAGTAAATGGCGCCCCACTGCCACATTGTTATCCTATTGGAAGCCAATTTTCAGTGTTGATTGACTAAAAAACAATAAATTCTGATGCCTCAAGATAGCGCTCTCATATGACAATCCGTTAGTGTAGATGTTAAACCAAGCTCTTTGTTACGTGTTGTTTGTTCATCTGTGCGTACTAGGTCAGTAGCGTCATCTATAAATTGCTATAAGAACACAAGCTCTTAGTTACGTGTTGTTGAACGCTGATGAGTGTAAACACGAGTTAGTGTGAGGAGAAGGAAGAGGTTGAGAGCGTTTCCCTAACCACCCCCACTGTATAATTTATGTCCCCACCTATAGCTTGCGATGTTGTTATTTAAACAAAAGTTTCACTCCCCAGCCATTATAACATGGCGTCACGTTTCACCAGCAATATAACGTACTATGTCGACTTTCTTTTAGCCTGATTGTGTAAGTTGAACTTTGTGAGCTCGTGTTATTTATGCTGTAGCGATGCTAAACAAGCAACTGCGCGGCGCCAGCTGTGAGAAATGTCCAGAATGACACGTGGCTTCACATTGCTAGCGGCTTCCAGTCATACAAATATGCTCCTACAGCAGCTGCTTTATCAACGACAAGGAACCTGGAATGTCAAAGGACAAAGGTTTGAGTCATTACGCTAGCAGAGATCTCTCCAGGTGGATGCAGGTTTGATTGATTGAGTGTTTATTTAAGGTGATGATGATGATGTTAATTGTTGTTTTAAGGGGCCTAACATCTAATGGTTAGGGTGATAGTCAAATGTAACCTACAACTACTCCCTTACAAACTAGAAGAGGAAATGGGGGAACAAAACGGAGAACAATGTAAATAAAAAAACAGAAGGAAAGGAAATGCACTCAATCCCCAAATAATGAGAATTGAGGGACTTGGAAGGAAGGGGAGCCACGAAAGGCAGAGCGGAAAGAGGAGAGGGCCCGCCGCAAAGGCAATGGAGAAAGAGCAAACCGGACGCAGCTCAGGAAGCCCTCGGGGTGACCAATTCCCGAACTCACCAGTCGTGAGCCCTTGAGGGTGTTGCACTATCCAGGGTGCACCAGAAGTTGTGGGGCTATACAACCCCTGCCTCCTTGAGGGCCTTGAGCAGAAGGCAGGTGATATGAAGAAAAGAGGTCTGACCCCTGGAAGAATGAGGGATCAGAAAAGATGAAATAAAGGCCAATTAAGGCGGGAAAGTGAAACACTCCCTGGGCCTCGGATACCCTAATACCGTCGGTGTCGGAAAAGAACAAGTGTTGACCAAGGGAGGTCGATAGGATAGATGAGTGAGAGGAGCCCAGCACAAGTAAGTGGAAGTAATGGCGAACTCAGCTGGGGCCTCATGGTCGCCACCCAAGTCCCACTAGTTGTGAGCCCCTGGGGGAGTTTATTTAAGGATTGCATGGCCTACATTAGACATATTATTATTTATTTATCGTATGACTTTTAGTGCCGGGAGTGTCCGAGGACATGTTCGACTCGCCTGAGTCTGTAGCTGCTTCCAGCGGACACCCATGGGGTGAGCTACAAGTTCCGTTCAATTTCAAGTAGTTTCAACTTTCGCTACCAGATATCAATGATACCTAGTGGTGAACGTTGGAACATTGATAGAGCGTTCTGACGAAATCTAACCTAACAATTTACCTTCACACAAGTTTAGTCTGTGGAAGGATCCTTTACATGCCATAAATCTATGACATGGGACCGCCGGCTTTACTTCCCCTCCGAAGGAAGGCATACTGAAGGATTTTAACGCTCTTAAAAAATCCTACGACTTCGGCCGGGTTTGAACCCGCGACCTTGGGCACAGCAGTTCAGCATGCTACCGACTACGCCACCGATGCCGCCACTTAAAGTAGGGTACCATTTAATTTACATAATCCGACCCCTTACAAGAGAAATACAGCGTGATCTACAACAATTAAACTTAACAGTGCATTTCTTACCATGATGCAGCCCCCCTAATGCACTGGCAAGGAGTCTGCTAAGCGATGAGAATCTATTAGGTCGACCACGAATACGGGGAAATGGTAGGAACAAGTTTATTCATAGTTACAATTGCTCTAGTCAGTAGGTTTGCCCGTTTAATTTGAGCAACTGAAGCTGAATGAAGCTCATCTCTGCGTGCATCAAGGATGAATCCAACGCAGGCATTCTGTGTTCCTTTAATCTTGATGTTAACCCCTGAGAACCGGCATGAAGAAATATAACACGAGGACACGCGCCGGGTCATTTTGACCCACAGTGTGTCGCTCTCTTTTGTCGTAGTCGTACGGATTATAATGGAGTATTTTTAGCCTGTTTTCAATTTTGAAAAAATAGGCTTATGAGATAACCTTTTGTCCGTGTGTGTGTGCGTGTGTGCGTGTGTGTGTGTGTGTGTGTGAGGTGTGTTTGGGTCCCCCTCTAATAAAATCTAAACGGCTGGAGTGATTTCAATGAAACTCGGTAAGTTCACTATTCCGGGCGACCCCGACCGTGCCCTTCAAATTTTGTTACGTCTCACCAATCCCACATGGTGGCTGTGCGAAATATTTCACCACCATTCAATATCTCCGAAACTATTCCCGATATCATCCTGGAATTTATTACGGTGATAAAGGGAACTACTAGAAGGTCACCTAAGTAACTTTTGAAAAACTGGTAACTACAAAACCAACATGGCGGCCACACGAATTTGCGACTTTAAAATAGACGTTTCTCGCGATTTAACCAACCAAACGCAATAAAACATGGTACAGTATATGTTTATACACATTGTAATGCACCGACATCTAACTTGGTTCAATTGTTTACATAACCACGAGGATGTGCGAAATATTTCACCGGCATTCTATATCTCTGAAACTATTAGCGGTATCACCCTGAAATTTTGTACGGAGGTAAAGGGCACTACTGGAAGTTCATCTATAAGACTTTCAAAAACCTGTTAACTACAAAACGAACATGACGGCCAGGCGAATTTGAAAAATTTTAAACAGACCTTTTTCGCGATTTAATGTTCCAAACGCAATGAAATCTGGTACAGGAAATGTTTATACACATTGTAATGCACTGGTATCTAATTTAGTTCAATTGTTTACATAACCTCAAGATGGCGGCTTCCGAATTTCGAAAATTAAATTTTTATTTCTTGTTTCGTATGCATGCGATCGAAGTGAAAGTTTGAATAATAAACCTACGCAATAATTTTCCTTTAATGGTACATGATTCTATGGCCTATACATTTAACAAACCAACATGGCGACCATCCAAAATATTTAGATGGCTCTGAATATCTACGAATCTATTATAGCAATCAAACTGAATTTTTAATGTTCATAGGGGCTGTAAACATAAGTTCACCTATAGGACTTTAAATAACCTGGTGGTCACAAATCTAACATGGCGGCGACGCGAAGTATAAATATTCACATGAACGTTTCTCGCAATTTAACCATCCGAGTGCAGTGAAACTTGGTACAGTAAATCGTTATACGAATGTTAATCCACTGGCATCTAATTTATTTCAATTGTTTCCATAACCACAAGATGGCAGCTGTGCGAAATTTTAAAACCTCCTTGTTACTTCTTGTGTCCTAATCATGCGATTGAAATTTGAATGCTACACGTACACAATAATCTTCATGTAACAGTACAGAACTTTTGGACCTACATATATAAAATCCAACATGGCGACCATCCGAAATATTTAGTCGGATTTCAATATCTACGAATCTATTTCAGCAATCAAACTGAAATTGTGTATGTTGATAGTGGCAGTTAACATAAGTAGGATATATGAAAATAGGCTGTATATATTTCCTCACGGAACTACTTGTTACACCTGGTGTCTTCCTATGAACTATTACCAATAGGTTTACTTATATTTATATTTTTCAGATTTAACATGCAGAATAATGACAATAGTTTTCCTAACAGGCCTTAATAGTGGTGGCAAAGCAGTCATCTCAATTTTTCTTAACAAAGGTGCTGATGATCAAGGTGTCCCTAGACCCTAACCATGGATCAACAAGAACGTGAGTTATGTGATTGTGCTGCACCAAAATAGATGGATTTTCCCCCTCATTTTTTGACTACTTTTCTCATTTAGCAAAAATGAAGAAAAAGTAGACTTATGAGATCCATCCGAGAAAATGTGTGCGTCTGTCTGTCTGTCTGTCTGTGTGTGTGCCCCCCTATCAACTCCTAAACAGATGCAACTATCGAAACCAAATTTGTTAAGAGTAAAGATCTATACCGGAATATCTCACGGCCATATTAGAAATTGGCGTCAGTGCTACCAACTGCTGAAAAATCGCAATTGTAATTTGAGCTCTATGTTGGATATCTCAGAAGTTATGCATGCGAACTATTAAAAAATTGGCACACATAGAGATAATCACATTACAGATTAATTTTCAGAAGTCCATACATGCCAGTGTTGCCAACATGATTCTAAGCATGCTGATAAGTCCAATTTCTAAATGCATGTAACTTCTATACTATCGATTGAATTTCAATCAAATTTCGTATGTACTATGTGTACTACAGTAGATATGACTGTGCGCATTCTACAGAGCCACTAGGGCTGCCAACTGTCAATAAATGCTCTCTCTATGTTTGAACCCTAATATCAATATATCAGAAAGTATGCAAGCCAACAGCTCTAAACTTTGCATACGTATAGTACCTGATATTCTATCTTAGTTTGGTGTAACTTATATACATCAGTGCTGCCAACACCATTCTAAAGCTGCTGATAGGTCCAGTTTTTAAATGCATATAACTTCTATACTAACTAATGGATTTCAACCACATTTCGTATGTGCTTTGTGTACCATAACAGTTATGATTATCCGTATTTTGTAAGACCTAACAGTGCTACCAACTGTTAATACATGCTCTCTCTATTTGTTTAATCCTAATATCAATATATCAGAAAGTATGCAAGCCATCAGCTCTAAACTTTGCATACATATAGTTCCTGACATTGTACATTAATTTGGGACAACGAATATACCTCAGTGCTGCCAACATGATTCTAAGCTTCCTGATAGTTTCAATTTTTATTAATTACATGTATCTTCTATACTAACGAATGGATTTTATCCAAAATTGGCACTATAATATATCGTGAAATTTCAGATTAATTCTGAGCATCACATACATGACATTGTTCTCATTATCAAACAGCATGTAACGCCCGTACTATCCATTAGAGTTCAACCAAATTTCGTATGTGCATTCTATATATTAAGAGGTGGTAAGACTAAGAATATATTCAGAGTCACCAGGGCTGCCAACTGTAGTAAGTTAGTCTATTAGGCTGCAATATTTCAGATGTATTTCAAACTGCAGTAGTTAGAAATGTTAGTATTACCAACTTGATTTCGTCATTTTCATAGATAGGTCAATATAGATTGTCATGAATCTTACATTTTAAGAGAAGTAGGCTCTTTAGTTCGTTATTTATCCCGTTTACAGTTAGAGGTACATCGCATCCCATGATAACTCCGTAGTTAAGCAACATTGGGCGCAGTCAGAACTTGGATGGTGTGCCGGTTCTAGGCACTGCGCGCTGTTGGCCAACATAAGGAGGAGCGGAAAGGCCCTGGCCACCCTACCACAAGTAAACTCCGGCTGGGGGTAGCCTCTTCGGAGGCTCCGACCTGCTTTCGGGCAAAACACCAATTATTTTTACAGTAAAAAGGGTGAGGTTATATCGGCCACCAATTAACGAGGTTTCACTGTGACTAGTATTTACTGTACGAGAAGAGTTTGCGGCGCACGCGCAGAAGATAACACTTCCGTTTCGTTGTGAACGTGAGCGCGCGAAACATTAAAAAAAGAAAACATTCGTTGGTCACATTTCGTCCGTCAAATCCGAAGTCCGTTGAATCGAGGTCCGGTATATCGAGGCTTTACTTGTACTTTGGCCTTGCATGTTGGCTCTTATCAGTGTTCTAGAAAACATTTTAACTTTATTGTGTGAAACTTAACAATATTCCTAACTTTGTGACGTATCTTGTGTCGGGTTTCGCCTAGGACACCAAGCTGGCTCATCAGCGGGCTCTTGGTGCCCCCGCTCGGACCCCTACAGGAGTAGCGAACAGCGCGCTACCTCTTGAGCCAGCTTGGTGTCCTAGGCTAAACAAACAAGCCACAAACCTGGAAATATTGCTGAGTTTTAATTGACTGGCCGTGAAAGCCAATATACCATCTTTATTGTGTGAGTTGTTCAAACATTACTTACAAATACGTTCTGTGCAATAAAATACGCGATTAAAGCGGACAATAAAATATTATTTATGTTATAGTGCATCGTGTAACAGTGATCCATCGCAGAATTAGTGCAACGCATACATGGTAATTAGAATAAGGGTCACCGTGACCCTGCTGTGCAGATATATATAGCGTTTGGCTTTTAGTGCCGGGAGTGTCCGAGGACATGTTCGGCTCGACAGACTTTGTAGCTACTTCTATGCGGACACCCATGGGGTGAGCTACATGCACAGTCGCGTGTGGAGTGTTGTCTGGGGAGGAAAGTGTGAATGTAATGACGAGGAGTTGGAAGGTAGCGGCTGTGGCCTATAATTAGGGTCAAACCCCTGCATTTGTCTGGAAGGAAGATGGGAAACCACAGAAGACTATCTACAAGATTGTCGGCGGGATGATTCGAACCTTCTCGCCCCCCGGATGTGAGGGACTGCCTGTAGCCACGACGTAACGACCACGGCTAACTCACCTGGTGGTGTGCAGATTACAACCCTACCGGTATGCAGACGGAGGGTTTATCAAATATTCAGATGATTTGTGCAGTCCTAGTATATAGGCTAAGTAGTGACTGGTTCGAGGGAGGGTTATAAAGGGATATAGGCTCTCTCCCAATCCTACTTCCCCTGGGTACGCTCCTGTTTTAACCAACAAGATGCATGCGCCCAATGAACTAAATACACCCCTGTTCAAAGAGCGTAATGCTGCTTCTACTAGTAACAGAATCCTTGAAGTGTCCGTCAACACCGGTTTCAATTACGTTTTTATAAACAGAAGGAAATGCTGGGTTTGGTGCTAAAGGCCCAGAAACTGTAACCACGAGCCAAGAGCTCGCTGAATGAAGGCGTTAGAACTTAATAAACGTGATGCTACAGCCGGAGGGAGACAAGAAACTAAGGCGATTAGAGGCTCTCACTGGGGAGAGAGTGGCCCGTCCAGGAATCGTTAATAGAGGACTTTAACCAGACATTTGTCATGCTCGTAGGTACGTGTCTCCAGTGTAGCACTGTATTCTAGATATGACGACTCGATGAGATTAATCGTAAATATTGCAATATTACAATTATTATTATTACACTATTGTTATGTTTCTTGTTCCCTGAAGTTAAAACTGGGTTCAATAAGGGCTGAATGGCTGAAAGCAGTAGACCGTCATGATAACTTGCCCTCGAGTACTTGTGGCTACTGACAGTTTGGACAACACTTCGTATACAGTCGTCATGTTAACTCGCCCTCGAATACTCGGAGACTTGTGTCTACTGACAGTTGGACAACACTTCGTATACAATCGTCATGTTAACTTGCCCTCGAGTACACGGGCACTTGTGTCTACTGACAGTTGGACAACACTTCGTGTACAATCGTCTTGTTAACTCGCCCTCGAGTACTTGGAGGCTTGTGTCTACTGACAGTTGGACAACACTTCGTGTACAATCGTCTTGTTAACTCGCCCTCGAGTACTTGGAGGCTTGTGTCTACTGACAGTTGGACAACACTTCGTGTACAATCGTCATGTTAACTTGTCCTCGAGTACTCGGGCACTTGTGTCTACTGACAGTTGGACAACACTTCGTATACAATCATCTTGTTAACTTGTCATCGAGTACTCGGAGACTTGTGTCTACTGACAGTTGGACAACACTTCGTGTACAATCGTCATGTTAACTTGCCATCGAGTACTCGGAGTCTTGTGTCTACTGACAGTTGGACAACACTTCGTGTACAATCGTCATGTTAACTTGTCCTCGAGTACTCGGAGACTTGTGTCTACTGACAGTTGGACAACACTTCGTGTACAATCGTCATGTTAACTTGTCCTCGAGTACTCGGTGTCTTATGTCTACTGACAGTTGGACAACTCTTCGTGTACAATCGTCATGTTAACTTGCCCTCGAGTACTCGGAGTCTTGTGTCTACTGACAGTTGGACAACACTTCGTATACAATCGTCATGTTAACTTGCCCTCGAGTACTCGGAGTCTTGTGTCTACTGACAGTTGGACAACTCTTCGTGTACAATCGTCATGTTAACTTGCCCTCGAGTACTCGGAGACTTGTGTCTACTGACAGTTGGACAACACTTCGTGTACAGTCGTCATGTTAACTTGCCATCGAGTACTCGGAGTCTTGTGTCTACTGACAGTTGGACAACACTTCCTGTACAATCGTCATGTTAACTTGTCCTCGAGTACTCGGAGTCTTGTGTCTACTGACAGTTGGACAACACTTCGTATACAATCGTCATGTTAACTTGCCCTCGAGTACTCGGAGTCTTGTGTCTACTGACAGTTGGACAACTCTTCGTGTACAATCGTCATGTTAACTTGCCCTCGAGTACTCGGAGACTTGTGTCTACTGACAGTTGGACAACACTTCGTGTATATTCGTCATGTTAACTTGTCCTCGAGTACTCGGAGACTTGTGTCTACTGACAGTTGGACAACACTTCCTGTACAGTCGTCATGTTAACTTGCCCTCGAGTACTCGGAGTCTTGTGTCTACTGACAGTTGGACAACACTTCGTATACAATCATCATGTTAACTTGCCCTCGAGTACTCGGAGACTTGTGTCTACTGACAGTTGGACAACACTTCCTGTACAGTCGTCATGTTAACTTGCCATCGAGTACTCGGAGTCTTGTGTCTACTGACAGTTGGACAACACTTCGTATACAATCATCATGTTAACTTGCCCTCGAGTACTCGGAGACTTGTGTCTACTGACAGTTGGACAACACTTCCTGTACAGTCGTCATGTTAACTTGCCCTCGAGTACTCGGAGTCTTGTGTCTACTGACAGTTGGACAACACATCCTGTACAATCGTCATGTTAACTCGCCCTCGAGTACTCGGAGTCTTGTGTCTACTGACAGTTGGACAACACTTCGTATACAATCGTCATGTTAACTTACCCTCGAGTACTCGGAGTCTTGTGTCTACTGACAGTTGGACAACACTTCCTGTACAGTCGTCATGTTAACTTGCCCTCGAGTACTCGGAGTCTTGTGTCTACTGACAGTTGGACAACACTTCCTGTACAGTCGTCATGTTAACTTGCCCTCGAGTACTCGGAGTCTTGTGTCTACTGACAGTTGGACAACACTTCCTGTACAATCGTCATGTTAACTCGCCCTCGAGTACTCGGAGTCTTGTGTCTACTGACAGTTGGACAACACTTCCTGTACAGTCGTCATGTTAACTTGCCATCGAGTACTCGGAGTCTTGTGTCTACTGACAGTTGGACAACACTTCGTATACAATCATCATGTTAACTTGCCCTCGAGTACTCGGAGACTTGTGTCTACTGACAGTTGGACAACACTTCCTGTACAGTCGTCATGTTAACTTGCCCTCGAGTACTCGGAGTCTTGTGTCTACTGACAGTTGGACAACACTTCCTGTACAATCGTCATGTTAACTCGCCCTCGAGTACTCGGAGTCTTGTGTCTACTGACAGTTGGACAACACTTCGTATACAATCGTCATGTTAACTTGCCCTCGAGTACTCGGAGTCTTGTGTCTACTGACAGTTGGACAACACTTCCTGTACAGTCGTCATGTTAACTTGCCCTCGAGTACTCGGAGTCTTGTGTCTACTGACAGTTGGACAACACTTCCTGTACAGTCGTCATGTTAACTTGCCCTCGAGTACTCGGAGTCTTGTGTCTACTGACAGTTGGACAAAACTTCGTGTACAATCATCATGTCAACTTGCCCTCGAGTACTTGTGGCTACTGACAGTTTGGACAACACTTCCTGTACAATCGTCATGTTTACTTGCCCTCGAGTACTCGGAGTCTTGTGTCTACTGACAGTTGGACAACACTTCCTGTACAATCGTCATGTTAACTTGTCATCGAGTACTCGGAGTCTTGTGTCTACTGACAGTTGGACAACACTTCGTATACAATCATCTTGTTAACTTGTCCTCGAGTACTCGGAGTCTTGTGTCTACTGACAGTTGGACAACTCTTCGTGTACAATCGTCATGTTAACTTGTCCTCGAGTACTCGGAGTCCTGTGTCTACTGACAGTTGGACAACACTTCGTATACAATCATCTTGTTAACTTGCCCTCGAGTACTCGGAGTCTTGTGTCTACTGACAGTTGGACAACTCTTCGTGTACAATCGTCATGTTAACTTGTCCTCGAGTACTCGGAGTCTTGTGTCTACTGACAGTTGGACAACACTTCGTATACAATCATCTTGTTAACTTGCCCTCGAGTACTCGGAGTCTTGTGTCTACTGACAGTTGGACAACTCTTCGTGTACAATCGTCATGTTAACTTGCCCTCGAGTACTCGAAGTCTTGTGTCTACTGACAGTTGGACAACACTTCGTATACAATCATCTTGTTAACTTGCCCTCGAGTACTCAGAGTCTTGTGTCTACTGACAGTTGGACAACACTTCGTATACAATCATCTTGTTAACTTGTCCTCGAGTACTCGGAGACTTGTGTCTACTGACAGTTGGACAACTCTTCGTATACAATCATCTTGTTAACTTGTCATCGAGTACTCGGAGTCTTGTGTCTACTGACAGTTGGACAACTCTTCGTGTACAATCATCTTGTTAACTTGCCCTCGAGTACTCGGAGTCTTGTGTCTACTGACAGTTGGACAACACTTCGTATACAATCATCTTGTTAACTTGTCCTCGAGTACTCGGAGTCTTGTGTCTACTGACAGTTGGACAACTCTTCGTGTAAAATCATCTTGTTAACTTGCCCTCGAGTACTCGGAGTCTTGTGTCTACTGACAGTTGGACAACACTTCGTATACAATCATCTTTTTAACTTGTCCTCGAGTACTCGGAGTCTTGTGTCTACTGACAGTTGGACAACACTTCGTGTACAATCGTCTTGTTAACTTGCCCTCGAGTACTCGGAGTCTTGTGTCTACTGACAGTTGGACAACTCTTCGTGTACAATCATCTTGTTAACTTGCCATCGAATACTCGGATACTTGTGTCTACTGACAGTTGGACGACACTTCGTGTACAATCGTCATGTTGACTTGCCATCGAGTACTCGGAGTCTTGTGTCTACTGACAGTTGGACAACAATTCCTGTGCAATCGTCATGATAACTTGCCCTCGAGTACTCAGACTTGTGTCTACTGACAGTTGGACAACAATTCCTGTGCAATCGTCATGTCAACTTGTCATCGAGTACTCGGAGACTTGTGTCTACTATCAACTGGCTAAAGCTTCGTGAAAAATCGTCAGCTCAGCGATATTCGGGTGTAGTGACCCAGAGCAGTGTTGTAGTGTAGGAAATAAAGGTTACGTTGGCTTTGAGCAGCAATATTAGAAGTACGCTATGAATGTTTCCTTACCAAATTCACACACACCTTTAACCACAGAACTTATTGATCCTGACAGCCGTCGTCCTTTCAATCCACACAAAGGTACTTGACGAATCGCCATATCTCACATGTTATATCTCATTGCACTAGCAATAGCGGACCTGATTGAGCGCTACCATATCCACGCAAGGATGAAATTCTTGCTGGGAGCCAATTAATATACCATCACGTTCATTACACCACACATGTAATTTAATTAAAGTCGATATATAATTGAGTGTCAGACGGAGCGAGCATTAATACTTGTCGTGTCATTCACTCCACATATCGATTTGGAATGCTCTCGATAAACGGATATTAGTTCAATGTTATTGCTTTTATACCCCATTTAATTACTGAGGCGTTTAGAGACACTGGGATGCTGGAATTCGCCCTAAAGGGGATCTTTAACGTGCCAGTAAATCCACTGAAAATGCTCAAATTGAACCTACTGCACTGAGATTTGGGTACAAGCCAGCCAACGATAATTAGAGTAATTGCTTTTAGCGATTCATTGCCCTGGGGATCGTAAGATATCGGCTCTAATATTGTCAACATCTTCTCTTGTGGGACAGATGACCTCGTAGTTCCACCCCTTAAAACAACAAAAACTATCTTCTCTTGTAGTTAGAAACATATAGGTCATCAGCCGCATGCATAGTCTGTTAACCTGTGTTTCTGTGATGTCTCTACTATTATCATGAGCCGTAGTCGTCAGAACTTGATGACAGTTCTTTTCTCTGATGAGAGTTATTTTCTAATGCAGGGTTCAATATGTTTACCGAGGGAATAACAACGTTTGCAACAGACCGTAAAACACTCCGTGTAGGAGATGTTTTGGGGTTGTTTGACACATGACGGATTGGGACCCTTAGTGCCAGTTGAAGGGATGATGAAATCTGACCAGTATACTGGCAAGAAGAGTTGTTCCTGAGACGCAGAAGAGGTTTTCTGACAGTGATGAAATGTTTCAGCAAGATCTGACTCCTTGCCACACTTTCGTGTTTTGTAGTGGCCAGGGATCTCTCCTGACATGAATCCAATGAAAAGGTTGTGGGCTATTTACAAAAAAGAGACTTCAATAACTTGACTGTTCGACCAATGTATACATGATAGAGTCTCTAAGTCAAGTGTGGTCTGATGATGATGATGATGATGATGCTATGTGCTCAATGCTTGTGGAGTCAATGCCATAGCAATTAGAAAAGATTCAAGGCATGTATTATGTGAATAAATGAACAAGATGTTCAGTAAAGAACATATAGCCTACTTTCTCCTAAATGCATGGGTATTGTTATAACTCTCTATCCTTTTCAAGGAGTATAATTGAATGTTGGTTGCAGTAGATTGTTGAAATACAACATGCTATAGGGATATTAAACATGAATATGAGGTGCCCTTTGCTAGTGCTACCTCTGTAAAAAAAATCATTCAATTCGGTTTCACCGTGTTTGAATTGATATGGGGATTGGATTTGCACACATACATGGCCGCTATTTGCAAACTATTGGGCTGATGACCTTGTAATCAGTCATAAGATGCTTTCCACAAAAGGCATGTTGTTGCAAAATCTGGTAGAGATCAAATTATTAGGATGGTCGTAATTTGATTTAAGTTTTAACATTTGGGTGGCCGTCATTCCGTTTCCGTCAAGATGGCGGCAATATAAAACATGACACTGAGGTGCCCTTTGCTAGTGCTACCTCTGTACCAAATTTCGTTCAATTCAGTTTCACCGTGTTTGAATTGATAGGGGGAATCTATTTGCACACATACTTGGCCACCATCTGCAAACTATTGGGCTGATGATCTTGCAGTTTGGTCAGAATATGCTTCCCACATAACGATATGTTGTTGCAAAATTTGGTAAAGACTAGATTATTAGGTTGGTTGTAATTACATTTAAGCTTTGAACATTTGTGTGGCCGCCATTACGTTTACGTTAAGATGGCGGCGATATAAAACATGACACTGAGGTGCCCTTTGCTAGTACTACCTCTGTACCAAATTTTGTACCATTCGGTTTCACCGTGTTTGAATTAATAGGGGGAATCGATTTTCACACAAAGATGGCCGCCATCCGCAAACTATTAGGCTGATGACCTATTAGTTTGGTCAAAGAATGCTCCCCCCACAAAGGTATGTTGTTGAAAAATTTGGTAGAGCTCGGATGATCAGGTTAGTCGTAATCTGATTTAAGCTTTGCACATTCGTGTGGCCGCCATTACGTTTCCGTCAAGATGGCGGCGATATAAAGCATGACACTGAGGTGCCCTTTGCTAGTGCTACCTCTGTACCAAATTTCGTTCCATTCGGTGTCACCGTGTTTGAATTAATAGGGGGAATGGATTTTGACACAAAGATGGCCGCCATCCGAAAACAATTAGGCTAAAGACCTGTTGATTTGGTCAAAGGACGCTTCCTCCATAAAGGTATGTTGTTGCAAAATTTGGTAGAGATCGGATGATTACGTTAGTCGTAATTTGATTTAAGCTTTGAACATTTGTGTGGCCGCCATTACGTTTCCGTCAAGATGGCGGCAATATAAAACATGACACTGAGGTGCCCTTTGCTAGTACTACCTCTGTACCAAATTTCGTTCCATTCGGTTTCACAGTGTTCGAATTAATAGGGGGAATCGATTTTCACACAAAGATGGCCGCCATCCGCAAACTATTAAGCTGATGACCTATTAGTTGGGTCAAAGAATGCTCCCCCCATATAGGTATGTTGCTGCAAAATTTGGTAGAGATCGAATGATTAGGTTAGTCGTAATTTGATTTAAACTTTGAACATTTGTGTGGCCGCCATTACGTTTCCGTCAAGATGGCGACGATATAAAACATGACACTGAGGTGTCCTTTGCTAGTGTTACCATTGTACCAAATTTCGTTCAATTTGCGTTCACCGTGTTCGAATTGATAGGGGGGGGGACAGACATTCAGGATACACACACTCACACACACACACACAGACTCACACACACACATACACCACACAGACAGACACACTTTTTTTGCCCTGTGTTGATCTCATAAGTCTACTTTCATTTTTTGCAAAAATCGAAAGTAGGCTAAAAATGCTTACTTTATTGCCGCGTTGCGATTCATTCGCACGAGACTGTAAAACACGTCGGACCCACTTCGACCGTTATTTTCTCGGAAACGGTTGACGCTCAGTAAGCGAATTTTCTGGCCAATCGGGTTGTTACACTTGGTGGGTTCCCCTCGTTAGTCAAGTGTGTCTCAGTCTAGACAGTTTGTAAACCCCCGCTTTAAGGGATGAATACTATTGTATATAAAGCACAGGAAGCTTAATTGAGCACTGGATTAATAACTCTCAGCCAGGAGTTATTTGGAACTTTTCTCCATATTCCACGTATTTATTGCAGTCCGTGTACCAGCGTGTTACGCAATTTGCTGCTCGCTTGTTTTCTAACCGCCATGATGGATGATGTTTGAATGTGAAACATGGAACAGGCTTTTGAAGTAGCAAATATGAGGCTGCTTGCCGCACAGTTGGTACAAATTGGATTCCTTTCTGTTTATAATTGCTAACGTCCTGTACTAAGTACACCTTAGCAGTGGGAGGTGTGCTTTAGGGAAATCGTGATTAGCCTCGATCCAAGGGAAAGTTCCACCATTGGAACTCGGTATTTCCCGTCATGCCAACAGTCTACAGGACATCTGAACTCTGACTTAGCGACGAAACAACATGTATTTTGTAAATCGAGTCTGTTCTTCTATCAATAATATAGAAACAGAGACCAGGAATAGACTGTAGCTGACCCCGTGGTTTTGGGGTAGCGCGCTTGCCTCACACCCAGAGGCCCTGGGTTCGATTCCTGGCTCTGCCGGTGATTTTAGGACGTGACGTGAGGGCTGGAACGGGGTACACTCAGCCTCGTGAGGACAATTGAATGTAGCTGTCTGACAGTAAGGCAGCACCCCGGACACGGAGACCAAGCTTAACGGCCGAGAAGATCCGGCGTGCTGATCACGCTTCACCCCAATATCTGCAGGCCAAATGGCTGGACAGCGGTCGCTTGGTAGGCCTAGGCCCTTCATGGGCTGTAGTGCCACGGCGTCTCTTTTGTTCTTTAGTATAAATCTGTGTTATTGTGGTGCCCGTTATAGTGAGTGTGCTAGGAAATGGAAGGAGGCGGTTATGGCCTTTACTTAGATACCATCCCGGCATTTGGCTGCGGTAGAAGTGGCACTGAGAAGGGAATACAATCCTTCTCTCCTCATAAAGTCGACTGCTCTCCGTTCCAACCATTAGACTAGGAATAAATTTCTTGGCACGGCCAGGAATCCAACCCAGGTCACAGGAATGACTACGACACGGGATGGTCGAAAATTAAATATCTTATGAAATCTTCACAAAATGTTACGTCTGCTAAGCACTGCAAGAACTGATATGACTTCCGTTAATATATTTGACGGGTCTGGGGAGATTTATTAAGTTTTAGGGGAAATCAGGCAAATCCTAGGAAAATTTCAGTGCAATGGGTTGGCAAGACTGACCGTGTTGGTATCAAAAGAAACTGCTCTACGCTTCTCCTACCAATACATTGAGGTCTGCGCCTTCATGCTGTCCTGGTCTAACATATCAGATATCGAGACTGAATATATTTAAATAAGAACTTGTGCAATTGCGATGTGCTGTTGGAAAAATACGTAATGGTAGCACTTCTAAGAATATCCGTAGATGTACTTGTATTGGTATCCTATTATCTTCTAGCATGGAGTCAAGTAACTCTAGTGAAGGTAGCAGAATGGATGCGCAACAGACTTTGTATAAATGACGTGCAAATGGCTACTGTTACTGAGGGTTCTGAGGTAGTGGTGAAACGCGGAACTGTTGTTTAAGTCTTGAGTCTTTTCACTAGTTTGATTCCTCCCTGTCCTGAGCGAATCGTTTCATCTCTACATAGCTACCACATCCAAAATCCAAGGCAATCTGTTTAACATATTCTAACCTTGGACTACCCCTACAGTTCTTTCCTCGACCCTTCCTTCCATAACTAAGCTTGCTATTCCTGGGTGTCTTAGTATGTGTCCTACCAACCTATCTCTTCTCTTCATTAGCATTCGCCAGAAACATCTCTCCTCTCCTACTCGTCTTAATACCTCTTCGTTTGTTGCCCGATCTACCCATTTGATTTTCATCATTCTCCTGTAACACCACATTTCAAACGCTTCATTTCTCCTCTTTTAGGGGGAGATGACCTCGCAGTTCCGCCCCTTAAAACAACAAACACTAACTAACTCTCCTCTGTCCTGCTGCACCAATAGTCCAAGTTTAACTTCCACAGAGCGCCACGCTCCAGACAAAGGCTATCAAAAATGACTTCCGAACACCTAAATCTATATCCGATGTCAACAGATTCCTTCTTTGTAGAAATGCTTTCCTTGCCTGAGCCAACCTACATTTCATATCCTCATTGCTTCGTCCATCACGGGTTACTTTGCTTCCTAAGTAACAGAAGTCTCCTACTTCCTTTCGCTTTTCACCTGCCAATTTGATGTCCATAGAGGTTTCTGATTTATTTCGGCTGCTTTCCAATAGTTTTGTTTTACATTTCTCAATTTTCATCATGTGTTCTTTCCTCAAAACAGAATCCATACCATTCAAAAACGCATTCAAATCCTCTGGCATATCGGCCGAGAAGACGATGTCATCAGCAAATCCGAGAGTTGAAATTATTTCTCCTTGAATCTTCACTCCCAATGTAATTTTTTCTACAATTTCCTTCATTGCTTGTTCAATGTAAAGATTGAAAAGTATGGGTGATAAGTTGCAGCCTTGTCTTTCTGAATACCAGCTTCTCTCTCATGCCCTTCAGCTCGAATGACTGCTGTCTGGTTTCTGTATAGATTGTAGATCTTCCCCCTATCCCTGTAATTTATTCCAATCGTTTTCAAAATGTCAAACAATTTTGTCCAATCAACATTATCAAAAACCTTTTCTAAGTCTACAAATGCCATGAACCTTCTCTTATATTTCCTTATTCTACCTTCCAAAATCAGCCTAAGACTTAGTACAGCTTCCCTTGTTCCTACATTTCTCCTGAAACCAAACTGGTCTTCACCCAACTCCGTTTATATCTGGCTTTCCATCATCTTGTAAATTATTCTTGACAGGATCTTTGAAGCATGAGTAATCAAGCTGATTGTACGGTAATCTTCACATATGTCAGCTCCCAATTTCTTCGGTATAGGGATGATCACATTTTTCTTGAAATCAGAGGGTACCTCACCTGTCTCATAAATCCTACACACAAGGTGAAATAACCTGATCAGAACTTCATCTCCTATGCAGCGTAACAACTCAATCGGTATTGCATCTATGCCTCGTACTTTATTCCCGCTTAAGTCGTCCAATGCTCTGTCAAATTCAGATCTCAATATTAAATCTTCTTTCGCTTCCTCATCAATTTCCTCCTCCCTTTCCATTACATGGTTCTCAATTTCCTTTCCCTATGTGGCCTTCCATCTCTCACCTTTACTTCCCTACCTGTTAGGGGCTTTCCATGTGTGTCCTTAATATTACAGCACTTAGTCTTCTTTTCCCCAAAAGTATTCTTAATCCTTCGATAAGCTGTGTCTACTTTTCCTAATTTCAGACAATTTTCTATACCTGCGCATTTCTGTTTCAACCATACTTCTTTCGCTACCTTGCACTTCTTGTAACCTCATTTCTCAGACGTCTGTATTCCGCTTTCCCCTTTTCATCTCTTACATTCTTGTGTTTCCGCCTTTCATCCATCAATTCTAGTATATCCTGAGTGATCCACGGTTTTCTGCCTGTTCTTTCTTTCCTACAAATGTTTTCTTCTGCGGATTTTGTTATTTCAATCTTCAAAAGTGCCAATTCGTCTGCAATTGAAGTTTGTTTATGGTTTTTCATTAGTCCTTCCTCTATACTCTTCTTGAATCTTTCGTTTACATCCTTCTCTTTCAGTTTGTCTATTGCCCACCATTTGGGCTTTTGACTTTTCTTCAGTTTCTTCAACTTTAATCTGCATTTCGTAACAACCAGATTGTGGTCAGAGTTTATGTCAGCACCGGAATATGTTTTATAATCCAAAATCTGGTTTCGAAATCTCTGCTTGATCATAATGAAGTCGATTTGGTAACGCCCTGTATCTCCTGGTCTCATCCATGTGTATATTCTTCTATTGTGGTTATTGAATAAGGTGTTAGCTATGACCAACTCATGCTCGGTGCAGAATTCCATCAGCTTGCTTCCTCGGTCATTCCATTCACCTAATCCAAAATCCCCTACTATCTTCCCTTCTCTCCCTTTTCCTACCACAGCATTCCAATCTCCCATTACTATAACATTTTCATCACCCTTGATATACCTCAGAATTTCATCGATTCCTTTGTAGACCTTTTCAACATCTTCATCATCAGCTTGACTGGTAGGCATATAGACTTTTACCACTGTGGTGCACGTAGGTTTAGTATTGATTTTTGCTACAACAATCAGTTCAGTATATTGCTCATAATATCCCACCCGCTGCCCAAGGTTCCCCCACATAGCCGTTGTTTGATTTAGTGCTAATGATCCTATAGTCTCCGGAAGAAAAGTCTGTTTTTCTTGCCAGCGCATTTCACTAATCCCAATCAAATCCAACCTCAGACTATCCATTTCCCCTTCTAAGTAATCTAACTTTCCGCTTCCCAGCAGACTTCTAACATTTCACGCTCCGATCCGTAGAATGTCAGATGTCCTCTTTGTCACTTCTGTGATGTTAACCCCCTATCTAGTTGTCCCCATCCGGAGATCCGAACGGGGGACTAGCTTACCTCCGGATTGGAATTTTACAAGGGAGGAGGCCATCATCACAGTAATTATGCATAGAGAGGTGCATATCCTCGGGAATAGCATTACGGCTGTAGTTTCCCGTTGCTTTCAGCCGTGCAGCAGAACGCAGTGTAGCCATTAGTTGGCTTATATTATCAATATCTTAACCGTCTAAAGACAAGTAAAGAATTGATTTATTTTGAAAGGTTGCTACTCCCCTTCAGAATAAATTTATAGAACAATTCTAGAAATTCTGGATTAGCAATAAAATGCTAAAATAATTCAAAATACATTATTTTTCATTTTTTATGATCGTTAAACAAGAAAATGGTTTTATAATATTTACCAATTCTTCGGTAAAAAAAATATTTTTTTGGAGTGAAAGAGATTGGAGATTTTAGATGGAAGACAGTACCTTTAAATCATTAAATTTAATGGTTGCTTGTTTATGTACAATATCAATTTGTGAATTACATGATATTATGTGATAAATTTTATATTTAAATAATATACCTAATCCTCATTTTCAGTCAATTTGCAACAAAGTACTAAATATCAAGAGCTTAGAAGCTACAATGATACATTTACTTTTTAAAATACTACATTATGGATTTCTAATTGCTATAAACCTTGGCTGTCATTTTAATGGATTTTGGGATGTTGAAACAGATTGACAGATTTCGTTTGCAGATTTGCTATTTTAAAAATGTATTCATTTAATGATGTATTCCATTGATAACTTCATCTAGAGACTCACAGAGAAAACCTACAACATTGCTTACATATCACAAGAAGAAATCTACTACAAGCAGTATGCTGCTTAAGGCAGGAGAATCATCTCGCCTACCACAAGAAGCAATGAGCTGTAGGTACAAGGTCATTATCTATGTGCTCCTCGATAAACACGGTACACTGAGCCGGATTTGACTGGCACAGGTCGCGGGTGCGCGTACACGGTTCAGCCGGCGGTAGCGCGCTGCGCTGACTCATATCGTTAGTTCACACGTGTTTTGTCATTCATATGGACGTGTATCTGCAAAGCTTAGACGTCAGTGTTGCACGCTTAGTGAGTTTTGTGATTACTGTGATTGTTGGTCATGCGTAAACACCAATTCACATTGCGCGAACGTGTGTATATCCATAATTCGTATCTGAAAAACAGAAAGTCTTGTTCTGAGAGAAGATGAAAATTTCGAATCAAGTTTCCAGGATGACCTGTGGCTAATGCCAGTACAATTAGGAGGCTCGCTAAACGATTCAAGGAAACAGGCTCCGTAAATAATTTAAAAAAGTTAATAGACAACCTTGTGTTCTTAGAGATCAAAAATTAGATGAGATTGTTGTCCTTTCTTTGATCAGAAGATGTCAGGTGAGTGTTACAAGAGAGGGAGGACCTTTTCAGCATCGACTATGAGCACTGTAAGTACACATTATTGAACATGTTTGGTAAAATTGCGTGCCAACCACTGGCTGAACCGTGTACGCGCGCCCGTGATCAGCGCCAGTTTATCGGGGCGCACATAGATAATGGCCCTGTAGTAGTAGCGCACGCCAACTTAGGGACAAAGTGTGCATTAGAATCTACTGGTTGCAGCTTTCGCCGGCTTGTTTGGCAAGACGGTTCAAAGTTTGCAACCGGGTACGGCAAATTATCGCAATGTTACACGATCGATGCTCCTCTTTGGCCAGTCCTAGCACAATGGTGGTCATCTGAAAAGCTCACGAGTTGGTTTATGATATGTTGTACAGTACTGTATATGTGTGCATGTTCGGAGATATCCACTTTAGAGTTCAAATTTCCATTATTATTATTTTTCAGCACTTGGTAGATGCAAGACTAGCCAGCAGAAATGGAGCCTTCCTGTGGAATCAGTTTATTGCGAGTGTGGTACTGAGCAGACCAATGATCATCTTCTACTGTGACTTCTTCTCCAGACACTTGCACCATTAAAGATTTAAAGAGAGCAACTTCAAATGCATTTGTCGTGGCAAATTATTGGTCAACCAGTGTTTAATACTTCTATTGTCTAATTTGTCTAAGTTTACTTTGTACTTCTGGCACGATACATAAATATCACTTGGTACGACTGGCGTCATAGGGGGTGGGGGAATGATGCAGCGTGTATCAACAACTTAACCGCGCGGGCAGCTGCAGCAAAGCTGGGGATCGTCGGTTCGAATCCCGGTGTTGACAGCTGATAACCTTATTGTGGTTTTCCCTGGGTTTTTCCACACGCCCTCCAGGAAAATGCTGGGATAGTACATGGCGGTACCTTCCTCATCCCTGCCCCTAATACGGATACACACACTACTACAGTCATCACACAAACACAGGTTATAATAATAATAATAATAATAATATCGTATGGCCTCGGGTGCCTGGTGCAAGCTTTGTTAATTCACACCCAGAGGGTAGCTTGCATGTCGAATTTCGTCGTTCCTTTGAACGCTATGAAAGTCAAGGAGGTTAGATATCTAAACTCCTTGACACTACAGCGCTTTCAAGTAGAGAATGGAGGAAACACAGGATATTATATAGCTAGATAATTAGATATGCGGGCTCGACGCGACACAGTTCTGACTGGGTGGTCGCCATGTTTATTTGTTTAAACACGCTTTATAAACAAATAAATATATTCCCGTTAACTGTTCAAGAAATACAGGAATTTTCCTGTACTATTGAAACGATTTGGAATAAACCGCATCTTGTGGTTTAAGAGCATGAGTTGTGACACACACACCCAACTGAACGGGACTGATGACGAATGAAGTGTGTCGGCAACAACCAGCACATCTTGGAATGTTACTCACAAGCTTTAGAGCTTCCCGCTTCGCTCTGGGAATCTCATTTGATTCGTGTTGTTTAAATATTTGAAGTGTTCGCGCGCAGAAAACCGTCGAGCAGGTGTCATGGGGAGAAGGTCTGATCGATCAGCCTGAATAATTGAGCGCCATTACTGTGAGATGGCGCCTTTATCACCAGCTGTAAGAGGACAGCCCAGATTAAAAGTGAACACTATGAGGTCACGCTACACGCTTCTTCTCACCCACAACCAGTGTTGTGCTATAAACCATAACTTTATGTCCGCGCATGCGCGAACTATGTTAACTACGTAAATTATGTGCATGCGTGAACTTTGTTAACTACGTAAAGATATGAAGAAGGTTTCCTTAATGACGTTGTATTCACAAGTAAAATACCATAAACCTTAGTCAATAAATTGTGAAAATATAACACAGGATCATTACCTTGGTGTGCCCCAGTAATCGCCGCAAACTATGGCGTCATTTGGCTGGCCAGGTGCGGACTTCGCAATACCACGCTCCGCTGACTCATATCGTTAGTTCGCACGTGTTTTGTCATTCATATGGTCGTGTATCTGCAAAGCTTAGACGTTAGTATTGCACGTTTAGTGAGTATTGTGATTACTGCGATTGTTAGTCATGCCTAGACATCAATTCACATTGCGCGAACATGCGTATATCCATAATTCGTATATGAAAAACAGAAATTCTTGTTCTGAAACAAGACGAAAATTTCAAATCAAGTTTCCAGGAAGACCTGGGCCTAATGCCACTAAAATTAGGAGGCTCGCTAAACGATTCAAGAATAAACAAGTTAACAGATGACAAAAATTGGATGAGTTTGTTGTCCGTTCTGTCATCAGAAGATGTCAGGTGCGTGTTATAAGAGAGGGAGGGCATTTTCAGCATCGACTATGAGCACTGTAAGTTCACATTGTTGGTTGGTTCTTCAGTTTAGGGGCTGCGACAACGCGTTCATGTAGCCCCGTGTACTTTGGGTGTGTGTAGAATAACATGTTTGGTAAAAGTGTAAAAGTGTGCGTTACCGCCGACTGAACCGTGTACGCGCACGCACGATCTGCGCCAGTCAACACCGCCTTAGCTTGCCGTGCTTGCTGGGGCGCTCAAAGATAGTGATCCTGTATATTATACGACATTGTGGGCCTCTTCAGTAATTGACTTAACAATTAATTGAATTACGAGCAAAGTCGATCAATATTTAACTTGGGTTTTCCTTTTCCATGATAACATATTTTCATAAAAAGTATTCAAAAGAAAGATCTGAAATAATGTGTGTTTTAAATTATGAAAAATTATCACATGATATTTTTAAACATTTTAAATCTATTTAAAAACTAATTTTTATCACCACCAGATATTTTAGTTACAGTATACGTATTTTTCAGAAAACTATTTTATAGTATCATCAATTTAAAGCACGCATTGTTACAGAACAGTCTTTTGAAAAGGCCTACTTTTTATAAAATATTGTTATCAAGGAAAGGTTAATACTTTGCTCGTAATTCAATTACTTTTGATTTATTTTTAAGACAATTACTGAAGAGGAAACTGGTATAATATATTCTATTTTCATTATATATTGACTAAGGTACAGGCTCAGTGGCTCAGGTGGCAGCACGCCGGCCTCTCACCGCTGAGTCCGTGGTTCAAATCCCGGTCACTCCATGTGAGATCTGTGCTGGACAAAAGCGGAGGCAGACAGGTCTTTCTCCGGGTACTCCGGTTTTCCCTGTTGCAAATTTCATTCCAGCAACACTCTCCACTATCAATTCATTTCATCTGTCATTCATTTAATCATTGCTCCAGGGGAGTGCGACGGGCTTTGGCAGCCAGCGCAGTTCATATCCTCGCCGCTAGATGGGGGCTTCATTCATTCCATTCCCTGACCCGGTTGGTCGACTCTAATCAGGCTGTGGATTTTCATTTTTCATTTCATTGACAAAGGTGGATTTTAATAAATACTTTTGGTATTTTACTTCCATGTTAACTATGTAAACTGTGTAATATATCAATGTATATTTATAAAGAAGTTTCGTAAGGGACCAAATAACAAACGAGTGATAAATGAGCTGTTCTTTTCCATTTATTTACAACAAGTATTTCCATGAAGAACTAAATATCCTATTTTCATATATTCTACTGGTTTCTGCCATTAACAATTCTCCCTCCTATTAAAAGTAATGTCCATGTGATGTACTAAATGTACAATACCTAGGCTACTTTGAGATAAAGTATAGAGCAAGACTCAATATCCATCAGTTGTAGTCATTACAGACAAGAAATATAAAGAAAGCATACTCGTGATACCGTACTTAATGGTCCTAGGGCATGTCCTGTCTTAAATCAAATCTTCCATCGTTTATCAACATAACACTTCTCCAGCACTGGGTAAATGTGTGTCCAAAGTTACACGATGAGGTTTTTAATGCTACGGAATTGTGCACTGGCGTAGCCTATCTCTGCATTCGCCTGAATAAGATGCGAGAATTACGAGTCTTCTCTTCTTCTACGCGATCAGGCCAAGCGGACCGCACGCATCTCCTTCGTCTCCTATCCATAGCTGCCATCCGCCAACTGTCCAGTGGTATCGCTGCCTGTTGCAGATCTTCATGGAGTCCATCACACCACCGCTTCCTCCTGTAGGGATGAAATCCAGTAGTTTCCGTGGCCATCTGTGGTCTTCCATCCGGGCTACATGTCCAGCCCACTGCTGTCTTCTACTGTATGTTGGCATCATGGTACAGGTCTTCTACTTCGTGATTGTGTCTAATCCTCCGTTCACCCGTGTGTACCTCCCTCACCGGTCTGAAGATCTTCCGAACAACTTTTCTCTCAAATACGTGTTGTTTCTGAAAGTTCAGTTTTTGTATACTCCAAGTCTCACATCCATATAATGCAGCGGGTTGAATGAGAGTTCTATACAGAAGAATTTTGAACTTTCTGGAGATACATCAGGACCGAAGAAGCTCTGTTAGGCTGTAGAGAGTTCGGTTTCCTGATTGGATCCTGGAGTTGATCTCTGGCTCACGTGATTCGTTTTCCGTGAAAAGTGGTCCTAGGTATTTAAACTCAAAGAAAAGAAATGAGGATTTTAAATTTCCAGCTGATTCCATCTTGGATCTTTCATAACAATTGAACATCATTGATGTCTTCTAAGCTGAGAATAAAGATTCGCTGTGCCAAGTGTCATTGCTCTGGGGTAATTAGATCGGAAGAAAAGTTATTTAAAACATATGAAAATCATTTCGCCGCCATGTCATTTTTGTGTTTCTCAGCAGACAAAATAGTACGAGAGTTGTTCGTAAAATAAGGTTCCCAAGGATTTTCAACAATGAAACACAAGTTTATTGGCATTGAAAAATACATGTTTAGAAAACTTAGACTGTCCTCTATAATCAACGTTGCGATCAATGCGGTGTACCATGTTCGTTATGCCTGCATTACAAAACTCTGCCGCCACGCCGCGAAGGTAGCTTAAAACCTCTTCTTCCATCTCCTCTCCGGTTCTGAAATGCGTCCCACCCAGATGTTTCTTCATTCAGGGAAGAGATGGATTGTTCGTACTGTTTATCATGTTAATGGTGTACCGTAGGCAGTATAGTGCAATGCGTATAATAGTAAATACCGGTACGGGTACCATATAATGTGAGAAGTGTTGTGATATGTCATAAAAGAGGTCGCACATGCTATGTAACGAGCTGTAGATCGAATTATACTGTTGCAGGTTATTATATAATTTACATTTCATAAACATTTAAACACAAATTGTGCTAAATGTTCAGGCATAACTCAACAAAATGACAGTGTTTCGCCCCGGTGTGCAATTGGGCTCTTCAGTTGGTTAAAGCACACCTCACCATGACACTGTCAAGTGCACACTGGGAAGGCCATTGCAAGACGTATTTGATACATGTGTATCCACGTCACGAGCAAAGCCAGTGGACTATGGGAGTCGAAACTCCACTCCAAAGCAATTATAACCTTACCTTGGCATTGAATATATAATTTTCAAAAGAAATGTGTACCATGTTCGTTATGCCTGCATCACAAAACTCTGCCGCCACGCCGCGAAGGTAGCTTAAAACCTCTTCTTCCATCTCCTCTCCGGTTCTGAAATGCGTCCCACCCAGATGCACTGGCTTTGCTCGTGACGTGGATACACATGTATCAAATACGTCTTGCAATGGCCTTCCCAGTGTGCACTAGACAGTGTCTTGATGAGGTGTGCTTTAACCAACTGAAGAGCCCAATTGCACACCGGGGCGAAACACTGTCATTTTGTTGAGTTATGCCGGAACATTTAGCACAATTTGTGTTTAAATATAAAATGGCTCAACGGACAATACATATTTTTCTTTTGAAAATTATATATTCAATGCCAAGGTAAGGTTATAATTGCTTTGGAGTGGAGTTTCGACTCCCATAGTGCACTGGCTTTGCTCGTGACGTGGATACACATGTATCAAATACGTCTTGCAATGGCCTTCCCAGTGTGCACTAGACAGTGTCTTGGTGAGGTGTGCTTTAACCAACTGAAGAGCCCAATTGCACACCGGGGCGAAACCCTGTCATTTTGTTGAGTTATGCCGGAACATTTAGCACAATTTGTGTTTAAATTTTAATGGCTCAACGGACAATACATATTTTTCTTTTGAAAATTATATATTCAATGCCAAGGTAAGGTTATAATTGCTTTGGAGTGGAGTTTCGACTCCCATAGTGCACTACTGGCTTTGCTCGTGACGTGGATACACATGTATCAAATACGTCTTGCAATGGCCTTCTCAGTGTGCACTAGACAGTGTCTTGGTGAGGTGTGCTTTAACCAACTGAAGAGCCCAATTGCACACCGTGGCGAAACACTGTCATTTTGTTGAATTATGCCGGAACATTCAGCACAATTTGTGTTTAAATATATAATGGCTCAACGGACAATACATATTTTTCTTTTGAAAATTATATATTCAATGCCAAGGTAAGGTTATAATTGCTTTGGAGTGGAGTTTCGACTCCCATAGTGCACTGGCTTTGCTCGTGACGTGGATACACATGTATCAAATACGTCTTGCAATGGCCTTCCCAGTGTGCACTAGACAGTGTCTTGGTGAGGTGTGCTTTAACCAACTGAAGAGCCCAATTGCACACCGGGGCGAAACACTGTCATTTTGTTGAGTTATGCCGGAACATTTAGCACAATTTGTGTTTAAATATATAATGGCTCAACGGACAATACAGATTTTTCTTTTGAAAATTATATATTTCATAAATACCAAACAGTAAAGGAGAAGTGGATAAGAAATATACACAGTGTTAATTTCGAAGTGGGTGGAAGACTCCGTAATTCATATCTGACCTTTGAGAGCAAACATCAATTAATTCATCCTTCCGCCTGAGCATCATTTCCCAAGAATGCTCAATTTGCATGAACATATCGAACTTCCTCACGCCGAGACTCAGCTATTGTTATCTTCATTACGCTCTCGTGTTTGGATTCCAAGAGCAAGGCAATCTATCCGCGCCGTTCTTCGTAAGTGCCTACCGTGATTCAAACTGAAAACACAAGGCAATCATCAGCTCATGGGGCAATTGCCTGCAAGTAGAGGTATAATTATTCGCCCATTCTTGTTTTCGGGAGTTGATTTTGCACGTCCAATCAGCATAAAGCAAGGCTCGTCAAGAAGTAAAGTGACTCAGAGGGTCTACATTGCGGATTTTGTTTGTTTCACCACCAAAGCCGTGGATATGGAACTCGTGATTTACTTGACATCTCAAGCATTCATAGCTGCTTTTCGTAGATTCATTGCACGCCGTGGACACGACAATGGCACCTCATTTATAGGGGCAATTAAGGAACTAGGCGATCTACGGAATCTCTTTAAGAATCAAATGTTCCGTTCTGTAACATGACTATGTTACAGCCACTAATATGACTTGGCATTTCATCCCTCCACAATGTTATGGGAGTCAGCTGTTAAGGCCATGAAGCACCATTTGCGTCGAGTTATGGGAAATACTAAGCTTATGTATGAAGATATGTCAACGCTGTTAAATCAAATTGAAGCATCCCATAATAATTCAAGGCCATTGTGTGCACCCCCCGAGGACCCTAACGATCCTTCAGTATTGACACCACGCCATTTCCTTATTGGAGCTCCTCTCATGTCATTACCGGACCCTGATGTGACAGCTTAATGTGAATCGTGTTTAAGCAGACGGCAACATATTCAACAAATGCAACAGCATTGGTGGTCTTGATGGTCCAAAGACTACCTGCACACCCTTCAGCAGCGGAGAAAGTGGACTTCCTCTTCCCCTAATTTACAGCCAGGCGCTCTTGTGCTACTGAAGGACGATCACCAGCCACCTATGCATTGGAAGCTGCGTGTAATCAAACAAGTGTTTCCAGGAAGTGACAACGTAGTGAGAGTTGCTGACGTGAGAGTTAGTTCTACAAAATTGAGAAGGTCAATCCACAAACTCGTTCCTTTACCTTCCCCGTAACTCAGCATGTCTAATGCAAACTAGTTCAACGGGGGGAGAATGTTCAGGGTTGCTTCTTGTGGGGGCAGTGTTGCCAAACCACACGTCAGCTAAGCCCGCCAGCGGTTATATGGACAACTAATCAACAGCTCTCCCCTATGGTAGCCAATCTGATTTTGTAGTCCTTGTTTCTCCTTCGTTCTTATGGAGGTATTATTCTGAGAGTTTTATGTCGTCGTCGTTCTGGCTCTTGGTCAGATTAGATTAATAAAATAGTTAAAACAACTCTGTGCATTCGTAAAATGATTCAGTCCTAATAATATTTACAGTCTATTTGCATTATCATCATTCAACACCTGGTTTTCCCATTGTATTTACGATAAGGGTACAGCTTCGTTTAACCTATTCCTAACTCATGATTGCAATATGTAAACTTAATCCTTCAATGTCTAAATAACATGATACAATGGATACTTAATTGTGGGAGAAAATCAAAATTATGACTTGGACACCAATGTCCTTATAAAATCAAGTCCTAAAACTGGGCTACTGACAGCGCTATAACACCAATTCGCTCGTGTAAGTTACCTTCCATTCATCCATGACTTAGGCCATTATCTGTATCCCGAATTACAGTAAATTTCTTGTCACCACGTTGGCTTTCAAGGTTAATATGACTTCCATCGTTTTACTGTTTATCCACATTTAAGAAAACTTGAAATTCTTTTGCACTAGTTTGTGATAGGGTGAGACTTTATCCAGGCAAACGTGCCTCACGGACGCGGTACGTTTGCGTCACAGGCTACTATTGATACCGGTTTGCTCAAAGTGTTTGCAGTCATTTAATTGATCTCTAACTGATAAAAGCATTTGAACTGATCTTAACTGATGATTGAACTTATTTGTGTTCGCTGAGCTTTGTCTATATAATTTAAACTTTTCCCTTGTGTCACCCTTTCTCGAGCGATTGCTCGAATCATGGCGCTTATATCGGTTCCACCACAAATAGTCCCACGTGGATGCACGTTTGTGAATTTTTGTGCACCCTGTTTCCAGCCCTTATAAGGCATAGCTCTCACTTCGTACAATAGATTACGGTGATTATTATGCAGCACACATTTGCATATTCGAGCATGGAATGAGAGTTGTAGTCAATAGTGTCATCCGCCTTGGTGATTCCCCTTTACGGTGTTACCGTTTTAAAGCGAGCATTGATTAAACCTTAATCTTCATAATTTATTAGAGTTACATTTCTCGATGTGTCAAAATGGTTCGTAATTTTGCCATTCCAAACAGGTGTTATGTTTTAACAGTCAGAAATAGTGATACAGTTCGTCACCAAGACCAAGGAAGGCAAGTTCATCTTGACAATGTTCCAAAACAACTCTGCTGGTGCCCTGATTAAAGCCCAGCCTTTCTGTGATAGTTTACAGAACCTCCAAATAGCCATGAAAAGCGTCTGGTGGGTAAAACTCCCACCAGGTATGATAATGCTCCATGATAAGGCACATCCACACAACACTGAACAAACTGTAATGTTTTTTTCCGGGGTCAACACCTCATAACCTATTACAGGGTGTAACGAAATATGTGGGGAATCTCCGGGGATTCGATAGAGGACCTCACAAGATGCAGAATATGTCCTATTAACAAATGATGGTGTGCGTTTGTTGTCGTGTTACAAGCTTTGCTTGTGGTGTGCATAACACAGACGGTGGCACGATGCGGGTTGGTCATTTGTGGAGGGCACACAGGCCACTGGTACGTTTCATCGCTATTCAAGTTCAAACAAATTGATAGGGCGTCAGGGACTGCTCGTTCTCCCGATCTCAACCCTTTAGACTTCCACTTATGGGGTCATTTAAAGGCCATTGTGTATGTCACACCTATTCATAACGTGGGCATGCTTCGTCAGGATGTGAGCAGATACGACAGACGCCGGGAATATGGGAGCGTGTGAGACAGTCAATGCTGTGTCAGCGAATAGAGCAAGGATGTCAGCAGATACGACAGACGCCGAGAATATGGGAGCGTGTGAGACAGCCTCCATTACAGCTCGTGGTAGCCATTTTGAGCACCTTCTGTAGGGAAGTGTAAGTAGTGACGTACACTTTATCAACACAATGACCAACCTGCATAGTGTTACGCACACCACAAACAATCTTGTAACACGGACACGAAAGAAGATGCACCAAATGTTTACCGGACATGTTTTGCTTGTTGTGAGGGCCTCTATCGAATCCCTGGAGCTTCCCTACATATTTACTTACAGCCTGTATATCTCTATAACTATGCATCTCATATCTCTGACATGAGGAACGTACCGCCAACTGTAATCAGTTTTCCCACCCAAAATAACAGTTAGGAACTTGGGGCTAATAATGGATAGCACACTTTCTTGGACATAACACAAACATGGAACAGTAAATCATCATCAGTTTATCAGCTGATGGCAGGTTTCCTCACGGTCGGTCTCCGCACCTTATCCAGTTTTCAGCTCATCAATCTTGAGATTTTCCATCTAATGCACTTTTCTAATGCAAACCACCCTTAGGCAGTGTCCAATCCAATTAATTTCTCTTTTCTTTACCTTCTTTAGCATCATTCTTTCTTCTCCTAATACTTCCTCATTTATTTTCTCACTTCATTCTTCCAAATCATTCCCTCCATTCTCTTCGATATCCACATTTCGAAAGCCTCTATTCTTCTCTCGTCTTCTTTCCAAAGCGCCAAGTTTCCGCTCCATACATTGCTACACTCCAAACAAAATATTTCACTAATCTCTTCCTTAGGCTTACTTTCATTGCCCCACAAAATAAATTTCCTTTCATACTGAAGGCTTATTCTGCTATTGCAATCCTTGTTTTTATAAAGCTGTCTTGTTCACCAACTATAACATAATTATGTCAGACATGGCGAAACATCCTTGCGATCGTTGATCTTTCACACACTGAATACAAAAATACAACGTACCCAAAATGTTATATTAATTCTTGCAGTTCGTTAAGAGGAGCATAACACCATATTACACTGATGCAGTGGCAATCGCATTATTGATCGTAAATATTCTTAAACAGTTATCCCCGTCTGATATTTCCGAACGGAAACAGTCCACGCTCGAAGTTACAGATTTACCGAGTTCACAAAGCTGATATCTCACCATCGTATTTACAGTGAATCACGCATGCGCACTTGCTCAGTACTCAGGGGACACCGCACCGATGTATTAGTGGTTGGTTTCAGGGCTTTTGCAAGCGCATCATGAAATTCAAAACTTAGTTTATTAAGTATTTATAAGGGGCAGTCAAATAAAAACCGAACTCCCGCCATAAAAGACATTCCACGCAAATGGTGGCAACATTCTTTTTAGCCTACTTATCACATTTTGCAAAAATGAGGAAAAAGTAGACTTATGAGATTGATCCGGACAAATGTCTGTCTTTCTGTATGTCCTTCTGTCTGTCTGTCTGTCTGTCTGTCTGTCTGTCTGCGTGTGTCTGTCCCCCCCCCCCTCCAAACCTATCAACTCCGAAACGGTTGCAGCAATCGAAAAAAAAATCGTATGAGTAAAGATCTATACCTGCATATCTCAATGCCATATTTGGAAATTATGTCAGTACTACCAACTGCTGAAAAACAGCAATTGAAATTTGAGCTCCATGTTGGATATCTTGGAAGGTATGCATGGGAGCTATTCCAAAATTGGCATACATAAAGATAATAATATTTCAGTTTAAATTATGTGACAATGTTGCCAAATGATTCGAAACCTGCTGATAGGTCAAATTTTCTAATGCATGTTACTTCTACACTAGCAATAGGATTTTAACCAAATTTCGTATGTACCTTGTACAGTATACATAAATAGATATGTCTGAGCGTACTCTTAAGAGTTTCCAGGGATGCCAACTGTTAATAAATGCTTTCTCTATATTTTACCCTAATATCAATATATCAGAAAGTAAGAAAGCCAACAGCTCTAAACTTTGCACACGTATAGTACCTGACATTCTAGATTAATTTGGAGTAACTAATATACGTCAGTGCTGCCAACATGATTCTAAGCCTACTGATAGGTCCAAATTTAAAATACATGTAACGTCTATACTAACTAATGGATTTCATCCAAAATTGTCACAACAATAGATTATAATATTCCAATTATTTCTGACCAACCCATGCATGACATTGTTGCCAACATCATTTTACGCACTCTGATAGATCCAATGTCAAACTGGATTTAACGTCCATGCTATCCACTGGACTTAAACCAAATTTTGTATTCTGTACCTTAAGAGATGGAACTAAGAATATATTCAGTCACCAGGGCTGCCAACTCTAGTGCTCTATTAGGCTACATTATGCCAGGTATATTTCGAACTAATTAGACATTTGGTATTACCAAATTAATTTCATATTCATAGTCATATTCATTCATTTATTTGCAATGAGGGGTGTGTCCCCTGGTGGCAAATTGTATATACAGTACATAACAAAAAATAAAAATACATAACAATTCAATAACAATTATACAACAATTAAACTGGAGTATTTACACAAATAGTCAGTCTTTTCTTAAACACACCTATATGTTTGGGAAAAGGCTCTAAGACTGCGGCAGGTAGAGAGTTCCAGTTATCAATGGCACGGTTTACAAAATAATATTTACCATAATTTGTTCGCTGTGGTCGGCCCTTAACTTTGAAAGGATGATCGCTCCTACCCATGTAAGTGGGCTTTCCCAATCGTTTGCTAAGCTCACCCCATGCTGGTTGATTTGTATACGAGTTGTACATAGCGCAGAGTCTAGATTTCAGCCTCCTAGCCTCCAGTGATTCCCACCCAAGTTTCTTTAACATACGGCTCACACTGCTCCTGGGATTCAAGTCACTGAGCACAAATCTAGCGGCCTTTCTTTGTACCATTTCCAACACATTGATGAGCCCTACTTGATATGGATCCCAAACCGCCGAGGCATATTCCAGAATAGGTCTTACAAGTGACAAATAGCCTAATTCTTTAGCAGAGGTTTCCTTTTAATACCCTCATTACAAAGTGCAGGGATTTGTAAGCTTTTGAAACTACACATCCTACATGACTACTCCATTTCATATCATTCCTTACGTGAACGCCCAAATATTTGCAGGAATCTTCTTCTACAAGTATTTCCGAGCCAATGTTATATTGAAAATCCTTCCTTCCCACTTTCCCTATTTTTAAGAGACTAAATTTTCTTGTGTTTATTTTCATTTTATTTACAATCGCCCACTTATAGACCAGGTTCAGGTCCTCTTGAAGCACTGCATTGTCTTGTGAGTCATGTATCTTTCGATATATTACACAATCATCCGCAAACAATCGACAGTCACTGCGAATCCCATTTGGTAAGTCATTTATAAACGCCAAAAATAACAAAGTTCCGATTACGCTGCCCTGAGGGATACCCGACGTTAGGGTAATTTCATCCGAGAATATGCCTTCGACTTTCACTTTCTGAGAACGACCCGTCAAATATTCTTGGATCCATAAAATTACTCTTCTATCAATCTTCGTCGAAGCTAATTTATGGAGTAGCATGTCATGCGGAACGACATCAAATGCCTTCGCAAAATCTATAACCACGGCGTCGACTGAAACTCCATGGTCTAACGATTCGCTAATGTCTTGAAAAAGTGATAGCATCTGACTCTCGCATGAGTAACCTTTCCGAAATCCATGTTGCCTATCATTAAACCATGATAATGTTTCCCACTGTTCCCTCAAGTAGTCGCAAATGAGATGCTCCATCTGTTTACAAACGACGGACGTAAGGCTAACCGGCCTGTAGTTGCCCAATTCAAGTCTGCTCCCTCCCTTAAATATTGGGACTACCGTAGCTCTTTCCCAGTCATCTGGGATTTGCGCATTGTTACGGACACATTAAACATCACCTCCAAGTATCGTGCCACGGCCCTACCTCCTAGTTTAAGTACTTCACTAACAATATTATCAGGTCCCTTTGATAAATTGAAACGTAGTTTTTGTATTAGCTTTACAATTGCTGACTGGTTTATTTGGAACAGGGGAGCCCCTGATTCGTCGTTAAGGTCCAACACACAGCTATTGGATTTATTGAACACACTACCGTAAAAGACATTTAATTCATTAGCAATGGCCTGTTTCTCAGTAATTAATTTACCGTCACCGGACATTATCATCGACAAATTATTTGAATTTCGCTTTCTTCTCCTAACATAACTGTAAATTTTTTTCCACCCATCACCTCCCGAACCAAGTAAACCTTGCATATGTCATGAGCAGCCCTCTTTTTTAAGACGAGCTCTCTTGATAAGGACTTAAATTTCAACATATACTTGTCACTATCATGTCTTTTATTGTATAATTTCCTAATTTTCCGTTTTAGACTCCTAATTTCTCGTGTGTAATACTCAGGATCTGGGTTTTGTTTCAGCAATTTAAATGGGACAAATTTATCAACAGCGCTATTTAAAATTTTCAAAAAGTTAGTCCACAGGATATTAATGTGATTTCCTTCCGATGCCCATCCTACAAATAGCTCATTCAAATACCCCTGAAACTTGCCATGATCCGCCCTGCGATACTGGAATATGACCTTTTTTGCTACATCAGAGTCTAATTTTGTAATGTCACCACATCTAATATTTAATTCAACCCCAGAATGGTCACTAATTCCTGGTACTTTCAGACAGTTAATATACAGCTCTAGAGGCCTTACGAGATAAACATCTAAGGTATTATTGTCTCTAGTTGGGAAGTCAACTACTTGGGAAATTCCCCCCTCCCTTAAGAATTTATTTGCAGCGCTCTGAGCCTGACCACAGCTAGTTGACTCACCAGACCAGTCTACTTTGGGGAGGTTTAAATCACCAGCAATTATTATGCTCTTTTTCATAGCATTACCCGTACAAGTTTTATCATACAGTGTTTCGAGCAGAGAAAGGTTATCTTTCGTTGCTCTATACGCCCCTATCACCTGAAGAGGGAATGTATTTCCTTTATCCGAAATTTGTACACATAACATTTCATGATCCATATCAGCCCACTTTAAGAAACTAGCTATATTTTTGCGCACACAAATAAATAGCCCACCACCTCGCTTCGCCCGATCCCTTCTGTACATCTCGTAGGTCCCTTGAATTATTTCGCTACTATTTATGCCCTCATATAACCAAGATTCAGTTGCAATGACAATATCCGGAGAATACGTCTCTACAAGATTCCAAAATTCAATTAATTTATTTCCTAAACTCTGAAAATTAACCTGCAGTAATCTTAGAGTCTTACCTCCGCAGCAAATATCTCGAAATAGCTCCTTCTGTTCCCATCGGCTGGCAACCTCTGGACCTGCTCCTCCTCACAAAGGCCGGCACGAACCGATGACCCTGTCATGTAGGCTCCCTAGATTGTAAGCGCCCCGTCGATTTAGATGCAGCCCGTCTCGGGCGAAGTCACGGCCACCGAATCCAGCAGTCAGCTTCTAAGTACACCAATCCCAGTTGTGCACATACCCAGCCCATGCGGTCATTTACAGTCTTAACTCGCCTCAACGGAACATCTCCCCGCCGAACAATGCCACTCATTATAATTGTTGCATTTCTAAACTTGCTTTTAGTTTTTCTGCCTAGTTCGTAGAGCTCCCCCATGATGTAATCAGCTGTATCCCTCTTCTTCAAATTGTTCGTCCCAACATGGAGCAACAACACTTTAACTTTGTCACAGTCCTCTACATTTGCTTCTTCCACTTGTTGGGCAAGCTGGTCAATCTTAATCCCCGGGTAACACCGCACTTTCGCACCTGATTTCCTCGAGATATTCGCACTCCATCGTATCATAGAATCACCCATTATGATAACGTCATCCTCAGTTTGCTCCTGCACGCCCTCTTCCACACTGATCCCTGTAGAAAGCCGTTCAGTCACATCCTTCGCCGTTTCTTCTGATTCACGAAGCTCTTCTCTAAATTCCTGTATTATTTGATCCCTTGCTTTGATTTGCACCCTCAAACTGTCCGGCGTATCACATACTTTACAAAACCAATTTCCGACATCACAATCCTCCTTCCTGACCTTAATACAGCCGAAGTGAAACCATTTCTCACATAGTCCACACTCAACACCATTCTTCAATGTTTTACTGCACGTCGAACACTTTAAAGATGCCACTGGATCATTTGCCTGATTCACATTTGGAGTAACAGGCCCTGGATTCACTTCCACTCCACCAATAACTAACAACGCAGCTATCACTAGGGCTATAAACCACAAGTTACTAGGTCCCGTACGCACACACAAACACCGGAAATCCCGACTACCCTTCGCATACCACAGCCCGATCCTCGCCAGATAACACTCCAGAGAACACCCCATTTCAGCACACCTGAGAGCTCGGGAAAAACACGACCTTTCACTTTGACTGCCAACTGATTCTACATAGTGAGCCCATCAGAGGAGCTGCCAGGATAGCCAACAACCGCAATGACTTCCCTAACATCTCATCCGTCGGACCTAACTGCCGTGAGGATCAGGTGAACTTCCAAATAGGCCAAAGCGGCACGAGAAACTGTAGTCCACGGGGATCGTGGTACATGGTGACGAAGGTCATAGACTGCCTAAGGAAAGGTTCACCTTAAAAACTAGACTGAGAAAAGAAACATCCAACTTATGTAAAACACCGTGAAAATTTATTGTAAATTTTACAAACCCCTACCCTAGTTCGGAGGGTTTCTATCGGCTAATCCGCAAGCTAATAAATAATCAAAAATAAAGAGCAGGTCCCTACCTGAGAAGTTACAGTAACCCCTCGCGAAAGATCTGTCTCACAATAATAAAGCAACAACAGCAACACTAGGAAAATGGTACGACGCAAATCCCTAGGTCAAGTTACAAGATCAAGCTAATATCAGAATTTACATTTAACAGGGTAGCAAAACAAATCTAAGTTAGGATGATACCATCTCCACATTTACATTTAACGTTAATTCATCTAACTAATTCCTATCAATTAATAACCAAATTTACGGCGGTGACGTCCGTAATATCAAACAATTACATTCAAAGCTAAGTGACCAGCCATAAAAAAACATCTAAGTCATTCTTATAACTAGGTGCTAGTCAGCACACAAAGGGTAACATAGAGGATTCGTACACTTTTACATCATGAGTAAATAAATAAGAGACCACAGTTTTATTCAAATGCCTGCCTGCACCTTGGTTTACTGTTTGTAAGCCATAGTCATCTAATGTGTGTAATTACGGTGACGACTGCGTAGTAAAGACTACGTCTAACATCGTATGGCCTGCGCTCCACCAACTACGAACTCAAGGTTCGAGCAAGCTTCAGTCGCAACAAAAATTGTCAGCTGTCCTCAAGTCATTTCCTCCAGGAAATACCTTCATTAGCACGGCTATGTCAGCAGGTTCCAAATGCAAATTGATCACTTTTGTGATACTTTCAATGTTTAGCTTGGCCCATTTGTCGGTCAAATTTTATTTATTGTTACTGAGATCCCCGAATGGTAATTATTTCTTTACAAATGTTAATTGCTTAAACCATATGCATAATCTTGTTATCAATCACTTATTCATAGATATTATAGTTCTCACCTCGAGTGTTACAGTCGCTCGCTACCTCAGGCGTCCTCACTCACGACATACCGGACATCTACTGGTTGATCCACTGTCCGCTGAGTAGTGTCGACTGACGTCACCCTGACTTTCGTTCGACCAATGGCAGGTCTTTGTCTGGTCGGGCGATTTCCAAACTTCGAGAGAGTTCCATGGTCCCTATTTAAGACGCCGCTTGCTGGCGTTCTTCACCACTTCTGATCCACCACTTCTGATCAATCATCACTTTGGATCACTTCAACCTGCTGGTCACCGCTACTGCATCTCATGACACCATCGCTGATATCTACGCTACCGAGCAGTTACGTCACAAGATCTGCACCATGATGTATTGCTCAAGATGGCAAGAATAATTGCCAGCCGCTGTACTCTTCACCTTCACCTTAGAGAGGATACTTGGAATCTTCTTTCGAAATATTGCTGGATCAGCTCTTGGAAACTATAAAAGTCATTCCTGCGCAAGAAAAGAAGAGAGAGTTGACATTTTATCGATGGTGCACATAACTCTAGGCCATGTACGCCTCCTTCCGAGAAAACCGTGAAGACTTTTAAATCAACGTGTGCTAGCTGGAACTTTTTAAGGAGCTGGCTCTTCAACCCTCTTCAAAGATAAGTTTACTTTTATGAAGAACTTATATCATACCAGTTATTACACTCTTAATCATTTTTTATGGTTCTCTCTTTTTATAAACTGCATTTTATATGTTAAGCTCAACTTTTCTCCAATCAAGCAAGCTTGTTTCATGGACCTTTCTACAATCTGGGTTTCTGTCATCAGGCCCTCACACTTTGCTACATTTATAATTGTTCATTTCTGTGATAAGCACTTAAGTGCAATTTGTTTATTCATTATAAATTTACTATTAGGAATAAAAATTGTTAATGTATTGCTACCTATATTGGTTTTCTAGTCACGTATTTCATGCCCAATACCCCGCACCGTTTCAGTCTAATTTTCTTGACCACAGTAGTTATTTTGTCCAGGCTTTCGCCTGATGCGTTTCGTTCTCCCGTATGGGGAAGTTTTAGGGCAGAATTTATACTTCTCCATAGAGTTGGTGCCTCACCCCCGGGAAACATATCTGTTGCACCCTGGATCCCTATACAAGTTTAATATTGTGGATTTTACATTAACAATTTTTGTTCATTGTGTTTCAACACTAATTCACATTGTACGTTTCAGCTTAAGGCGCATGTGCAGCAGAAGAGAGAAACGTAAGCTAAGCCGGTTTCTTCCGCATCAGACTAAACCTTACTACCTAGCAAGCTGTCATCCTCTGACTTCCAGTACTCGAAGTCACAATATTGACGTGAGTAACAAACAACTTTTAATATGCCTAACCTTGATGAAAAACTTAGCAACGCCAGAGCCTCTTGTAAGGGCAAGCTCACACGGTTTCGTACTTTCTTAACGGAGCTCGAACCCCAAGAGCGTAATCTTGACATAATTTCGCAGAGGCTTAAGGATTATGAACAAGCCTTTGAGAAATATGATGAGATACAATGCAGTATAGAAACTCAGCATCCGGACCAGCAAAGTGATAGGTTGGAAGTTGAAAAATTATACTATCAGGGATTTGCTGAAGCTAAACAGCTTATTAGGGCTTTAACTTTAAAAGAAAAACAAGAAGATCAAACTTCTGCAGCATCTTCTACATCTTCTTCACGCATTATATTACCCAAATTAGAAATACCCAAATTTACTGGTAAAGACATAGAATGGGAACCATTTTTTGAATTATTCAATTCTTTAGTACATGAGAATACTTCTATACCAGTAATACAAAAATTTCACTACTTGCGTCTGGCAGTTCAAGGCAACGCACTTAACCTGATCCAAGCACTTTCTTTGACCAGTGATAATTATGAAGTTGCTCTGAATCTTCTTAAGGATAGATATGGGAACATTCGTCTGTCTATTCAACGCCATATACAAAGCTTATTCGAGTTACCTAACGTGCAAGCAGATAACAGTTTATCACTTCGTAAGTTGATTGACACTGCAGAGCTACACGTCAGAGCATTGTCCAATTTAAACCAACCTGTAAATCACTGGGATTTATTTCTAGTTCACCTCATTTCTGCAAGATTGGATGCAAATACATTAAAAGCGTGGGAAACAGAACTTTCCCAGAATTTGCAATGCACTTATGAGGCGATTATTAACTTTTTGAAGGCCAGAAGCCAAGTCTTTTCCGCCATAGCTAATCAAAAAACTAGTAGTTCAGATTCAAAAGCCTTCTCAAAACATAAGGTTAGCAGTTCTAATCAAAGAATTTCAACTGTTTGTCAGGAACGCATATGTTAAACAATTGCCGTTCACAACGTTTATGCTTTCATTGTAGGGCAAGACACCATTCACTTTTGCACAGGCATGAAAGACCACGGTTATCAGGACCAAGCAGTTCCAATACCAAGTCTAATTCGGAGACTTCTCAAAATAGTGCGCAGTCGTATGCTCAAAGTTCTACCTCGTTTGGCAAAGTCCAGGTTTTATTATCTACCGTGCAGGTTCTATTGAAAAATTCTCACGGAAAATGGGTATCTGTCAGGGGATTATTGGATAATGCCGCTACCAACAATTTTATTAATGAATCGTTGGTACAAAAGTTAGGCCTTCCAAAACATCCTACCTCAATAGAGGTTACAGGAATAAACTGCTCTAAATCGCAATCCTTAAGCTTTGCTAAAGTGGATCTGAAGGACTCTAATAATCTTGGTACGCAGTTGCAATTAGATTGTTTGATTATCAAGTCTATAGGCAACAATATTCCTGGCACTTCTTATCCTATTCAAAGTTGGAATATCCCGAATTTTGTCCAGCTAGCTGACCCTCATTTCAACAACGCTTCACCCGTAGAGCTTCTTTTCAGCTCAAGCGTATTTTGGCAATGTCTTCATTCCAATAAAGTAAAAATTGCTCCTAATGTTTTCTTCCGCGAAACTGATTTTGGTTGGATTGCTACTGGCCAAATATACCGTAATCCTATTCAAACTGTATCGAATTGTTATTTTGTTGGTACCGATTTGAGCCAAGAGCTAACCAAGATCTGGGATCTTGAGAATGTTCAGGCTACTTCTTCTTCTTCTTCTAACGAAATTTGTGAAAAGTTATATAAGGAAACCACTGTCCGTAATGCTGAAGGCAGATTTATAGTAACTCTTCCACGTATTCCCAATCCTCCCGCCATTACGGGCTCGCATTCCAGAGCACTTAGGCCACTATTTGCTATTGAAAATCGGTTCAAACAAGATGCTTCTGTCAAAACTCAGTATGCTTCCTTTATGGAGGAATACGAATCATCCAATCACATGGAGGTAATTTCTAAATCAGAAGAAATTGACCATCCTTTAAATGAAATAGTTTATCTAAATCATCACCCGGTATGGAAAAATTCCTTAACACAAGACAATATAAGAGTAGTTTTCAATGGCTCATCACCAGATTCCAATGGAATCTCTTTAAATGATACCTTGCAATGAGGTCCCGCGATTCAAACAGATCTCACCTATGTTTTGCTTAATTTTCGAAGGTTTCCTATTGCTGTAATCTCAGATATTAAGCAGATGTACCGGCAGATTCTCGTAAATTCTGAGCAGCAAGATCTGCAAAGAATATTGTGGCGCGATGAGAGTTCCAAACCCATAAAGATATTTAGATTGAAGACTGTGACATATGGCCTGAAGCCTTCAGCCTTTCTTGCGATTCGGTCTCTCCACATGTTAGCCGAGCAAGATGGTCATCTGTATCATCCTTTGGCCTCTGAGTCATTAAAAACGGCATTTTATGTCGACGATTTATTGTGCTCTTTCCCTAATATTTCTGAAGCGCTCCTTGTGTGCGAAGATTTGAAATCCCTACTCCTAGGAGGTGGTTTTCCGCTCCATAAATGGACTTCAAATTCCACTGAATTTATATCTAAATTTTCATCAGAGGTCCCAGTTGATGAATTTGTTGCCATTCCTACTGATGAAGCAGCCGTAAAAGCATTGGGAGTTTTTTGGTGTCCTTCTTCTGATACCTTCTCTTATCAGGTACATCTGTCAGAATCTCCCCCTGTAACTAAGAGACAAGTTCTGTCAGAAATCGCAAAGATCTTTGATCCTTTGCAATATATTGCTCCTATAGTTATTGTTGCAAAAATGTTCTTGCAAAAGCTTTGGTCATTAAAATCAGACTGGGATGAAAATCTCCCCCTTCCTCTTGTAGAAGAATGGTTAGAGTACCGCAGCAGTTTGCTGGATCTCTCCAAGGTTTCTATACCCCGCCCTTTAATTTCTAATCCCTTATACCAGCAGTATGACCTGCATGTATTTTCTGATAGTTCAGAACGGGCTTATGGCTGTTGTGCATACATAGTAGGACGTTCCTCAGCTACTTTCCCTGGATTTTCTAATTTAGTGTGCGCTAAATCTAAGGTTGCTCCACTTAAAACAGTATCATTGCCGAGATTAGAATTATGCTCTGCTTTAATGGCAACAGAATTAGCTACTAAACTAAATGTCAGTTTAAAGTTAAAATTTTCCCGCACATTTTTTTGGAGCGATTCTTCTATTGTATTAGCTTGGATTTCTAAGCCTTCTTCTCATTGGAATACCTTTGTGGCTAATCGCGTTTCTAAGATTCATGAAGTCTCTCATTCTGAACAATGGAGACATGTTCCTAGCCGTGAAAACCTCGCGGATATAATATCACGTGGTTGCATGCCTAAAAAATTGATTTCTTCAGACCTGTACTGGAATGGTCCTCCTTGGCTAAGTCAGGAATCATCTTGCTGGCCTCGCTTAGCTAATCAATTTGCAGAAGAAATACCTGATGCCCGTAATGACCCTGTCACGTCGCATCTTACTTCTACTTCTACTAGCCTTTTTCAAAGATACTCTTCATTTGATAAATTGATTCGTGTAGTGTCTTATATCTTCTGATGGAAATATTTAGTAATTGATCAACCATTGAGGCCTCAACCCTTTCTCTCCAGAGTCGAGTTAGAATTTGCTACTTGCAAGATTTTGTTACTTGTTCAGCAGGAAGTATTTGCTCCTGAAAAGCAAGCTCTTATAAGTGGTAAAGATTTACCCAAGTCTAGCAGGCTTTCACCACTCACTCCTTTTCTAGACCAGGACGGCATAATACGTGTGGGTGGAAGATTAGCTATGTCTAGTTGTGAGGATGGGAAAAAGCATCCCATCATCCTTCCTTCAAAGCATCCTATCACTACCCTTATAATAAAAAAGTTTCATTATAAACACCTTCATGCTGGCACTCGCACCTTGCTCTGTATAATTCGTGAACTCTACTGGATCATCAATGGCGTTCATGAGGTTTCTTCTGTTGTCAAAAAGTGTATACCTTGCTTCAAGGTTAAACCAAGGCCCGCCACGCAGATTATGGGTAATTTACCTCCATTTCGTTCAGAACCTAGTAAGCCCTTCGCTCTTACTGGGATCGATTAAGCAGGTCCTTACGTATATCAGACCAATCCATCTTCATCTAAGCGCAAAATCTTAGGTAAACTCTACATCTCGTTATTTGTATGTATGGTGACGGGAGCTATCCACCTTGAGTTGGTTACGAACGCTTCTGTATCCTACTTTTTGGCCGCCTTTTCTAGATTTGCTGCTAGAAGGGGTGTTCCATCTGAAGTTTTTTCAGATAATGCAAAAATTTTTGTAAGCGCTTCTGATCTCTGGAAAAAAGTGTTAAGCTCCCCTTCTGCTAAAGAAAAAATTTCCAACTTTTCCTATTCTAAAGGTTTCAAATGGCATTTCACCCCGCCTTATGCTCCCCATCATGGGGGCCGTTGGGAATCCTGCATCAAACTTACTAAAAGACAGCTTAAGAAAACTCTTGGTCCTACCATACTTTCTTATGAGGAATTCAACTCTTTGATTATTCAAATTGAAGGTATTGTAAATTCCAGACCTCTGACCCCTCTTTCAAACGATCCTAAGGATCTTTTACCTTTAACTCCCAGTCACTTCCTGATTGGCTGTTCGCTTGCTGCTACTCCGCCTTTGCTGGTTCGACGCTGTGATCCTAACTTGCCTATCTTTTGGAGAAAAGTAGAATCTTTGCGCTGTTCTTTTTGGCGCCGATGGAAGTTAGAATATCTCAGCTTGCTAAATAGGCGTGAGAAATGGCGGCTTCCTTAACCAGATGTACGAGTGGGGGACATGGTTCTTCTTCGGGACCCATCTCCGCCTCTCGTGTGGAACCTAGGTAGAGTTATTCACTGCCACATTGGCCGTGATAAACGCGTCAGAGTTGTTGATGTTTTAACTAGTAAAGGTCGTTATACTAGACCCATCTCTGCTATTTCTGTTTTGCCTTTCGAGTCTTAGTTTCTCCTCGTCTGTTATCCATGTTTTGCTTTGACTGATTCTTTTGTTTGTTTTCATTCGGAGTTCTCGGAGCATGATCACTTTTGTGATACTTTCAATGTTTAGCTTGGCCCATTTGTCGGTCAAATTTTATTTATTGTTACTGAGATCCCCGAATGGTAATTATTTCTTTACAAATGTTAATTGCTTAAACCATATGCATAATCGTGTTATCAATCACTTATTCATAGATATTATAGTTCTCACCTCGAGTGTTACAGTCGCTCGCTACCTCAGGCGTCCTCACTCACGACATACCGGGCATCTACTGGTTGATCCACTGTCCGCTGAGTAGTGTCGACTGACGTCACCCTGACTTTCGTTCGACCAATGGCAGGTCTTTGTCTGGTCGGGCGATTTCCAAACTTCGAGAGAGTTCCATGGTCCCTATTTAAGACGCCGCTTGCTGGCGTTCTTCACCACTTCTGATCCACCACTTCTGATCAATCATCACTTTGGATCACTTCAACCTGCTGGTCACCGCTACTGCATCTCATGACACCATCGCTGATATCTACGCTACCGAGCAGTTACGTCACAAGATCTGCACCATGATGTATTGCTCAAGATGGCAAGAATAATTGCCAGCCGCTGTACTCTTCACCTTCACCTTAGAGAGGATACTTGGAATCTTCTTTCGAAATATTGCTGGATCAGCTCTTGGAAACTATAAATGCCATTCCTGCGCAAGAAAAGAAGAGAGAGTTGACATTTTATCGATGGTGCACATAACTCTAGGCCATGTACGCCTCCTTCCGAGAAAACCGTGAAGACTTTTAAATCAACGTGTGCTAGCTGGAACTTTTTAAGGAGCTGGCTCTTCAACCCTCTTCAAAGATAAGTTTACTTTTATGAAGAACTTATATCATACCAGTTATTACACTCTTAATCATTTTTTATGGTTCTCTCTTTTTATAAACTGCATTTTATATGTTAAGCTCAACTTTTCTCCAATCAAGCAAGCTTGTTTCATGGACCTTTCTACAATCTGGGTTTCTGTCATCAGGCCCTCACACTTTGCTACATTTATAATTGTTCATTTCTGTGATAAGCACTTAAGTGCAATTTGTTTATTCATTATAAATTTACTATTAGGAATAAAAATTGTTAATGTATTGCTACCTACATTGGTTTTCTAGTCACGTATTTCATGCCCAATACCCCGCACCGTTTCAGTCTAATTTTCTTGACCACAGTAGTTATTTTGTCCAGGTTTTCGCCTGATGCGTTTCGTTCTCCCGTATGGGGAAGTTTTAGGGCAGAATTTAAACTTCTCCACAAATGAACAAGGTTAAGCAGAAAGGATTCGTTAGTTAGCTTTTGTTTATCAAAATTATGCGTTTTATTATTAAGATGTCGGTTTAGGTTATCGTTGGTTTATGGCGAATAATACTGACAAGCCTGGGCACGGAGTGTCTCCCTGAGATCATCTCTGCCAAAAAGCCTCGACTCAAAAGTCGGAATACAATCAACGAGCAATAACAACTCGGACACACAATAACACAAGTTACCAGCGGCGCACAGCTCGCGTTCAATAACTCTGGGACGGGCCTGGACACAATCAGTTACCCTCCCTAAACATCTGGTCCACGGGAACAGTCCCGGACATGGTACACAAAAATACCTTCATACATGAAAAACCTCTCTAGCGGGGCTAGCCTACAACGTACTATAGAAAACCTGACATAACTGTACTCGTCAAAACGACGGTACACGCAACAGCGTTTAACTAACAAATGACAATCTACAGATCATATGAGCAGATACAAGAATGGACACTGGGTTCCATAAGCTATAATTGCAATGAAAGGGAAAGTGAATGCTAAAAGCATTCTGTCCTATGTTAACATCAGTCTGTCTCACTTAGAAGCATGCGCTCTCACACGGGCGCTGAGAAGTATTCATAAAACCTGTTCGTGTCGCCGCAGGCTACAAGATTCCTGAGCTGTTAGACACAACACACTAACTAGGCCGGCAATTTAAGCAAGATAATAACTGTACAACTGGCCTCATAATAATACATTTACCATAGGTTATAAACCTCGAAGAATATGTGCATAAAAAGCACGCTATAAATCTGAATACAATCATATAACTTTGTCTTCCACAACAAAGACGTTTAAAAGGTAGCAATGTCACTCATTGCTGGAGCTCTCTGCTCTCAAAGATAAAATACTCTATTTCTGACTTGTATCAAACATCAAATAAATACGTGTCATCACACTTGACACTACAAAATAATAATACGCAAATTCCACCCTCTGCTGGATCTGCTTAATGATACGTTGGGAACTGGGTTCGATGCTAGACAACAAAGAAACGTCCCTATAACTTATAAGGTCTACACTTGACCTGGATGGCTTCTGAGCTCATCTCAAATGAAATATAATGCAGTTACAAACTGGTAATTACAGTCGATTACCCAAATGATACGACTCCTCTAACGAAGTCAGGGGCGTAACATAGACTGGCTGCAAAAAGTGCAGTTAAAAAACATAACCATGGCATCAGATTGCCATAACTAAAGTCTGCAAAGACTTGAAAATCACCCCAGATAGGGTTAAAAAAGTAGCCTCAAAATGACTACAGTCACGTTTAGCAATAGGCAGAAATTGGCGTCCTACGACGTCCATCAAGCTGCACCAGGGTTGACCAAAATGTCAGACCCAAGGGTGACTCACAACCACTGTAGATAAATGACATCTAATTAGACTAATTACATTCCCTACCTATGAAATGGCTGTCACTAAGTTCGGTTGGTTCACAAACTACACTAATCTAACTATACCACCAGAAACTAGAACAAGGAAGGGTTGTACAAAACTCACGATATGAAGGAGCTCACACTTAGCTCTCTGTCCAACAACAAGGGTTGAACAAAAGCACCTCTGGCTTTCAGGATTGGCATCGTCCTCATCAGAACTTCCATCTGGGCTCTCCCAAAGACCAGGGTTCGGTCTGTCCCTGTAGTTGACCTCGTGAATGGACTGGACATGCCTAGGAAAGGCATCCTCGGTTCCTTCCTTCTCGTTCGATGTTCTAGAAGTTCCATAATCATTGCTGGTCCCATCCGAGACATCTCCCTCATACCATAATGGTATTAGCCCATGGTCTCAGCCTCGAACATGGTGTTGAAAAAGTTGACCACGTGGGCGGTAGAATAAGACTTGTAGTAGTTCAAAATTAGCACTTGAAAATTACAGTATTCGTCGTAAATATCACAGGCTTTAAATATAACTGGTAACACAGCCTCTACACTTTGCAGTTGTAAATGATAAATGGCCATGCACTGTTCTGCGGTTCCACACGTGTACAGCCTCTACTTTTTCTATCACGTGGCATCCGTGAAATGGGCGTCGTTTTATTATAGATAAATTTACCGTAGCAATTACTATATAATGTACTTTTATAATCACACTTGTTCAAAGTAATAATTTCACATTTACCTGTATATTTTCGCACCAGGCTCTCGGCCCTCCACAAGCACGTGGGTGAAAAAATGTGGTACTACAGTAATGTCGTAAATTTCACAATACTTGCCAAATAATTCACTTTGCAATTCGTGTTGATCACTGCACATCAACAACAGTGATTCGTAGTATAATTGTGCTCGATGGCTCCTGATAATGATTTCCACGCTGAAAAGCGGACTGTTTGCCATGTCTAATGCGACGGATATAATTACACGCCTACACAGGGCAGATTCTCCAGACGGAGTGCACGGAACTGCGTTCCTCGTGGAAGCAAGTCGTCAAACTAAGTCGTTGAGCGACTACTTACATTCCGGTTTGCGTATCTGCAATGATATTACCTTACCTTAAAGTGAAAAAACATTCTCCAAAATGTTTCAATAATACAGAATGACGAAATGGAATATTCTGAGTCTCGTGGAAAGATAAAATTGATTAATAAGACCTCAGATAAATAATTAGCATACTTCACCAAAGTCAAAAGTGCGATTCTCCGCTACTTCAAAGAGAATTGTATAAGCTCTCAGCTTCTCGTAGCTTTCTGGGTGTGTTCAAAGGTAGTACCTCCCATCATAAATGTGCTGTCATGAAAAATATCACATGAACCTTAGCTCAGCGGGTTCATCTGTCTCTCCGTCGTTTCAAATAAAATGTTAGGATGACATTTTTTTTGACTCAAAGTTCATTCATAAGTGATATTTTTTTTAGATTAGCTGCGTTGAAGGTTCCAATGCGCTCTCCTGTCCGAATGTCTTCAATCACATAACTTCCATTGTTCAGAGGTTGTCGGATACGACTGGGGCCATAATATAAAGACAGAAATTTGCCATATATGCGGTCTATAGGACTAGAAATTCCGGGTCTCCCTATAAGGACAAGGTCTCCCGCGACTAGTGGTTCTCTGAATCTCTGGCGTCTAGTTCATCTCAAGTGTTTGGCAGCTTGCCTGTCCAAAGTGTCCCTTGCAGCTAAACGTCTGCTGGCGTGTGATGGTTGTAAACAAGGTGGATTTACAATCACACGATTCCATATTCTCATCGGCATCTGGTTCAAATGCAAAACCAAGGGTATTTGACCAGTGCTCTCATGGACTGTTGAGTTAATACATTTCGCCATGATAACTAGGACTTCGGTCCATCGCCAGTGTTCTTCCTGACAATACAATCGACAGAATTTTGCGATAGTAGACATCACGCATTCTGCTGGGTTGCTCTCTGGATGGCGAATAGACGATAAAACATGACCTATCTCCAACTCATTCATAGCATTAGCGAATTCTGCGGAGGTGTACTGTGATCCATGATCAGTCAACAGGAATTGTGGCTTTCCTGCCTCCGGTATCACTTGTCGTCTAATTCTCTGGATAATCTGGTGTGCGGTGGCTTTCTGAATTGGATGAAGCATCGTATATTTCGAGAACAGATCAATGGGTACAACAATGAAGCGATTCCCACGACGGGCCTTAGGTATTGGGCCATAAAGGTCCTGTGCGTATAACTCTCTAGGTTGAGTTGGGAGTATTGGCCTAGGAGGTTCCTTCAACAAGTGTGACGTGTACTTGTTCCGCTGGCATGCGTCGCAAGCACGTAAACACTGTCTAACGGTGGTTCCTAGCCTTTTCCAAGTAAAAGACTCCTTGATGGTTGCAATGGTCTTGTCAGTCCCAACATGTCCAATGGATAGATGAACCATAAGAATGACAGATTCTTGATATCTCCTCGGAATGACTGCACGCAGTTGAGTGTGGTCCTCGTCCACAAACTTATACAAGACACGATGATAGATCAAATAGTCATCTGCAACAGCAGCAATCCTCACATAGTGAGCATCCTGTGGATCCATTCGTCGTTCCAGGAAACGGATAATATGCCTGAGTTCCTCCTCACGTCGTTGTCCTTCAGGTAGATGACGAAGTCGGCGAAGGTGTTCCTCGCATTCTCCCTCGATGTCAATGGCATTCACAGTGGCTTCAGGATTCCGTCTGAGAATGTCGGCCAACACATTCTCTCTGCCTGGTCGGTAAACAATTTCCAAGTCAAACTGTTGGAGAAACAGCGTCCAACGTGTGATCCTGTCGCTTGCCAGTCTTGTTCGTAAAATGAAGGTCAGCGCATGGTGAACGGTCCTCACAATAATTCTCTGGCCTAACAAAAGTTTCTGCCAGTACTCAAGCGCGTAGACAATCGCAAGTGCTTCAATCTCAGTGGTGAAATAATGAGATTCATGCGCTCTCAAACGTCGACTTAAGAAAGCGATGTAATGACGTTTCTTCGCATCATCCTCCTGCAGTAGGATGGCACCTATTCCAATCGCAGATGCATCAGTCTCTAGAATAAAATTCAGGGAATAGCCTGGATATTCTAACTGAATTGAATCAACCAGCATCTGTTTAGCTTTTCTGAAAGCTGTCTCGCACTCGTCATTCCAAGCCCATCTGCAATTCTTCTTCAGCAAACCTTGCAGTGGGGCGACAGTCTCAGAATACCTCTCACAATGAGCAGCAAAGAATTGGAGAATTCCTAGGAATTGCCTCACCTGTTTCACACGGGTTGGCGTTGGAAATGCCGCAACGGTTCTGATCTTTGCCGGATTCGGCCTGTATCCATCTCCATTAATTATGTGTCCCACAAATTTGACTCCTCTCTGGAAGAATCGACACTTGTCGAACGTCACTTTAAAATTAGCCTGTCGAAGATTCTCAAAAACAAGGCGTAAAGTTGTTAAATGCTCTTCCTCTGTTTCCGAAGCTATGATGATGTCATCCACGTAACATATCACCTTCTGTTTCACTTCAGGATTCAGGTTCGCATCAAGTGCTCTAATTAATGCAGCTCCGGCATTTTTCACTCCAAAGGGTAGTTTTCGAAAGACATAGGTGGTCTGATCGAACAGAAACCCTGTATACTTCTGAGTATGCTCAGATAATCTTATATGGTAGTAGGATTGTACTAAGTCCAATGACGAAGATATCTTCTTTCCCTTAAACTTCCTGAGGATGTCCCTAATCTTGGGCGGTCTGTCATGCTCAGGAGCTAAGCGTTCATTTAAGGCCCTTGCATCGAGACAAAGTCTCAAGCTTCCATCCACCTTAACCACAGGTGTTATAGGATTCAAGAAAGGAGTCGGTGACTTCTTGATTGTACCTGCTGCTTCCATCTCATGGATCTTCTTAGCAGCTTCCTCGCAGTGTTTCTCTGCGATAGGATAAATCTTCTTCTGGAATGGTGAATCATCCAGTAGTACAAGATCGTACTCGTAGTCCAATATCTCACCAGGTGTGGTGTCGAATATATCCCCGTATTCGCTTAATATTGCATCTAGTTTCTCTCGTATGGGTGCTGATAATGGTTCTGCCTCTTCGTCGGCATCTTGTGTCTCCTCAATTTCCTTGCCATTTAAATTCTCAACAACGTTGACTTCGGATTCGAATTCCGGTTCTTCCTCTACTAAGTTCATTTGAATGGGTTCGTTCGGCTTAAACTCGACCGTATTACGTCCCATATCAATGATTCCATCATACTTCCGAATGAAGTCAGCAACCAATATGGCATCGTGATGCAAGCCTTTCATCACAAGAAATTCGTGCAAGTACAAGTGGATCGAAATTTTCAAAGTGCATAGAATCTGGATTTTGCACGTTACAACACGGTCAGGTATGACTCCTCTGACTCTTACTGCAGAAACTGGCAGCTCTGTCACCTCAGAGTTTGCTTTCAGTCTGGCATGGCAATCGGCGGAAATGACACTTATCATCGCCCCAGTATCGATGAGAATGACTACGTTACATCCATTCAGGGTAGCTACAATCTTCGGTAGACGCGTCAATTCGTAGTTGTGGTTCGTCGTTCGTCGTTCGTCTAATAGATCTTCCTGAATTGGCTCCCGGAGTAAGATGGTGGCAGTTACTCTGTGCTCAATCGGGTAAGAATCTACTGTTTTTCGGCGTTTTTTTCCTTCTTGGCGGGAAGTACCGGGCTGGTTTCGCTCCGTTTCTTCCGCCATATTACGTGTTTCCCTCGAAGTAGGGTTCTGATCTCCCCCTTATTGTATTTCTTGAAGTTCTCGGAGTTGCTGAAGATATTCACGACTCTCCCGTGCTCTTCCTCTCCAGTCTCGATCGGTCTGGTATCTGGGGTCTCGATCTCTATTGTAACCTCTGCTATAGCGGTAATCCCTACGGATGCTTCCGTGCTGTGGGTTCCGGCTATTATTCCCTCGGCGGTCGTTATCGTGACGACGGTCTTCGTTCGTCCCTCGTTCGAAGCGTCGATTCCAGGGACTACGACGGTCATCTCTCTGGTCTCTAGCATATGGAGTGTTGTTCCATTCTCTCCGACAACGATTATAGTCATTGCGCTGTCCAGAGCTCTCTTGAGTCTGTGTCTGCTGTGGCGTCTGGCACACTTTGTCCACAGTTGTCAAGTTGACATGTCGCTCTTCACGCATGTCAGCCTTCTGCTGACGGTGTGTCGGAAACTGTTCGGTGTTGGCGTCCAATCGTCGCAAGATTTGGTCGCACTGCTGAAAAGTAGATGCTCCAGCAGCGATCAATACACGTTGCACGTCTGCAGGGTATTGCCAAACGATGGTGTTTACCAGGTCTTGCTCTGACAGTGGGGATTGTAAGCAACGGAGTTTCGCAAGCTGGGTTGCTAAGTAGTTCGCATAGCGCGTCGGAGAGTTTGAGCTGTATCGGCGAGTGTACTTCTCAGCTCTGATACTCTGCTGGATGTCGCTTTACCAGTAAGTCCTCAGCAAGGCTTCTCTAAAATCTTGGTAGCCTACAAATGAGTAACGGAAGGCTCTAAAACAAGTGCTGGCTTGCCCCTCAAGCAAACGCTCATTAACTCGGAGTTCTCTCTCCGGAGTTACCATTGTGTCTCTCAAGTAGCTTTCCACATTCGCCAAAAACTCTACTGGAGTGATGCCACTTCCAGTACCTGAGAATCGAGCTGGTTGCTCTTCTCGCGAACGGATGATAGTCACGTTCCCCTGCGTGTGCGCGGGTCTAAACAAACTTGGCATATAGTTATGCGTTGGCGTACTCGTCTCTTGACTCTGTCGATTTGGTACGGGTTGGAAAGGATGTGCGTCAAAGTTTAACGCTTGACTCTGCGCTGAACCGGTAAATTGAGGTGGTTGCGGTTCCATAGGTGCGCTAGGCTGAAAATGTGCAGGCATGATCCCTGCGGATTGCGATCCTGGTGTTGCCTGAGAGTCTCCCATCTGTGAGGGTAAATGTGTCTCTCTAGGATGCGTCTCCAGTCGGTCAAGACGTCTCTCGATAACTTCGAGCCCAGGGATAGTCTTAGCTGCAACCTTATTTCCCAGATCGTTGAGCTGCAATTCTATCCTCTCAACTTTGCCTTTGAGGTTGGTGTCGACTTCGCGAATAGCCGTCCTCAAGTTATAACTGAGGTCTAACCTCTCAGTTATCGCGACTTCCTCGAATCGTTTCTGTAGGGAGTCGATTTCTTCCTCGACTTTTGACAAGTTGTCCTGGATCCTACCAACGTCATCTTTGACCTCAGCTACCTTTGCCTCCATAGTGGTCTTATGTTCATTGAGGTCACCCCTCAACATCATGACATCGATCTTATTCTCTTCTCGATGAACATCAATACTTTCACGTAGCCCTGTTACTGTCTCAGTCAATTCCGTAATATTCTTTCTGTTTGTGTTCAACTCGTCCTTGACCTCGATCTTACCATCGACGATCGTCTTGACGTTGTTGTTGACTGCATTCGCTGCACCTCTCATCAGTATGGGTCCTATATTCATGGTGGCCATGTCCTTGACGTTGTCCATGAATCCCTCGACGTGAGTTAAACGAGTTCCGAATTCTTCTCGAGTGTGCTCCAAGTCGGCCCTCATATCAATCTGGACTCTGTTAATCGTAGTCTGGATCTGAGCGGCGTGCTCCTCTAATCGGGTTTGCACGTCCTCCCTAGCTCTATTCATCTGATCAGTTAAACTATCTATACGCTGATTAGCTTCCTGATGGTGTCGTATAACATCAACTCTAACAGCTGCTAAACCTGCCGTAAGATCATTCCTAGCCTCTATCCTATGAGCGTCAATGTCGGCCCTGACCTGCGTTAGATCAGCCCTAACATTATTGATTTCATCTCTGACTTGGTCCACATGACCACTTACAATGTTAATTGACTGGGTGTTAACTTCTAAATCCTGTGTCACATTGTTAACTGACTGGGTGTTAACTTCAAGATCACCCCGGACATTATTAATTTCCTGTCTAACCTGGTCCACATGACCACTTACAGTGTTGACAGCTTGGGTATTCTCACCTAAGTCAGCAGTAATCTGCTGGAGATTGGCATTGACACCTGCCATCATCTCCCCAAACACACGACGAATTGTTTCCTCATCCATGACAAAAAAAAATATTTGAGAATGAGAGCGATCAATCTCTAATGGAACTTTCAGCTATGATTAGTTACTTGGTGGTATAAAGCTTGTTTCATTTAAATAAACATCACGAGTACAGCTGGAGTATGCAAACTAAGTGCTTCTACATTTACAAAGACAATGGCGAGCAAAGCAAAGTATTACATTTACTCAGGATGAGGCATCATCAAAGAAAATCCTATCCATCATTTATCTAACACAAAAGCCTCACCCCATGGACTTGTATCAAACATGAATGCCATGCGGTTAATTGATCTGCAGTACGACTTTCTAAGTTCGTCCCAGTCCGGTCAATTTACCATTAATCAACATTAAGATCCTCTTAAATAACATGGAACTGACGGTCACCACGTTAACGTCGGCACATGAGTTGGGCGCCATTTAATTTATAGTGTATGAGCCCGTCAGAGGAGCTGCCAGGATAGCCAACAACCGCAATGACTTCCCTAACATATCATCCGTCGGACCTAACTGCCGTGAGGATCAGGTGAACTTCCAAATAGGCCAAAACGGCACGAGAAACTGTAGTCCACGGGGATCGTGGTACATGGTGACGAAGGTCATAGACTGCCTAAGGAAAGGTTCACCTTAAAAACTACACTGAGAAAAGAAACATCCAGTCTTATGTAAAACACCGTGAAAATTTATTGTAAATTTTACAAACCCCTAGCCTAGTTCGGAGGGTTTCTATCGGCTAATCCGCAAGCTAATAAATAATCAAAAATAAAGAGCAGGTCCCTACCTGAGAAGTTACAGTAAACCCTCGCGAAAGATCTGTCTCACAATAATAAAGCAACAACAGCAACATTAGGAAAATGGTACGACGCAGATCCCTACGTCAAGTTACAAGATAAAGCTAATATCAGAATTTACATTTAACAGGGTAGCAAAACAAATCTAAGTTAGGGTGATACCATCTCCACATTTACATTTAACGTTAATTCATCTAGCTAAGTCCTATCAATTAATAACAAAATTTACGGCGGAGACGTCCGTAAAATCAAACAATTACATTCAAACCTAAGTGACCAGCCATAAAAAAACATCTAAGTCATTCTTATAACTAGGTGCTAGTCAGCACACAAAGGGTAACATAGAGGATTCGTACACTTTTACATCATGAGTAAATAAATAAGAGACCACAGTTTTATTCAAATGCCTGCCTGCACCTTGGTTTACTGTTTGTAAGCCATAGTCATCTAATGTGTGTAATTACGGTGACGACTGCGTAGTAAAGACTACGTCTAACATCGTATGGCCTGCGCTCCACCAGCTACGAACTCAAGGTTCGAGCAAGCTTCAGTCGCAACAAAAAGTGTCAGCTGTCCTAAAGTCATTTCCTCCAGGAAATACCTTCATTAGCACGGCTATGTCAGCAGGTTCCAAATGCAAATGACCAAGGATAAGCAGAAAGGATTCGTTAATTAGCTTTTGTTTATCAAAATTATACGTTTTATTATTTAGATGTCGGTTTAGGTTATCGTTGTTTTATGGTGAATAATACTGACAAGCCTGGGCACGGAGTGTCTCCCTGAGATCATCTCTGCCAAAAAGCCTCGACTCAAAAGTCGGAATACAATCAACGAGCAATAACAACTCGGACACACAATAACACAAGTTACCAGAGGCTCACAGCTCGCGTTCAATAACTCTGGGACGGGCCTGGACACAATCAGTTACCCTCCCTAAATATCTGGTCCACGGGAACAGTCCCGGACATGGTACACAAAAATACCTTCATACATGAAAGACCTCCCTAGCGGGGCTAGCCTACAACATACTATAGAAAACCTGACATAACTGTACTCGTCAAAACGACGGTACACGCAACAGCGTTTAACTAACAAATGACAATCTACAGAACATATGAGCAGATACAAGAATGGACACTGGGTTCCATAAGCTATAATTGCAATGAAAGGGAAAGTGAATGCTAAAAGCATTCTGTCCTATGTTAACATCAGTCTGTCTCACTTAGAAGCATGCGCTCTCACACGGGCGCTGAGAAGTATTCACAAAACCTGTTCGTGTCGCCGCAGGCTACAAGATTCCTGCGCTGTTAGACACAACACACTAACTAGGCCGGCAATTTAAGCAAGATAATAACTGTACAACTGGCCTCATAATAATACATTTACCATAGGTTATAAACCTCGAAGAATATGTGCATAAAAAGCACGCTATAAATCTGAATACAATCATATAACTTTGTCTTCCACAACAAAGACGTTTAAAAGGTAGCAATGTCACTCATTGCTGGAGCTCTCTGCTCTCAAAGATAAAATACTCTATTTCTGACTTGTATCAAACATCAAATAAATACGTGTCATCACACTTGACACTACTAAATAATAATACGCAAATTCAACTCTCTGCTGGATCTGCTTAATGATACGTTGGGAACTGGGTTCGATGCTAGACAACAAAGAAACGTCCCTATTACTTATAAGGTCTACACTTGACCTGGATGGCTTCTGAGCTCATCTCAAATGAAATATATCATGCAGTTACAAACTGGTAATTACAGTCGATTACCCAAATGATACGACTCCTCTAACGAAGTCAGGGGCGTAACATAGACTGGCTGCAAAATGTGCAGTTAACAAACATAACCATGGCATCAGATTGCCATAACTAAAGTCTGCAAAGACTTGAAAATCACCCCAGATAGGGTTAAACAATGTAGCCTCAAAATGACTACAGTCACGTTTAGCAATAGGCAGAAATTGGCATCCTACGACGTCCATCAAACTGCACCAGGGTTGACCAAAATGTCAGACCCAACGGTGACTCACAATCACTGTAGATAAATGACATCTAATTAGACTAATTACATTCCCTACCTATGAAATGGCTGTCACTAAGTTCGGTTGGTTCACAAACTACACTAATCTAACTATACCACCAGAAACTAGAACAAGGAAGGGTTGTACAAAACTCACGATATGAAGGAGCTCACACTTAGCTCTCTGTCCAACAACAAGGGTTGAACAAAAGCACCTCTGGCTTTCAGGATTGGCATCGTCCTCATCAGAACTTCCATCTGGGCTCTCCCAAAGACCAGGGTTCGGTCTGTCCCTGTAGTTGACCTCGTGAATGGACTGGACATGCCTCAGTATTCGTCGTAAATATCACAGGCTTTAAATATAACTGGTAACACAGCCTCTACACTTTGCAGATGTAAATGATAAATGGCCATGCACTGTTCTGCGGTTCCACACGTGTACAGACGCTACTTTTTCTATCACATGGCATCCGTGAAATGGTCGTCGTTGTATTATAGATAAATTCACCGTAGCAATTACTATATAATGTACTTTTATAATCACACTTGTTCAAAGTAATAATTTCACATTTACCTGTATATTTTCGCACCAGGCTCTCGGCCCTCCACAAACACGTGGGTGAAAATATGTGGTGCTACAGTAATGTCGTAAATTTCACAATACTTGCCAAATAATTCACTTTGCAATTCGTGTTGATCACTGCACATCAACAACAGTGATTCGTAGAATAATTGTGCTCGATGGCACCTGCTAATGATTTCCACGCAGAAAAGCGGACTGTTTGCCACGTCTAACGCGACGGATATAATTACACGCCTACACAGGGCGGATTCTCCAGACGTAGTGCAAGTAACTGCGTTCCTCGTGGAAGCAAGTCGTCAAACTAAGTCGTTGAGCGACTACTTACATTCCTGTTTGCGTATCTGCAATGATATTACCTTACCTTAAAGTGAAAAAACATTCTCCAAATAGTTTCAATAATACAGAATGACGAAATGGAATATTCCGAGTCTCGTGGAAAGATAAAATTGATTAATAAGACCTCAGATAAATAATTAGCAGACTTCACCAAAGTCAAAAGTGCGATTCTCCGCTACTTCAAAGAGAATTGTATAAGCTCTCAGCTTCTCGTAGCTTTCTGGGTGTGTTCAAAGGTAGTACCTCCCATCATAAATGTGCTGTCATGAAAAATATCACATGAACCTTAGCTCAGCGGGTTGAATAGGTCCATGTAGATTAATCATTGGCAGCAATCTTAAATTTTAAGAAAATGTGGCTGTTTAGTTCGTCACGGAACCTCTTGTTACGTATCGATACTGCCATCGCTGTGGTAGGGGAACTGCATAGAGACAACTCTAAGATAATAATAATATCGTATGGCCTCGGGTGCCTGGTGCAAGCTTTGTTAATTGACACCCAGAGGGTAGCTTGTATGTCGAATTTTGTCGTTCCTTTGAACGCTATGAAAGTCAAGGAGGTTAGATATCTAAACTCCTTGACCCTACAGCGCTTTCAAGTAGAGAATGGAGGAACTTTGTGTTGGCGGAAAATCCCGAAATTAATTTTGCCATTGAACACGGCCTACTGAATTCAAATGGGTTCTTTAATATGCCAACGACGTATGACATGAGTGTCGTGATTTTTGTCGCCTTCCAAAATCACTTACCATGGCCAGGGACGAACCTGCAATCTTGGGGTTGGTAGTCCGACACTACAACCACTCACCCACCGTGGAAAGCTATCTCTAAGCTGGATACGGTCCTTGTTGGTGCGCGGACTGCCTAGTGTGTGAAATGGAGGCAGTCAAAGAAGAGCAGAGAAGTGTGGCTGAGGATGCTGGAATATGCATGTCTGCTGTGTATGGCGAACACTGCACCTTCTTGACGAGTAGCATACGAGATCACTGCAAGACGATGCGCACCCAGAACAGGCCCATAGCGTGGATTGGTGGTCTTACCCGGGAAAACCGAAGAATCACAGAGGAAGAAATTAGCCATGACTCCATGCATCCATTATCAAAGATCACTTAATTTGATGCAGTGTGTTCCATATCAACTGACGAAGGGACAAACGATGGAATGATACTGTTGCATGATAATGCCCCCCCCCCCCATACTGCCAATCTGGTGAAGGATACGCTGCAGCGATTTGCCTGGAAAACATCCTCTGTGTAGACCGGATCTTTCCCCTTGTGATGTTCACATTTTTGGCAACCTGAGGAAAGACGTTTGTGGACGTCTGTTTCATTTGGATGAAGTAGATGCGATTGTGGATGCATTAGTGACTCTACCTCTTTCTACCAAACTGGTATTGATCGTCTAGTCTCCTAGTGGGATGAAATGTATTAACACTTGTGGTAATAAGACCATTCCATGGTCTCGTTGTGTTTGGTTTTCATCTGACTGCCCCTTATATTTTAAGTACCGTATTGCTATTCAATGTAAAATATTGTAATATTGATGCAAAAGAGCGGATTGCATGCGATTTATTGAAGGGTAAGTGTCTGACCGGTTCCTGACGGCGAGTACACCAGCAGCCTTCGCCATTGTTCGAGGAGGGTTCAGAGGTGTTGCACCCTAGTTGACAGACCCTTACAATAGCGTATCGACCCTTACAATAGCGTATCGACACTTGCAATAGCATATCGACCCTTACAATAGCATATCGATCATTTGTAATATTAAATAACACCAAAAAAATCGTCTTAACAATGAATTTGCCCGTGCATCTCTGCGCATGCTCGACAACGGGCAAGTGAGTCTCTGATAAGAGATAGTTATTGTTGTTATAAGGGGCGGAAGTACGAGGTCATCAGCCCCTCTTAACACAGATTAAAGAATACAAATTTGGAATTGAATTTAAAATTTAGAGGTGGACACCTAAATTTGAAAAGACCTAAAATTAATAAAACAAAAAATTAAATAAAAATAATAATTATAAAAATTAACAAAAATTACGGAAAAAACAAAAATTATCATTCAAAAACGAACAAGTCGTTGAGTCAATTTACACTGGAAAATTTAGATTGCTGGCCCTAACCTACTCTCACTTATAAAGCGGATAACGCGATCAGCAGCCACCGCGTGATCGGCTAATATAAGTTTGAGTGTCATCTGCAAACCAAGGTTTCTTCGTAAGTCAGCAAGATCCACACACTCGGTTAAAATTGTGGGCCACGGTGAAAACGGCTCCACAGGTACAAAGTGGGGGTCTTCCCTTATCATTAGGTACTGTTTCCGATACCTAGTTGAGGCTATCGGCTACGCCAGCTGACATTAAGACGTGGTTGAGATTTGTGGGAAAAGTTGTAAAGATAGCGCTCAAATCGAGTCGAGAAGAATGTTAGGAAATGACGTAGAAGGCCAAGGATTAAGATGGCACTGCCAGTCAGACAGATGGAATTATGGGAGGAATATTGCAGTATTATTAAGATCTTTATGGAACAGTATATTTAATCATCTCAGAAGAGAAGAAATGTCTAGCAATATATATGGTGATAACTTGAAGAAAGACAGATAATCCCTTAAGTTATTGTATAACTTAATAGCCGAGATGATGGTGGTCGAGATTATACTTTTGACGCATGACCACAGAAGGTGGGGGAGCATCACGTGACAGCGGCAGGTAGGAGCTCCTCAACGCAGTCCAGAGACATCAGTCGAGTTCAGCAAGCAGGGCTGAGTAGAACACATGCGCAGAGAGTACGGCAAGTTGAGCGGTGCACAGCACTTGTTGCGTGGCGTGAAAGCGACAGTATTACTTCACCAAGCGAAGAGCGGAAAGTAGGTCAGTGAGTCAAGGCAAGCAACGCACGGTAGACGGCGCGAGGACCGGTTACGAGGCAAACTGTACGGGCCGTGTAAGCAGGAGAAGAGCCGGGATTAAAACAGCATTATAATACGAGATTGAGAACTTTATTTCGAGCTGCATTTTGTATCGCAGAACAGCACAGCGAAGTGGTATGGCGAGGCCGGCTTTAAGCGTAGATCATTCTGGAACAGTGCAGTAGAGCAGAGCGTGCTGTTTCCGACTTTTATACGCAGGCAATATTAAAGAAGCTGAACTTCATTTCAACATTCAGTTACAATATTGAGTTGGGACATGTATTCAGTAATCGAATTGTGCAGGCAGATAGTTATAATATACTGCAATTGTGAACTTCAAATGAACTTAGATATTCAAATGACATTACGACTATGCATTTCATAACGGAACATGTAGAGCGACCATGGGGTCAAGCTAGCATTAACGCTTTTAAGCAAACGAAATGTTACGAATATATGCACTTATGAACATTGGCACGTGCATTAATACAATTCCTTTTCATGAATTATTATAAAATATCGAGTACGAACACAGCTACAGGGTGTTTCAAAAACTTATACACTCTCATAAATAAAATTTATTTTCTGCAAGTGAGACTTAACCGCTGTGGAGATTGAACTTTTAACAAGCAAACCGAACATTGTATGGGACAGTGGCGTAACATAGAGGAAGAATATGGGGTACGCTGCTTTTATGAACTTTTACGTAAGAATTTGGACAGTATCCGCTATGGATGACATGCAGTTCATCATGTCGGAGTAAACGAAGACAGAGACGCGATGGCACCACAGAGCGATGGATTCGGTTCCTGAAGAAGAGGAGGTCTAACAGCTGATTCACTTGGGATATGAAGGCGATCGTTATTGCGTGGGTGATACGAGATTTACGTCGATCTTTCGAGAAATGTATTGCACACACGAGGATAATCGACGATCTTTGAAATATATTAACAGCTGATATGAGAAGGTACTGTAAGAGTTATGACTTTCTGATATGATTATTCTCCATGAACACTGGGCATACTTGTATATATTTCTAGTAGGAGTTCTACGATTATTTAGACATGGCTTAGACATTATTTGCTCCAAATTTTGCTAGAATATGGCGTTACCATATGATATGGCAGGCACCATTATACGACATTCTCACCATTGGTTGGCTTTATTAAGCAGATGTTTGGTCTTTTAGACATTTTCCAGTAAGGATAGTTTTCTTGGATAGTTATTTTTTGTGGCGAGTATTTCGAACTCGTGATCTGCAATTGGATTATTTAAATTACTTCGTCAGTTCATTGCATACTAGCGAGTGTGTATTATTCATCAGTAGGGATTTTTTCATTGGATTGTTTGGAGATATTAAGATGTTATTCACTCAAGTGTATGAATATCGCTTTTATGTGACAACTAGAGACTTGTTGATTCCAATCTGGTACATTCACTCATTAGACGACGAGATGGGGCCTTTCGCTTTAGGCGATTGCGTGGTGGTACACATCTTTACCCATCGTTCAGGGCATTATCACGATAGTCTGCGAGGCAAGGCCTTTCGTATTTATACGATTGCGTGGTGGTACTCATCTCACTTGCCATTGAGGAACTCATTTTTATCATCCGAGTGTACTTGAGATTGTAAGAGGATCAAACAAGAAACTACTAGTCACATATCAGTCGAATTTTGTTAAATAAATTAGAAATAAATGTCAGCAGGGTTACATTTTGTAATTCTTGTTTGCCAATCCAGTATTTTGTTGCTATACTCATTTGAGAGTACTTTCATTTAACAGCTGATACAGTTGATGCTTTTGATAATTTTTATGGTTGAGTTTAATATCTTTGAGAAGGATTTAAAGTAATTAAATCTTGTAAGATGAATCATTAATGGTCAGATTTATTTTAAGGCAGATCAGTATTGCATATTTTGATGTGAGAGATTATAGCACATTGGCGTTTTTCTGTGAAGTGAATTATGAGAATTTTAAGAGAATTTATGCTATTTGAAAGCAGATCTTGAATTTGATTTCGATTACTAAGGTAATATTTTTCCTAATTGTTTGAGAAGTTGTCTAGATGTGATCAGATTAATTACAGTTATTGGAGATTGTGTGCGTTGATAATTTGAAGCCAGTTATGTATCTTTTGTAGATCATGCAACGTGGTTAAGTGAAGTTTGTGATAGGCATTTTGTGGAAGTTGTCAAGTGGAAGTTGCAATATTGCTAATGTATTTTGAAGCATACATGAGGTTGTCGAACCCAGTCTAGCATAATTTTTGAGATTCATGCCGTGCGCTGAATATTTATGGAGTTTTGTGGAATAATTATGGTATTCAAATGTGGTATTTGATAAAGTGAGAATATATAATGTAGTTTTGGATAGTGAGATCCAACGTGTTTTGTGAAGGCAATAATATTTTTTGGCATGATAATTAAATACGAGATATAACTTGGAAGTGATAAAACTGTAAGACAACGTTCTATAACCATGTTAAACAATTTGTTAGGAAATTAAACAAATAAATAATGTTGATAATACAAGATTTTCTGATAATAATAATTAATGAAACAATAATCTGAAGTGTAAGCATATTAATGATCTGACCTAATGAAATAAAAATCGGAATGACTAGATGAAATAATGAAAATCTAAATAACCAGATGAATTAAAATTTAAATAAATTGATAAATTAAATTTTGGAATAGATCAATGAATTAAATAAATGGATGAATTAATGATTGAATAAATAAGCTGATTTAAATAAATTAATAGATGATTAAATATATGATGAATAACTGAATTAGAAGGTGATAATTAATTAAAGAAGCTGATGATTAATAAATTTAAATGATTTTAAATAAATTTAATTGAGATATGATTTGAAGAATTGCAACTTCTGTTGATGAATTAAACAATTTATATTGATGATTTAAGATAATTTAATCTGAAGGAGATGATGAAATGAGAGTGTGTGAATAATTAGAGAGCATAAAGAATTGATGATTATAATATTCATTTAAATGATTTGATGATAATGAATTAATTATTCTGACTTGAATATATTGAATTTTAAAATGAGAACTAATGTGAGAAATATTTAATTTTGATGATGATGATGATTATAACCAATGAGTAGTGGATTTTCTATGATTCACAAACAAGCAATTATTAATGACCGTGTAAATAGTGTAAATTTATTATTCGATGTTTAGGAGCAATTTACTAACATATTCAGCATTTGAATAATGCCATGCAAGCCATCAATTATGTGATATTTAAATATGTGATTAGAATATATGTGTTTAGACAGATTAATTATATTTTTACATCCTCATTCATGATGTTAATTTAAAGAGAAGTTAGGTCTCAGTTATCACGAATGTCAGTGACGCAAAGACATAGTGCTACGGTGATCCTGAGAACCCAAGTGAACTTTAGAAATGTTTCCTATTTTATGTGGATTAAATACACTTTGAGTAGAATAGAGATGGATCGATTTTCTGGACAATGAAAATTTAACGTTGGCATTCGACCATGCTCTCAGGTAGGATGAGTGTTTAATATGTCTGTCTGACTATCAAAGTTGAATAAATTTGTTTTTATCTTAGTTGTGATCTGATGATGATGTGATTTTCCTATTTCTTTCCTTGTCTTAATTAAGGCTTAACCAGGAAGGATGTGGTTTGCTAGGGATTCAGTTGATGGCGCCCATTTATATTTGTATTTTTTTATTAAATTTAAGCCCGTAACGACCCTGGAGATACTTTATCTCGTGTTACCCTCTGCTTTTGAGATATTTCAACTGAATTTCCGACACATTCCTTATTTGACTTGATGTTCATTTAACTCCGCTCTGTCCTGGAAATCCAGGAATGCGATGTAATAGCAGATGGGTCATCGCATCCCCAGGACGAACGGGTACAGTACGATTGGGTGGATCTTGTATGACCTATCCTTAGCCTACTCAAAATGACCGGAAAGAGCTCCGGCACACGCGAGTAGTTCCCTTGATCGCTCTCAGTTTACTGTGCAGTGGGTCAGCTAGCCGCTGACTCTCCCAAAAAGCCAGAACTTGTAGGCGTAACTGAGAGCGAATATCTCTAGCGGGTACCTCCATTGGTCGAGGTGGTAGTGATTCCGCCTCTTTTGCATTTTGTTTGGTAACGCACACATTCCGAAGCGATAGATTTCAATATTTTAGAATATTTCACATAAATTGTAAGTAAAATGCTAAATGAGCTTTGAAAGCACCCTAATAGCACTAAAGATCATTTATTTGCACAATACAAGAGGAGATCACGTAACTTTAACAAACGCACTTGAGAGCATTTCTCTGAGACATATCAACGCCCAGATTTATGTTATCATCAATAATTGCTCTACTCTCGCCCAAATTGAACGAATCGAACGGAACAATTTGTCCATCATATTTGAGTCACTCAAGGTCTCTTGTAGAATGCCATAATAATCTTTGCTAGGATCCTCCAATCGTCTCTGGGAAGTCCATTTCAAGAAGTGTTGGTACAGGTGATATTTGTGGTGTGCCACTAGATTGAAGAGATGCATTTTAAGCATGCATGTTATACACAACAACATCGTAACATTCCTAGTCACGAGAGTATCTGCTGAATATTCGTGAAGCATTCTTTTGTCATATGGAGTACCATTCAGGCTTACTTGACAGCATATTTGTCCATTATTACAAACGGTACACAACTTATCCACATCATCGCAGGTGAAACTGGAATCGACCTTCAAACTCGGAAGGGTTTCTAAATCAGTCCTTAAACTGCTCGTCCATTTTGCTTCTGTTATGATATTCTTCTGGTAGCCCTGATTGATATCATCGATACGTTGTATATGCTCCAGGAAATATTGATAGTTAGCTGTATATATTTCTGAAAAGAATGTCGGATAAAGGCACAGTGATACTAATGACTGTATATAGATGAGATAGCTTCTGAGAAATCTTGATGAGTAAGTTAAACTGGAATCAATTAATAATTTGGTGTTATCATATATCTCGTCTTCCTCAATTTGGACGATACTGCCGTTTGCAGGTTCGGAGCAAACCTCGGCAGTTAGGCCTATTTGTCCATATGCTCTGAAATTCTCGGCTTTCCAAGGGACGTTAATATTTACACTTTTATAGCGTATATGACCATTATCATTAAATGGTTCGAACTTCAATAGCTCATTATTGTGACGGACTTGCCAAATAGAAGGATTGCTCTCGAGCAAGTCTGAATATTTAATGACAAAATCCCCAATATTGATAGGTGCACTATTTGTGTACATCGCTCCAAATAATAAATGAGCAATTATTGAACACGTAATGCACTCATAGTTGTCACTCAACTCCTCCAAATCTTCACAAATCCTCGGGGAGATTCTGGAATCCTCGTCAACACTATTTTCACATGCAGGTTTTACTTCCGAGACATTGTGTCCATTGCCGTCTACTTCATTTCTTCGATAGCAAGTTACATTATCAGGAACGATATCTGTAACAACGATACATAAACATGAATGAATCATTTAGGTCTTTTGAATCATTTCTGCTGTATAACTGAAAACTTGGCATAGTCAATTTTGCTAAAAAAAAACCACACAAGCTTATGTGATGTTAGCAGGTACCCGCGGCTTCGCTCGAGTCATAGTTCAGGTATGTCCCATTATATATTCTGTTATTTCCCATTTTCTTTTGAATGCCACCGAACCAAGCGTTAGATGTTCATCGACTTTCGTCAGAAATGTAAGACATGAACGTAAATTATGTGTTTTCCCGTCTGACTAAGGCCGCGGAATTGAAAAGTTTCACGTGTTATGTAACACTTATATCATAAAGAGATATTCTATTTAAACCGATTATCATTCCGAGTTCGCTGTTAAATGAAATTTAAAATTCCTCGTGATGTCAAATGCAAATATATTTACATTACTTCGTTTGCAACAATTTCTTTGCCTGCTTTGTGAATGGAATGAAATAATTAAATATTCAAGATATAAAGAGCTTAATTAAATTGTCTTAAAGTTGAAAATTAACTTTTAAATATGAAATCAAAGTACAGAGTTAAAATACAAATATTTGCTACCGAACTAAATTTTAATTTTAAAGATTTAAAGAAATGTATTATAATTAACTATAGCTTTAACATAACCATAAGTAACTTAAATATATTTTGAAAACATGAACTTTAATATACTTAATCAATGTACTAGATGAAACCCGTCAAAACATGACGGACAATGGAAAACAAAGTTACTGAAGAAGCTTCTTATATAAGTTACATTCTTTGTACGATTACTTTTTAGCACTATTGAAACTTTAAGGGCGTCAAAAGATAGCACTCTCAGCATTGCAACATATTGCTGGTCATGACTGAAAACGTGATGAGGTCATCATCATATTGCACAGTTTCCAGCCACTGGCCGGGTCTGTTTAGAACACAAGCCTCTCCAACGTCTTCTGTCTTCCCACCATCTCTCAGCCTCCACCCTTGTCCAGTCTTCTCCTCTCTTCTTCACGCTTTCTTCCACCCCCTTCAGCCACCTGTCTCTCGGTCTCCCTCTTGGTCTCTTTCCTTCCCACTTCGTCTCGTGTATCCTCCTGGGTATCCTCTTCTCCTCCATTCGTATTACATGTCCATACCATCTAACTCTAGATTTCTCTATACCATCCTGTAATGGTTCCTCCTTCATTAATTCTCTGGTCCTCTCATTTCTTATTCTGTCCCTCTTTGTAGCTCCAATACTGCTTCTCAAGAACCTCATCTCACTGGCCTGTATTTTGCTCTTCACCCTTCCTTTCATAACCCAGGCCTCCAAGGCATACGTCAGGATAGGGACATAGTACGTCCGATATATGATCTTTTTGCTGTTCTGAGGGACATCCTTGCTCCATAACATGCTTCTCACACTCCTCCGGAATGCTTCTGCCTGTCTCCCCCGCTCATTTATTTCTGTATCGTTTCTTCCATTCTCTTGCATCAGGCTACCCAGATACTTGAAACTCTCCACTTCCTTCAGCTGTACCCCACCAATTGTTATTCCTGTTGTGGTTCTTTCCTTCTTCCTTGTTGTGATCACCATCTCACTCTTATTTATGCTAAAATTCATCCCATAACCTTGTATTATTCCTTCCCACACGTCCAACTGTTCCTGTACCTCCTCCTCCTTGTTTCCCCAAATCATCAAATCATCTGCAAGCACCATTGCTTTCATCTTTCCTTCCCCAATTACTTGTGCCACTCGGGTCATTATGTCATCCATCACCACAATGAAAAGTAACGGTGACAGTGCACTTCCTTGTTTCAGGCCGTTTCTCTGTTCCAACCAGTCCGATCTCTCTCCTCCCACTTTCACACAGCTCACGCTTCCCTTGTAGATCTCTTTATCCTCCTTATAGTCCATTTTTCTATTCCTATATCCTCCAGGGACTTCCATACTTTGTTTCTGCATACACTGTCATATGCTTTCTCAATGTTCAGGAAGGCCATCAGTAGATCTGTTCCATACTCATAGTGCTGTTCTTGTAACTGCCTTATAGCAAAAATCAAATCCACTGTGGACCTTCCTGCTCTGAAGCCAGATTGTTCTTCCCTCATCCCTCCTTCTATCCTTGTCCTAATTCTCCTTTCCAAAACTTTCTCAAACAACTTTGCACAATGACTCATCAGTGTTATTCCCCGATAGTTTCTGCATTCTGTTCTACTACCTTTCTTGAAGATCGGGACAATTATTCCCTTTTTCCAGCCCTCTGGGGTCTTCCTTTCCTTCCATGCTGTCTTCATCAGTCGGTACAACCATTGTATCCCCACCTCTCCTGCTGCTCTCACCAACTCCACACTCAACTCATCCACACCCGGTGCCTTCCCTCCTTTCATCTTCCTCACTGCATCTTCCACGTCTTTCCATGTTAAGTCCTTTTCTGTTTGCAGTTCATCTACTGTACCTCTTCCCCGATTTCTTCCTCCTCGCCGTGGTTTCCATTTTGGTTCAGGAGTTCTTCAAAATATTCTTTCCACATTTTCTTCAGTTCTTCCCTATTTTCTATCTCTTTTCCCCTTTTGATCACCATTCTAACATAATCCGTAGGATCCTTCCGCCTCTTATTCTTTACCATCCCTTAACAGGACCTTTTTTGTACCTTCACTATCCTGCTGGTCATGACTGAAAATGTGATGAGGTAAATAGCCCAATACGTTCAAGAGTTTCTCTTTGAGATTGATTTATTGTGATAAAGTAGGCCGAGCGAATAGGACATTGTTGCCTATTAAAAGAAAATGTACTGTACCTGCAAGTGTTTTATCGGAAGGTGTTAAATCAAGTCGTAGGATTTGAGCTCTCTGCCTAATATTACTGCACCTATTATATCCGAATCCAAGCAATTTCTTACATATTTCTTACAATTAATATATTAATATGAGTCCTTGGGAAACGTTCAGATTTCTAAGGAGCATAACTACGGCTCAAACGTTCGGAGTATGTGGAGGCGAATCACCTAATTCCAAGGAATTGAAAAATTCAATAATAGGGAAATGAAGTAGCTGGCTTTCATCTTCAGTATCCAATCTGTTAACGCTGATGTATGTGTTTGAACTACTGGATATAAGTTCAATGACTTTTAAATTAATATCATTACATTGTTGCAGCTTGGCAAATATTTTATATTCCAGCAGATCAATTTTACCCTCACAACAATAAAGACCAAAGTAACCACGCATAGATTTTACGCAAGAGAAATACAATGTAGAACAAAGTTTACATTTGATCGTCAAAGACCTTACAGTACACTGTACTGCATAATATCTGGAATTGTTTCTGAAATGGCCTATTTATATTGGATTTTAAATGTGGCTTCGTATTATTCGATAACACTATAGTTCCTGCAATAACGGAGCCGCTAAATATTAAATGGCAAATAATACTTTCATTGCCGAAATCAACTGCGTAGTTAGACTCAGTACTCTAAACAAATAATCATTAAACAATTGTCTTATACAATGAAGTTCAACATGACCGTCCAGAGACTGTCATACTCAAGTTGGTTGGTGAGGAGAATGCGATGAGACTGATCGCTTAAAATAAATTCCTTATAATTGTTCCTGCCAGCGAAATTTTTTGCAATAGCTTGAAAACGCAGCTCAGAATGACGTTCTTCATTTTGTTATAAACAGTACGAAACTGCTCTAAATAAGCAATTTCCATCACCTGTTATAGGTTATGGCAGTACATTTTGAAGGGGAACATAGAATCACTTCACCAACTACTGGAATGACCATAGGCCTATACTCAATATTCACTTCGACAGTCACCCTAAAGGAGGCAGTTTTTGAATTCTATGTCCCGTGCATGTCAAAAATCGTATTAACACATGGAGGCCCACCAATTCTTGTCTATCGCCCCGGAGACCCGGGTTACATTTCCTGCTCTGCCAAGAAATTTAATTCTGGTCTGAGGGCAAAAACGGGACACATTCAGTCTCTTGAGGTATAACTAAGAAGAAGAAGGTTTAATTCCCACCTCGACAATCTTGGATGTGGTTTTCCGTGGTTTTCGCTGGTTCATATCCGGCCCGGAGGACCAAATAATGTTGTGTGCAAACATTCTCTCTGGCAGCTCATAAGGGAATTCCACATTTACTTAATTACCACGTTTATTATCTTAAAACTAACTGGAGCATAAGAGGACAATATACAATAATAAGAGACAAGGAACTCATGAAGTCAAAGATATGGCATTACACGGAATGCGCAGATACCCGACCGTGCTACGGGCGCTGCCGTACGTGGACACTGGGTGAACTACTGTTAATATAGGGAGCAGCACCGTACATGCCGCCCACCTAATTTGTCAAACAAATTAAAATTGGTAGCAATTCATAGACACACTTCTCCAACGCAAGTCTCTAGCAACTAACAACAAAAACTGTACACATACATATATAAGAAACAAAAAGGAACACAGTACAGAGGTAGTCCTTTAAATGAGCTCGTCAGGGAAAAGACTGATCCTTGTCACTGGCCTTTTATATGACCCTTTGCTTGTCCGCACAGTTACTACACGCACCAAACCATCAAACCCAGGATGGAGCTCTTCTATTATCCCGGTTGGCCATGTGAGGGGGGGGGGGAGCATTTTCTTCTTTGAGGAGCACCAGCCTTCCTGCCTTGAGGTTGGGTTGGTTGTGGAGCCACTTGGAACGCTGCTGGAGCTGGCCCAAGTAGTCAGTTGACCAGCGCTTCCAGATGAGTCGTCGGCACCGCTGGACCAGTTGCCATCTTGACAGCCGTGATGATGGCCCTAAGAGACAATCTGGTTCAGGGAACGACACTAAGGGTTCGCCAGTCAAGAAGTGACCAGGGGTGAGGAACGCATACTCATCAGGACTGTTGGGTATCGGGATGATGGGTCTCGAATTTAAACATGCCTCAATTTGTGTGAGCAGTGTTGTTATCTCTTCAAAGGTTAGCACAGTGTTACCAGCAACTTTCTTCAGGTGGGTCTTCACTGATTTTATACCTGCTTCCCACAGTCCGCCGAAGTGAGGGGAGTAAGGAGGTATGTGATGCCAACGAATTCCTTCTTCAGCTGTGAAGTTCGATACGGTAGTTTGATGGTCTTCTGTTCGGATGAAGCGCGACAATTCATCTAGTTTCCTTCGTGCTCCGGTGAAGCACGTGCCATTGTCACTATACATGTGACTGCAGCGCCCACGTCTTGCAATGAACCTTCTTAATGCGGCAATAAAGGCCTCTGTAGATAGATCGCTGACTGCCTCAATGTGTAGTGCCTTGGTCGCCATGCACACAAACAATGCTATGTAGCATTTCTTCTGTGTTTTACTTCGTGGGCTTCCATATTTCACATGCAGCGGCCCTCCATAGTCCACACCACAATGAGAGAACGGCTTGATTGGGGTCACTCTAGACTTAGGCAACTGTCCCATGAGCTGACTGGTGTCATTGGTCTTCACTCGGAAGCATGTTACACAGCTGCGGATCACTTGCCTGATAACAGATCGGCCATTGGTTATCCACCACCGTTGCCGCAACGAGGCTAAGAGAAGTTGGCTTCCTGCGTGCAAAAGTCGTATGTGCTCATTCCAAATAAGCAATTTTGTGACAGGATGCTTAGGGGGCAGTATCAAAGGATGTTTTTGTTGAAATGATGCTTCAGCATTCTCCAGCCTGCCGCCCACCCTCAATAGGTTGTCACTATCCAGAAAGGGGTACAGAGTGAGAAGTTTGCTCTGAAGTGGCACTGCGTTTCCTTGATGTAAATTATGTATCTCCTGACTGTACGAGCAGCGCTGAACGATGCGGATGACTGCTGTCAGACTATCGCGAAGTTCGTCAGTAGTCAAAGGTCCATGCCGTCTTGCTGCTGCCTCATGCTTTAGATTGTGAAGAAATCTGAGAATGTATGCAAATACTCTGTGCAGTTTAGTCCAGCTGGAAAAGCGGGTGAAGAGGTTATCTGCGTCATGATTACTCGCCACGAAACACAACCTTACTCCTCGCTGCTCAGGAATTTCGGTTGGTTCAGCAGTGGTTAGTTCAGGCCAGGCTGAAGGATCCGTCGATAGCCAGGCGGGCCCCGCCCACCATAATCGATTGCCTTGAAGTCGATGTGGCTCCGTTCCCCTGGAGATAACGTCCGCTGGATTTTCCTGTGATGAGACATGGTTCCAATCTTGCTGAGAAGTCAGTTGGTGAATTTCCGACACCCTGTTGGCCACATATGTTTTCCAGGCTGAGGAGCTACCTGCAATCCAGGCCAGAACGACAGTGGAGTCTGTCCAGTAATAACGTCGACATGAATGTAGATTAAGGGCTTGAATCACTCTTTCCATCAGCCTGCTCAGAAGGAGTGCGCCATTCAACTCCAGTCTTGGGAGCGACACTTGCTTCAAAGGGGCTACCCTAGATTTAGAGCAAAGTAAGTGAACGGAGATCGTTCCATTGGAGTTGATGCAACGTAGGTAAGCGCAGGCACCGTAGGCTCTTTCTGAGGCATCAGCAAATCCGTGAAATTCAACATTGGCATTCATGCCATCTGAGGTCACCTTCCGTGGTACACGAATCTCATTTAGTTTGGGGAGGTGCTGATGTATCTCCTTCCATTGTGTCTCAAGTTCTGAGGAAATTTTACCATCCCAATCGAGGTGTCGTTGCCAAAGGACTTGTATGAACAACTTGCACTGGACAATTACAGGCCCTATGAGTCCCAATGGATCATAAATGGACGCTACATTGGCCAACACTGATCTCTTTGTCCAAGTCAATTTGTTGTGGTTGAGAGCTCCCACGGTGAATTGAAATGAGTCACTACTCGAATGCCATAACAGACCAAGCGTTTTCACGGCGCCATCTTCAAGAGGAAGACTGCAAGACACCTGGCTCTCGCGAAGTGTAGGTGGGATTGCCTCCAATACATCGGGATTGTTGGACCGCCATTTACGGATGGGGAATCCTCCAGTTTGCAGGAGCGATGTGAGGTCTTTGTACAAATGGATGGCTTCTTCAATGGTGTCTGTCCCTGTCAAAAGATCATCAACGTAGAAGTCTCTCTTGGCAACTTCGGCTGCTGTAGGGTGTATGTCTTTACCGCCGAGTGCCACCTGCAGTAAGCAACGGGTAGCTAGATACGGAGCCGCTGCAGTACCGTAGGTTACCGTAGTCAATCGGTACATGTCCAATTGTTGATTCGGAGAACTGCGCCACAAGATTCTCTGGAAGTCTCGGTCTGCTTCATGAATCTGGATCTGTCGGTACATCTTCTCGATATCTGCTGTTAGCGCATACTTGTGTGTGCGGAAGCGAAGAACGATCGAGAACAGATCCTGCTGAACAGTTGGCCCAACCAGCATCACGTCATTCAGGGAGATCGACGAAGTAGTTTTAGCCGACGCATTGTAGACAACTCTGACCTTGGTAGTGTTGCTCGTGTCCTTGATTACTGCGTGATGAGGCATGTAATAAACAGGTTTCTGCTGGTCACTACGATCGACAAGTTCCATGTGTCCTAGTTGGAGGTATTCATCCATGAATTTGATATACTCATTCTTCAGGTCAGGTTGTCGATGCAATTTCCTCTCGATATAGCCAAAGCTCCTCCTGGCATTGGCAAACGAGTCACCAAGTTCTCCTACTGCTTCTCGTAGTGGAAGTCTCACTGTGAACCTGCCCGACTTATCACGCGTGAATGATTTCCTAAAATGCTCCTCGCATTGACTTTCTTCCTTGGAATGGCTACGAGTCGTCAGCTCCTCCTGTTCCCAAAAGCGTTCCACCTGTGTGTGCAAGGCTTCAGCTGTGGATAACAATGATGTTGTTCCATTCTTACGTTGTTGAACTGAGTGAGGGGGTAGACATCCAGATAGCACCCAACCAAGTTGTGTATTTTGAAGAGTAGGGTAACCTTCTCTAGATTGTTTTTCGGGTCTCAAGACTTCAAAGACCACAGTAGCACCTAACAGCAGATCTATCTCCTTAGGCTGGTTGAAATTAGGGTCGGCTAGTGGAATGTTGGCGGGCAGTTGCCAGTCCTCGTACTCTATTCGTGATGAAGGCAGCGGACCAGTAATCTGACGCAGGACAGAACCTACTATATGCCGACTATAAGTACCAACTCTCGACTCTATCTGAAGTTGACAGAAGTGCGAAGATTCAGTCGCTCGCGTGTTGCTAATGCCATTGATTGGTATTGAATGCCGATTCAGCTTGATACCCAAACGGTCCACTAAGTCTCGAGACACGAAGTTCATCTGTGATGCACTGTCTAATAGTGCTCGGCATTGATGCATTCGACCTTCGCTATCCCTAATGTTAACAATGGCAGTTGATAGCAATACTTCATTGTGAGGGCAAGCGCTTCTGACAGAACAATATGCTTGGTGTTGGGATGCAGTGTGTGACGAGGTAACAGTACGGTCCATATTCTGGTCTATATGTAACATTGTGTGGTGACTTTTATTGCATCTTCGGCAGTTACCTGCGTTGCAATTGTTGGCTATGTGGTCATTTCTCAAACAATTGAAACAGAGATTATGTTCCCACACAATACCTATACGGCCATTTACGTCCATGTATTTGAATTTTGGACATTTATGCAGACTGTGAGATGTCTTACATAGCACACAATAAGGTGACGTGGTGACGAAGGCTCGGTGTTGTCCCCTTGAACTTGTACCACGCTTGACCTCATCTTGGGTTACAGCAGCTGTCTTGCTGGACGTGACTATTTCTAAAGTTTGGCAATTACTTTCCAAGAATTGAATTAGGTCCTTCAAGCTGGCATGCACTTCGTTTGACGTACCGTTCTCCCATTGTTTCCTGAGATTGAGACTGATTCTTTCCAAAACTAAGTGCGAGAGCATAAGGTCATGCAAGGGCGTTTCAATTTTTAGAGCTTCTATGGCATTTAAGTTGCTGCAAAGTTGATTAATTAGCAAACGCAGCTCTTTAGGAGAATCATGCTTTGCGTTAGGGAGTGACAACAATTCCTTGATGTGAAGGTCTGATATAAGTCTGGGATTGTGATACCGACTGCGAATCAATTCCCAGGCGACCTTGAAGTTATCCTGTGAAATTGGTAAATTCTCAATTAGGTGGTGAGGTTCGCCAGACAAACATGATAGAAGATAATAGTATCTTTGAATGTCTGTGATTGTATCATTATTGATGATCAGCGCTAAAAAGGTGTCATAGAAATGCATGAAATCTTGTAGAGCACCACTGAACTTGGGTAGTGAAATGGTTGGAAGTTTTAGGGCGCAACTATTGCTCATGTTATCACTATTTACAGGCGGAGGTGTGTGAGTATGTTCGGGGCACAATAGCGTTTCCATTTTTGACTTAATGTCCAAGCATAAATCATCAAAGGCTGCTCTATCTAGATCATGTGCTTCGTTTTCAGGATCATCGATTTCCACTTGTATCTGAGTGTCATTATACTCATCCATTAAACTCGCCAACGATTGTTTCCTAACTTTAATGTCATTAAGATTCCCACCTGCTGCAAATGCATTCACGAATATACTTAAGCGAGTCATGCGAGATTTGATGACTGCTCTTTTCTTTGTTAATACACGTTTTTGATTGGCATCCATAATAACCCGGTAAGAAAAGAACAAAGGAAATGTAGAACCAGATTGTACTTACTGGTGTAGTTCTGTGCTCTCTTACTCAACCAAGTTAGCTATTTTCATAGATGGTTACGTAGTTCACCTATATCCGGCAATCGGAAGGACCAAAAAATGTTGTGTGCAAACATTCTCTCTGGTAGCTCATAAGGGAATTCCACATTTACTTAATTACCACGTTTATTATCTTAAAACTAACTGGAGCATAAGAGGACAATATACAATAATAAGAGACAAGGAACTCATGAAGTCAAAGATATGGCATTACACGGAATGCGCAGATACCCGACCGTGCTACGGGCGCTGCCGTACGTGGACACTGGGTGAACTACTGTTAATATAGGGAGCAGCACCGTACACTGGTCTGAGGGCAAAAACGGGGCACATTCAGTCTCTTGAGGTATAACTAAGAAGAAGAAGGTTTAATTCCCACCTCGACAATCTTGGATGTGGTTTTCCGTGGTTTCCCCCTTCCACTTAAGGCAAATACCGGGATGGTTCCTAACTTAAGGCCTTGGCCGTCTCCTTGCCATTTACCACCTTAATTACAAATACACACAGTAATGCAGCCATCACAATAACACAGGTTATCAGAGAAAATTTCACACGTACACACCCAAGTACACGGAGCTGAGTGACCACGATGTCGGAGCCCTTCAAACGAATTATATTTGCCAAGTGTCTCTCATGGCGAAAGCAATTGTGGACACGCGCGAGTGCCTGGAAAACTACTTTTTTCTTAAATAATTTAAGAGTATATCGACGGTGCATAATTATAACTTTTAGTCTAGGACTCGAATAGCTTGACCAGCGAAGCATTGGGAAGAAATTGCAATATTAAGGTACATAAACAACCTAGCCTACACATTCAATTGTCGGTTAATGTTCCTCAACATTTCCCTTCTTAAATATTCCCCTCCTTTATAATTTTCCATCACGTGAAAACGTGCTATGTCTTGTGTTTTTAATATATCGATGCAATGGTGCTGCCATCTGCTGTCAGTTACTGGAACTATATGGGCGATGTACTGCCATCTGTTGTCAGTTGTAGGAACTGATTGCAGATATTTAAACGGCGTACTGCGGGCAACAGTTTGCTCTTTTGATCACATGCTGCAATGCAATGGTAAAACGGAAATAAAAGTATTTAGAGGTAATGTAGAAATATGTATCTTTAACAGACATAAAACCTTACTAATACTCCTTGATTAAACAATATTTCAGTGGTAAAAAAATAATAAATACTGGCGAGGCCTGGGATCGAACCGGTGATTCTTGGAACAACAGTCAGTCGTCTTAACCACATAGCTACTTTTTTTTATTAGCTCTTTACAGAATTACAGAATTTTCAGATATGATAAATACCAGACTAATACATCACAAGAAATCCAGATAGTGTCCATATTTATCGTACAATTGTCCACTTTCACTAAGCTTCCAACGCTCTTTTTGCAGGTGATACCTGAGATCCAGGAAAGAGAAATGTTGATCATTGTCCATCACGAAGTGTACATATTGGCCCATTATCCACACAATGGCAGTCTGTTTAATTTGGGGGAAGGCGGTCACCGACAAACGAACCAACTTCCTGTCATCAAGGTCATCCGAGGGCACATTTAATAGTTGACATACTTTTCCCTTACACCACAGCCACGTGGAGGCAACTCGCGTGCATGATGTGAAGCGGTGTATCGCCGTATCAGTTTGACCACATATAGTACACCATGGGTAAGCTTCAAGATGGATGGTATATCGCCGTAGAGCGGTTGGGATGAGATCGTTGAGGAAGATAAAAACTTGGGAGTGTACAGCAGAAGAAATGGACATAGCCCCAAAATTTTTCCAAACAGTGGGCCAATGGACATAGAGGGTGGTGGCCTCTATTCGCGGTTTGGAGTGTACCACTTGCCGCAACATGTTATAGATACTTTTCGTCATTGGAACAATCCCTGATGGCAATTGGCGAACAGTTTCCAGAAGGTGCTGTTGATGGTCCCTAAATATCTTCGGCAAAGCTCTATCACAACCACGGGCTGTGTTTCGAATATCTTTGTATAGCGCTTTCGTAAAAGTGTCATGTTGGGAAAGAATGGTGATATCGTTCTTGCAGAGGAGTGCACGGCATTTCATGCCATGAGCTGTTAGCCCTAGCCCGCCTTGCCGGGATGGGAGATACAACTGTTCCCGTTGTACTCGGAACAAAAATCCTTGCCATATAAACCAACCTGTATATTTTGCCAATTGGCTCTCAAACATTTTGGGAAGTGGGAAAAGTTGTGCGACATACCATATTTTAGAGAGCGCAAACACGTTGAGGACCATGACCCGTTGCACTATATTGAGGTTTCTTTGACCAAATTGGATCAGGACTCCCCTAACTTTGGCAATGACCTTAGTCCAGTTAACTTGCACTGTGTCCAGAAGCGATTGCTTCCAGGTAATGCCAAGAATTTTCACCTCATTTACTATCCGGAACCAGGGCTGTGGGGTAATCACTGAGTTAGTATTGAGCGGAAGCAAAGCAGTTTTCTGGGGGTTCGATTGTGCTCCAGAGGCGATATGGTAGAGCTGAAGGACGCTATCGATGTGGGAGATGTCTTCTTCATTGCGGATCAATATTGATACGTCATCAGCATAGGCGCACATTCCAAAAACATGTGTGGACAGTTTGTAACCCTGTAGCTTCACCTGGGTAGTCCGAATGAACGGTTCAAGGCCAATGACAAAAAGTAGCATCGAAAGGGGACATCCTTGCCTAACTGATCGTTGTATTGGAATCAGAGGGGAAAGAAAACCGTTGACGAGCACTCTAGACGTAGCATTACAATGTATCATACGAATGTAGTCAATAAGGATTTCAGGAAATTCGAAGTGTTGCAAGACCATGTACAAGTATTCATGACTGATGCGGTCGAAAGCTTTATCAAGATCTAAGGTGAGAAAACTCATTGGCTCAGTGGGAAGCATTTCGGCTTTTAGGTGTAGGTCCCGTAGTATCGCTAAGTTTGTTAACAGAGTTCTTCCAGGAATACTGCAACATCGCTCATCACCAATGATATCAGGTAGAACAGTCTTCAATCGGCATGCAAGTACTTTGGTAAGGACTTTATAGTCACTGCAGAGCAGAGTAACTGGTCGGAAGTCACCAACTGCCATGGGAGAGGATGTTTTTGGTATGAGGACTATGGTACCCTCGTGATGTGATTGACAAAGAGCACGACGTTGGAGAATGGTACGCAGGACATGACAAAATTCTTTGCCAATGAGAGGCCGGAAGTGTTTATACATTTCATATGGCAGTCCATCAATGCCAGGTGAGCGGTTGTTTGGGAGTCGTTTAACCACAGAGTGAATCTCTTCATCCGTAATATCCGCGCTGAGCAGAGTTTTGTTGTCCGGAGATAGTTTGGTACTGCAAGATGACAGCAATAGGGTCACCTGCTGTGGATCAATGGGAGCCTTAGCGTAGAACCGTTGATAAAATAATGAGATTTCACTACGTATAGCGTCAGGGGAGGTGACGACACTTCCAGTACTGGTGCGGAGGCGGTGGATATATTTACGTTGCCGCTCACGTTGTCCTTTGGCGATATGGTATACACTTGCACTTTCGTCCGGGAGCACTGTACGATCTTTTAAAGCCACGTTGATATGAGCGAGCGTCCGTTGCTGTAGAGACAGGAGCTTGGTTTTAACTTCCCGGATCTGGTCATATATACGCTCCCCAGCATCAGATCTTTGCTGGAGCTGGCGAAGAACTCGATAGTAAAATTCAACTGTATCCCGTCTTTCCCGACCTCGTTGGTAAGATATGTTCTTAAAGACGCGGCGGATCCCTGGTTTAACTAAAATATCCCACCAGTCTGTGCAGTCGCGAAATTTGCATTTTTGTTGGACCCATCGAATCCAGTGTTGTCTGAAAATATCTTGGCATTCCTCCTCCAGTAACAGCGAGCAATTCAGCTTCCAATAACCTCTTCCTATGTGAAATATGGGATGGGGGTAAGAGATTGTACATACGACAGAATGATGGTTAGTGAAACTGGCAGGAATCACTTCATATCGTCTAGGCTGGATAAGTTCCTGTGAAAAGTAGATGCGGTCAAGTCGTGATGAGGAGTTGTGACTTATACAGGTGTAATGGGGCAGGGGCACCCTTAAACTATCCACAGCATCAATGAGGTGTAGGGAGGTAAGAAGGGTCCTGAGAGCCGGGTTGACACCTCTGTATGGACTAGTGGAATCCTCTGGGCGTTGAATACAATTGAAATCCCCTGCAAGAATAAGTTTTTCCTTAACGTCGTGCAGATGAGGCAGTATACTCTGTTGAAAGAACATTTTCCGTTCCACACGTTTATTAGACCCGGATGGGGCATATACATTTATCAGCGTGGTATTGTTTATGTGTCCAGATATTATGCGTCCTGATGGATGACATAGCACACCTGCGAGTGGGATATCATGTCTTATGAGGAATCCGGTCCCTCTATTCGTATTACCGGTATTGATGTATTGTTTGTAGAAGGCAGATATGGGTAAACACGGTATAGCAACTTCTTGAATGAAAGCAATGTCAATGTCAGCATCTCGAAGGAATCTCTCCAACAGTTGAAATTTCAGAGGGCATTCTATTACATTGATATTCACAGTGGCCACAGTGAGAAATTGCGCCATTAAGAGAAGTATAAAAGCTGTGCTAGACATACTGGAAGGTGGACTCGAAGGAAGACACAGGTGAGAATTATCCTGGTGCACTATGTCAAATTAGGTTGAGAGAGTTCCTTTTGACTGCCATTCATAGGCCGGCTGTCAGCGGTTGAGAGCGTTCGTGGGTCCCTAGATGACGTAGAAAGAAGATTTTGTTTCTTTTTCACAGCTGCGGAAACGTTTGTGGAGCCAGTTTTATTCTTCGGGGCTGGTACGGCAATCGAGGCATTTGTTTTAATCTTCTTAGAGACGTTCTCGGATCCCCGATCAACATTTTTTAGTGAGTCGGTAGGGACCAGTGAAGTCGGGGGCAGTGAAGACAAAATTTCTGTGGCAGCCTGTAGTAACGGCAGAGTTGGTTCTAAGGCTGCGATACAGGTTGCCGAGAGCACAGGGGCACTCTGTGTCTCGCAGCTCTGGCCAGGGCAAGGTACCAGTTCTGCGTCAGATGTATCCGAGGTCACTCCTGGTGTTGTCTCAGCTGACTGATCAATGAGCATGTTTTCATATGACGTTTGCTGCGTCACAACTTCCGAGTATTGTACACGTCGTTGTTGTGTAGGAGTTATACCGAGGGGAATCATTTTCTTTGGACAGTTAATACGTAGGTGTGTGGTAGCATTGCAAATTAAACAGGTCTGTTTCTGTCCATTATACGTTATATAGCCAGAATGGTCACCAAAAGCCTCAGTGGAGGGGATATCTTGCTTGATTTCCATAGTTACGGCACGTATTCCATTATACACCGGGAACTGATAAGCAGAAGACCATTGTTCTTTCCTGACGTCACTCACAGTGCCATATTTCGACAGGACGGATTTGAAAATTTCAGGGGGTACTTCGAGTGGGACATTAAATATACGCACTGTGGTAAAATTGGAATCCGCTGTGGAGAGCTTAACATTGGTCATTTCGCCTGAATCATACTGAAATTTAATAGGATCTGCAAAAGTATTTAACAATTTCTGATAAATAGATATGCTGATTACCTTGATGTACATGGTTTTTTCGTGCGCATTTAACTGGATGGCTTCTACTTGGTCGACAGTCAACCGGAGGGTATCGCCAATCCAGCGGTGAATTTCTCCTGGTGAGGGGCGAGAACTCTGCCTGTCCCATTGGCAGCGTACGGTGTTTTTTCTCTGGTATCCGGACATGATTTTCAGCGGGGTTTTCTGGGTTTCGGGTTTTGTTGTCCTATCTGGAACACTACTTAAAAAAGTATTGTCCGAATGACACACGGAAGGTCAGTACACACGTGGAACTAAGGAAGCACCGGTATTAGGAACCGTAACCTCTTCCAATGCGGTCACACAGCGCGCACACACGTACCGCACTCGGCCACGACCAGTGACCAACTGCTACTCGCGCACTCTTGTTTAGCAGCAGACGCAGCTATTCATTATATTCAAAAGCCGCTGTCTGAAGGAACTAATCCATTTCATTATCCAAAAAAATCAATGTTGCACATTCGTATACGTTCATACTGTTATTATATTTTATTGTCAGAACTTGGTTAATGTATGTTTTCAATTACATGGAAGCTTATTAAATAACTTACATTTTAATGGACTTCTCACCGCCATTTTGTCATGACCCCAGGCGGATTGTGCGCATGCGTGAGGGGAAAGATTTCTGCTATTTTCTATATTAATTTAAAAATATACCGTAATATATTTGTTTATTTTAGAGACACTCTGCAATTCTCGAGGCCAAGAGCTTTCGTTAGAGTGCTCTACGAAGCCAATCGGTTAAGTCGTTTTCACAATCTCGTGTGTACAAAAAACAGCTTAGTGTTTTAAATATAACTAGTTGAAACCCGTCAATACATGACGGCCAATAAGAAAATATTTACTGAAGAATTTTATTATATACGTTCTTTGTACAATTATTTGTTGGCACTATTGAAACTTTAAGGGCGTCAAAAGATTGCACTCTAGACATTGCAACATACTGCTGGCCATGATTGAAAACTTGATGAGGCAAATTGAGACCTACCAGAGTTTCCCCTTGAGCTTTATTGATTGTGATAAAGTATGCCAAGCGAATCGGAAAATGTTGCCTCTTAAAAGAAAATGATTGTTTTGTCCGATGGTGTTAAATCAAGTCGAAGGATTAGACTTCTCTGCCTAATTTTAACTGCACTTAATTCCAAATCCAAGCATTTTCATGCATATTTCATATAATTGATATGGAATCAAGTCGAAGGGTTAGATCTCTCCACCTAATTTTAACTGCACTTATTATCTCCAAATTCAAGCAATTTTCGTACATATTTCTTATAATTAAAATGGTAGCATTCAGATGCCCTTAGGAAACTTCAGATTTCTAAGGAGCATATCTATGGGTCAATCGTTTGGAGTATGTGGAAGCAAATCACTTAATTCCAAGGAATTCAAGAATTCTGAGGAGTCTAAAATATACAACTGGCCGCAGGAACCGTCGCTTATAATTTTGGAATATACATTAACGAAGAAATGCGATGAGGTGCAATTGCATACATTTTAAAACAATATGGACCGTATGCATGTGGCACAGTGACATTGGCACCAAATGAAACCAAGGACGTAGCATTTGTTCTACTGCCGATTATTCTTGAGATATCATTTCCAGTGAAAAATTGTTGCAGTCTGCCAAATATTTTATATTTAGTAAGATTAATTTTGCCATTACAACACCAAAGGTCAAAGTAACCAAGCGTAGATTTCTCGCTACAGAAATACAGTGCAGAACAATGTTTACATTTGTTCGTCAAGGACCATAGACTGTACGGCATAATATCTGGAATTGTTTCTGAAATGGCATTTTTATATTAGATTTTAAAAGTGGCTTCGTATTTTTCTACGATTTCCCACTTTTTTGTGGCTAATGTTCTTTTTCGTCAAATGGGTATATTTATTGCAGCATTTCTCTCCAAATTAACGTCATATTCAATTACACTATAGTGGCCTGCATCAACGCAGCCGCCAAATATTAAATGGCAAATAATACTTCCATTGCCAAAATCAACAGCGGGGTTAGACTCATTGTTATGTATTCTAAACAAATAATCAATAAACAATAATATTCACGTATACAATGAAGTTCAGATACTTTCATTCTCAAGTTTATTGCTGATGAGAATGCGATGATACTGATCTCCAATAATAAAATCCTTATAATTATTCATGCTAGCAACAATTTTTGCAATTTGCTTGCAAACGCAGCTCAGGATAACGTCCTGCATTTTGTAATAAACAGTACGAAACTGCTCTAAATAAGCAATTTCCATCACCTGGTGTAGGTACAATCCTTTGCATTTCCATGACAGTAAATTAAGCTAGGGAGCATACTTCGTCAACTACTGGAATGAGCATAGACTCACTTCGACAGCCACCGTAATGGAGGGAGTTTAAGAGTTAGACTATATGTTCAGTGCTTGTCAAAAATCGTATTAACACAGGGAAGCCCAATCTGAAGGCTACATTCTGAGCTATCGCCCCGGAATCCAGGTTCGATCCCTGGTTTGCCAAGAAATTTACTTATGGTCTGAGGGCTGGAACGGGGCGCACTCTTGAGGCAAAACTCAGGAGAGCAAGGTTAGATTCCTATCTCAACAATCTGGGATGTGGTTTTCCGTAGTTTGCCACGTCCACTGCAGGTAAATACCGGGATAGTTCGTAACTTAAAGCCTCGGTCGTCAATTCCCCATTCCCCACTTGAATTACAAATGCACACATCAGTACAGCCATCACAATAACACAGGTTATCAGAGAAAATTTTACACAGACACACACACCAAAGTAGACGGGGCTGAGTGAACACGATGTCTGAGTCCATCAAATGAATTATATTCGTCAATTGTCTCTCATGGCGAAAGCGATTGTGGCCATCTTTTATTTAATAATTTAAAAGTATATGGCAATGTAAATCGTGGAGAATTCCTTACTGTACGGGAACAATAAAAGTAAAATATGTTAAGACAATGAATTACCAATAGCCAGAAAGAATAATTAGGAAATAAAAATACATGTCTGAGGTGAGACTCCTTCGACTATGCAAAATTCATTCCTGCGTTCGCAATGTTACCCCTGAGCCACCCAGTCAACAGACTTATAAACCAATATTAAGTTACTTAAACAACAAACGAACTCAAACGCCTGTTGAAGTTCTTCAATCCCCTCTTTTTAATTCTCAAAGACAAAGATCACACTACGATACGGTGAATCCTTTATCCGCCATTTCTCTAGAAATGTAATTCTGGTCTGAGGGCTGGAACGGGGCGCACTCTTGAGGCAAAACTAAGAAGGGGAAGGTTCGAGTCCCATCTCAACAATCTGGGATTTGGTTTTCCGTGGTTTGCCACTTCCACTGCAGGTGTAATTCTGGTCTGAGGGCTGGAACGGGGCGCACTCTTGAGGCAAAACTAAGTAGGGCAAGGCTCGATTCCCATCTCAACAATCTGGGATTTGGTTTTCCGTGGTTTGCCACTTCCACTGCAGGTAAATAACGGGATAGTTCCTAACTTAAGGCCTCGGTCGCCAATTTCCCATTCCCCACTTTAATTACATGTGCACACATCAGTACAGCCATCACAATAACACAGGTTATCAGAGACATTTTGAGACACACACACCAAAGTAGACGGGGCTGAGTGACCACGATGTCTGAGTCCAACAAATGAATTATGTTCGTCAATTGTCTCTCATGGCGAAAGCGATTGTGGCCATCTTTTATTTAATAATTTAAAAGTATATGGGAACGTATATCGTGGAGAATTCCTTACTTTATGTGAATAATAAAAGTAAAATATGTTAAGACAATGTATTACCAATAGGCAGAAAGAATAATTGAGAAATAAAAATATGTGTCGGAGGTGGGATTCGAACTGCTCCCATCGCGCGTTGCATAAATCAAGAGTTTTGAACGCTGCCGTCTGAGCTACCGAATCACTATTCGATGAGTGCAATATTAAGTTACTTAAAGAACATTCACTCTCAACAGTCCGTATAAGTTCTTCTACATTTCCCGTTTTTTATAATATTCTATTCCTGTTTTTATCGTGGAAACTTCATAATCAATATTCTCCTCCTTTATTATAATTCTTATAAATAACTATTACAATAAAACGCGGTGGACATCCGCCATGTCTGTCATTAACCAAGGTGATTCTGCGCATGCGCTTGAGCCAATAATTTTGCAGTTTTGTTTATAAATTTTAAAATATGTGGTAACATATTTGTTTATTTTAAAGACACTCTGCAAATCTACAGGCCAACAGCTTTCGACAGATTGCTCTACGAAGTGAATCGGTTCTACCGTTCCCTCAATCTCGCGGTAACAAATATCAGCTTAGTGTTTTAAATATATAGACTAGATGAAACCCGTCAAAACATGACGGACAATGGAAAACAAAATTACTGAAGAAGCTTCTTATATAAGTTACATTCTTTGTACGATTACTTTTTAGCACTATTGAAACTTTAAGGGCGTCAAAAGATAGCACTCTCAGCATTGCAACATATTGCTGGTCATGACTGAAAACGTGATGAGGTCATCTTCATATTGCACAGTTTCCAGCCACTGGCCGGGTCTGTTTGGAACACAAGCCTCTCCAACGTCTTCTGTCTTCCCACCATCTCTCAGCCTCCACCCTTGTCCAGTCTTCTCCTCTCTTCTTCACGCTTTCTTCCACCCCCTTCAGCCACCTGTCTCTCGGTCTCCCTCTTGGTCTCTTTCCTTCCCACTTCGTCTCGTCTATCCTCCTGGGTATCCTCTTCTCCTCCATTCGTTTTACATGTCCATACCATCTAAGTCTAGATTTCTCTATACCATCCTGTAATGGTTCCTCCTTCATTAATTCTCTGGTCCTCTCATTTCTTATTCTGTCCCTCTTTGTAGCTCCAATACTGCTTCTCAAGAACCTCATCTCACTGGCCTGTATTTTGCTCTTCACCCTTCCTTTCATAACCCAGGCCTCCAAGGCATACGTCAGGATAGGGACATAGTACGTCCGATATATGATCTTTTTGCTGTTCTGAGGGACATCCTTGCTCCATAACATGCTTCTCACACTCCTCCGGAATGCTTCTGCCTGTCTCCCCCCGCTCATTTTTTTCTCTATCGTTTCTTCCATTCTCTTGCATCAGGCTACCCAGATACTTGAAACTCTCCACTTCCTTCAGCTGTTCCCCACCAATTGTTATTCCTGTTGTGGTTCTTTCCTTCTTCCTTGTTGTGATCACCATCTCACTCTTATTTATGCTAAATTTCATCCTATAACCTTGTATTATTCCTTCCCACACGTCCAACTGTTCCTGTACCTCCTCCTCCTTGTTTCCCCAAATCATCAAATCATCTGCAAGCACCATTGCTTTCATATTTCCTTCCCCAATTACTTGTGCCACTCGGGTCATTATGTCATCCATCACCACAATGAAAAGTAACGGTGACAGTGCACTTCCTTGTTTCAGGCCGTTTCTCTGTTCCAACCAGTCCGATCTCTCTCCTCCCACTTTCACACAGCTCACGCTTCCCTTGTACATCTCCTTTATCCTCCTTATAGTCCATTTTTCTATTCCTCTATCCTCCAGGGACTTCCATACTTTGTTTCTGCATACACTGTCATATGCTTTCTCAATGTTCAGGAAGGCCATCAGTAGATCTGTTCCGTACTCATAGTGCTGTTCTTGTAACTGCCTTATAGCAAAAATCAAATCCACTGTGGACCTTCCTGCTCTGAAGCCAGATTGTTCTTCCCTCATCCCTCCTTCTATCCTTGTCCTAATTCTCCTTTCCAAAACTTTCTCAAACAACTTTGCACAATGACTCATCAGTGTTATTCCCCGATAGTTTCTGCATTCTGTTCTACTACCTTCCTTGAAGATCGGGACAATTATTCCCTTTTTCCAGCCCTCTGGGGTCTTCCTTTCCTTCCATGCTGTCTTCATCATTCGGTACAACCATTGTATCCCCACCTCTGCTGCTGCTCTCACCAACTCCACACTCAACTCATCCACACCCGGTGCCTTCCCTCCTTTCATCTTCCTCACTGCATCTTCCACGTCTTTCCATGTTAAGTCCTTTTCTGTTTGCAGTTCATCTACTGTACCTCTTCCCCGATTTCTTCCTCCTCGCCGTGGTTTATATTTTGGTTCCGGAGTTCTTCAAAATATTCTTTCCACATTTTCTTCAGTTCTTCCCTATTTTCTATCTCTTTTCCCCTTTTGATCACCATTCTAACATAATCCGTAGGATCCTTCCGCCTCTTATTCTTTACCAGCCCATACAGGACCTTTTTTGTACCTTCACTATCCTGCTGGTCATGACTGAAAACGTGATGAGGTAAATAGCCCAATACGTTCAAGAGTTTCTCTTTGAGCTTGATTGATTGTGATAAAGTAGGCCGAGCGAATAGGACATTGTTGCCTATTAAAAGAAAATGTACTGTACCTGCAAGTGTTTTATCGGAAGGTGTTAAATCAAGTCGTAGGATTTGAGCTCTCTGCCTAATATTACTGCACCTATTATATCCGAATCCAAGCAATTTCTTACGTATTTCTTACAATTAATATATTAATATGAGTCCTTGGGAAACGTTCAGATTTCTAAGGAGCATAACTACGGCTCAAACGTTCGGAGTATGTGGAGGCGAATCACTTAATTCCAAGGAATTGAAAAATTAAATAATAGGGAAATGAAGTAGCTGGCTTTCATCTTCAGTATCCAATCTGTTAACGCTGATGTATGTGTTTGAACTACTGGATATAAGTTCAATGACTTTTAAATTAATATCATTACATTGTTGCAGCTTGGCAAATATTTTATATTCCAGCAGATCAATTTTACCCTCACAACAGTAAAGACCAAAGTAACCACGCATAGATTTTACGCAAGAGAAATACAATGTAGAACAAAGTTTACATTTGATCGTCAAAGACCTTACAGTACAATGTACTGCATAATATCTGGAATTGTTTCTGAAATGGCCTATTTATATTGGATTTTAAATGTGGCTTCGTATTATTCGATAACACTATAGTTCCTGCAATAACGAAGCCGCTAAATATTAAATGGCAAATAATACTTCCATTGCCGAAATCAACTGCGTAGTTAGACTCAGTACTCTAAACAAATAATCATTAAACAATTGTCTTATACAATGAAGTTCAACATGACCGTCCAGAGACTGTCATACTCAAGTTGGTTGGTGAGGAGAATGCGATGAGACTGATCGCTTAAAATAAATTCCTTATAATTGTTCCTGCCAGCGAAATTTTTTGCAATAGCTTGAAAACGCAGCTCAGAATGACGTTCTTCATTTTGTTATAAACAGTACGAAACTGCTCTAAATAAGCAATTTCCATCACCTGATATAGGTTATGGCAGTACATTTTGAAGGGGAACATAGAATCACTTCACCAACTACTGGAATGACCATAGGCCTATACTCAATACTCACTTCGACAGTCTCCCTAAAGGAGGCAGTTTTTGAATTCTATGTCCCGTGCATGTCAAAAATCGTATTAACACATGGAGGCCCACCAATTCTTGTCTATCGCCCCGGAGACCCGGGTTACATTTCCTGCTCTGCCAAGAAATTTAATTCTGGTCTGAGGGCAAAAACGGGGCACATTCAGTCTCTTGAGGTATAACTAAGAAGAAGAAGGTTTAATTCCCACCTCGACAATCTTGGATGTGGTTTTCCGTGGTTTCCCCCTTCCACTTAAGGCAAATACCTGGATGGTTCCTAACTTAAGGCCTTGGCCGTCTCCTTGCCATTTACCACCTTAATTACAAATACACACAGTAATGCAGCCATCACAATAACACAGGTTATCAGAGAAAATTTCACACGTACACACCCAAGTACACGGGGCTGAGTGACCACGATGTCGGAGCCCTTCAAACGAATTATATTTTCCAAGTGTCTCTCATGGCGAAAGCAATTGTGGACACTCGCGAGTGCCTGGAAAACTACTTTTTTCTTTAATAATTTAAGAGTATATCGACGGTGCATAATTATAACTTTTAGTCTAGGACTCTAATAACTTGACCAGCGAAGCATTGGGAAGAAATTGCAATATTAAGGTACATAAACAACCTAGCCTACTACACACCCAAGTACACGGGGCTGAGTGACCACGATGTCGGAGCCCTTCAAACGAATTATATTTGCCAAGTGTCTCTCATGGCGAAAGCAATTGTGGACACGCGCGAGTGCCTGGAAAACTACTTTTTTCTTTAATAATTTAAGAGTATATCGACGGTGCATAATTATAACTTTTAGTCTAGGACTCTAATAGCTTGACCAGCGAAGCATTGGGAAGAAATTGCAATATTAAGGTACATAAACAACCTAGCCTACACATTCAATTGTCGGTTAATGTTCCTCAACATTTCCCTTCTTAAATATTCCCCTCCTTTATAATTTTCCATCACGTGAAAACGTGCTATGTCTTGTGTTTTTAATATATCGATGCAATGGTGCTGCCATCTGCTGTCAGTTACTGGAACTATATGGGCGATGTACTGCCATCTGTTGTCAGTTGTAGAAACTGATTGCAGATATTTAAACGGCGTACTGCGGGCAACAGTTTGCCCTTTTGATCAATGCTGCAATGCAATGGTAAAACGGAAATAAAACGTATTTAGAGGGAATGTAGAAATATGTATCTTTAACAGACATAAAACCTTACTAATACTCCTTGATTAAACAATATTTCAGTGGTAAAAAAAATAAAAAATACTGGCGAGGGCTGGGATCGAACCTGTGCTTCTTGGAGCCACAGTCAGTCGTCTTAACCGCATAGCTACTCGCGCACTCATGTTCAGAAGCAGACGCAGTTATTCATTATATTCAAAAGCCGCTGTCTGAAGGAACTAATCCATTTCATTATCCAAATAAATCAATGTTGCACATTCGTATACGTTCATACTGATATTATATTTTATTGTCAGAACTTGGTTAATGTATGTTTTCAATTACATGGAAGCTTATTAAATAACTTACATTTTAATGGACTTCTCACCGCCATTTTGTCATGACCCCAGGCGGATTGTGCGCATGCGTGAGGGGAAAGAATTCTGCTATTTTCTATATTAATTTAAAAATATACCGTAATATATTTGTTTATTTTAGAGACACTCTGCAAATCTCGAGGCCAAGAGCTTTCGTTAGAGTGCTCTACGAAGCCAATCGGTTAAGTCGTTTTCACAATCTCGTGTGTACAAAAAACAGCTTAGTGTTTTAAATATATAGACTAGATGAAACCCGTCAAAACATGACGGACAATGGAAAACAAAATTACTGATGAAGCTTCTTATATCAGTTACATTCTTTGTACGATTACTTTTTAGCACTATTGAAACTTTAAGGGCGTCAAAAGATAGCACTCTCAGCATTGCAACATATTGCTGGTCATGACTGAAAACGTGATGAGGTCATCATCATATTGCACAGTTTCCAGCCACTGGCCGGGTCTGTTTGGAACACAAGCCTCTCCAACGTCTTCTGTCTTCCCACCATCTCTCAGCCTCCACCCTTGTCCAGTCTTCTCCTCTCTTCTTCACGCTTTCTTCCACCCCCTTCAGCCACCTGTCTCTCGGTCTCCCTCTTGGTCTCTTTCCTTCCCACTTCATCTCGTGTATCCTCCTGGGTATCCTCTTCTCCTCCATTCGTTTTACATGTCCATATCATCTAAGTCTAGATTTCTCTATACCATCCTGTAATGGTTCCTCCTTCATTAATTCTCTGGTCATCTCATTTCTTATTCTGTCCCTCTTTGTAGCTCCAATACTGCTTCTCAAGAACCTCATCTCACTGGCCTGTATTTTGCTCTTCACCCTTCCTTTCATAACCCAGGCCTCCAAGGCATACGTCAGGATAGGGACATAGTACGTCCGATATATGATATTTTTGCTGTTCTGAGGGACATCCTTGCTCCATAACATGCTTCTCACACTCCTCCGGAATGCTTCTGCCTGTCTCCCCCGCTCATTTATATCTCTATCGTTTCTTCCATTCTCTTGCATCAGGCTACCCAGATACTTGAAACTCTCCACTTCCTTCAGCTGTTCCCCACCAATTGTTATTCCTGTTGTGGTTCTTTCCTTCTTCCTTGTTGTGATCACCATCTCACTCTTATTTATGCTAAATTTCATCCCATAACCTTGTATTATTCCTTCCCACACGTCCAACTGTTCCTGTACCTCCTCCTCCTTGTTTCCCCAAATCATCAAATCATCTGCAAGCACCATTGCTTTCATATTTCCTTCCCCAATTACTTGTGCCACTCGGGTCATTATGTCATCCATCACCACAATGAAAAGTAACGGTGACAGTGTACTTCCTTGTTTCAGGCCGTTTCTCTGTTCCAACCAGTCCTATCTCTCTCCTCCCACTTTCACACAGCTCACGCTTCCCTTGTAGATCTCTTTATCCTCCTTATAGTCCATTTTTCTATTCCTCTATCCTCCAGGGACTTCCATACTTTGTTTCTGCATACACTGTCATATGCTTTCTCAATGTTCAGGAAGACCATCAGTAGATCTGTTCCATACTCATAGTGCTGTTCTTGTAACTGCCTTATAGCAAAAATCAAATCCACTGTGGACCTTCCTGCTCTGAAGCCAGAGTGTTCTTCCCTCATCCCTCCTTCTATCCTTGTCCTAATTCTCCTTTCCAAAACTTTCTCAAACAACTTTGCACAATGACTCATCAGTGTTATTCCCCGATAGTTTCTGCATTCTGTTCTACTACCTTTCTTGAAGATCGGGACAATTATTTCCTTTTTCCAGCCCTCTGGGGTCTTCCTTTCCTTCCATGCTGTCTTCATCATTCGGTACAACCATTGTATCCCCACCTCTCCTGCTGCTCTCACCAACTCCACACTCAACTCATCCACACCCGGTGCCTTCCCTCCTTTCATCCTCCTCACTGCATCTTCCACGTCTTTCCATGTTAAGTCCTTTTCTGTTTGCAGTTCATCTACTGTACCTCTTCCCCGATTTCTTCCTCCTCGCCGTGGTTTCCATTTTGGTTCAGGAGTTCTTCAAAATATTCTTTCCACATTTTCTTCAGTTCTTCCCTATTTTCTATCTCTTTTCCCCTTTTGATCACCATTCTAACATAATCCGTAGGATCCTTCCGCCTCTTATTCTTTACCATCCCATACAGGACCTTTTTTGTACCTTCACTATCCTGCTGGTCATGACTGAAAACGTGATGAGGTAAATAGCCCAATACGTTCAAGAGTTTCTCTTTGAGCTTGATTGATTGTGATAAAGTAGGCCGAGCGAATAGGACATTGTTGCCTATTAAAAGAAAATGTACTGTACCTGCAAGTGTTTTATCGGAAGGTGTTAAATCAAGTCGTAGGATTTGAGCTCTCTGCCTAATATTACTGCACCTATTATATCCGAATCCAAGCAATTTCTTACATATTTCTTACAATTAATATATTAATATGAGTCCTTGGGAAACGTTCAGATTTCTAAGGAGCATAACTACGGCTCAAACTTTCGGAGTATGTGGAGGCGAATCACTTAATTCCAAGGAATTGAAAAATTCAATAATAGGGAAATGAAGTAGCTGGCTTTCATCTTCAGTATCCAATCTGTTAACGCTGATGTATGTGTTTGAACTACTGGATATAAGTTCAATGACTTTTAAATTAATATCATTACATTGTTGCAGCTTGGCAAATATTTTATATTCCAGCAGATCAATTTTACCCTCAAAACAGTAAAGACCAAAGTAACCACGCATAGATTTTACGCAAGAGAAATACAATGTAGAACAAAGTTTACATTTGATCGCCAAAGACCTTACAGTACACTGTACTGCATAATATCTGGAATTGTTTCTGAAATTGCCTATTTATATTTGATTTTAAATGTGGCTTCGTATTATTCGATAACACTATAGTTCCTGCAATAACGGAGCCGCTAAATATTAAATGGCAAATAATACTTCCATTGCCGAAATCAACTGCGTAGTTAGACTCAGTACTCTAAACAAATAATCATTAAACAATTGTCTTATACAATGAAGTTCAACATGACCGTCCAGAGACTGTCATACTCAAGTTGGTTGGTGAGGAGAATGCGATGAGACTGATCGCTTAAAATAAATTCCTTATAATTGTTCCTGCCAGCGAATTTTTTTGCAATAGCTTGAAAACGCAGCTCGGAATGACGTTCTTCATTTTGTTATAAACAGTACGAAACTGCTCTAAATAAGCAATTTCCATCACCTGTTATAGGTTATGGCAGTACATTTTGAAGGGGAACATAGAATCACTTCACCAACTACTGGAATGACCATAGGCCTATACTCAATACTCACTTCGACAGTCACCCTAAAGGAGGCAGTTTTTGAATTCTATGTCCCGTGCATGTCAAAAATCGTATTAACACATGGAGGCCCACCAATTCTTGTCTATCGCCCCGGAGACCCGGGTTACATTTCCTGCTCTGCCAAGAAATTTAATTCTGGTCTGAGGGCAAAAACGGGGCACATTCAGTCTCTTGAGGTATAACTAAGAAGAAGAAGGTTTAATTCCCACCTCGACAATCTTGGATGTGGTTTTCCGTGGTTTCCCCCTTCCACTTAAGGCAAATACCGGGATGGTTCCTAACTTAAGGCCTTGGCCGTCTCCTTGCCATTTACCACCTTAATTACAAATACACACAGTAATGCAGCCATCACAATAACACAGGTTATCAGAGAAAATTTCACACGTACACACCCAAGTACACGGGGCTGAGTGACCACGATGTCGGAGCCCTTCAAACGAATTATATTTGCCAAGTGTCTCTCATGGCGAAAGCAATTGTGGACACTCGCGAGTGCCTGGAAAACTACTTTTTTCTTTAATAATTTAAGAGTATATCGACGGTGCATAATTATAACTTTTAGTCTAGGACTCTAATAACTTGACCAGCGAAGCATTGGGAAGAAATTGCAATATTAAGGTACATAAACAACCTAGCCTACTACACACCCAAGTACACGGGGCTGAGTGACCACGATGTCGGAGCCCTTCAAACGAATTATATTTGCCAAGTGTCTCTCATGGCGAAAGCAATTGTGGACACGCGCGAGTGCCTGGAAAACTACTTTTTTCTTTAATAATTTAAGAGTATATCGACGGTGCATAATTATAACTTTTAGTCTAGGACTCTAATAGCTTGACCAGCGAAGCATTGGGAAGAAATTGCAATATTAAGGTACATAAACAACCTAGCCTACACATTCAATTGTCGGTTAATGTTCCTCAACATTTCCCTTCTTAAATATTCCCCTCCTTTATAATTTTCCATCACGTGAAAACGTGCTATGTCTTGTGTTTTTAATATATCGATGCAATGGTGCTGCCATCTGCTGTCAGTTACTGGAACTATATGGGCGATGTACTGCCATCTGTTGTCAGTTGTAGGAACTGATTGCAGATATTTAAACGGCGTACTGCGGGCAACAGTTTGCTCTTTTGATCACATGCTGCAATGCAATGGTAAAACGGAAATAAAACGTATTTAGAGGGAATGTAGAAATATGTATCTTTAACAGACATGAAACCTTACTAATACTCCTTGATTAAACAATATTTCAGTGGTAAAAAAAATAATAAATACTGGCGAGGGCTGGGATCGAACCGGTGCTTCTTGGAACCACAGTCAGTCGTCTTAACCACATAGCCACTCGCGCACTCACGTTCAGAAGCAGACGCAGTTATTCATTATATTCAAAAGCCGCTGTCTGAAGGAACTAATCCATTTCATTATCCAAATAAATCAATGTTGCACATTCGTATACGTTCATACTGTTCTTATATTTTATTGTCAGAACTTGGTCAATGTATGTTTTCAATTACATGGAAGCTTATTAAATAACTTACATTTTAATGGACTTCTCACCGCCATTTTGTCATGACCCCAGGCGGATTGTGCGCATGCGTGAGGGGAAAGATTTCTGCTATTTTCTATATTAATTTAAAAATATACCGTAATATATTTGTTTATTTTAGAGACACTCTGCAAATCTCGAGGCCAAGAGCTTTCGTTAGAGTGCTCTACGAAGCCAATCGGTTAAGTCGTTTTCACAATCTCGTGTGTACAAAAAACAGCTTAGTGTTTTAAATATATAGATAGATAGATAGATAGATAGATAGATAGGTAACGTAAAAGTGTACGTCACATAACAACAAATAAAAGAAGAATTTTAAATATAATAATTTAGTTTAGAACTTCTTTATATACAATGTTGGCAGTTCTACCTTCTCGTGCCAAAATGACTGAGAATCAGTCTTCGCGTAGGTCGATTCCTGCAAATGTTAAACTTTGGCCTTGTGTTTTGGAATGCACAATACGCAGTGAGTGGGAAGACATCCGCAGTTCAAACCCAACTGCCATCTCCTGGCGCGATATCAATAGATGCATTGTCAAGGGAAAACATTCCATGTTGCGAACATGGGCCGTATAACCTGTACCGAAAGTTTCTGCAGATTTAACACCAGGTCGATTCTGAACAGCGGTTCCTTGAATTCAGATTTGCCAACAATTTATAGTAACTTTCCATGTATAATATCTCTGTACCTCAACATACCTAAAGTGTTTTCAAAATCACGTCTTGTGTAAATGTTGGAAAAGGTAGTGAATGTGGTTTTTGGCGGAATGGATACTCGCTCGTTGAAATTATTTTCAGTAAAATAGACTGGTTCACAATTCTGTAAGTGCATATCGAGGTATGTGACGGCGGGATGCCTTTAGTGTTACGGAAACGGCAATAGCCGCCACATAGCTTCGTTACTACTGACATAACGACCAGACTGATATGTTTGTACTTAACTATATGGGATTTGTGAGCCCTGTGTTTATGAAATTGAACGTAGCTTGATCGCTACCTTTATTTAATAGTCGCTACTGTAGTGTTGCAAAATTAAAGGTGGTATTGGAAGGCGCTATCTCACACTAATGTTCGTTATTGTAGTTCTAAAACATAGAAAGTTATTTATAAATTATGATATAGTGAGACCGTTAGTCGAGTCAACAACCACGATGACTTTCCTAACATCCCATAAGTCGAATAAAATTACCGTGAGGATCAGTTGAACTTCCTAATAGGCTAAGCGGCACGAGACACTGTAGTCCGCGGGGATCGTGGTACATGGTGACGATGGTCATAGACTGCCTAAGGAAAGGTTCACCTTAAAACTAGACTGAGAAATTAAACATCCAGACTTAAGTAAAACACCGTGAAAATTTATTAAAATTCACAAGCCCCTAGCCTAGTTCGGAGGGTTATAATCGGCTAGTCCGCAAACTAATGAACAAAAGAAAATAAAGGGCAGGTCCCTACCTGAGAAGTTACTGAAAAACCCTCGCGAAAGATCTAACTCACAATAATAAAGCAACAACAGCAACACTAGGAAAATGGTACGACGCAAGTCCCTAGTTCAAGTTACAAGATTAAGCTAATATCAGAATTTACATTTAACAGGGTAGCAAAACAAATTTAAGTTAGGATGATACCATTTCCACATTTACATTTAACGGTAATCATCTAGCTAAGTCCTAACAGTTAATAACAAAATTTACGGCGATGACGTCCGTAATAGAAAACAATTACAACAAATCTAAGTGTACAGCCATGAAAAACATTTAATTATTCTTAATAACTACGTGCTATCAGCACACAATAAGGTAACATGTAGGATTTACACACTTGTACATCATAAATAAGTAATGAAATAGACACAAATCTTTATTAAATTCCTGCCTACACCTTGGTTTACTCTTTGTAAGCCATAGTCATCTAATGTGTGTAATTACGGTGACGAATGCGTAGTTGAGACCACGTCTGACATCGCATGGCCTGAGCTCCACAAGCTACGAACTCTAGGTTCGCGCATGCTTCAGGTCGCTACAAAAGTGTCAACTGTCCTAGTCATTTCCACACAAGGAAATTACCTTCAACTGCACGGCTATGTCAACAGTTCCAAAATGCAACAGAACAAAGTTAGATAGAAAGAATTCATTAGTTAGCTTTTGTTTTACCAAAGTTATGCGTTTTGTTATTAAGATGTCGGTTTAGGTTTATCGTTGGTTTATGGCGAATAATACTGACAATAGCTCGGGCACCGAGTGTCTACACTGAGATCATTCTCCACCAAAAAGCCTCGACTCAACAGTCGGAATAAGATCAACGAGCAATAACAACTCGGACACACAATAACACGGGTTACCAGCGGCGCAAAGCTCGCATTCAATAACTCTGGGATAGGCCTGTCCACAACAGTTACCTTCCAGTAACATCTAGTCAACGGGAACCCTCCCGGACAAGGTAATCACAAGTACCTTCATACAATAAATTCCTGCATATAACAGGGTCGCCTGCAACTCACTATAGAAAACCTGACCTACTTGTACACGTCAAGACGGTACACGCAAGAAGTGCGCTCAACTAACAAAAAGCAATCTATAAAACATGTGATCTGAGACAGGGTTGAAAACTGGGTTACATAAGCTAAGTTGCAATGAAAGAAAGAGCGAATACAATTACATTCTGTCTCTTGTTAAAGTAGTCCTGTCTCGCAAACAAATGAAGCGTGCTCTCAAGGGCACTGGATTACAAAACCAGTTTATGTCACCAGCAGGCTACCACATTCCTGCGTTCGGTCGACACAAAACACACATTATTCAAGGCCGGCGATTTAATCAAAATAAAACTATACATCTGGCCTGTTCATAAAAAACTTTACCATGGGTTATGAACCTCTAAAGAGTCCGTGTATAAAAAACACGCAATAAATCTGAATAGAATATTGTAATTCCGTCTTTCTACCAAAGACGTCTAAATGATAGTAATCTTACAATTACTGGAGCTCTTTGGTCTCAAAATACAATTCACTAGTTGCTAGTGCAACATCAAATAAAAACGTGTCTGACATGACACAAGCAAAATGATAATTGTGGCACAGATTCCATACAAGGATCTGCTTAATGATACGTTGGGAACCGAGTTCGATGCTAGGCAACGAAACGTTCCTTCTAATTGTTAGGTTCAACTTGACCAAGAATAGCTTCTGAGCTTATTCAAAAATGAAAATATAATGCATTTACAAAACTGGCAATTACAGTCGATTGCCTAACTGATACGACTGTTCTAACGAAAGTCAGGGATGTATCAAAACTGGCTGCAAAGATTGCAGTTAAAGAAATAACCATGACATCTGATTGTCATAACTAAAGTCAGCAAAGACTTGAAAAATCACCCCAAACAGGGTTGTACAAAATAGCCTCGAATGACTACGGTCACATCTAGCAAAAGATAGGCTTTGACGTTCTACGACGTTCATCAAGCAGCACCAGGGTTAACCAAAATGTTAGACCCAAGGGTGTCTCACTATACTGAAATAAATGACATTAAATTAAACTAGATACAATCCCTACCTAGAAAAATGGCTGACACAGAGTGTGGTTGATTCACAAACTACATTAAATCTAATATATCACCAGAACTAGAACAAGAGAAGAGATGTTTAAAAACTCACGACATGGAGAAGCTATCACTCAGCCCTCTATTAAATAACCAGGGTTGTACAAATTCCTCTCTGGATCTCTGGAACGGTATTATCCTCATCAGGATTCCCATCTGGACTCCTCCAAAGACCAGGGTTCGATTCGTCCCTGTCGACAACTCCGTGAATATGACGGATATGCCTGGAAATGGCATCTTGGATTCCTTCCTTCTCGTCCTCGGTTCTGCAAGCTTCACCATCATGCTAGTTCTCGTAGAAACATCACCCTCATACCAGGATGGTATTAGCCCATGATGACTGATTCAAGCATGGTGTGGAATAGTCTGGTCACGTTGACGGTGAAATAAATTATGAAATTAATTCTTTCACTTTCCAAAAATATAATGTTCGTCGTAAGTATTGTAGGCTTTGATTATAATTGATAACACAGCCTTAATTTCGTGGATGTGAATAGATACATGAGCTAGCACTGCTCTATGATTCTGCACGTGCTGATGACGCTACTTTTCTATCATGCAGCATCGGTAAAATGTACGTCGTTTTGGAAATAAAAACTTCACTCTGGCAATCCAAATGTTACACAATTATAATCACACTTATTTGAAGTAGTTGCAACACATTTACCTGTATATTTTCCACAAGGCATTTGGCCCTCCACAAACACGTGGGTACTAAAATGTGGTGTTCCGGTAAAATTATATAATTCACTAATACTTGCCAATAATTATCTTCAATATGTTTCTGTGGCTCACTGTGCATAAATACCAGTATTTTACAATATGCCAGTGCACGATGGCACCTGATAACCAATTCCTCGCTAAACAGCGGATATTTCCTACGTCGTACAAGACGGATATGATTCCACGCCTACACAGGGCGGATTCTCCAGACGTAGTGTAAGGCACTGGGTGTCTCAAGGAAGTAGGTCGTCAAACCGAAGTCGTTGAGCGACTACTTACGTTCCTATTTGCGTATCTGCAAGGGTATTACCTTACCTTAAGCTAAAATAACATTCTCAAAAATGTTTTAATAATGCAGCATGACGAAATGGAATATTCTGAGTCTTGAGAAAGAATAAAATTAATTAATAAGACCTCAGATAAATAATTAGCAGTTCTCACCAAAGTCAAAAGTGCGATTCAACGCTACTTCAAAGAGTATCGCGTGAGCTCTCAGCTCCACGTGGCTTCCTGGGTGTGTTCAAAGGTACAACATCCCATCATAAATGTTCTGTCATAAAAAATATCACATGAACCATAGCTCAGCGGGTTCATCTGCCTCTCCGTCGTTTCAAATAAAATGTTGGGACGACATTTTTCTTTAACTTGAAATTCACTCAAGAGTGATATTTTTTTAGATTGGCTGCATTAAAAGTTCCAATACGCTCTCCTGTCCTGATGTCTTCTACTACATAACTTCCATTGTTCAGAGGCTGTCGGATACGACTAGGGCCATAATATAAGGATAGAAATTTCCCATATATGCGGTCTATAGGACTTGAAATTCCGGGTCTCCTTATGAGGATAAGGTCTCCCTCAACTAGTGGTTCTCTAAATCTCTGGCGTCTAGTTCTTCTCAAGCGCTTGGCAGCTTGTCTGTCCATAGTTTCCCTTGCAGCTAAAAGTCTGCTGGCATGTGATGGTTGTAAACAAGGTGGATTTACAATCACACGATCCCATATTCTCAGCGGCATCTGGTTCAAATGCCAGACCATAGGTATTTGACCAGTGCTCTCATGGACTGTTGAATTAATACACTTTGCCATAGTGACTAGGACTTCAGTCCATCGTCAGTGTTCTTCTTGACAATATAATCGACATAATTTTGCGATAATAGACATCACGCATTCTGCTGGGTTGCTCTCTGGATGACGAATAGATGAATGTGATAAAATCCACTTTTTAAGTTTATCTTGATAGCTGAATGATGCACTGGTATCTCGCTGAGGGCTATAGCGGCACTTTTCAAAGTAAAACGTGGTTTTGTGATGTATTCAGTCCACGGGGAGAGGTCATATATGACCCGAGCCTTGCCATTGGATTTGGGAACTAAGAACAATGGAAATGCGAAATACGGTTTGAACTCACAGATAACACCAGTCTCGAGGAGGTCCTTGATCATTAAATCCTTGAGTGGTGATTCTTTGGTTTTGCGGTAGACTGCCGGAGCGTTGAGCGGCCAGGGGGGAGCGACACATTCCTTCATAATGGTGGTGGCATATCTGCCGATTGGCGTATCACAGTAAGTTATGGGCAGCGCTGCTTGTATGCCTGTCGATGTGTATTCAGTTGGCGGCTGAGGCTTCTTGGATGGGGCTTCCACTACCAGAGCTGGGAACCCTTGCTCGTCAGGAACGATGTGATGGCGTAATCGCGGCGGGCGATGTGGATAACGAGGGTCGTACTCCCAGATGTCATCTTCTTCTGGTTCGTTGTCGTGCTGGTCAGGGTGCAATATTTGGAGCTCTGGGAACTGATGGAGTTCTTCATGCGCAGGGGTGCCTGCGATCACCGCTGGAGTGCCAGGGTCGACTACATCCAGTGCTTGGTCGTCCGTCAGGACGTCCCAAGGAGCGCTCTCCCACACAAACCATTGAAGGTCTTGAGAATACCTGTCAATGATGTTTTCCGGAAGGTAGGGTTGCTCTTCGACGGGTTCTGCGTCCTCCGGTGCGTAGCAGGCCCAGAAATCGGCCAAGGCTGATTGGAGGTTGGTTTTGACGGGAAGCAAGATGTAGTCTGCGGGCGACGTGGATGACCGTTCCGGCCCGTTGCTCCGACCGGCCTCAGATACCGGCCGCCTTCGCCGTCGGTGAGTTGGGCGACACATTATAATACTGCTGCTGTGGTGTCCCCGTCCGTACTCTGAAGATACCCAAACGACGGCCCCTCCGGGGCGCGACCCTCTTTTATAGAGAAGGCAGGGCCGCGCCCTTATACTTTTTGCTCCCACTATTTTTTCTCACTTTTTGCTCCCACTTTTGCTTTCACATATGCTCCCATACTTGCTCACTTTTTCTCTCACATTTTGCTCCCACTTTTGCTTTCACATATGCTCCCATACTTGCTCCCACGTTTGCTTTCACATTTGCTCTCTTACTTGCTCCTACTTTTTTGCTTCCACTTTTTGCTCCCACTTTTTGCTCCCATATTTGCTCGCACATTTTTGCTCTCGTATTTGCTCCCACTTTTGCTTACACTTTTTGCTCCCACTTTTTTCTCTCACTTTTTGCTCCAACTTTTGCTTTCACATTTGCTCCCATACTTGCTCCTACTTTTATTGCTCTCATATTTGCTCCCACTTTTGCTTACACTTTTTGCTCCCACTATTTTTTCTCACTTTTTGCTCCCACTTTTGCTTTCACATATGCTCCCATACTTGCTCCCACGTTTGCTTTCACATTTACTCCCATACTTGCTTCTACTTTTTTTTGCTCCCACTTTTTGCTCTCAATTTTTGCTCCCACTTTTTGCTCCCAATTTTTGCTCCCAATTTTTGCTCCCACTTTTTTTGCTCCCACATTTGCACCCATATATGCTCGCACATTAAACTATTGTTCTTATTACCAAGTTGTCTTTACTAGAGCTTAGTCTATGCTTGACAGTTGATATGGAAGTATCTGTGACTAGGTATGGTAAGCCTCATGCATTCTATAAAGGATATTCATATATTGTGAAACGAACCAATAAAAATGGAACTGTTATTTGGCGTTGTTCAAAACAACGTTCAAAACAACGTCGCAGTGAGCTAAAAAGTAAAAATAGTGAGGTGTTAAGTGTCAGTGATCATCAATGTAGTGTACTGCATGAAACACTGTTGCTGTCAACAGAAAATCATGAAAATGTTAAGAAAGCAAGTGCTACAAAACAATACTACTATTAAAGATAATTCAATGTTCAAAAAACCCTTAACATTATCAAAAGCCACGCAGACTCTACATGAGGACACTGTAGAGGAAGAGGAAGAGGAACAGGAACAGGAAGAGGACCAGGAATATTTAACTGGTTTTAGTAATGTTGAGGATAATGTTGAGTATAATTATAGTGATTATAATAATAGTGCTATAGATCATGCTGCTTATGATTATGAGAGTGACAATGATCAGAAACAAGGCAATAACCTTTACATGCCTATTGTTCACCGTGGAAGAAAAAAGATCTACAACAAGCTTTGTTTTTAAAACTATAACACACTATCGTAAAGGCAAAGACTTGTATTAAGTGTGCTTTTTATTGTCATAATCATTTATACTCTGCAATGTTAAATATTCTGACTTCTATAGAAAATAAAACAACATTGTACCATTATTTTCATTTATTTACAAACTTTATATACATTTTCTTTGGTTTCATGATAATATATTTTAAGAAAATACTAAACACTAAAACATTATTATTCTATACACATATTTTTCTTTCAGTCCATTGTCGTGACTTATATCTTCCATTATTATTTGACATTTGTTTTTTTTATTTAATTAAAACGAACCATGAACCTATTGTTTTTAAAACCTTCATAAATTAAGTGTACAGGTTGTACAGCATTATTGACTTCATCAAAAACACTCTCCGACATATCATTAAACCTTGTAGGCAGAAATGTCTCGAAGTTTTCACATACACAAAGTACACGATCACCATATGCTGTTTTCAATTTCCTAATCTTGATAATGCGGAATGTAATATGCGTTTTCAATTCGCTGAGCTTCTTTGTCTCTAAGCCACATGCTTGACAGCATTCAAAACATTCATTGTAATAGTCTATAAACAAAAGAAAAGCATATCTATTACACTCTAAAACAGCTTTAATAATATTGTGCAATTAGGGATTTTGCACTATGCATGGCTGATAAATTTTACTATTTATGCAAGAAATGCCCTAACTGTAGCAGATACTGCTTTTCTGCATATAGCACAAGTGTTGAGTTCTAATGCACACTTGACACAGGCTATCATGTGTCCACAAGGCAAAAATACAACACCTAGTTCATCTTAATAACACATTTTACAAAATGTTTGGTCACACTTTTATATCTGTTCGTGAGACAAGTCTTTTTTTCAGCCTCATGTATTTGCTCCGCATGTTCTAACTCTAAAGGCACTTTTATGTCTTGTGCTGCAATCACGTTTTCTTTGCGAATAGTGTTCACAAATTCCTGACCTTTAAGCAACACCATGTATTTACAGTTAGGTAACCAACGAGCGTGTTGCACAAAAGGGTCATCAGTCATTTGCCAATCCTTTAAAGCAAATCCACAATAAAAACATATTGTTTTATCCCCTTCACCAGAAACAAAAATCCAGCTTCACTTAGCTGTTTGGTAAGGTGTTTTAATATTAATGGCCAAACATTTTTATAAGATTCTAAACGTTTTTCAACAGAACTGTACTCTGGGTGTGCTAGTGCTTTAGTCTTGCAAACTCCCAATTTTTCAAAAGCACATGCCAATTCAACACTGTCTATGGCATATGGACCACATATATCGACACTACTGTTGTTGCCTGGTAATACATCATTATTATTTTTATTTATTTGTGATTCAGCAACGTAAGTAGCGGCCAATGGTCTTGTGGTTCGGTAAAATGAATACACAGGTATGTTACCCACTTGTTTTCCAAGCATGTAAGGACAACAAGGAGACCATCGCAAATGGTCTCTAAAGGGATCATCCCCTTCTTCCCAGTGTGAAAGTTCAATACGACAAAACACACAGCGCACCACATCTTCTCGGTTCAAGTAAAAAACACAACGGCTTTTGCAAGTTTATGTGTCGAAAAAAGCCTACAGGCAAGGATTCAAATGTTAACTAACGATCATGTTCTGATTTTAAATCTAACCCACGTGGTAAACCAACTTGCCCACTTGTTGTATTTGGTACTAACGCCATGTGTTATAATAAAACTTTTTCTTATTGTAAGTTATTAACGTTGCACTGAGTACCTTAAAGCACAATGTATGCTTGTTCACTGTCTGTTCATTACGTTAATGGCGCATGACGACACCTAAAAGCAAACAAAATAACCAATCAATCAATCAATCAATACTTGTAAATAAAACTTAAACGTTAATTGGCATTAATATATCAAAACACCATAAAAATTATAATAAACTGTATGTCGGCACTAACAGTAACCCACGTACTTATTTTCTTTTTTATAAAGCTGCAGTCATTTACATTCCCCTTTAACCAATACATAAACAAAAAATATTAATGTCATGTCATTTTGTTCAGATTATTATGTTCTAACCTGTGAATATTCGTTGAGTTCATAGGGTAAAAATTTCGTCATTTTTCTACTAGAAAGCGCTATAGAGTTTAAGGAGATTAGATATCTAACAGCTAACCTCCTTGACTTTCATAGTCAAGGAACAACTAAATTCGACATGCAAGCTACCCTCTGTGTGTCAAATAACAAAGCTTGCACCCGGCACCCGAGGCCATACGATATTAATATTATTGTTAATATATATTATTATTATTATTATTATTATTATTATTATTATTATTATTATTATTATAGGGAACGACATGTCAGTTAAATTAAAATTTTTGTTTTCTACAAAATCCAATATGGCCTTGTTCTTTCCCGGTAAACAACCAATATGGTCTTGTACCGGTTGCCAATACACAGTCATTAATCAAGAAAGCAATCATCGTCCTAGTCATGTACAGGTAGTGAATTTTTTGTCTACGAGTTTTCAGTAGTGGTAAAATGGAATAGCATTTTATGTTAGGTTTACCTGAGTCTTAAATAGTTCACTGCCTGGAAACAATGGTTGCACTTTACTGCGTCTCGGGTTTTCAGCGACTGCTACGGCGGTAAGGCTTTTCTTTCAAAGTTTCTAAAAATAAATAAAATAAACCGATATAAATACCTAAATTCAGGTTAGTACATGCATTTCATTAAATAAAATATGAAACAAAAAATTAAACAAGTTAGTTTAAAAAAATAATCCCACCTTCACTTGCAGTGGCTTGTTGCTGTTTCCTTCTAGTGGGCTCAAAAGTAAACTGGTTTCTTGTATCTCAGACATGTAAGGTATACCGGTTATCTGCAAACAAATAAATTAAAAAATCAATAATTACCTAATCAATAACAACAAATTTAAGGTTCATTAGCATGACATTATTAAAATAATCATTCATAGGTACTTACCAAAAAATAAAAGGATTTTTCTTCCACAGCTCTACTGTATACGTCCGTGTCCTAAAATGGCAAGTGCATGACTAACGCAATCGCTATCAGTTAGCCTAGCCAGAGAAAAGTTGTATTTTCTCAGCGTTTTGACCTTGAATGGTTGTCTGTCTCTCTCTCGCACGTGTTCCCACGCCTCTTCACATTCCTCAATCTGAATAAGATTCGTGTACCTTATACTAGTTTCATGTTTTTAAAAAGGAACCAAAATGGCTACCTCTTATACATCGCTAGTCCTACTGTCTCAGAACCAAAATGGCGGTCTCTGCTTAAACAGGACACCTGCTAGCCACCACGAGGCAAGTTAGCTGATATCACACTTCCTGCTGACTTAGACATTCCTGCCTCGTCTGCACCAGCTTCAGCTCTCACGAGTCCTCTGGCTGGGTACAATATTCAGTCACCACATCACCGTTAACTAAAACGTTAAAGATCCCCTTCAGGGGTAAAAAATCTTAGCATGCTTGTCACATTTCAAAATATTCGCCTTCATTCGTTCGTCATAGAAAAAAATAGCGAAAAGTGACCCCTCGTTGGGCCATACATCTCCCCCGTCGAAATAGCCACTTCCAGTATTCACATTGCTCAGTCATAGCCTCGTTGTAACATACGTCACGCGCTACCGGCTCTCTGTCTACAAACACGCTTTTATTTAAAAGAAAAAATAAATAAAATGCCTAGTTTTTTTTGTTCTAGAGACTTGACATTTATTTTTATGGTAGAGGGGGTAGGGACCTTTCATTTATGTCAAACAAACTTATTATTCAACGTGTTAGTTTCCAAAGTAATACAAATTAAAAATTTAAGAGTTTTCAAAAAATCTCAAAAAATGAAAATGTTTTATTATAAAAAACAAGATGTTCAGTAAAGAACATATAGCCTACTTTCTCCTAAATACATGGGTGTTGTTATAACTCTTTGTCCTTTTCAAGGAGTATAATTGAATGTTGGTTGTAGTAGCTTGTTGAAATACAACGTGCTATAGGGATATTAAACATGAATATGAGGTGCCCTTTGCTAGTGCTACCTCTGTAAAAAAAACATTCAATTCGGTTTCACCGAGTTTGAATTGATCTGGGGAATGGATTTGCACCCATACATGGCCGCTATTTGCAAACTATTGGGCTGATGACCTTGTAGTCAGTCATAAGATGCTTTCCACAAAATTCCATGTTGTTGCAAAATCCGGTAGAGATCAAATTATTAGGATGGTCGAAATTTGATTTAAGCTTTTAACATTTAGGTGGCCGTCATTCCGTTTCCGTCAAGATGGCGGCGATATAAAACATGACACTGAGGTGCCTTTTGCTAGTGCTACCTCTGTACCAAATTTCGTTCAATTCGGTTTCACCATGTTTGAATTGATAGGGGGAATCGATTTGCACACATACTTGGCCACCATCTGCAAACAATTGGGCTGATGATCTAGCAGTTTGGTCAGAATATGCTTCCCACATAAAGATTTGTTGTTGCAAAATTTGGTAGAGACTAGATTATTAGGTTGGTCGTAATTACATTTTAGCCTTTAACATTTGGGTGGCCGCGATTACGTTTCCGTCAAGATGGTGGTGATATAAAACATGACACTGAGGTGGCCTTTTCTAGTGCTACCTCTGTACCAAATTTCGTTCCATTCGGTTTCACCGTGTTCGAATAAATAGGGGGAATCGATTTTCACACAAAGATGGCCGCCATCCGCAAAATATTAGGCTAATGACCTATTAATTTGGTCAAAGGATGCTTCCTCCATAATGGTATGTTGATGCAAAATTTGGTAGAGATCGGATGATTAGGTTAATCGTAATTTGATTTAAGCTTTGAATATTTGTGTGGCCGCCATTACGTTTCCGTCAAGATGGCGGCGATATAAAACATGACACTGAGGTGCCCTTCGATAGTGCTACCTCTGTACCAAATTTCATTCCATTCGGGTTCACCGTGTTCGAATTAATAGGGGTAATCGATTTTGACACAAAGATGGCCGCCATCCGCAAACTATTAGGCTAATGACCTATTAGATTTGTCAAAGGATGCTTCCTCCATATAGGTATGTTGTTGCAAAATTCGGTAGAGATCGGATGATTAGGTTAGTCGTAATTTGATTTAAGCTTTGAACATTTGTGTGGCCACCATTACGTTTCTGTCAAGATGGCTGTGATATAAAACATGACATTGAGGTGCCCTTTGCTAGTGCTACATCTGTACCAAATTTCATTCCATTCGGTTTCACCGTGTTCGAATTAATAGGGGTAATCGATTTTGACACAAAGATGGCCGCCATCCGCAAACTATTAGGCTAATGACCTACTAGATTTGTCAAAGGATGCTCCCTTCATAAAGGTATGTTGTTGCAAAATTTGGTAGAGATCGGATGATTAGGTTAGTCGTAATTTGATTTAAGCTTTGAACATTTGGGTGGCCGTCATTACGTTTCCGTCAAGATGGTGGCGATATAAAACATGACACTGGGGTGCCCTTTGCTAGTACTACCTCTGTACCAAATTTCATTTCATTCGGTTTCACAGTGTTCGAATTAATAGGGGTAATCGATTTTGACACAAAGATGGCCGCCATCCACAAACTATTAGGCTGATGACCTATTAGTTTGGTCAAAGGATGCTGCCCCCATAAAGGTATGTTGTTGCAAAATTTGGTAGAGATCGGAAGATTAGGTTAGTCGTAATTTGATTTAAGCTTTGAACATTTGTGTGGCCGCCATTACGTTTCCGTCAAGATGGCGGCGATTTAAATCATGAAACTGAGGTGTCCTTTGCTAGTGCTACCTTTGTACCAAATTTCGTTCAATTTGCGCTCACCGTGTTCGAATTGATAGGGGGGACAGACATTCAGAGTACACACACTCTCACACACACACACACACACACACAGACTCACACACATACACACACACAGACAGACACACTTTTTTCGCCCTGTAGTGATCTCATAAGTCTACTTTCATTTTTTGCAAAAATCGAAAGTAGGCTAATAAAAGTCATAGAGTCCATTGGTTTGAACTATGGCACAACGTTCTATCATGTTTGCTTTTCAAACTATCGCCTACTTTTAAATACAAAATTTTTCAAAAAGGTTCTAAAATATAACGAGTGGTCTATGGGAAAGAGGACGTCAGCTCAAGTCCAACGACACCTCATTTGTTAAAATCCGACCATCCGTTGGCCAATGATCACCAATGTTCGCGAGAAAGTAGGCTATCATTTTTTCCCTCCTACACCCTTGAAACTTGCTGTCCACCTAGAGGGCATACCCACCTTTCATTAACGTCAAACAAACTTTTTTCCAATTCACTGTTTCCAAAATAGTGCCAATCCAAAAAACACTTTTTTTTTTAAATACCAACACACATGCTTAGCCAAGAGAACGTCATCCCAACGCCAACAATGCCCCGTTCTTTAAAATCCGACCACGCACTCGAGAGATATCGCCCAAAGTTTATATGAAAGTAGGGGGGAGTAGAACTCTCCAATTCACACTACTATACAGTTTTAGTCCTAGAGGCTTGAAATTCATTTTGCGGGTAGAGGGGATCAGGGCCATTCATTCATGTCAAACAAAATTTTTTTAAAACTCTTTAGTTTCCAAAATATAAAAATTTCAAAATTGAACTTTTTTCAAAAAATGTAAAAAATAAAAACGTTTTATTATAAAAAATAAGGTCGAAGAGAACGTTCGTTTAAAGCTATTGCACAACATTCTATCATCTTTGGTTTTCAAACTATCACCTACTTTCGAAAACAAACATTTTCAATTTTATTTTTTTAATATAATGAGTGGTCCATAGGAAAGCCCTCGTCAGCTCGAGTCCAACGACACCTCATTCGTGAATTTCCGACCACGGGTTCGGGAGTTATCGGCTCGCATTGGGAGTAGTTGGGGGGGGGGGGGCACAACCCCTCGCTCTCCCCTACTGAGAATGTTGAGGATTGCTTCTTGTGGGGGCAAAAAATGAAAGTAGACTTATGAGATCTACACAGGGCCAAAAAATGTGTCTGTGTGTGAGTCTGTGTGTGTGAGTGTGTGTACTCTGAGTGTTTCCCACCCCCCCCCCCCCCCCCCGTATCAATTCGAACACGGTGACACCGAATTGAACGAAATTTGGTAGAGAGGTAGAACTAGCAAAGGACACCTCATTGTCATGTTTTATATCGCCGCCATCCTGACGGAAACGTAATGGTGGCCACCCAAATGTTCAAAGCTTAAATCAAATTACAACGAACCTAATCGTCTAATCTCTACCGAATTTTGCAACTTTATACCCTTATGTATAAAGAATCTGTTGACCAAACTACAAGGTTATTAGCCCAATAATTTGCGGATGGCGGCCATGTATGTGTGCAAATCGATTCCCCCTACCTTTTCAAACACTGTGAATCCGAATTGAACGAAATTTGGTACAGAGGTAGCACTAACAAAGGGCACCTCAGTGTCATGATTTATATCGCCGCCATCTGGACGGAAACGTAATGGAGGCCACCCAAATGTAAAAAGCTTAAATCAAATTACCACCAACCTAATCATCAGATCTCTACCAAATTTTGCAACAACATACCTTCTTTATGTGAGAAGCGTTCTTTGACCAAGTTACAAGGTCATCAGTCCAATAGTTTGCATATCGTGGCCATGTATGTGTGCAAATCGATACCCCCTATCAATTCAAACACGGTAAACCCAAATTGAATGAAATTTGGTACAGAGGTAGCACTAGCAAAGGAACCTCAGTGCCATGTTTAATATCGCCGCCGTCTTGACGGAAACGTAAAGTCAGCCACCCAAATGTTAAAAGCTTAAATCAAATTACGACCAACCTATTCATTTAATCTCTACCAAATTTTGCAACAACATACCTTTTTGTGGGAAGCATCTTTTGAATGATCTACAAGGTCATCAGCCCAATAGTTTGCAGATAGCGGCCATGTATGTGTGCAAATCGATTCCCCATATCAATTTAAACACGGTGAAACCGAATTGAATGATATTTTCTTACAGAGCTAGCACTAGCAAAGGGCACCTCATATTCATGTATAATATCCGTATAGCACGTTGTATTTCAACAAGCTACTACAACAAACATTCAATTATCCTTCCTCAAAAGGACAAAGAGTTATAACAATACCCATGTATTTAGGAGAAAGTAGGCTATATGCTCTTTACTTGTTTTTCCTTTGTTGTTATGGAGGTATTATTCTGAGAGTTTTATGTCGTCGTCGTTCTGACTCTTGGTCAGATTAGATTAATAACATAGGTAATACAACTCTGCGCATTCGTAAAATGATTCAATCCTAATAATATTTACAGTCTATTTGCATTATCATCATTCAACACCTGGTTTTCCCATCGTATTTACGGTAAGGGTACAGCTTTCGTTTAACCTATTCCTAACTCATGATTGCAACATGTAAACTTAATCCTTCAATATCTAAATAACATGATACTATTGATACTTAATTGTGGGAGAAAATCAAAATTATAACTTGGACACCAATGTCCTCATAAAATCAAGTCCTAAAACTTGGCTACTGACAGGGCTATAACACCAATTCGCTCGAGTAGTATCCAGTGAGAAGTTACCCTCCATTCATCCATGACTTAGGCCATTATCTGTATCCTGAATTTCAGAACTTTCTTGTCATCACGTTGGCTTCCAAGGTTAATATGACTTCCATCGTTTTACTGTTCATCCATATTTTAAAAAAACACCTTACTTGGTACTCATTTGCACTAGTTTGTGATAGGGTTGTCGTGTGAGGCTTTATCCAGGCAAGCGTGCCTCAAGGACGCGGTACGTCTGCGTCACAGTCTACTATTGATACCAGTTTGCTCAAAGTGTTTGCAGTCATTTAGTTGATCTATAACTGATAAAAGCATTTCGACTGATCTTAACTGATGATTGAACTTATTTGTGTTCGCTGAGCTTTGTCTATATAATTTAAACTTTTCCCTTGTGTCACCCTTTCTCGAGCGATTGCTCGAATCATGGCGCTTATATCGGTTCTACCACAAATAGTCCCACGTGGATGCACGTTTGTGAATTTTTGTGCACCCTGTTTCCAGCCCTTATAAGGCATAGCTCTCACTTCGTACAATAGATTACGGTGATTATTATGCAGCACACATTTGCATATTCGAGCATGGAATGAGAGTTGTAGTCAATAGTGTCATCCGCCTTGGTGATTCCCCTTTACGGTGTTACCGTTTTAAAGCGAGTATTGATTAAACCTTAATCTTCATAATTTATTAGAGTTACATTTCTCGATGTGTCAAAATGGTTCGTAATTTTGCCATTCCAAACAGGTGTTATGTTTTAACAGACAGAAATAGTGATACAGTTCGTCACCAAGACCAAGGAAGGCAAGTTCATCTTGGCAATGTTCCAAAACAACTCTGCTGGTGCCCTGATTAAAGCCCAGCCTTTCTGTGATAGTTTACAGTACCTCCAAATAGCCATGAAAAGCGACTGGTGGGGAAAACTCCCACGAGGTATCTTAATGCTCCATGATAAGGCACATCTACAAAACACGGAACAAACTGTAATGTTTTCTCCGGAGTCAACACCTCATAACCTACTACAGGGTGTAACGAAATGTGTGGGGAATCTCTGGGGATTCGATAGAGGACCTCACAAGATGCAGTATATGTCCTATAAACAAATGGTGGTGTGCGCTCGTTACCGTGTTACAAGCATTGATTGTGGTGTGCATAACACAGACGGTGGCACGATGCTGGTTGGTCATTTGTGGAGGGCACACAGGCCACTTGTACGTTTCATCGCTATTCAATTGAATAGGGCGTCAGGGACTGCTCGTTCTCCCGATCTCAACCCTTTAGACTTCTACTTATGGGGTCATTTAAAGGCCATTGTGTATGCCACACCTATTCATAACGTGGGCATGCTTCGTCAGGATGTCAGCAGATACGACTGACGCCGGGAATATGGGAGCGTGTGAGACAGGCAATGCTGAGTTAGCGAATAGAGCAAGGATGTCAGCAGATACGACAGATGCCAGGAATATGGGAGCGTGTGAGACAGTCAATGATGCCTGCGTTACAGCTCATGGTAGCCATTTTGAGCACCTTCAGTAGGGAACTGGAAGTAGTAACGTGCACTTTATCAACACAAATGACCAACCTGCATAGTGTAATGTACACCACAAACAATGATTGTAACACGGAAACGAAAGCACATACACCATATGTTTACAGGACATGTTTTGCTTGTTGTGAGGTCCTCTATCGAATCCCCGGAGCTTCCCCACAGATTTAGTTACAGCCTGTATATCTCTATAACTATGCATCTCATATTTCTGACATGAGGAACGTACCGCCAACTGTAATCAGTTTTCCCACCCAAAATAACAGTTAGGAACTTGGGGCTAATAATGGATAGTACACTTTCTTGGACATAACACAAACATGGAACAGTAAATCATCATCAGTTTATCAGCTGATGGCAGGTTTCCTCACGGTCGGTCTCCGCACCTTATCCAGTTTTCAGCTCATCAATCTTGAGATTCTCCATCTAATGCACTTTTCTAATGCAAACCACCCTTAGGCAGTGTCCAATCCAATTCATTTATCCTTTCCTTACCTTCTTTAGCATCATTCTTTCTTCTCCTAATACTGCCTCATTTATTTTCTCACTTCATCCTTCCAAATCATTGCCTCCATTCTGTTCCACAGCCACATTTCGAATGCCTCTATTCTTCTCTCGTCTTCTTTCCAAAGCGTCCAAGTTTCCGCTCCATACATCGTTACACTCCAAACAAAACATTTCACTAATCTCTTCCTTAGGCTTACTTTCATTGCCCCACAAAATAAATTTCTTTTCTACTGAAGGCTTATTTTGCTATTGCAATCCTTGTTTTTATAAAGCTGTCTTGTTCACCAACTACAACATAATTATGTCAGACATGACGAAACATCCTTGCGATCGTTGATCTTTCACACACTGAATACAAAAATACAAAGTACCCAAAATGTTATATTAATTCTTGCAGTTCGTTAAGAGGAGCATAACACCATATTACACTGCTGCAGTGGCAATCGCATTATTGATCGTAAATATTCTTAAACAGAAATCCCCGTCTGATATTTCCGAACGGAAACAGTCCACGCTCGAAGTAACAGATTTACCGAGTTCACAAAGCTGATATCTCACCATCGTATTTACAGTGAATCACGCATGCGCACTTGCTCAGTACTCAGGGGACACCGCACCGATGTATTAGTGGTTGGTTTCCGGGCTTTTGCAAGCGCATCATGAAATTCAAAACTTAGTTTATTAAGTATTTATAAAGGGCAGTCAAATGAAAACCGAACTCCCGCCATAAAACACATTCCACGCAAATGGTGGCAACACTCTTTTTAGCCTACTTATCACATTTTGCAAAAATGAGGAAAAAGTAGACTTATGAGATTGATCCGGGCAAATGTCTGTCTTTCTGTATGTCCTTCTGTCTGTCTGTCTGTCTGTCTGTCTGCGTGTGTCTGTCCCCCCCCCCTCCAAACCTATCAACTCCTAAACGGTTGCAGCAATCGAAAAAAAAATTCGTATGAGTAAAGATTCCACGCAAATGGTGGCAACACTCTTTTTAGCCTACTTATCACATTTTGCAAAAATGAGGAAAAAGTAGACTTATGAGATTGATCCGGGCAAATGTCTGTCTTTCTGTATGTCCTTCTGTCTGTCTGTCTGTCTGTCTGTCTGCGTGTGTCTGTCCCCCCCCCCTTCCAAACCTGCATATCTCAATGTCATATTTGAAAATTATGTCAGTACTACCAACTGCTGAAAAACCGCAATTGAAATTTGAGCTCCATGTTGGATATCTTGGAAGGTATGCATGGGAGCTATTCCAAAATTGGCATACATAAAGATAATAATATTTCAGTTTAAATTATAGGAGGCCATATGTGACAGTGTTGCCAAATGATTCGAAACCTGCTGATAGGTCAAATTTTCTAATGCATGTTACTTCTACACTAGCAATGGGATTTTAACCAAATTTCGTATGTACCTTGTATACATAAATAGATATGTCTGAGCGTACTCTTAAGAGTTTCCAGGGCTGCCAACTGTTAATAAATGCTTTCTCTATATTTTACCCTAATATCAAAATATCAGAAAGTAAGAAAGCCAACTGCTCTAAACTTTGCACACGTATAGTACCTGACATTCTAGATTAATTGGGAGTAACTAATACACGTCAGTGCTGCCAACATGATTCTAAGCTTACTGATAGGTCCAATTTTAAAATACATGTAACGTCTATACTAACTAATGGATTTCATCCAAAATTGTCACAACAATAGATCATAATATTCCAATTATTTCTGACCAACCCATGCATGAAATTGTTGCCAACATCATTTTACGCACTCTGATAGATCCAATGTCAAACTGGATTTAACGTCCATGCTATCCATTGGACTTAAACCAAATTTTGTATTCTGTACCTTAAGAGATGGAACTAAGAATATATTCAGTCACCAGGGCTGCCAACTCTAGTGCTCTATTAGGCTACATTATGCCAGGTATATTTCGAACTAATTAGACATTTGGTATTACCAAATTAATTTCGTCATTATTCTACATAGTGTACCCATGTGAGTAATCTCCATGCAAAATATGCTTCCTTCTCCAGCTAGCATCAGGACTCGGGCGTGTACCGTTCCCCCATTGAGCAGTTGCATATTTTGGATTTGAAACTAAAAGGTATCAACTCTACAATGATAAGGCACAACTCTATTCTAAGACTTTAATTCAGTAATAAAATCATGGCTTCAAACAAATAAAACACTCCCAACAAACATAAAACAAAATCAAACAAAGATATTACTTCCACAATCCACTAATATTAACATAATATCATCATAATAAACTCATATCATAACTCAAACCTTTACCCTTTTATCAACTTTACAATTCACTCTAGTGCGCTGATGCACATACCACTTCGGAAACAAATTGTACTTTAATTCTTCTGTCATCCAATGTGACTTCTTTAATTTCACAAAATTACTTATTCCTTAAACCTCGTCTTAATTTGACAATTATGTGTGCCGTGTGTGTTTGATCTTTCTCTTCCCACCAAATGCTTTACATGCATTAGCCTATTCAGGTGTTGCACAACAATCTACGTGCAACCCCATAATTATGTAAGCTACCCCTACACTTCCTCTATTTATATAGCTCCACTGCATGCCGTTGTGATTTCATCTTAAAACTTTAGTTAACGCTGTGTCGGACGGTACTATTAAACTACCCTTGCGCGCGTAGCCTGTGGCGTTAGTAACCAACTTCTGAAAAAGTTGTCAGTGACAGTAATAAATGCAACCTCCAACCATTCGTTAGATTGCTAAAATCATGAACCATCAGGGTGATCTATAATTACCAATGTGTTCTTAAACCACATGACTTCATTACTCACTATAACAATGTTTCTTTCAATGCAAGCAAGGTCATAAATCCTTCCTCTCAAAACGCTAGCCTTCATGGTACGTTTAGCGACCCAGCCCCTTGGAGCTGTCTGTATACAATGGAACGGAGTAGGGGTTGTTCACAGCTGTAAACCGACCCTTGTCTCCCTGATTCCTGGACTTCATCTCCCCAAGCAGTATTACGATTTTAAAGACAATACCGTGGTCACAGTGACACACATATCTCAATGGATTTACACTGAATATTATGCAAATAGGTACTGGATGAGCTTTAACTGGCACCAAATAGGTCCATTTCAACATGAAGGCACGAGATTCATAAAAACATTGGTCTAGTAGGATAACCGGTATCTTAAATAAATGCTGCGGTCAGCCCATATATGCTGCCGTCATAAGATTCGCTTCACAAGAGCCGAATCACTCAATAATAAGTTCTCGGGCGATCAGATGGAATGCAGAGGTGTCCAACGTTCTCCTCTCACCTATCACAGGATTCGAACCCGGAACATTCCATATCCATCATCAGAGTTAGGGTCCAACACTAATTACACTCTGGCACAAAGCACATATCCCAGTATACCCACGGCATACGAGATTTCATACGTCGAATAGAATACCTGGTTCATGACCTAATGTTATAATCTTCGTCCGTTAATTATTAAGAGAAATCTATCAATTACTCTATAAGCTTTTACACAAGCTGCAAATTCAATTCACTAGAAAGCTTTTCCATTTCCTTGCATAATTATATTCCCATTAATACAATATATTCTGATATTAAACTCTTTTCTCAATCCCTTAATGTAATCTTACTGTATAATCTTACTGCTTAGATCGATAAGTCTTCCAATTAGCGTAAATAATTCTTGCTTACCACATTTTTCCTGATGTATTCATTCATACCTTTTATTATTCATTATTATTATTATTATTATTCTTACTGACATAAATTGTAACGTGTTTTTCGAGGGGTTTTTATGCCACTGGCATAAGTCAGTAGGAAGCCATTCTATATTTATTTACGCGGCAAATTGTTCAGCCAAGAGAATTTTTCATGTTAATTTATGATTATTATCAATTTATTATTATTATTATTAAGATATTTTTCGGAGCATTTTATAAAAATTATAAGCATACAGATAGGTTTTCTATGTCTTAGAAAACGCTATCAAGCAAATTATTACGAACGACAATATCATAGAAAATTATGTGATTACGGAAATTTACGGAGTTTCGTCAGTTAGGATATTATGAGAGACATGACTCACTGGAAATGCAGGTACAGGCTGATTCTTGTCCAGAAGTATTACGCAAGCTTGGGTCGCAGCGTCAAGAAAAGGCGGATAGTTGGAACGGAACCCTCCCGCCGAGTGTAATGAGCCAGAGAAGGGGAAGTAGCGGGGTGGCAGAGCCAATCAGTGGAGACCACGTAAGCCAGAAGTCGGGACTGCAGTGGGGTTGCGGTGGGTGCATATATCGTTCAGCGCGCCGTGGAACGAGGACAATCTGTGAAAGACTTGACTAGTTCGGTTGCAAGTGTGAGTCGCTCCAATGTTCCGTGGAGTGGAGACCTATCTGTTTAAAACTTAACCAGTGTGGTTGTACGAGGGTATGGCTCCAATATTAGGACCATAAAGTCACCAAATCTACAAGTATATCATCAAATATCGACCGAGATGACGACGTCCAGGAGACTGTGGGAAGGTCACAGCATCATCCAGTACGAGGGAAAGGCTTCGGCCATTTCCAGTGGTAAGCGCGGATGACGCAGAAATACGCAATCTCTCGTTTCTCATTGTTTTATATTTCATATTTCAGTAACTTCATAGCTTGGGAATAACAGTAAAATCAATAATTTATCAGACTCCGTTTTCGCGTAATTTTCTATCGGTAATATTAAAATCGCAACGCTCCAATTTAAATTTTTAACTTATTATTATTATTAATTTTGCTATACTTGTTTTATATAATAAATTCTATTCTTTTACAATGCAATCTTTGGTTTCAGTAGGTAGCATTAGATATAGACCAATTCCTTCTCCTGATACAATTGTTTGTTGGGTTAATGATCAAATCATACCACGATCTGAGTGAATAGATTTTTGAAGGTGTTCTACCAGAGCTAGACGTTGTTAAATACAAATTTAGATTTCAACATTGCGTTGAGGTCTTCGCGCCCATTAAAACAACATAGCTTAGGCAAAGGTAAACAGTTACATTTATCACCCATCAGTTAGGGGCAACCAATAACGTTACACTTGTCGCTACCAACATGGGGCATTAAAAACTGCTACACGTGTCGCTCAACGTGTGGGCCAGCAAAACTGCTACAATTGTCATCCCAACGTGGAGAAAACGTTACACTTGTCGCCGACAACTTGGGGCTGAGAACCTAATAACATTTGTGGAAGGAGAAGGGTATATATTTCTGTGCCTGTATTTTGGGGGTTATTTGTCTGTATCAGTGTATATCATTATGGGGGATGAGAAAGAAAGACAGATGAGGTTACGTAGTGGTCATCAACGGGAGAGTGATGATACGAGCAGTATGTCGAGTGATGGTAGTACCGGGGTAGCGGAGGTAAATCCCGATACTGAAACAGGGAGTGTAGGTGGCCAACCAGAATTAAAAACTTTACTTCTCGAGTTCATGTATCAGAACAAAGTTAGTAGTGATGCCTTAAATGCAAAATTAGAACAAAACAGTAGGGAAAATAAAGAGAGTAATAGGGAATTGAGCGATAGTTTAAACGCCAAATTAGAACAAAACAGTAGGGAAAATAAAGAAAGTACAGACGCTTTAAATGCAAAACTGGAACAAAACAACTCTAAACTAGAACAAAACAACGCTAAACTAGAACAAAACAGTAGGGAAAATAAAGAAAGTACAGATGCCTTAAACGCCAGATTAGAGCAAAACAGTAAGGAAAATAGAGAGAGTACTGAAACTTTAAATGCTAAATTAGAACAAAACAGTAGGGAAATGAGTGACAAATTCGAACTGATTAGAGGTGAGATCAGGGGGGTGATGGAAGAAAAGGCTAAAGAGATTATTGCAGATGTAGACAAAAAATTAGGAAAAGTACAGGAGGAGTTGGAAATTAGAAACAGTACACAGGCTGAAAATTTAAAAGAACTAGTGCAACTGGAAACACAGCAGGTCAAAAAGCAATTGGGGGGAGAAATTGACAAAATTCAGGTAGCTACTAAAAAGGTTAAGGAACAGCTGGGGGCTAGAATTGAGAAAGTCCACTCGCAAATAGTTGCAGAAGTAAATGATTTAAGAGAGAGTAATAGAGAGAGCATTAGCAAGATTGAGGAGAAACAAGCAAAGCTATATGATAAAGTAGAAGAATCAGAAGGAAACATTAAATTAACAGTAAACAGTATTGAGAGGAAGGCTGAGGAGAAAATCGCAGAATTAGAATTAAAATTAAAAGCTAGGATCAGGCAAGAAAATAGTCAGAATAGACCAGTTTTTGTGAATAGCACACACAGGGAGATAGAACTGGGTAAGTTCAGCAATCGAGAGGGGTGCCCAATGGAGTTCATGAACACTATAGAAAATAAATTCGGGGAGAGGTTGGAAAATGGTAGTATTGAGTGGTGCCAGGTAGTTGAAATTTTAGAACAAGTGTTTGTGGGGGAAACGAGGAATTGGTTTGCTGTCTACAGAGACAAGTTTTACTGATATCAATGATTTTAAAATGAAATTCTGTGAAAAGTTCTGGAATGAGGTTATTCAGTCGCAGCATCGTGAGGGAGTAGTGTGTGGTAAATATAACCCTAAAGGAAGCTCCACCATGACCGAATACTTTTTAGGGCAGGTATTAGTGTGTAAATATCTGGATGGGTTGAAGGAGGAAAGTGATGTGGTGAGGTTGCTACTTAGGCACTTTCCCTATAGGATCAAGGAGGCTGCTTGTATCCAGAATGTAAAGACAATATCACAAGTAGAAAATTTGTTAAGCACATTTGATGCACTAGGGAAAGGGGGTTATGAGGACAATTTCAATCGGAACCAGGGTAATAATAATAATAGACCTAATGAAGCCAGGCATCTAGACGTTCAAGGGAACGGTGGCGAAGGGGCCAACGCTCAAAATAGAAATAATAATAATCAGCTAAATCAGGACAGAGGAAATGGCTATGGTAATCAGTATCAAGGGAGGAACAATGATTTCCGGGGAAATCAAGGGAGGAACAATGATTAAAGGGGAAATCAAGGGAGAAACAATGATTTTAGGGGAAATCAAGGGAGAAATTATAATGACAATAATTACAACCAGAATAGGGGTCAAGGAAGAGGACAGCCTAGTGGTAGTAATATACAGCCAAACAATGACAACACAGCCCCGAACAACCAGACCAGTTCAGTAGTTAGTAGTACTACGGCCAGCTATAGAGGTTCTTTAAACGCGAACCAGGCTGCGAAGTAAGGTCAGAATCTCAGTCTGTAGCATGCCCTGTCCATACAATTATACAGGAACCCTATGACCTATATGTAAGAAATGAATTATTACATGAACTAAATGATGAAGTTATTATTCAGGAAGTGGTTAGTAAGAGCCCCATAGTTAAATTTAACGTGTCCGAGGCGTACACAGATGTTTTAATTGATAGTGGTTGTATGAAGAGTTGCATAAGTAGTGCATTTTATGATAAAATGAAAGGAACTGGAGTAAATTTTGAGGAGATGCCAATTAAAAGCACTTTTGTTATCACAGCTGTTGGGAAGAGGTCTAAAGTAATTTCTAAGCAAGTTTTAGTAGACATTAAAATTAATAATCATGTAGAGAAGCAGATTTGTCTTGTAATTCCAAATTTAGTATTCAGTGTTATCTTGGGTTCAGAGTGGCTAAGTAGAGTGTCTGGTAACTTATGTTATGATGTAGGGAGTTTGAAATTTGAATGGGGAGATTCTGAAGTAGAAGTAGCGTTCAATGACCATATTCAGAGGAGTAGTATTGTAGGTGTGATTTGTACTTTAAATGAGATATCGCCAGCCGTAGAGCGGGGTTCTCCATGTTTAGTGGGCAGTGTGATTACGAACGGAAGTCTAAAGGACTCGTTACGTGATGCTGCATTTCAGGGAAATATAGAGGTGGAACAATGAGTTCGGCTCTATGATGTGTTATGGTGTAATAGGAGAGTTTTTGAGGATCGCATTGGTATGGCCAATTGCTATACACATTCATTGAACGTTATTGATAGGTCAGTATTCACAGGACATAGATATCCTGCACCTTACGCTTATCAGAGTGCAGTTGAGGCACAAATTAACCAGATGCTTGAAGATGGGATTATTGAGCACTCTAACAGTCCGTATGTTAATTCGTTGATCACGGTACCCAAGACCGACGGCACAGTTCGTATTTGTTTAGACGCTCGTTTGGTTAACAGTAGAATTAGTTCAGATCAGCTGAAATCTATGTCAATAGAGGAATTAATGCAAACATTTGAGGGGAAGAAGTATTTCACTTGTGTAGATTTGAGTTCCAGTTTTTGGCAAGTGCCACTTATGTACGAAGATAGACCATTTACAGCCTTTAGTCATAAATATAACCTTTATCAATTTTGTAGAACACCTTATGGGTTAAAGAGTAGTTCAGCAGCTTTAATTAGGGCTTTAAACATCGCATTAGGGGATGACACAGGAGAGTTTGTAACCATTTACATAGATGATATGGTAATTAGTTCACGCAGTTTTGAGGAGCATCTACGTCATTTAGATATAGTTTTTCAGAAGTTAGATCAGGCAGGGTTCACTTTGAAGCTGTCTAAGTCGTCATTCTGTCAGTCAGAAGTGACATTTTGAGGTCATAGAGTGTCAAGTAGAGGTGTTACACCAGAGGAAAGTAGGGTTAGCAAGTGTGGACAGTAGCAACAGGGCATCGTTACAGACACTGAGAAATAGGTAGGGAGAGCAACGTGAGGACGTTCATTTAAGGGAGCCACTTGCAAGGTTGGAAGCAGGTGACGCAGAAACATTTATAGTTTCCAAACGTATTGGGAAAACAGCATATGTGCTGGAGAATAGTGAGGGAAACAGATTATACGGGACGTATAATATACATAGTCTCCGAAAGTATGTGTCATAAAGTGAGGATGTTTAGCTGGCGAGCCAGCCTATCAAATGAGTAAGTGTGGTATTTGGTGCGTGGGAGGAGATGGTCTTCCAGGCAGGCGTATCAGAAGTCACACAGGGGGGTAGTATGTAAGTAAATTAAATTTTTTTAAGGTACAGGGAAATATGACGGGATTGTCGGATGCTCTTGAGCACTAAAATGTCTCGATACACCAAGGCCAGAATTTGGTAGCGCTGGTGAATTCCCATTTGTCCCCAAGAGATGGGTGAGCGCTTGGACAGAGTATTTTTGCTTAAGGCGTCCACGGGACAAAAGATGGGCCATCAGAATGCGAGACAGTCCTTCATGAAACTCATACATAACGGCACACGTGATTTCTGTTTACGGCCTCGCCATGTAAGATTTGTAAGTGAATAATTTAAGATTTGTACAATGGTTTCATTTGTGTGAGGAGAACTGGTCTGTGTTGAGAAATAGTATTAAGTAGAATATGGTCCACGGGAACTTAACAAGACAGAGCGATTACGGCACAGAAATATTTGGTGTTATATGTTATGCACATTTACTGTTTTTTTTTAATCAGAAGTCAATATTAATTTCATCTTTTATAAAGAGAGATCAAGTATTATGGTCACGAGGCGCTGCCACAATAGTGTGATCGTGTGCTCAGTGATAAGTGACATTAAATTTCACCATAAGGAAGGGACCTCCAGTGAAATTAGGAAGTTCTATGGTGATATAAATATATCAGAACACCTTCAATGCGTGTGATATTACATCATAAATACATAGTGCTCACACATTAATTATGTCGATTTTTCCAACATAGAGAAATTTGAGAGGCGGAAATATCCGTGGAACACTATTCTATATGTAAAACATTGGACTGGTTGCAAAATGCAATCCATAGTGACAACAAACTTTGACGCAAAGTGCGTGAAGAAAAATTATGAGTGTATATATCTGTAATTTAGGGTGATTTAATTTATGTAATATGTATTTTGGAGGGGGTTTATTAACGTGTCTGGGATAATCGGATAATGGACCGTCGTCACGGTAAATCATCCGACGTTCCGAGGCGAATATGTAACGTGTTTTTCGAGGGGTTTTTATGCCACTGGCATAAGTCAGTAGGAAGCCATTCTATATTTACGCGGCAAATTGTTCAGCCAAGAGAATTTTTCATGTTAATTTATTATTATTATTAATTTATTATTATTATTATTAAGATATTTTTCGGAGCATTTTATAAAAGTTATAAGCATACAGATAGGTTTTCTATGTCTTAGAAAACGCTATCAAGCAAATTATTACGAACGACAATATCATAGAAAATTATGTGATTACGGAATTTTACGGAGTTTCGTCAGTTAGGATATTAAGAGAGACATGACTCACTGGAAATTCAGGTACAAGCTGTTTCTTGTCCAGAAGTATTACGCAAGCTTGGGTCGCAGCGTCAAGAAAAGGCGGATAGTTGGAACGTAACCCTCCCGCCGAGTGTAATGAGCCAGAGAAGGGGAAGTAGCGGGGTGGCAGAACCAACCAGTGGAGACCACGTAAGCTAGAAGTCGGGACTGGAGTGGGGATGCGGCGGGTGCATATATCGTTCAGCGCGCCGTGGAACGAGGACAATCTGTGTAGAACTTGCCGAGTATGGTTGCACGCGGGAGTCACTCCGATGCGCCGTGGAACGAGGACAATCTGTGAAAGACTTGTCTAGTTCGGTTGCAAGTGTGAGTCGCTCCAATGTTCCGTGGAGTGGAGAACTATCTGTTTAAAACTTAACCAGTGTGGTTGTACGAGGGTATGGCTCCGATATTAGGACCATAAAGTCACCAAATCTACAAGTATATCATCAAATATCGACCGAGATGACGACGTCCAGGAGACTGTGGGAAGCTCACAGCATCATCCAGTACGAGGGAAAGGCTTCGGCCATTTCCTGTGGTAAGCGCGAATGACGCAGAAATACGCAATCTCTCGTTTCTCTTTGTTTTATATTTCATATTTCAGTAACTTCATAGCTTGGGAATAACAGTAAAATCAATAATTTATCATTCTCCGTTTTCACGTAATTTTCTATCGGTAATTTTAAAATCGCAACGCTCCAATTTAAATTTTTAACTTATTATTATTATTAATTTTGCTATACTTGTTTTATATAATAAATTCTATTCTTTTACAATGCAATCTTTGGTTTCAGTAGGTAGCATTAGATATAGACCAATTCCTTCTCCTGATACAATTGTTTGTTGGGTTAATGATCAAATCATACCACGATCTGAGTGAATAGATTCTTGAAGGTGTTCTACCAGAGCTAGACGTTGTTAAATACAAATTTAGATTTCAACATTGCGTTGAGGTCTTGGCGGCCATTAAAACAACATAGCTTAGGCAAAGGTAAACAGTTACATTTATCACCCAACAGTTAGGGGCAACCAGTAACGTTACACTTGTCGCTACCAACATGGGGCATTAAAAACTGCTACACGTGTCGCTCAACGTGTGGGCCAGCAAAACTGCTACAAAATTACCAAAATCCGACACAACTTAACCATCTTAAAAATCGAACAACCGCGTTCGTTACGTTACATTTACATAACTGATTTGCCATTTTATTAATAGTGGTAACGATTAATCCACTCACTGATGTAACAACATCTCAACTCTACTAAAATCAACACAATAATAATTAAACCTGGAGGGTCTCCCTCCTAATACTGATTTTTACTGGCATCTTTATAATTCTGAAATCACATTACATGCAGTGGCCTATCTTTATATATATAATTCTTCGACACGTGTGTATGTGACTGAACTCCTTCTAAACGCCTGGGCCGATTGTGATGGAATTTTGTATGAATGTTAGTGTGGGCCCATGTATGGTTTAGATTCACAATTTGACCAGATAGGTGGAATTTTAGAATATTAGAACCACAATTTACACACAAATTTTGAACCACAATATACAGTCATAAACAGTCGTCATGGAAACCGCTAGCCTTAGTAAAAAGTGATCCTTTTGGACTGTGTGTCTCTGCACGTAGAGCCACCTTGTCGCAATCTGTGCAACTACCGCCATAACATACACTCCGCCCATGGCGGAAAGTTGTGTTTTATACCAAAGGTGGCAGTGATGCCGAATTCTGTTTGTCTCTGCACGTTAGAGCGTTTCAAAGTTCCGTATGCGTTCATACATTGATCCGATTGAGATGAACCTTGGGTGAGATGTTGAGTGCACTCCAGGGAAGGTGTTTGGCTTAGTAAATCCATTTTACAATAGATAGCGCACGACTAGTTTCAACAAATGAGCGCCGACGCACGAAGCGTTTCAATAAGGTCCCGTATGCGTTCAAATACCATTCGTCCGATAGCGATCAAACTTGGCTGAGATGTTGTGTACACTCCAGGGAAGGCTTCTGGCTTAGTAAACTCATTTTACTATAGGTAGCGCACGAGTAGATTTACAAATGTGTGACGGCACGCGAATCATTTCAACAAAGTACCATATGCATCCATATACCATTTATCCGATTGCGATGAAACTTTGGTGAATTGTTGTGTACACATCAGTAAAGGTTTCTGGCTCAGTAAATTCATTTTACAATAGGTAGCGCACGAGTAGATTCAACAAATGTGCGATGGTGCGCGAATCGTTTCAACATAGTCCTATATGCGTTCATATACCATTTATCCGATTACGATGAAACTTTGGTGAAATGTTGTGTACACTCCAGGAAAGGTTTCTGGATTAGTAAATCCAGTTTTTAGTAAGTAGCGCACAAGTAGTTTCAACAAATGAGCGACGGCGCGTGAATCGTTTCCATAATGTCGCGTATGCGGTCATATATCATTCATCCGATTGCGATGAAACCTTGGTGAATGATTGAGTATACACCAGAGCAGGTTTCAGGCATAGTAAATCTATTTTACAATAGGTAGCGCATGAGTAGATTCAACAAATGAGTGACGGCACGCGAATCGTTTAAAAAAATCCCGGATACGTTCATATGTCATTCATCCGATTCCTATGAAACTTTGTTGAGTTATTGTGTATACTTACGTGAAGCTTTCTAACTTAGTAAATCAATTTCACAGTTGGTAGAGCACGAGTAGATTCAACAAATGAGTGACAGCGCACGATTCATTTAAACAAAATCCCGAGTGCGTTTTAAGCCATTTATCCAATTGCGATGAAACTTTGGGGAGTTGTTGTGCACGCTCCCACGAATGTTTCTAGATTAGTTAATTCATTTCACGATAGGTTAGAGGCAGTTAACAGAAATTGAAAAAAATATTGTGTATCCAAAAGCACTTCAAGAAACAAAGTTACAACACTTTCTTTGATTGGCAGGACAACGTCTGCCGGGTCAGCTAGTACTTCTACATAATCATAATTTGGGGGGTACTCACATATATAGGCTCATCATGGTGGCTCCAACCACTTATATCCTTCCGGGTCGCCTGCCATATGCAGATTTATTGCGACATTTGCATCTTGAATATACACATTTTATGATACATTTCTCTCACCAACCGCACGGCACTTTTCATTTCTATAAAGAAGCTATTGCTTCCAAAACACATGACACTTTATGACACTTATACCATTAATTTAAAAGATTTTTCACATATGATTTACACATAACACCCGTCACTTTTTACACTTTTCATTGGTTGAAATTCCTTGGCAAAATATCAGAATTGCAGGCGTCGACGGCATCTTCCGTGCTCCTACCAACTCCTGATTGAAAGTCTGGTTCATCTGCCTCCGGAACTCACCAACAGTCTATCAATAATCCTACGGTAAACTTCCTGCTTTGCATAAATAGGCTAACTTCCGTCCTGAGCGTTACTATTTGGTATTTTTAAGACATTACCAAATGCTTCGTAAAGTTTCTCCCAGCGCATTCCAGCGTAATAAGACATGTATAACCAGTCAATACATTATACACTGCGCTTAACATTGTACATAATTTTTACACAGCTTATTACCTTCAATAGTTCCGCAACTTATATCACACGGTACTTCCTATGTGAACACAAACCATTGTTCGTACTGCTGTCATCACCTGCAGCACGCCTATCCATAATAAAGCCTTCTAAAGGTTTTACTGCGCGGCTTCCCAAGTTGAAGTCCGGGCCTCCTTCCTTGACTTCGGTAATACGCATTTCCCACAATAACGTTCGTTGATTACCGTACTTCTTATTATTTCATGATCATGCATGATTATCTTCTCACTTGGTGCATTACGATGTGCGGTGAATATAATGGTTAACACTAAATGTTCAAGTCTTTGTTTGAGCGTCCTTTCCTGAGCCGGACCGACATACGTTCCGCACTCGAGTCTGTTCAAAAACAACTCTACTGTCCCCGACTGTCTGACAACGACTGACTTCTGCTAAGGGTCAACTCCCTTATATTGGTTTCACACAAAAAGTAGAGCTAAATTTCCCGCGCTATCTCAACTCCTCTCCCAGCGTGATTCTGGTCTCGAAACAATGCTCATCGGGTTCCTTTTTCTTCACTGATCCCAGAACTATCTGCGTGCTGAAGGATCGATCGGCCAATTGATTAATATTAATTGCTTTTCCCATGGCTTGGGGACGCGGTTTCAGTGGGAATCCCTGGCGACATCGTCAAACCCAGCCGCGAACATACATCGTCCTGTGTCCCTACGCACTCCATTAAATATGCGTCAATTTCGCAGATTAAAGGTTCTAAAATTAGCCTCCTGGCTAAAGATTCACCTGTGTGCAACTCGCATGTCATTGCGTTACTCCAATTACGAGTAATCAATGATTTTCCTTGGGATCTTCTCATCCCACTCTCATGTTCCTTCTCAAACGGGGAAGAACCCGGTCATTATTCAACCCCCCGACCCCTTGCAGACGACTTAACTAGGTCAGCGAGATTGACACGGCTCCAAGAGTCTCCTCCCACTATTCTGGGCCTATTAGTAAAACGTCAAACTCTCGACTTCTGCGTTCTAAGTCCAGCATAGCCTACTCCAAGTAGTCCAATAATGCTATATTCCACTCAATATCCTGCAATATTTTAATAAATAATGTCATTATCAACTGAAATCACACCAGTGATTAAATATATACTTTCCTCTAGGGGTTTTTACAATGAAACTCCCTCAACAGATCTCGGGTTCGTTCCCTGGTGGAACCTTTTTTCTGAGATCACAGTCTCTGAGATCCACGTTCGATATCAGTCAGCATGACCCCCTCGGGTTCATATTCCCCTTGCAAAACTTATAGAAGTCAATTGCAAGTGACCTTCTGTAAGTAACCAGCTGACTGTCTACCACCGTCTGTGTTTACATCTGGGGTCCTTCACCTCGTCTGGCTGCGAGTAGGTTTGTCTAGCTCCCCCTTCCACACTGCGCTCAGCTCTAAGCTGTTCATTCTCTTGACGGAGGGCTTCATTTATGGCCTCAACTTCCCTTGCCGCTTCGACCATTTCTTTGTAAAGTTCTCGCAGGCACTGGCATTCTTGTTGTTTGTCCCTTACACTGGGCAAGCTGTCGGCTTCTCGTTCCGTCTCGCCGCGTGAACTTTCAGGTCTGACTGCCTGGCTGACTTCGCTATCCACGTTCAGTTGGGTGTGTGCTGCTAATACTTCTTCTTGTTCGTCAAATTCTTCTGGCGAATGGTAAATTTTTAAATTGGCTGCATTCATAACGACCTCGTTTCCTGTTTCTAAATGCCTTATTCTGTATGCATTGTTTTGTAGGTCTCTAATCACCTCGAACGGGCCGTGATAACCGAAAATGAACTTCTTATACTTCCTTGCTCCTGGATCTGAACTGGCTGGTCTCCTGACTAAAACTCTTTCGCAGACGAGAAGCGGTCTGTGATACCTCTTCGCACGATTTCTCCTCTGACGTCTCTCCGCCTGTGCTTGGAGATATTCGAAGGTTCGTTGGACCCTCAATTCTCGTCCTGGCTGTGCGTCTACTGGTAATGGAATAACACCAGTCCACGGTCTCTCCGGTCTCTGATCCAAATGTAGAGTCACGGGAACCTGACCTGTCGCCTCATGTACCGTATTATTTATACAGTATTCAATTACTTCTAGGAACTCAATCCAACGCAATTCTCTTCAGAGCAGTAGATCTTCATGTACTTCTGGATCTCTCTCATTACTCTTTCAACTAGACTTGCCTCAGGATGGCGAATGGTAGATAAAATCTGCCTAATTCCTAGATTCTCCAGTTCTCGACGAAATTCTGCACTAGTGAAGCAGCTCCCATGGTCCGAGAGGATGTTATCCGGCTTCCCAAGAATCGGAATAACTCTCTCTTTCAGGCGCTTCAATACCTGCTTTGAACTTGTCTTCTGTATGGGGCATAATACTACCATTTTTGAAAATACATCCATGGCTACAAAAATGTGTCTATTGCCTCTACGTGCTCTAGGCAGTGGCCCAAAGTTATCTATGCTCATTAGCTGCCTTGGCTTCTCCGGTAACAACGGGATAGGTCGTTGCCTCATTAAAAAGGGATTTGGCTTTACCCTTTGGCACAAATCACATGTCCTAATAGCATTTCTCACCGTTTCTCTCAACTTTGGCCAAGTAAATGCTTCTTTCAACAGAGCGGTAATCTTGTCTATTCCGCGATGTCCAAATGCTCTGTGTGCTAGCCTCACCAATCTCCTCTGCAAAGATGCAGGAATAACAATCCTTTGACGTGTATGACCTACATCATCCCACTTGTGTAGTATCTGATTATACCATACATAATCTGTTGCCAATGCCTCTGCCTCTCTGTATATTGCAGTTCCCCTTGCTAAGCGTCCCTCGAAGTAATCGATCATCATCTTCAACCACGGGTCTTCGCGTTGTAGGGTGGTAAGATTCCGCAAGTCATCCAACGTCTTCTGATCTCGATTCTCAATCTGGACAGCTAGCGCTTCCTCTTCTCTAGGGTAATGGCTTAATATGTCCGGTATTATATTCTCTTTCCCTGGACAGTATTCTATTTCCACATTGAATTGCTGAATATACAGGGACCATCTTGTCAACCTCTGGCTAGACAAGTCTGTCTTTAACAGAAATGTTAAAGCTTTATGGTCTGTTCTGAGGACTATTTGAAAGCCATACACGAGTTTATGCCATGATTGCAACGCGTACAAAATTGCGAGCAACTCTATCTCTGTAATCGTATAGTTTTTCTCATGGGCTTTCAACCTCCTACTTATAAAAGCAATAAAAACTTTCTTTTCAGGCTGGTCAACATTTTCTTGGAATAGCATCGCTCCTATACCAATGAGTGATGCATCCGTCTGTATGATGAATTTCTGGGTATAATCCGGGTATCCCAGCTTCACATATTCCAAAAGCATTTGTTTTGACCTCACGAATGCTTCCTGACATTGCTCCGTCCAATTCCATCAGCCGCCTTTCTTCAATAGGTCCTGCAGGGGTGCTACTGTCGTAGTATAGTTTGGGCAGTGGTTCGAAAAGAATCCAATTACTCCCAAATACTGTCGGACGTGCTTAACTTTCGTGGGTCGAGGGAAATTTCGAATTACCTCCAATTTATCTGGATTAAGCTTAACTTCATTCGCATCAATAGCATGCCCTAGGAATTTAACTTCCCTCTGACAGAAGTGCGATTTCTTGATATTAACCTTAAAGTTAGCTTCTCGAAGGACATCTAGGAACTTCTTCAGGTCTCTCATGTGCTCCTCCAGAGATTCTGATGTGAGTAGAATGTCGTCTACATATCTGATGGTACTCTCTTTCACATCATCGGATAGATTGCGATCTAACGCTCTTATCAGTGCTGAACCAGCTGTTTTCAAACCAAAAGGTAGCCTTAAAAACGTTTACGTGTGTTGATCAAACATGAATCCTGTCAACAGACTAGTTTTCTTCTCTAATTCAAAATGGTGGAAACTGGAAGTGATATACAAGTTTGTGAATACGGTCTTCCCTTTGAATTTCCTGAGGATTTCTTTATTAGGTGGCGCTTGGTCGAACTCCGGAATAACCTTCAAATTTAAATATCTCAGGTCCAGACATACTCTGACAGTCCCGTCTGTCTTAGGTACGATTACTAATGGACTTACATAAGGCGTAGGTGTTTTCTCAATAACACCGGCCTCCAACATCTCCTGAATTGCCTCTTTCACTTTGGCATAATGCTTTTCGGCTATAGGGTAGGGTTTCTGCTTAAATGGTGTCCAATCACTGGCTTGAAAAGCATAAGTGAAGTTCTTTATACGACCAGGTCTCGAATCAAAGACTTCCTTCTGTTCCAGTAATAATTTCTTTAAATTTTCCTTCTCTTTTAGCCCAATTTGTGCTTCTTCTAGTTTTTCCGAAAAATATTCTTCCAGTTCGGGTTCCAGATCTTTCTCCATGTCTGTGGCTAGTGTTTTCAGTTCTTCTTCTAACTGCTCCATAGCTAACACTTCTTCCTCCGCCACGTCTCTGTATGTATGCCATACTTGTTCATCTGACCCTGGTTCGTTCTGATTGAGTGCGACCTCCAAGCCTTCGGCTTCCTCATTCACATGGAACATAACCCTGTCCTGTGCTAGGTCTATTATCACTCTGTATTCCCTTATAAATTCTGCCCCAATAAGTAGGTTATAAGGCAGTTTGTTTACTAATAGAAAACTCTGTGAGAAAATAGAGCCTCCTATCTGTAAATCTAGGAATACCTGATATTTACATATCATCGTTCTGTCTGGAATTACCCCTTTTATTTTGACACTAGAGATCGGTATTTTCAAAACATTCTCTCTCTGGGCTATTTCATTATATAAAGCTTGTGTCATAAGGCACACTGTTGAACCCGTGTCTAACAGACTTCTTATTTTTAATCCTGCCACTCTTATTATTATAATAGGCAATTCTCTCTTGACCATGACCTGTGATCCTCCTGTATCCTCGATTAACTCTTCTGGTTTGGCTATCCAATTGATGATGTTAACTGACTTCCATCCATCAGTCTCGAACTCTTCTAATTTTGGAGTTTTTTTTTCTATAGCGCCAGTTCCCTTTGAATTTCTTCTCTCTTGTTCGCTGCGCTGTACCTCCAAACTCTTAGCTACATCTCCATATCTGTCTGGCGATGTCCTGTTCTGCATAACTTCTTGCCAGCGGACTTGTTGCTTCTGGGGCTCATCTCCCCTTTCCTCGAGGTATCGCAATGAAGCGTGATATCGTTCCTCTACCTCGTCATCGAAGTTACTTCTTCTTTCCTGGGGTCTCCAATTTCTATTGTTGCCATCTTGGCCATTGTTACCTCCATTGTTTTGGTACGGTCTACCCCTGGTATTCTGCTTATTCCACGAATTTCGGCCTCTTCCTCCTCTACTAGCATTCCCTTTGTACTTCGACTGCCATCTTCTGGGTTCCTGTTCCCATTGACGTCCGTTGGAATCTAATGTTTCAGTGCTCGTAGCTTTGTTGTTCCTTGGAGCTTGGTGTTGGTCAGTCTGCGTGTTGGTCACGTGTACCTGTTCCCAGGGGCGGTTCGACCTTGTCATCTAGCGGGGGTGAGAATTTAAAAAATGCCGACTGGCTGTTTAACATTGCCGACTACACGTTTAAAAACTGAGCAACGGGAGGGAAAGGGAGAGGGGCAAACGATACACAAGACAAATATACTTAATTAATGATTTTCATTTAAAATGTATTTTATTAGTTCCAGAATTTTGAATCGCAGGGAAATTTGATAAATGAACAAAATAAGTGTTTCAATATTATAAGAATTTAAAAAAATCTAGTTATTCTTTCTAAAACCCTACTCTACGATGTTTTAACAAGGACTTCTCCTCTATCTCCGTAATTTCAATGTCGTCGACCTTATCTTTCGTTGAAAACAACATCATGAGGGAGTCTAAGCGGTCGTCACCCATCGATGTCCGCAAATGATTGTAAATGAGCTTCAACTTGCTGAAGGACCGTTCGGAAGAAGCAGAAGACACTGGGGATGTTAAAATCAGTCGAACTACTTGTCAACCACACTGCATAATCCTCTTTAATTTAACAGCAACTTTTGCGATTTCTTTAAAAGATGAGCACTGTTTACTGGTATCGAGCAGGATTTCAAGCTCAGCCAGCACAAGCTCTTCATCGTGAAGGATGATTTTCACGTATGATTGCTTTATAGATTGGACGCGCTCGATGGTGCAGTTTTTCCTATCAGCGGGTATCTTGATATCTTCAAAAGACTACAAAGCGCTCTGAATCAGCTGCATCGCGTCTACTACATTCAGCTCCACCGCTTCTAAAAGCTCGGTTACGTTCTTAATTTTAAACAGGATGTTTTTGGTAAAGTACATGCCGCAGATAAAATCAAAGTAAGAGCTTTTTGTGCAAGCCTGACGCAAAAGTTCGGGTTTTACTGTCAAATTCAGAATCGAATTAGGTTTTCATTGTTTCCAATACTGTGACTATCTCTTCATAAGACGTAGAAACATATCTCATCGATTCGGCGCGCGCAGTCCACCTTCTCTTTGATAAATTCTTAAGTTGAAGTGAATTTTCAATTTTATCCAGCTCTTTCTGCAAGCTTAAATTTCGTTTCGTGCTACCCGAAAAGAAACCTACCATGCTTCAAGAGAGTCAAAAAACTCTCGGATAAGTGCGCTAGCATTACAAGCTGTCTCTACGAAAATGTTTAACCTGTGAGCTTGGCATGGAACGTACGGAATATATATTTTGCACTTCTCTGATAGCTTTTCTGAGTGCCGTTGTATATGCCAGACATGTTACTAGCAAAGTCGTATGATTGAAACGCTAGTTTATCGAGTGGAAGTAAAAGTTCTTCTGAATTTAATTTTAAAAAAAATCAGCCAACTCCTCTCCAGTCTTTTTGTTAAAACAGTGTCTATTTTTAAAAGACGCTCCACAGGAACGAGGTCTTCATTTTTTCGACGACGTATCGGATATTCAACGTGAGGAGGTCTTTATGTGACATATCGGGAGTAGTATCTTCTATAACGGAGAACATACCGGCGTTCTTGATCTCTTCTGCAATTATTTCACGAGTTTTCCCTCCAAGTAGACGGATGAATTCATTTTGAGAGTCGTTGCTCATATAAATAACCTTGTGCTTCCGCGTATTCACTTCTTCCAACCACCTATTCATGACCGGACTGCCGTGAAAGTAACTTCAAAATTTGCGTGAAGTTTCCATTATCTTGAGTGATTCCATCCTCGTGACCTCGGAAAGCCTAACCTTGCCGACAAAGGGTTCTTGCAGTGTCAATAAGTATCTGGATAACTTTTGTGTGGAACTCCTTTTCTTGTTCTTCCTCAATTCCGATCGTCCGTAAATATTTATCAAGGAGAACGTCTACGTGGCCTTTTGCAATGACAAAGTGGCCCAAATCTGTCATAGCTGCTTGATGAGCTTCTGAAGTGAAGTGTTTTTGTAGTTTGCCCTTTATCTTCTTTCCGCGACTTTTCAATTTGTGCCACTGACGTACTCCGGCGTGCGACCATTCATCACTTGCGGACGCCCTTCCTCGTCCGTTTGGAAATAAGCCACAGGGAAAACAAAACACCGCGTCTTTTTCAATGCTGTACTTCAACATGGGAAAATCCGTATACCAGGCTGGATTAAATCGATGCTGCTTATTTTCTGGTATGTCTGGATTTGCTGGAAATACACTAAGTTTTGGCTGGAAGGCCCCAAGTGAAGTCAGGTACAGTGGTTCGTTTGCCGTGATAATACTTTTCCGTTTTGCAGGATCGCGATTAACAGGTAAATCGCCCGCTTGAATAGGTACTGCGTCTGCTCGCATGTTATTTCCCTCCTCACTTTCTCGTTGAATCAACTGACCGCTATCATCGTGGATTCTGGATAAGCAGTCTTATCATTTCTACCATAAAAAGTTTTGTGTTCGGAATAGCGCCTTCTTTTATTGTTTTCAAAATACCTTCAACTCTTTTGAAATGCGTTATAAACTCACTAACTTGGCCAGAAAAAACAATCCACGAAAATTCGCTACTACGCGGTGTAGGACCGACACCACTACAACCGGCATCCGATGAAGTTCCAGCTGCTCGTAACTTGCGAACGTCAGATGTGTTGGGGGATAGTGGTGGTTCAACGGTTCGCGATGAGCAACGGTGATCAATGGCTCAACGGTACACGATGGCTCAACGGTAAATGATGGCTAACGATGGGCGCTGGCACAACGGTGGTAAATGGCGCAACGGTGGACGATGGCTCAACGGTAGGCGATGGCTCAACGGTAGACGATGGCTCAACGGTAGATTTTGATTTTAATTGTACCTTAGCTACCCGATGGGCATTAGGTTCAACCCTTTGAAGAGGTCGAGCGTCGCAGGGGTGCTTTTCCGGATATTCGTTCCATCGACAATGTTACATAGACTTGTCTCCTCCACCCCACCCCGGTTTTCTTGTCACTCGGTTTTAAAACACTCAGTAAGTTTTATTCAAATAAAAAAGATGGTTCAAAATAGAACAACTCTCCCCCACACAAAGGTAGACTTTTATGGATTTATCGGGCATTTTTTCTTGATAACACCATTAAACATAAACATGGCTGAAAATATGCATGTATTTATTGTATTATTATTACGTACGTTTCATGGGTACGCGATGCTCCGTGAAAATGTTCCGTGCCGGCGAAAACTCACGTCCCACTGCCACTGTATTTGCACCTAGTTATCACTGTAAAAGTTGCTGGTTCAAGAACGACTGTTTTCGCTCATTCTCAGTGACCACTGCACTGATCATAGTGAGCACTCTACCCCTTGAGGAACCTAGGAACCATAAACCTGTCAATTTTGTCACAATAGCGCGGATATGTGAGGACGCGTCGAGACAAGCGGTAGCAGGTCATAACATTCCTCCGACAACATCACAATGAATCGGCTTGACCTGAAGTTATCAATGCGCTCACCAACACCTTTTGCCTTGCCACATGGCACAGATGCTGGGCTCGCCTTGCTGTGAAGCTGAGTCGCTCTGCATAATGAACGCGGGATATTACTCCCATCCAGGAACGTGCCGATGAGTTCATTCCTTGTCCATTGTCGCATATTGCTCATCTGTTTGAATATAGCTTGTTTTGTATAATTGTATGTTGTATAAATTACGATACGATTAAATAAATACATTCTTTCTTCAGTTTCCATACGCAGAAACGAAATGGCAAGTGGCAGCCGGTGCACCGAGGACTGGAAGTGAAACTTTTAAAATGGTTATTTTGCCAACTCTTCCTCTTGGCGCACTGGGCTATTGCCTGGCTGCACGAAATTATTGCTGCGTCCGTTTGTGTCGACTGTCAGTAAAAATGCCGACTGTTTTTTTTTTAATGGTTTTGGCCATCAATGGACCACGATGTTCTTCACTCATATGATCACTGTAATGCTTGTTTTCTTGTCTGCCAGTAGATCTTCATCCTTGACGAATGTTCTGCTCTCCTTTCTTCCGTCCACTTGCAGTGAGGGCGAGGCATCACAGATGTTAAAGGGTGTAGATTACTGGTTGATTTAACCGCCTTTCTGAACAGGTTCCTATCCCAAACCAGAGCTTGATTGATTCGAGCTTCTGTTAGGTCCTTTTTAACTTGCATCGACCACTTGCAATAGGATTCTTTTTTTTAGATATTGATGAGTGGATTCGATATGAAAGTCGATGATGCTCCATCCGCTCCAAATGTCCAAAGAAAGACATTCTCCTTTTTCTCATCACACTCACCAAATCTTCTATATGTTCAAATAATTCATTGTTATGTCTTCTTCTGTAAGTACCATTATCAAATGCCGACTGTTAGTATAATATTTTTTAAGAAATCGGACCAAATCGTATAAGGCCATGCCCCGTTTTGCTTTCTTAAATGCTGTTTTGGGAAATGTAACGACTTCTTCAGGATTTGCCGACTGCCGACTGGTGTCGTATACGCCGACTGAGAAAATACCTAAGGGGGGTGACACCCCCCCAACCCCCCCCCCCTCTCGAACCGCCCCTGCCTGTTCCACGGTTCGATTCTGACGCATCGTATTGGCTGTCGTGAGGTCCAGTTGTCTAAGAACTGTCTCCATTTCCATAGCAGTTTTCGCATTTGCCGAGATTAGCAGTCTTTGGATCTCGTATGGATGCTGCTTGGCGATAGCAATACATAGCTCCAGCTCGCTAGGTTTTTGATCAAGTTCTTTGAACCTACACATTTGAGATATGAAAAACTCTGCGTACTTCGTTGGGTTGTTGGTGCTGTATCTTTTGGAATACAAATCCTATCTCAAATTTTGCTGTGTGGCTGGATCCCAGTACCGTTTCAAAAATGCCTCCCGAAACTCCTCAACAGTATCGAAAGTATACCGGAAACTGCGAAACCATAATGCACATTCTCCCTCTGTTAGTTTCTCAATGGCTCGTAGCCTGCGCTCTTGCGGTATCCGCGCGTCATTCAAATATTCAGACACTTCCTTCAACCAATATTTTGGTGTCATATTACTGTGGCTACCTGAGAATTTCCTTGGTTTCTCTTCGCTTGCCCTGATTACGTTTATCACCTGGGTGTGCATAGCATTTTCATGTGGCGTTGATGCTGCAACTGGTGCACCTGGCGTCATATAAGTACTTTCGCCTGGGCCTGTAGCATTCCTGATTATAGGTTGGGTTTCTAAGTCTGCCCACCTTGTTTTCCTCATATCTTCCATGCTGCCTTCACTTGACTTAGGATCTTTCATAAGGGTTTCCTCCTGTGCGATTATCCTAGTCTCCATTTGATTGTGGCGCATCTCCGCTCTTTCCAGTCGAGTAATTACCTCCTTCTCGATTCTGGTAAGCCTATCTCGAATTTCCTCTGCCACTTGGAATATTTTCTTCTTGTCTTCTTTCAGGCTTTGTTTGATATGGGAGATTTCATCCTCTACATCTTCCTTAATTTGAGCAAGGGTCTTGTCAATTGCCTCTGTCTTCTGGCCTTCTCTTACTTCGAGTCCTTCTCTCAGTCCTTTGATTTCCTCTCGAATGTGTCCATTAACCTTTGACATTTCATTCTGGACCTTAATGATCTCACCTCTATTCTCCTCTTGCCTTTTGTTAACTACAACAATGTCACTTTGAACTTGGTCCAGTTCTTGATGAACTTTGCTCATCTGAACTTTCACGTTGCTTACCAGCTCTTTACTTTCATTAGCGATAGCCTTAATCTCGCTTATTTCCTGACATTGATCTAATATGTTCTGATCCTGTTTCTTGAGATCACCGTTAATTGCTCTGGCATAGCTTTTCAATTTCTGGTCCCATTTAGAGTCGTTCTCTTCTAACCTCTGATATACCGTTCTCGTAAATTCTGAAAACTGTTTCGCTTGGCGTTCGAGATTCGCCTCATTTTGGATTTGAATAACCTTAATGTCATTAGACAGCGCATCTAACCTACTGTTGGTTTCATCCTGCGCATGCTTACACGCTTGTAAATTGCTTTCGAGCTGGGCTTCTATAGCCTCGAAAAGTTTATCTGTTTTATCCTGCATTTCTGATATAATGCTTACAACAGTTTCTGTTACTTCGGTCTTAATCGTTTCCTGCATTTGACCTAACTTATCATTTAATTCAACCTTATTTGCATCCAATCGGTTGTTTATTTCAACCTGATTAGCATTTAAACGGTTACCCAATTCAACCTGATTAGCATCTAACCGATTATTCAATTCACTCTGATTTGCATTAATTGCATCCTGATTGGCATCTAAACGAGTGTTTATTCCATCCTGGAAAGCCTTGGCTTCCAGCTTATTTTGTTCATTCACAGCGTCAAAAAGCAGCCTTAACCCTGCATTAACCTGCAAAATCTCCTCTGTGCCAGCCATTCTTACAATAATACACTTTGAGATGTAGGCAGGCTTCCTGGAAACACGTGTGGATATGTTTTGAAGAGAGACACCAAACACTGCACACATATTGTAAGATCGTACAAAACCTGTTAATTCTATGATAAATTGTGGATTTGGTATCTAGCGCTCGTACCCTTGGGTAATTCTCTTCTCAATAGAGAGATTCGGCGTTACATCAGAAGCCTACTGAACTCAAAATTCACTCAAATACAGTTTGAGGCCAAAAATAATTTCTATGGTTTTCCCCATGAAATACCATAAAAATCTATGGGGTTTCCCTAACTCCCATAAGCTCCACAAACCTGGGTGCCATGATAAATAAAATACACACCTGCGCCTATGGTGACCTGTTTTTTAAACTGGCCCCACATATCGGCGCCATGATAAATAAAATAAGCATGTACGTGTGTTTATCAAAATGTATATTGTTTGTATCGGAGCTAAGCTATGGTTAGGCGCGGTCATCCCCTAATTTACGTTAATTGTTACATTAATACAGTTGTGTGCACTAAATCTAGACCGACTTTAGTTGTACCTATAGCTCAAATCACTGTACAGGACATCAATTTCCATGTACCCATGTGAGTAATCTCCATGGAAAATATGCTTCCGCCTCCAGCTAGCATCAGGACTCGGGCGTGTACCGTTCCCCCATTGAGCAGTTGCATATTTTGGATTTGAAACTAAAAGGTATCAACTCTACAATGATAAGGCACAACTCTATTCTAAGACTTTAATTCAGTAATAAAATCACGGCTTCAAACAAATAAAACACTCCCAACAAACATAAAACAAAATCAATCAAAAATATTACTTCCACAATCCACTAATATCATCATAATATCATCATAATAAACTCATATCATAACTCAAACCTTTACCCTTATATCAACTTTACAATTCACTCTAGTGCGCTGATGCACATACAACTTCGGAAACAAATTGTACTTTAATTCTTCTGTCATCCAATGTGACTTCTTTAATTTCACAAAATTACTTATTCCTTAAACCTCGTCTTAATTTGACAATTATGTGTGCCGTGTGTGTTTGATCTTTCTCTTCCCACCAAATGCTTTACATGCATTAGCCTATTCAGGTGTTGCACAACAATCTACGTGCAACCCCATAATTATGTAAGCTACCCCTACACTTCCTCTATTTATATAGCTCCACTGCAAGCCGTTGTGATTTCATCTTAAAACTTAAGTTAACGCTGTGTCGGACGGTACTATTTAACTACCCTTGCGCGCGTAGCCTGTGGCGTTAGTAACCAACTTCTGAAAAAGTAGTCAGTGACAGTAATAAATGCAACCCCCAACCATTCGTTAGATTGCTAAAATCATGAACCATCAGGGTGATCTATAATTACCAATGTGTTCTTAAATCACATGACTTCATTACTCACTATAACAATGTTTCTTTCAATGCAAGCAAGGTCTTAAATCCTTCCTCTCAAAACGCTAGCCTTCATGGTACGTTTAGCGACCCAGCCCCTTGGAGCTGTCTGTATACAATGGAACGGAGTAGGGGTTGTTCACAGCTGTAAACCGACCCTTGTCTCCCTGATTTCTGGACTTCATCTCCCCAAGCAGTATTACGATTTTAAAGACAATACCGTGGTCACAGTGACACACATATCTCAATGGATTTACACTGAATATTATGCAAATAGGTACTGGATGAGCTTTAACATTTATTCCTACCCTGAGGATATAATAACTGGCACCAAATAGGTCCATTTCAACATGAAGGCACGAGATTCATAAAAACATTGGTCTAGTAGGATAACCGGTATCTTAAATAAATGCTGCGGTTAGCCCATATATGCTGCCGTCATAAGATTCGCTTCACAAGAGCCGAATCACTCAATAATAAGTTCTCGGGCGATCAGATGGAATGCAGAGGTGTCCAACGTTCTCCTCTCACCTATCACAGGATTCGAACCCGGAACATTCCATATCCATCATCAGAGTTAGGGTCCAACACTAATTACACTCTGGCACAAAGCACATATCCCAGTATACCCACGGCATACGAGATTTCATACGTCGAATAGAATACCTGGTTCATGACCTAATGTTATAATCTTCGTCCGTTAATTATTAAGAGAAATCTATCAATTACTCTATAAGCTTTTACACAAGCTGCAAATTCAATTCACTAGAAAGCTTTTCCATTTCCTTGCATAATTATATTCCCATTAATACAATATATTCTGATATTAAACTCTTTTCTCAATCCCTTAATGTAATCTTACTGTATAATCTTACTGCTTAGATCGATAAGTCTTCCAATTAGCGTAAATATTTCTTGCTTACCACATTTTTCCTGATGTATTCATTCATACCTTTTATTATTCATTATTATTATTATTATTATTCTTACTGACATAAATTGTAACGTGTTTTTCGAGGGGTTTTTATGCCACTGGCATAAGTCAGTAGGAAGCCATTCTATATTTATTTACGCGGCAAATTGTTCAGCCAAGAGAATTTATCATGTTAATTTATTATTATTATTAATTTATTATTATTATTATTATTATTATTATTATTAAGATATTTTTCGGAGCATTTTATAAAAATTATAAGCATACCGATAGGTTTTCTATGTCTTAAAAAACGCTATCAAGCAAATTATTACGAACGACAATATCATAGAAAATTATGTGATTACGGAATTTTACGGAGTTTCGTCAGTTAGGATATTATGAGAGGCATGACTCACTGGAAATTCAGGTACAAGCTGATTCTTGTCCAGGAGTATTACGCAAGCTTGGGTCGCAGCGTCAAGAAAAGGCGGATAGTTGGAACGGTACCCTCCCCCCGAGTGTAATGAGCCAGAGAAGGGGAAGTAGCGGGGTGGCAGAGCCAATCAGTGGAGACAACGTAAGCTGGAAGTCGGGACTGGAGTGGGGAGGCGGCGGGTGCATATATCGTTCAGCGCGCCGTGGAACGAGGACAATCTGTGTAGAACTTGCCGAGTATGGTTGCACGCGGGAGTCGCTCCGATGCGCCGTGGAACGAGGACAATCTGTGAAAGACTTGACTAGTTCGGTTGCAATTGTGAGTCGCCCCAATGTTCCGTGGAGTGGAGAACTATCTGTTTAAAACTTAACCAGTGTGGTTGTACGAGGGTATGGCTCCGATATTAGGACCATAAAGTCACCAAATCTACAAGTATATCATCAAATATCGACCGAGATGACGACGTCCAGGAGACTGTGGGAAGCTCACAGCATCATCCAGTACGAGGGAAAGGCTTCGGCCATTTCCGGTGGTAAGCGCGGATGACGCAGAAATACGCAATCTCTCGTTTCTCTTTGTTTTATATTTCATATTTCAGTAACTTCATAGCTTGGGAATAAGAGTAAAATCAATAATTTATCAGACTCCGTTTTCACGTAATTTTCTATCGGTAATTTTAAAATCGCAACGTTCCAATTGAAATTTTTAACTTATTATTATTATTAATTTTGCTATACTTGTTTTATATAATAAATTCTATTCTTTTACAATGCAATCTTTGGTTTCAGTAGGTAGCATTAGATATAGACCAATTCCTTCTCCTGATACAATTGTTTGTTGGGTTAATGATCAAATCATACCACGATCTGAGTGAATAGATTCTTGAAGGTGTTCTACCAGAGCTAGACGTTGTTAAATACAAATTTAGATTTCAACATTGCGTTGAGGTCTTGGCGGCCATTAAAACAACATAGCTTAGGCAAAGGTAAACAGTTACATTTATCACCCAACAGTTAGGGGCAACCAATAACGTTACACTTGTCGCTACCAACATGGGGCATTAAAAACTGCTACACGTGTCGCTCAACGTGTGGGCCAGCAAAACTGCTACAAAATTACCAAAATCCGACACAACTTAACCATCTTAAAAATCGAACAACCGCGTTCGTTACGTTACATTTACATAACTGATTTGCCATTTTATTAATAGTGGTAACGATTAATCCACTCACTGATGTAACAACATCTCAACTCTACTAAAATCAACACAATAATAATTAAACCTGGAGGGTCTCCCTCCTAATACTGATTTTTACTGGCATCTTTATAATTCTGAAATCACATTACATGCAGTGGCCTATACTTCTACATAATCATAATATGGGGGGTACTCACATATATAGGCTCATCATGGTGGCTCCAACCACTTATATCCTTCCGGGTCGCCTGCCATATGCGGAATTAGTGCGACATTTGCATCTTGAATATACACATTTTATGATACATTTCTCTCACCAACCGCACGGCACATTTCATTTCTATAGAGAAGCTATTGCTTCCAAAACACATGACACTTTATGGCACTTATTATACCATTAATTTAAAAGATTTTTCACATATGATTTACACATAACACCCGTCACTTTTTACACTTTTCATTGGTTGAAATTCCTTGGCAAAATATCAGAATTGCAGGCGTCGACGGCATCGTCCGTGCTCCTACCAACTCCTGATTGAAAGTCTGGTTCATCTGCCTCCGGAATTCACCAACAGTCTATCAATAATCCTACGGTAAACTTCCTGCTTTGCATAAATAGGGTAACTTCCGTCCTGAGCGTTACTATTTGGTATTCTTAAGACATTACCAAATGCTTCGTAAAGTTTCCCCCAGCGCATTCCAGCGTAATAAGACATGTATAACCAGTCAATACATTATACACTGCGCTTAACATTGTACATAATTTTTACACTGCTTATTACCTTCAATAGTTCCGCAACTTATATCACACGGTACGTCCTATGTGAACACAAACCATTGTTCGTACTGCTGTCATCACCTGCAGCACGCCTATCCTTAATAAAGCCTTCTAAAGGTTTTACTGCGCGTCTTCCCAAGTTGAAGTCCGGGCCTCCTTCCTTGACTTCGGTAATACGCATTTCCCACAATAACGTTCGTTGATTACCGTACTTCTTATTATTTCATGATCATGCATGATTATCTTCTCACTTGGTGCATTACGATGTGCGGTGAATATAATGGTTAACACTAAATGTTCAAGTCTTTGTTTGAGCGTCCTTTCCTGAGCCGGACCGACATACGTTCCGCGCTCGAGTCTGTTCAAAAACAACTCTACTGTCCCCGACTGTCTGACAACGACTGTTTTCTGCTAAGGGTCAACTCCCTTATATTGGTTTCACACCAAAAGTAGAGCTAAATTTCCCGCGCTATCTCAACTCCTCTCCCAGCGTGATTTTGGTCTCGAAACAATGCTCATCGGGTTCCTTTTTCTTCACTGATCCCAGAACTTTCTGCGTGCTGACGGATCGATCGGCCAATTAATTAATATTAATTGCTTTTCCCATGGCTTGGGGACGCAGTTTCAGTGGGATTCCCTGGCGACATCGTCAAACCCAGCCGCGAACATACATCGTCCTGTGTCCCTACGCACTCCATTAAATATGCGTCAATTTCGCAGATTAAAGGCTCTAAAATTAGCCTCCTGGCTAAAGATTCACCTGTGTGCAACTCTCATGTCATTGCGTTACTCCAATTACGAGTAATCAATGATTTTCCTTGGGATCTTCTCATCCCACTCTCATGTTCCTTCTCAAACGGGGAAGAACCTGGTCATTATTCAACCCCCCGACCCCTTGCAGACGACTTAACTAGGTCAGCGAGATTGACACGGTTCCAAGAGTCTCCTCCTACTATTTTGGGCCTATTAGTAAAACGTCAAACTCTCGACTTCTGCGTTCTAAGTCCAGCATAGCCTACTCCAAGTAGTCCAATAATGCTATATTCCACTCAATATCCTGCATTATTTTAATAAATAATGTCATTATCAACTGAAATCACACCAGTGATTAAATATATACTTTCCTCTAGGGGTTTTTACAATGAAACTCCCTCAACAGATCTCGGGTTCGTTCCCTGTTGGAATCTTTATTCTGAGATCACAGTCTCTGAGATCCACGTTCGATATCAGTCAGCATGACCCCCTCGGGTTCAATAGTGAGCCCGTCAGAGGAGCTGCCAGGATAGCCAACAACCGCAATGACTTCCCTAACATCTCATCAGTCGGAATTAACTGCGGTGAGGATCAGGTGAACTTCCAAATAGGCCAAAGCGGCACGAGAAACTGTAGTCCACGGGGATCGTGGTACATGGTGACGAAGGGCATAGACTGCCTAAGGCAAGGTTCACCTTAAAAACTAGACTGAGAAAAGAAACATCCAGACTTATGTAAAACACCGTGAAAATTTATTGTAAATTTTACAAACCCCTAGCCTAGTTCGGAGGGTTTCTATCGGCTAATCCGCAAGCTAATAAATAATCAAAAATAAAGAGCAGGTCCCTACCTGAGAAGTTACAGTAAACCCTCGCGAAAGATCTGTCTCACAATAATAAAGCAACAACAGCAACACTAGGAAAATGGTACGACGCAAATCCCTAGGTCAAGTTACAAGATCAAGCTAATATCAGAATTTACATTTAACAGGGTAGCAAAAGAAATCTAAGTTAGGATGATACCATCTCCACATTTACATTTAACGTTAATTCATCTAGCTAAGTCCTATCAATTAATAACAAAATTTACGGCGGAGACGTCCGTAATATCAAACAATTACATTCAAAGCTAAGTGACCAGCCATAAAAAAATATATAAGTCATTCTTATAACTAGGTGTTAGTCAGCACACAAAGGGTAACATAGAGGATTCGTACACTATTACATCATGAGTAAATAAATAAGAGACCACAGTTTTATTCAAATGCCTGCCTGCACCTTGGTTTACTGTTTGTAAGCCATAGTCATCTAATATATGTAATTACGGTGACGACTGCGTAGTAAAGACTACGTCTAACATCGTATGGCCTGCGCTCCACCAGCTACGAACTCAAGTTTCGAGCAAGCTTCAGTCGCAACAAAAAGTGTCAGCTGTCCTCAAGTAATTTCCTCCAGGAAATACCTTCATTAGCACGGCTATGTCAGCAGGTTCCAAATGCAAATGAACAAGGTTAAGCAGAAAGGATTCGTTAGTTAGATTTGTTTATCAAAATTATGCGTTTTATTATTAAGATGTCGGTTTAGGTTATCGTTGGTTTATAGCGAATAATGCTGACAAGCCTGGGAACGGAGTGTCTCCCTGAGATCATCTCTGCCAAAAAGCCTCGACTCAAAAGTCGGAATACAATCAACGAGCAATAACAACTCGGACACACAATAACACAAGTTACCAGCGGCGCACAGCTCGCGTTCAATAACTCTGGGACGGGCCTGGACACAATCAGTTACCCTCCCTAAATATCTGGTCCACGGGAACAGTCCCGGACATGGTACACAAAAATACCTTCATACATGAAAAACCTCCCTAGCGGGGCTAGCCTACAACGTACTATAGAAAACCTGACATAACTGCACTCGTCAAAACGACGGTACACGCAACAGCGTTTAACTAACAAATGACAATCTACAGAACATATGAGCAGATACAAGAATGGACACTGGGTTCCATAAGCTATAATTGCAATGAAAGGAAAAGTGAATGCTAAAAGCATTCTGTCCTATGTTAACATCAGTCTGTCTCACTTAGAAGCATGCGCTCTCACACGGGCGCTGAGAAGTATTCACAAAACCTGTTCGTGTCGCCACAGGCTACAAGATTCCTGCGCTGTTAGACACAACACACTAACTAGGCCGGCAATTTAAGCAAGATAATAACTGTACAAATGGCCTCATAATAATACCTTTACCATAGGTTATAAACCTCGAAGAATATGTGCATAAAAAGCACGCTATAAATCTGAATACAATCATACAACTTTGTCTTCCACAACAAAGACGTTTAAATGGTAGCAATGTTACTCATTGCTGGAGCTCTCTGCTCTCAAAGATAAAATACTCTATTTCTGACTTGTATCAAACATCAAATAAATACGTGTCATCACACTTGACACTACAAAATAATAATACGCAAATTCCACTCTCTGCTGGATCTGCTTAATGATACGTTGGGAACTGGGTTCGATGCTAGACAACAGCGAAACGTCCCTATTACTTATAAGGTCTACACTTGACCTGGATGGCTTCTGAGCTCATCTCAAATGAAATATAATGTAGTTACAAACTGGTAATTACAGTCGATTACCCAAATGATACGACTCCTCTAACGAAGTCAGGGGCGTAACATAGACTGGCTGCAAAAAGTGCAGTTAACAAACATAACCATGGCATCAGATTGCCATAACTAAAGTCTGCAAAGACTTGAAAATCACCCCAGATAGGGTTAAACAAAGTAGCCTCAAAATGACTACAGTCACGTTTAGCAATAGGCAGAAATTGGCGTCCTACGACGTCCATCAAGCTGCACCAGGGTTGACCAAAATGTCAGATTCAAGGGTGACTCACAATCACTGTAGATAAATGACATCTAATTAGACTAATTACATTCCCTACCTATGAAATGGCTGTCACTAAGTTCGGTGGTTCACAAACTACACTAATCTAACTATACCACCAGAAACAAGAACAAGGAAGGGTTGTACAAAACTCACGATATGAAGGAGCTCACACTTAGCTCTCTGTCCAACAACAAGGGTTGAACAAAAGCACCTCTGGCTCTCAGGATTGGCATCGTCCTCACCAGAACTTCCATCTGGGCTCTCCCAAAGACCAGGGTTCGGTCTGTCCCTGTAGTTGACCTCGTGAATGGACTGGACATACCTAGGAAAGGCATCCTCGGTTCCTTCCTTCTCGTTCGATGTTCTAGAAGTTCCATAATCATTGCTGGTCCCATCCGAGACATCTTCCTCATACCATAATGGTATTAGCCCATGGTCTCCGCCTCGAACATGGTGTTGAAAATGTTGACCACGTGGGCGGTAGAATAAGACTTGTAGTAGTTCATCATTATCACTTGAAAATTACAGTTTTCGTCGTAAATATCACAGGCATTAAATATAACTGGTAACACAGCCTCTACACTTTGCAGATGTAAATGATAAATGGCCATGCACTGTTCTGCGGTTCCACACGTGTACAGACGCTACTTTTTCTATCACGTGGCACCCGTGAAATGGGCGTCGTTTTATTATAGATAAATTCACCGTAGCAATTACTATATAATGTACTTTTATAATCACACTTGTTCAAAGTAATAATTTCACATTTACCTGTATATTTTCGCACCAGGCTCTCGGCCCTCCACAAACACGTGGGTGAAAAAATGTGGTGCTACAGTAATGTCGTAAATTTCACAATACTTGCCAAATAATTCACTTTGCAATTCGTGTTGATCACTGCACATCAACAACAGTGATTCGTAGTATAATTGTGCTCGATGGCACCTGGTAATGATTTCCACGCTGAAAAGCGGACTGTTTGCCACGTCTAATGCGACGGATATAATTACACGCCTACACAGGGCGGATTCTCCAGACGTAGTGCAAGGAACTGCGTTCCTCGTGGAAGCAAGTCGTCAAAATAAGTCGTTGAGCGACTACTTACATTCCTGTTTGCGTATCTGCAATGATATTACCTTACCTTAAAGTGAAAAAACCATCTCCAAAATGTTTCAATAATACAGAATGACGAAATGGAATATTCTGAGTCTCGTGGAAAGATAAAATTGATTAATAAGACCTCAGATAAATAATTAGCATACTTCACCAAAGTCAAAAGTGCGATTCTCCGCTACTTCAAAGAGAATTGTATAAGCTCTCAGCTTCTCGTAGCTTTCTGGGTGTGTTCAAAGGTAGTACCTCCCATCATAAATGTGCTGTCATGAAAAATATCACATGAACCTTAGATCAGCGGGTTCATCTGCCTCTCCGTCGTTTCAAATAAAATGTTGGGACGACATTTTTATTTGACTCAAAGTTCATTCATAAGTGATATTTTTTTTAGATTAGCTGGGTTGAAGGTTCCAATGCGCTCTCCTGTCCAAATGTCTTCAATCACATAACTTCCATTGTTCATAGGTTGTCGGATACGACTGGGGCCATAATATAAAGACAGAAATTTCCCATATATGCGGTCTATAGGACTTGAAATTCCGGGTCTCCTTATAAGGACAAGGTCTCCCGCGACTAGTGGTTCTCTGAATCTCTGGCGTCTAGTTCTTCTCAAGCGTTTGGCAGCTTGCCTGTCCAAAGTGTCCCTTGCAGCTAAAAGTCTGCTGGCGTGTGATGGTTGTAAACAAGGTGGATTTACAATCACACGATTCCATATTCTCATCGGCATCTGGTTCAAATGCAAAACAATGGGTATTTGACCAGTGCTCTCATGGACTGTTGAGTTAATACATTTCGCCATGATAACTAGGACATCGGTCCATCGCCAGTGTTCTTCCTGACAATACACTCGAAAGAATTTTGCGATAGTAGACATCACGCATTCTGCCGGGTTGCTCTCTGGATGGCGAATAGACGATAAAACATGACCTATCTCCAACTAGTTCATAGCATTAGCGAATTCTGCGGAGGTGTACTGTGATCCATGATCAGTCAACAGGAATTGTGGCTTTCCTGCCTCCGGTATCACTTGTCCTCTAATTCTCTGGATAATCTGGTGTGCGGTGGCTTTCTGAATCGGATGAATCATCGTATATTTCGTGAACACACCAATGGTTACAACAATGAAGCGATTCCCACGACGGGCCTTAGGTATTGGGCCATAAAGACCCTATGCGTATAACTCTCTAGGTTGAGTTGGGAGTATAGGCCTAGGAGGTTCCTTCATCAAGTGTGACGTGTACTTGTTCCGCTGGCATGCGTCGCAAGCACGTAAACACTGTCTAACGGTGGTTCCTATCCTTTTCCAAGTAAAAGACTCCTTGATGGTTGCAATGGACTTGTCAGTCCCACCATGTCCAATGGATAGATGAACCATAAGAATGACAAATTCTTGATATCTCCTCGGAATGACTGCACGCAGTAGAGTGTGGTCCTCGTCCACAAACTTATACAAGACACGATGATAGATCAAATAGTCATCTGCAACAGCAGCAATCCTCGCATAGTGAGCATCCTGTGGATCCATTCGTCGTTCCAGGAAACGGATAATATGCCTGAGTTCCTCCTCACGTCGTTGTCCTTCAGGTAGATGACGAAGTCAGCGAAGGTGTTCCTCGCATTCTCCCTCGATGTCAATGGCATTCACAGTGGCTTCAGGATTCCGGCTGAGAATGTCGGCCAACACATTCTCTCTGCCTGGTCGGTAAACAATTTCCAAGTCAAACTGTTGGAGAAACAGCGTCCAACGTGTGATCCTGTCGCTTGCCAGTCTTGTTCGTAAACTGAAGGTCAGCGCATGGTGATCGGTTCTTACAATAATCCTCTGGCCTAACAAAAGTTTCTGCCAGTACTCAAGCGCGGAGACAATCGCAAGTGCTTCAATCTCAGTGGTGAAATAATGAGATTCATGCGCTTTCAAACGTCGACTTAAGAAATCACCGATGTAATGGCGTTTCTTCGCATCATCCTCCTGCAGTAGGATGGCACCTATTCCAATCGCAGATGCATCAGTCTCTAGAATAAAATTCCGGGAATAGTCTGGATATTCTAACTGAATTGAATCAACCAGCATCTGTTTAGCTTTTCTGAAAGCTGTCTCGCACTCATCATTCCAAGCCCATCTGCAATTCTTCTTCAGCAAACTTTGCAGTGGTGCGACAGTCTCAGAATACCTCTCACAATGAGTAGCAAAGAATTGGCGAATTCCTAGGAATTGTCTCACGTGTTTCACACGGGTTGGCGTTGGAAATGCCGCAACGGTTCTGATCTTTGCCGGATTCGGCCTGTATCCATCTCCATTAATTATGTGTCCCACAAATTTGACTTCTCTCTGGAAGAATCGACACTTGTCGAACTTCACTTTAAAATTAGCCTGTCGAAGATTCTCAAAAACAAGGCGTAAAGTTGTTAAATGCTCTTCCTCTGTTTACGAAGCTATGATGATGTCATCCACGTAACATATCACCTTCTGTTTCACTTCAGGAGTCAGCTTCGCATCAAGTGCTCTAATTAATGCAGCTCCGGTATTTTGCACTCCAAATGGAAGTTTTCGAAAGACATAGGTGGTCTGATCGAACAGAAACCCTGTATACTCCTGAGTATGCTCAGATAATCTTATATGGTAGTAGGATTGTACTAAGTCCAATGACGAAAATATCTTCTTTCCCTTAAACTTCCTGAAAATGTCCCTAATCTTGGGCGGTCTGTCATGCTCAGGAGCTAAGCGTTCATTTAAGGCCCTTGCATCGAGACAAAGTCTCAAGCTTCCATCCACCTTAACCACACGTGTTATAGGATTCAAGAAAGGAGTCGGTGACTTCTTGATTGTACCTGCTGCTTCCATCTCATAGATCTTCTTAGCAGCTTCCTCGCGGTGTTTCTCTGCGATAGGATAAATCTTCTTCTGGAATGGGGAATCATCCAGTAGTACATGATCGTACTCGTAGTCCAATATCTCACCAGGTGTGGTGCCGAATATATCCCCGTATTCGCTTAATATTGCATCTAGTTTCTCTCGTATGGGTGCTGATAATGGTTCTGCCTCTTCGTCGGCATCTTGTGTCTCCTCAATTTCCTTGCCATTTAAATTCTCATCAACGTTGACTTCGGATTCGAATTCCGGTTCTTCCTCTACTAAGATCATTTGAATGGGTTCGTTCGGCTTAAACTCGACCGTATTACGTCCCATATCAATGATTCCATCATACTTCCGAATGAAGTCTGCATCATGATGCAAGCCTTTCATCACAAGTAATTCGTGCAAGTACACGTGGCTCGAAATTTTCAAAGTGCATAGAATCTGGATTTTGCACGTTACAACACGGTCAGGTATGACTCCTCAGACTCTTACTGCAGAAACTGGCAGCTCTGTCACCTCAGAGTTTGCTTTCAGTCTGGCATGGCAATCGGCGGAAATGACACTTATCATCGCCCCAGTATCGATGAGAATGACTACGTTACATCCATTCAGGGTAGCTACAATCTTCGGTAGACGCGTCAATTCGTAGTTGTGGTTCGTCGTTCGTCTAATAGATCTTCCTGAATTGGCTCCCAGAGTAAGATGGTGGCAGTTAATCTGTGCTCAATCGGGTAAGAATCTACTGTTTTTTCGGCGTTTTTTTTTCCTTCTTGGCGGGAAGTAACGGGCTGGTTTCGCTCCGTTTCTTCCGCCGTATTACGTGTTTCCCTCGAAGTAGGGTTCTGATCTCCCCCTTCTTGTATTTCTTGAAGTTCTCGGAGTTGCTGAAGATAATCACGACTCTCCCGTGCTCTTCCTCTCCAGTCTCGATCGGTCTGGTATCTGGGGTCTCGATCTCTATTGTAACCTCTGCTATAGCGGTAATCCCTACGGATGCTTCCGTGCTGTGGGTTCCGGCTATTATTCCCTCGGCGGTCGTTATCGTGACGACGGTCTTCGTTCGTCCCTCGATCGAAGCGTCGATTCCAGTGACTACGACGGTCATCTCTCTGGTCTCTAGCATATGGAGTGTTGTTCCATTCTCTCCGACCACGATTATAGTCATTGCGCTGTCCAGAGCTCTCTTGAGTCTGTGTCTGCTGTGGCGTCTGGCACACTTTGTCCACAGTTGTCAAGTTGACATGTCGCTCTTTACGCCTGTCAGCCTTCTGCTGACGGTGTGTCGGAAACTGTTCGGTGTTGGCGTCCAATCGTCGCAAGATTTGGTCGCACTGCTGAAAAGTAGATGCTCCAGCAGCGATCAATACACGTTGCAGGTCTGCAGGGTATGCCAAACGATGGTGTTTACCAGGTCTTGCTCTGACAGTGGGGGTTGTAAGCAACGGAGTTTCGCAAGCTGGGTTGCGAAGTCGTTCGCATAGCGCGTCGGAGTGTTTGAGCGGTATCGGCGAGTGTACATCTCAGCTCTGATACTCTGCTGGATGTCGCTTGACCAGTAAGTCCTCAGCAAGGCTTCTCTAAAATCTTGGTAGCCTACAAATGAGTAACGGAAGGCTCTAAACCAAGTGCTGGCTTGCCCCTCAAGCAAACGCTCAATAACTCGGGGTTCTCTCTCCGGAGTTACCATTGTGTCTCTCAAGTAGCTTTCCACATTCGCCAAAAACTCTACTGGAGTGATGCCACTTCCAGTACATGAGAATCGAGCTGGTTGCTCTTCTCGCGAACGGATGATAGTCACGTTCCCCTGCGTGTGCGCGGGTCTAAACGAACTTGGCATATAGTTATGCGTTGGCGTACTCGTCTCTTGACTGTCGATTTGGTACGGGTTGGAAAGGATGTGCGTCAAAGTTTAACGCTTGACTCTGCGCTGAACCGGTAAATTGAGGTGGTTGCCGTTCCATGGGTGCGCTAGGCTGAAAATGTGCAGGCATGATCCCTGCGGATTGCGATCCTGGTGTTGCCTGCGAGTCTCCCATCTGTGAGGGTAAATGTGTCTCTCTAGGATGCGTCTCCAGTCGGTCGAGACGTCTCTCGATAACTTCGAGCCCAGGGATAGTCTTAGCTGCGACCTTATTTCCCAGATCGTTGAGCTGCAATTCTATCCTCTCAACTTTGCCTTTGAGGTTGGTGTCGACTTCGCGAATAGCCGTCCTCAAGTTATAACTGAGGTCTAACCTCTCGGTTATCGCGACTTCCTCGAATCGTTTCTGTAGGGAGTCGATTTCTTCCTCGACTTTTGACAAGTTGTCCTGGATCCTACCAACGTCATCTTTGACCTCGGCTACCTTTGCCTCCATAGTGGTCGTATGTTCATTGAGGTCACCCCTCAACATCATGACATCGATCTTATTCTCTTCTCGATGAACATCAATACTTTCACGTAGCCCTGTTACTGTCTCAGTCAATTCCGTAATATTCTTTCTGTTTGTGTTCAACTCGTCCTTGACCTCGATCATACCATCGACGATCGTCTTGACGTTGTTGTTGACTGCATTCGCTGCACCTCTCATCAGTATGGGTCCTATATTCATGGTGGCCATGTCCTTGACGTTGTCCATGAATCCCTCGACGTGAGTTAAACGAGTTCCGAATTCTTCTCGAGTGTGCTCCAAGTCGGCCCTCATATCAATCTGGACTCTGTTAATCGTTGTCTGGATCTGAGCGGCGTGCTCCTCTAATCGGGTTTGCACGTCCTCCCTAGCTCTATTCATTTGATCAGTTAAACTATCTATACGCTGGTTAGCTTCCTGATGGTGTCGTATAACATCAACTCTAACAGCTGCTAAACCTGCCGTAAGATCATTCCTAGCCTCTATCCTATGAGCGTCAATGTCGGCCCTGACCTGCGTTAGATCAGCCCTAACATTATTGATTTCATCCCTGACTTGGTCCACATGACCACTTACAATGTTAATTGACTGGGTGTTAACTTCTAAATCCTGTGTCACATTGTTAACTGACTGGGTGTTAACTTCAAGATCACCCCGGACATTATTAATTTCCTGTCTAACCTGGTCCACATGACCACTTACAGTGTTGACAGCTTGGGTATTCTCACCTAAGTCAGCAGTAATCTGCTGGAGATTGGCATTGACACCTGCCATCATCTCCCCAAACACACGACGAATTGTTTCCTCATCCATGACAAAAAAAAATATTTGAGGATGAGAGCGATCAATCTCTAATGGAACTTACAGCTATGATTAGTTACTTGGTGGTATAAAGCTTGTTTCATTTAAATAAACATCACGAGTACAGCTGGAGTATGCAAACTATGTGCTTCTACATTTACAAAGACAACGGCGAGCAAAGCAAAGTATTACATTTACTCAGGATGAGGCATCATCAAAGAAAATCCTATCCATCATTTATCTAACACAAAAGCCTCACCCCATGGACTTGTATCAAACATGAATGCCATGCGGTTAATTGATCTGCAGTACGACTTTCTAAGTTCGTCCCAGTCCGGTCAATTTACCATTAATCAACATTAAGATCCTCTTAAATAACATGGAACTGACGGTCACCACGTTAACGTCGGCACATGAGTTGGGCGCCATTTAATTTATAGTGTATGAGCCCGTCAGAGGAGCTGCCAGGATAGCCAACAACCGCAATGACTTCCCTAACATCTCATCCGTCGGATCTAACTGCCGTAAGGATTAGGTGAACTTCCAAATAGGCCAAAGCGGCACGAGAAACTGTAGTCCACGGGGATCGTGGTACATGGTGACGAAGGTCATAGACTGCCGAAGGAAAGGTTCACCTTAAAAACTAGACTGAGAAAAGAAACATCCAGACTTATGTAAAACACCGTGAAAATTTATTGTAAATTTTACAAACCCCTAGCCTAGTTCGTAGGGTTTCTATCGGCTAATCCGCAAGCTAATAAATAACCAAAAATAAAGAGCAGGTCCCTACCTGAGAAGTTACAGTAAACCCTCGCGAAAGATCTGTCTCACAAAATAAAGCAACAACAGCAACATTAGGAAAATGGTACGACGCAGATCCCTACGTCAAGTTACAAGATAAAGCTAATATCAGAATTTACATTTAACAGGGTAGCATAACAAATATAAGTTAGGATGATACTATCTCCACATTTACATTTAACGTTAATTCATCTAGCTAAGTCCTATCAATTAATAACAAAATTTACGGCGGTGACGTCCGTAATATCAAACAATTACATTCAAAGCTAAGTGACCAGTCATAAAAAAACATCTAAGTCATTTTTAGGAACTAATTAGGTGCTAGACAGCACACAAAAGGGCAACATAGAGGATTGATACACTTTTACTTAATTAAATAAATAAATAAATAAATAAGAGACCACAGTTTTATTCAAATGCCTGCCTGCACCTTGGTTTACCGTTTGTAAGCCATAGTCATCTAATGTGTGTAATTACGGTGACGACTGCGTAGTAAAGACTACGTCTAACATCGTATGGCCTGCGCTCCACCAGCTACGAACTCAAGGTTCGAGCAAGCTTCAGTCGCAACAAAAAGTGTCAGCTGTCCTCAAGTAATTTCCTCCAGGAAATACCTTCATTAGCACGGCTATGTCAGCAGGTTCCAAATGCAAATGAACAAGGTTAAGCAGAAAGGATTCGTTAGTTAGCTTTTGTTTATCAAAATTATGCGTTTTATTATTCAGATGTCGGTTTAGGTTATCGTTGGTTTATGGCGAATAATACTGACAAGCCTGGGCAGGGAGTGTCTCCCTGAGATCATCTCTGCCAAAAAGCCTCGACTCAAAAGTCGGAAAAAAATCAACGAGCAATAACAACTCGGACACACAATAACACAAGTTACCAGCGGCGCACAGCTCGCGTTCAATAACTCTGGGACGGGCCTGGACACAATCAGTTACCCTCCCTAAATATCTGGTCCACGGGAACAGTCCCGGACATGGTACACAAATATACCTTCATACATGAAAAACCTCCCTAGCGGGGCTAGCCTACAACGTACTATAGAAAACCTGACATTACTGTACTCGTCAAAACGACGGTACACGCAACAGCGTTTAACTAACAAATGACAATCTACAGAACATATGAGCAGATACAAGAATGGACACTGGGTTTCATATGCTATAATTGCAATGAAAGGGAAAGTGAATGCTAAAAGCATTCTGTCCTATGTTAACATCAGTCTGACTCACTTAGAAGCATGCGCTCTCACACGGGCGCTGAGAAGTATTCACAAAACCTGTTCGTGTCACCGCAGGCTACAAGATTCCTGCGCTGTTAGACACAACACACTAACTAGGCCGGCAATTTAAGCAAGATAATAACTGTACAACTGGCCTCATAATAATACCTTTACCATAGGTTATAAACCTCGAAGAATATGTGCATAAAAAGCACGCTATAAATCTGAATACAATCATACAACCTGGTCTTCCACAACAAAGACGTTTAAAAGGTAGCAATGTCACTCATTGCTGGAGCTCTCTGCTCTCAAAGATAAAATACTCTATTTCTGACTTGTATCAAACATCAAATAAATACGTGTCATCACACTTGACACTACAAAATAATAATACGCAAATTCCACTCTCTGCTGGATCTGCTTAATGATACGTTGGGAACTGGGTTCGATGCTAGACAACAGCGAAACGTCCCTATTACTTATAAGGTCTACACTTGACCTGGATGGCTTCTGAGCTCATCTCAAATGAAATATAATGCAGTTACAAACTGGTAATTACAGTCGATTACCCAAATGATACGACTCCTCTAACGAAGTCAGGGGCGTAACATAGACTGGCTGCAAAAAGTGCAGTTAACAAACATAACCATGGCATCAGATTGCCATAACTAAAGTCTGCAAATACTTGAAAATCACCCCAGATAGGGTTAAACAAAGTAGCCTCAAAATGACTACAGTCACGTTTAGCAATAGGCAGAAATTGGCGTCCTACGACGTCCATCAAGCTGCACCAGGGTTGACCAAAATGTCAGATTCAAGGGTGACTCACAATCACTGTAGATAAATGACATCTAATTAGACTAATTACATTCCCTACCTATGAAATGGTTGTCACTAAGTTCGGTTGGTTCACAAACTACACTAATCTAACTATACCACCAGAAACTAGAACAAGGAAGGGTTGTACAAAACTCACGATATGAAGGAGCTCACACTTAGCTCTCTGTCCAACAACAAGGGTTGAACAAAAGCACCTCTGGCTCTCAGGATTGGCATCGTCCTCATCAGAACTTCCATCTGGGCTCTCCCAAAGACCAGGGTTCTGTCTGTCCCTATAGTTGACCTCGTGAATGGATTGGACATACCTAGGAAAGGCATCCTCGGTTCCTCCCTTCTCGTTCGATGTTCTAGAAGTTCCATAATAATTGCTGGTCCCATCCGAGACATCTCCCTCATACTATAATGGTATTAGCCCATGGTCTCAGCCTCGAACATGGTGTTGAAAACGTTGACCACGTGGGCGGTAGAATAAGACTTGTAGTAGTTCATCATTATCACTTGAAAATTACAGTATTCGTCGTAAATATCACAGGCTTTAAATATAACTGGTAACACAGCCTCTACACTTTGCAGATGTAAATGATAAATGGCCATGCACTGTTCTGCGGTTCCACACGTGTACAGACGCTACTTTTTCTATCACGTGGCATCCGTGAAATGGGCGTCGTTTTATTATAGATAAATTCACCGTAGCAATTACTATATAATGTACTTTTATAATCACACTTGTTCAAAGTAATAATTTCACATTTACCTGTATATTTTCGCACCAGGCTCTCGGCCCTCCACAAACACGTGGGTGAAAAAATGTGGTGCTACAGTAATGTCGTAAATTTCACAATACTTGCCAAATAATTCACTTTGCAATTCGTGTTGATCACTGCACATCAACAACAGTGATTCGTAGAATAATTGTGCTCGATGGCACCTGCTAATGATTTCCACGCAGAAAAGCGGACTGTTTGCCACGTCTAACGCGACGGATATAATTACACGCCTACACAGGGCGGATTCTCCAGACGTAGTGCAAGTAACTGCGTTCCTCGTGGAAGCAAGTCGTCAAACTAAGTCGTTGAGCGACTACTTACATTCCTGTTTGCGTATCTGCAATGATATTAACTTACCTTAAAGTGAAAAAACATTCTCCAAAATGTTTCAATAATACAGAATGACGAAATGGAATATTCTGAGTCTCGTGGAAAGATAAAATTGATTAATAAGACCTCAGATAAATAATTAGCATACTTCACCAAAGTCAAAAGTGCGATTCTCCGCTACTTCAAAGAGAATTGTATAAGCTCTCAGCTTCTCGTAGCTTTCTGGGTGTGTTCAAAGGTAGTACCTTCCATCATAAATGTGCTGTCATGAAAAATATCACATGAACCTTAGCTCAGCGGGTTGAATAGGTCCATGTAGATTAATCATTGGCAGCAATCTTAAATTTTAAGAAAATTTGGCTGTTTAGTTCGTCACGGAACCTCTTGTTACGTATCGATACTGCCATCGCTGTGGTAGGGGAACTGCATAGAGACAACTCTAAGGTAATAATAATAACGTATGGCCTCGGGTGCCTGGTGCAAGCTTTGTTAATTGACACCCAGAGGGTAGCTTGTATGTCGAATTTTGTCGTTCCTTTGAACGCTATGAAAGTCAAGGAGGTTGGATATCTAAACTCCTTGACACTACAGCGCTTTCAAGTAGAGAATGGAGGAACTTTGTGTTGGCGGAAAATCCCGAAATTAATTTTGCCATTGAACACGGCCTACTGAATTCAAATGGGTTCTTTAACATGCCAAAAACGTATGACATGAGTGTCGTGATTTTTGTCGCCTTCCAAAATCACTTACCATGGCCAGGGACGAACCTGCAATCTTGGGGTTGGTAGTCCGACACTACAACCACTCACCCACCGTGGCAAGCTATCTCTAAGCTGGATACGGTCCTTGTTGGTGCGCGGACTGCCTAGTGTGTGAAATGGAGGCAGTCAAAAAAGAGCAGAGAAGTGTGGCTGAGGATGCTGGAATATGGATGTCTGCTGTGTATGTCGAACACTGCACCTTCTTGACGAGTTGCATACGAGATCACTGCAAGACGATGCGCACCCTGAACTGGCCCATAGCGTGGATTGGTGGTCTTACCCGGGAAAACCGAAGAATCACAGAGGAAGAAATTAGCCATGACTCCATGCATCCATTATCAAAGATCACTTAATTTGATGCAGTGTGTTCCATATCAACTGACGAAGGGACAAACGATGGAATGATACTGTTGCATGATAATGCCCGCCCCCCATACTGCCAATCTGGTGAAGGATACGCTGCAGCGATTTGCCTGGAAAACATCCTCTGTGTAGACCGGATCTTTCCCCTTGTGATGTTCACATTTTTGGCAACCTGAGGAAAGACGTTCGTGGACGTCTGTTTCATTTGGATGAAGTAGATGCGATTGTGGATGCATTAGTGACTCTACCTCTTTCTACCAAACTGGTATTGATCGTCTAGTCTCCTAGTGGGATGAAATGTATTAACACTTATGGTAATAAAACCATTCCATGGTCTCGTTGTGTTTGGTTTTCTTCTGACTGCCCCTTATATTTTAAGTACCGTATTGCTATTCAATGTAAAATATTGTAATATTGATTCAAAAGAGCGGATTTCATGCGATTTATTGAAGGGTAAGTGTCTGACCGGTTCCTGACGGCGAGTACACCAGCAACCTGCGCCCTTGTTCGAGGAGGGTTCAGAGGTGTTGCACCCTAGTTGACAGACCCTTATAATAGCGTATCGACCCTTACAATAGCGTATCGACACTTGCAATAGCATATCGACCCTTACAATAGCATATCGATCATTTGTAAAATTAAATAACACCAAAAAAAATCGTCTTAACAATGAATTTGCCCGTGCATCTCTGCGCATGCTCGACAACGGGCAAGTGAGTCTCTGATAAGATATAGTTATTGTTGTTATAAGGGGCGGAAGTACGAGGTCATCAGCCCCTCTTAACACAGATTAAAGAATACAAATTTGGAATTGAATTTAAAATTTAGAGGTGGTCACCTAAATTTGAAAAGACCTAAAATTACGGAAAAACCAAAAATTATCATTCAAAAACGAACAAGTCGTTGAGTCAATTTACACTGGAAATTTAGATTGCTGGCCCTAACCTACTCTCACTTATAAAGCGGATAACGCGATCAGCAGCCACCGCGTGATCGGCTAATATAAGTTTGAGTGTCATCTGCAAACCAAGGTTTCTTCGTAAGTCAGCAAGATCCACACACTCGGTTAAAATTGTGGGCCACGGTGAAAACGGCTCCACAGGTACAAAGTGGGGGTCTTCCCTTCTCATTAGGTACGATTGGGTGGATCTTGTATGACCTATCCTTAGCCTACATAAAATGACCGGAAATAGCTCCGGCACACGCGAGTAGTTCCCTTGATCGCTCTCAGTTTACTGGGCAGTGGGTCAGCTAGCCGCTGACTCTCCCAAAAAGCCAGAACTTGCAGGCGTAACTGAGAGCGAATATCTCTAGCGGGTACCTCCATTGGTCGAGGTGGTAGTGATATCGACTCTTTTGCATTTTGTTTGGTAACGCACACATTCCGAAGCGATAGATTTCAATATTTTAGAATATTTCACATAAATTGTAAGTAAAATGCTAAATGAGCTTTGAAAGCACCCTAATAGCACTAAAGATCATTTATTTGCACAATACAAGAGGAGATCACGTAACTTTAACAAACGCACTTGAGAGCATTTCTCTGAGACATATCAACGCCCAGATTTATGTTATCATCAATAATTGCTCTACTCTCGCCCAAATTGAACGAATCGAACGGAACAATTTGTCCATCATATTTGAGTCACTCAAGGTCTCTTGTAGAATGCCATAATAATCTTTGCTAGGATCCTCCAATCGTCTCTGGGAAGTCCATTTCAAGAAGTGTTGGTACAGGTGATATTTGTGGTGTGCCACTAGATTGAAGAGATGCATTTTAAGCATGCATGTTATACACAACAACATCGTAACATTCCTAGTCACGAGAGTATGTGCTGAATATTCGTGAAGCATTCTTTTGTCATATGGAGTACCATTCAGGCTTACTTGACAGCATATTTGTCCATTATTACAAACGGTACACAACTTATCCACATCATCGCAGGTGAAACTGGAATCGACCTTCAAACTCGGAAGGGTTTCTAAATCAGTCCTTAAACTGCTCGTCCATTTTGCTTCTGTTATGATATTCTTCTGGTAGCCCTGATTGATATCATCGATACGTTGTATATGCTCCAGGAAATATTGATCGTTAGCTGTATATATTTCTGAAAAGAATGTCGGATAAAGGCACAGTGATACTAATGACTGTATATAGATGAGATAGCTTCTGAGAAATCTTGATGAGTAAGTTAAACTGGAATCAATTAATAATTTGGTGTTATCATATATCTCGTCTACCTCAATTTGGACGATACTGCCGTTTGCAGGTTCGGAGCAAACCTCGGCAGTTAGGCCTATTTGTCCATATGCTCTGAAATTCTCTGCTTTCCAAGGGACGTTAATATTTACACTTTTATAGCGTATATGACCATTATCATTAAATGGTTCGAACTTCAATAGCTCATTATTGTGACGGACTTGCCAAATAGAAGGATTGCTCTCGAGCAAGTCTGAATATTTAATGACAAAATCCCCAATATTGATAGGTGCACTATTTGTGTACATCGCTCCAAATAATAAATGAGCAATTATTGAACACGTAATGCACTCATAGTTGTCACTCAACTCCTCCAAATCTTCACAAATCTTCGGGGAGATTCTGGAATCCTCGTCAACACTATTTTCACATACAGGTTTTACTTCCGAGACATTGTGTCCATTGCCGTCTACTTCATTTCTTCGATAGCAAGTTACATTATCAGGAACGATATCTGTAACAACGATACATAAACATGAATGAATCATTTAGGTCTTTTGAATCATTTCTGCTGTATAACTGAAAACTTGGCATAGTCAATTTTGCACCAAAACCACACACGCTTATGTGATGCTAGCAGGTACCCGCGGCTTCGCTCGAGTCATAGTTCAGGTATGTCCCATTATATATTCTGTTATTGCCCATTTTCTTTTGAATGCCACCGAACCAAGCGTTAGATGTTCATCGACTTTCGTCAGAAATGTAAGACGTGGACGTAAATTATGTGCTTTCCCGTCCGACTAAGGCCGCGGAATTGAAAAGTTTCACGTGTTATGTAACACTTATATCATAAAGAGATATTCTATTTAAACCGATTATCATTCCGAGTTCGCTGTTAAATGAAATTTAAAATTCCTCGTGATGTCAAAATGCAAATATATTTACATTACTTCGTTTGCAACAATTTCTTTGCCTGCTTTGTGAATGGAATGAAATAATTAAATATTCAAGATATAAAGAGCTTAATTAAATTGTCTTAATGTTGAAAATTAACTTTTAAATATGAAATCAAAGTCCAGAGTTAAAATACAAATATTTGCTACCGAACTAAATTTTAATTTTAAAGATTTAAAGAAATGTATTATAATTAACTATAGCTTTAACATAACCATAAGTAACTTAAATATATTTTGAAAACATGAACTTTAATATACTTAATCAATGTATAGGTAACGTAAAAGTGTACGTCACATAACAACAAATAAAAGAAGAATTTTAAATATAATAATTTAGTTTAGAACTTCTTTATATACAATGTTGGCAGTTCTACCTTCTCGTGCCAAAATGACTGAGAAACAGTCTTCGCGTAGGTCGATTCCTGCAAATGTTAAAATTTGGCCTTGTGTTTTGGAATGCACAATACGCAGTGAGTGGGAAGACATCCGCAGTTCAAACCCAACTGCCATCTCCTGGCGCGATATCAATAGATGCATTGTCGAAGGAAAACATTCCATGTTGCGAACATGGGCCGTATAACCTGTACCGAAAGTTTCAGCAGATTTAACACCAGGTCGATTCTGAACAGCGGTTCCTTGAATTCAGATTTGCCAACAATTTATAGTAACTTTCCATGTATAATATCTCTGTACCTCAACATACCTAAAGTGTTTTCAAAATCACGTCTTGTGTAAATGTTGGAAAAGGTAGTGAATGTGGTTTTTGGCGGAATGGATACTCGCTCGTTGAAATTATTTTCAGTAAAATAGACTGGTTCACAATTCTGTAAGTGCATATCGAGGTATGTGACGGCGGGATGCCTTTAGTGTTACGGAAACGGCAATAGCCGCCACATAGCTTCGTTACTACTGACATAACGACCAGACTGATATGTTTGTACTTAACTATATGGGATTTGTGAGCCCTGTGTTTATGAAATTGAACGTAGCTTGATCGCTACCTTTATTTAATAGTCGCTACTGTAGTGTTGCAAAATTAAAGGTGGTATTGGAAGGCGCTATCTCACACTAATGTTCGTTATTGTAGTTCTAAAACATAGAAAGTTATTTATAAATTATGATATAGTGAGACCGTTAGTCGAGTCAACAACCACGATGACTTTCCTAACATCCCATAAGTCGAATAAAATTACCGTGAGGATCAGGTGAACTTCCTAATAGGCTAAGCGGCACGAGACACTGTAGTCCACGGGGATCGTGGTACATGGTGACGATGGTCATAGACTGCCTAAGGAAAGGTTCACCTTAAAACTAGACTGAGAAATTAAACATCCAGACTTAAGTAAAACACCGTGAAAATGTATTAAAATTCACAAGCCCCTAGCCTAGTTCGGAGGGTTATAATCGGCTAGTCCGCAAACTAATGAACAAAAGAAAATAAAGGGCAGGTCCCTACCTGAGAAGTTACTGAAAAACCCTCGCGAAAGATCTAACTCACAATAATAAAGCAACAACAGCAACACTAGGAAAATGGTACGACGCAAGTCCCTAGTTCAAGTTACAAGATTAAGCTAATATCAGAATTTACATTTAACAGGGTAGCAAAACAAATCTAAGTTAGGATGATACCATTTCCACATTTACATTTAACGGTAATCATCTAGCTAAGTCTTAACAGTTAATAACAAAATTTACGGCGATGACGTCCGTAATAGAAAACAATTACAACAAATCTAAGTGTACAGCCATGAAAAACATTTAATTATTCTTAATAACTACGTGCTATCAGCACACAATAAGGTAACATGTAGGATTTACACACTTGTACATCATAAATAAGTAATGAAATAGACACAAATCTTTATTAAATTCCTGCCTACACCTTGGTTTACTCTTTGTAAGCCATAGTCATCTAATGTGTGTAATTACGGTGACGAATGCGTAGTTGAGACCACGTCTGACATCGCATGGCCTGAGCTCCACAAGCTACGAACTCTAGTTTCGCGCATGCTTCAGGTCGCTACAAAAGTGTCAACTGTCCTAGTCATGTCCACACAAGGAAATTACCTTCAACTGCACGGCTATGTCAACAGTTCCAAAATGCAACAGAACAAAGTTAGATAGAAAGAATTCATTAGTTAGCTTTTGTTTTACCAAAGTTATGCGTTTTATTATTAAGATGTCGGTTTAGGTTTATCGTTGGTTTATGGCGAATAATACTGACAATAGCTCGGGCACCGAGTGTCTACATTGAGATCATTCTCCACCAAAAAGCCTCGACTCAACGGTCGGAATAAGATCAACGAGCAATAACAACTCGGACACACAATAACACGGGTTACCAGCGGCGCAAAGCTCGCATTCAATAACTCTGGGATAGGCCTGTCCACAACAGTTACCTTCCAATAACATCTAGTCAACAGGAACCCTCCCGGACAAGTTAATCACAAGTACCTTCATACAATAAATTCCTGCATTTAACAGGGTCGCCTGCAACTCACTATAGAAAACCTGACCTACTTGTACACGTCAAGACGGTACACGCAAGAAGTGCGCTCAACTAACAAAAAGTAATCTATAAAACATGTGATCTGAGACAGGGTTGAAAACTGGGTTACATAAGCTAAGTTGCAATGAAAGAAAGAGCGAATACAATTACATTCTGTCTCTTGTTAAAGTAGTCCTGTCTCGCAAACAAATGAAGCGTGCTCTCAAGGGCACTGGATTACAAAACCAGTTTATGTCACCAGCAGGCTCCCACATTCCTGCGTTCGGTCGACACAAAACACACATTATTCAAGGCCGGCGATTTAATCAAAATAAAACTATACATCTGGCCTGTTCATAAAAAACTTTACCATGGGTTATGAACCTCTAAAGAGTCCGTGTATAAAAAACACGCAATAAATCTGAATAGAATAATGTAATTCCGTCTTTCTACCAAAGACGTCTAAATGATAGTAATCTTACAATTATTGGAGCTCTTTGGTCTCAAAATACAATTCACTAGTTGCTAGTGCAACATCAAATAAAAACGTGTCTTACATGACACAAGCAAAATGATAATTGTGGCACAGATTCCATACAAGGATCTGCTTAATGATACGTTGGGAACCGAGTTCGATGCTAGGCAACGAAACGTTCCTTCTAATTGTTAGGTTCAAACTTGACCAAGAATAGCTTCTGAGCTTATTCAAAAATGAAAATATAATGCATTTACAAAACTGGCAATTACAGTCGATTGCCTAATTAATACGACTGTTCTAACGAAAGTCAGGGGTGTATCAAAACTGGCTGCAAAGATTGCAGTTAAAGAAATAACCCTGACATCTGATTGTCATAACTAAAGTCAGCAAAGACTTGAAAAATCACCCCAAACAGGATTGAACAAAATAGCCTCGAATGACTACGGTCACATCTAGCAAAAGATAGGCTTTGACGTTCTACGACGTTCATCAAGCTGCACCAGGGTTAACCAAAATGTTAGACCCAAGGGTGTCTCACTATACTGAAATAAATGACATTAAATTAAACTACATACAATCCCTACCTAGAAAAATGGCTGACACAGAGTGTGGTTGATTCACAAACTACATTAAATCTAATATACCACCAGAACTAGAACAAGAGAAGAGATGTTTAAAAACTCACGACATGGAGAAGCTATCACTCAGCCCTCTATTAAATAACCAGGGTTGTACAAATTCCTCTCTGGATCTCTGGAACGGTATTATCCTCATCAGGATTCCCATCTGGACTCCTCCAAAGACCAGGGTTCTATTCGTCCCTGTCGACAACTCCGTGAATATGCCGGATATGCCTGGAAATGGCATCTTGGATTCCTTCCTTCTCGTCCTCGGTTCTGCAAGCTTCACCATCATGCTAGTTCTCGTAGAAACATCACCCTCATACCAGGATGGTATTAGCCCATGATGACTGATTCAAGCATGGTGTGGAATAGTCTGGTCACGTTGACGGTGAAATAAATTATGAAATTAATTCTTTCACTTTCCAAAAATATAATGTTCGTCGTAAGTATTGTAGGCTTTGATAGTAATTGATAACACAGCCTTAATTTCGTGGATGTGAATAGATACATGAGCTAGCACTGCTCTATGATTCTGCACGTGCTGACGACGCTACTTTTCTATCATGCAGCATCGGTAAAATGTACGTCGTTTTGGAAATAAAAACTTCGCTCTGGCAATCCAAATATGTTACTCAATTATAATCACACTTATTTGAAGTAGTTGCAACACATTTACCTGTATATTTTCCACAAGGCATTTGGCCCTCCACAAACACGTGGGTACTAAAATGTGGTGTTCTGGTAAAATTATATAATTCACTAATACTTGCCAATAATTATCTTCAATATGTTTCTGTGGCTCACTGTGCATAAATACCAGTATTTTACAATATGCCAGTGCACGATGGCACCTGATAACCAATTCCTCGCTAAACAGCGGATATTTCCTACGTCGTACAAGACGGATATGATTCCACGCCTACACAGGGCGGATTCTCCAGACGTAGTGTAAGGCACTGGGTGTCTCAAGGAAGTAGGTCGTCAAACCGAAGTCGTTGAGCGACTACTTACGTTCCTATTTGCGTATCTGCAAAGGTATTACCTTACCTTAAGCTAAAATAACATTCTCAAAAATGTTTTAATAATGCAGCATGACGAAATGGAATATTCTGAGTCTTGAGAAAGAATAAAATTAATTAATAAGACCTCAGATAAATAATTAGCAGTTCTCAACTAAGTCAAAAGTGCGATTCAACGCTACTTCAAAGAGTATCGCGTGAGCTCTCAGCTCCACGTGGCTTCCTGGGTGTGTTCAAAGGTACAACATCCCATCATAAATGTTCTGTCATAAAAAATATCACATGAACCATAGCTCAGCGGGTTCAATAGATATATCTTGAAAGAGGGATTCCCGTTTAGATTTCTAATGTTCTTATCGTGTTTAGATATATCTTCAAATAGGGATGACCGTTTAGATTTATAATGTTCTGATCGTGTTATAATGATGATGTTATTGGATTTTCGTTTCTTTTAACTACTCTGGCTTTTAGAAACGCCGGATTGCTAAAATCTTTAACGTGAAAGTAAATCTACTGACATGGTTCCTTGCATTTGCGCATCCTTAAAAGCCAGCTGATTGCACCAGGATACGAACCTGCAACCTTGGGCCCAGCAATTACCGCTGAGCCTCGCAGCTAGTCTATCGTGTTTTAGATAATAAGTGGATTGGCATTGACTCCTACAGGGATAGACGGACAATTGGATGTCATGTGTTGAGCTACTGTTGCCATGGATACGGACTTGCCATTAGTTCATCAGTTTATCAGAGCGAAGATAGTTTTCTGGGAATATCTTTGAAACTATTGGTTTTAGGCCCTTAAAATGTGGTATTATTTCTCGCATCCAGGGGCTCAAAATGAACTATGTCCGGTCTATATGCGACAATCTCGATATTTTTTCCCAGTTACAACAAAAATGTAAAATCACATTTCACCCCATTTCACTCCTTCAAAATCAGAATTTTTAAAAAGCCTTTCTTAGTGCGTATCTACACTGGTCAGTTAGGACATCTTCCTTTATATATATAGGCCTAGACAGATTTCACATTTTACAATACATATCCATTAGATTTTATATTTTCATCGTTCTTATTCATTGTTCTTCCAGTTTCTTCATTTGATCCTGTATGCATTTTACTTGATTTCATTTCTCAACAGTTTCATTAGATTAGTTCTTTAAATCCGCTGAAGAAGGTCCCTTTGATGGATCGAAATATGTAGCCTAGTGTATTAATTGGCGCACCATTTAAATTAATCATTAGGACAATTTTCTCAACGGTAAATATTCTTGCTTTTATTCTGTGAACACTCAATAGGCAGGTATTATCCCTCAAGATGGGTGGACACGCTGGCAGCAGTCAAACCATCCACCCTGGGCGATATTGTTGCTGTGATTCTACACTTGAACACTGCTGTATGACGGGAAAGAATAGAATTCAAACCACTTGTGTTCCATTACCGATTGCCGCAAACGATCTGACACACAATCCTCAGTCACTTGACACCTCCCATTCCTTCACAGTCCCTATCACCATGAACACGCACGGGCGACGCGTTCTAGCTGTTGTCAAACTCTAGCCAGTAGGAGACCATTTTATATCGCTCCTGCCAAATTCCCCAGATTCTTTGTTTCGTAATACGCGGTAGAATAGTGTGGGCGATCACAAGTATTCTCCTAGTATCTTAGTAGGCTACCTCGTGTTATTTGTAGTGACACCGACTCCTGTAAGTCTCTTAGAAGCGTAACTGGTGAATCTCAGCATATTTTGTTCAAATATTATCCACTAACACCATAATGGAATGAATAGATTGTTAAAAGTTTTTCAGAAGTCCTTCGGAAAATTCGGGCTAAGAGTTAATTCTCGGAAGACATAATTAATGGTGGTTGATAAAACAACCAATTTTACGTAATAAGATTTTAAATGATAATGCCATTGAACAAGTAACGGAATTTTGCTATTCGGGAAGTGTGATTAATTATGACAACAGATGCATCTCCGAAATTAAGAAGAGAATAGTGTTGGCGAAGAAAGCCTTTCAAAATAAGAACAAATTGCTGCTCAATGAGCTCCTCAACTTGAAGATAAGGAAGTCATTTCTCAAGACCTTTGTTTGGAGTGTGTTGACCTTTGGTTGTGAAACATGGACACTTGGGAAAAGAGAAGAATCAAAACTTGAGGCAGCTGAAATGTGGTTTTGGAGACGAATGACCCGAACAAGCTGGATGGAAAGAAAGACAAATGAGCTTGTTCTGAACCAAATTCAGGAGAATCTACGCCTGTTGAACACCATCAAGCAAAATTCATGGGACACATACTCAGACATGACACTCTCCTCCAGTTAATTTTTGAAGGAAATATTTGGGGAAGAAACCAAGGGGACGACCAAGACAATCGTATTTCAAGAACATTGTCAAGGAAATGGAATGTGACTCGTATGCCAATATGAAGAGAACTGCTGAAGACCGTAAGAAATGGCTGCAACGACAAACCTTTAGAAGCTGATGAACAACACCATAATTCCCCAGCAACGTGAATATTCAAAGTGATATATTTGCATCAAAAGCGTATGACAGATAATATGCGTTCTTCCAACCTTCAACACAGTACTTAAACAACAATTGCTGCTTTCGAAGAAATAGTTTTCATATTAATGGAAATTTGTAACAGTTTTGAATTTATTATTTTTAAATAATTTAGCCTAGATAACAATTTAGAAACATTATTGAATCTCACTTCTGTCGACCTTTTTCATATTATCATACGAACTTGCAACTGCATAATTGTTCCTATTTAAACATGAAGGTCATCAAGTGAAGTACTCTAGAAAACATTAATAATAACAACTATTGTCCATTAGCATCCCTTTATAGACATGGCTATTGAACTGTTGAAAGAAATATAGCATTTTAACACCTCAGCGATCTTCTTCTTCTGCTTCTCTAGCATGATTAATCCCACATATGTGGGGTCGCTGATGCGGATATTCCTCCTCCACGTTGTTCTATCCCGGACCATTTCCTCCACAAGCCCCCGCTGTTTCATGCTTTCTTGAATGGTGTCCATCCATCGCCTTTTTGGTCGTCCTAGACTCCGTTTCCCTGGTGGAAGCATTTCCATCATCCTATTGCCCACATAATCTTGATCTCTTCTCTTAACATGGCCATACCATCTGAGGCCAGCTTCTCTGACATTCTCAGAAACTTGCACCACGCTAAGTCGTCTCCTAATCACTTCATTTCTCACTTTGTCCAACCTTGTATGTCCACTTGCCCATCTCAGCGTACGCATTTCCGCCACGGCCAGTTTTTCTGCCATCTCCTTGTTATCTGCCAGGTTTCTGCCCCGTATATTTGCTGGTCTCACCACGGCTTTGTGTATCAACCCTTTAAATTTTTCTGGTACCTTCTTGTCGCACAGTACACTTGATGTTTTCCTCCAGTTGAACCATCCCGACCGTATCCTGCTCTTTATTTCCTCCTCCAGTCCACCATCTTGTACCAAGATATCTGAATGAACTTGCTGTTGGGATCTCTACTCCAGCCAATTTAAAACCTGTTTCAGCACCCCTCAGGCTCAGGAACTCTGTCTTACATCTTCTTATCTTCATTCCTCGGCTTTCTTCTCTCCATTCCTCCAACCATTTCTCTGCAAATTCCTTCGTCTCTGCACACAGGACTACATCATCAGCGAACATCATGGACCATGAAGCTTCCTTCCTGACACCCTCTGTCAACACATCATGACGAGTACAAAAGGAACCTTGATGTACTCCAACGTTCACAGGAAAGGATTCTGTAGTTCCAGATGTACATCTGACCATGGTTCTGCTGTCCTGGTACATGTCTTGAATCAGGCGTATATACTTCTCTGGCACAAGTTTTGTCGTAGGCTCCTCCATACTTCCGGTATTGGTACACTGTCGTACGCTTTTTCCAGATCAATGAAGACCATCGACAAGCTCTTGTTGCCTTCGATGTACTTCTCCACTATTTGTCTCAGGGCAAATATGGCATATGTTGTTCCTCCGCCATGCACGAAACCAAACTGCTCCTTGCTAATCACCACTTCCACAGCGATCAATTTCTGATAATGTCTTCATTTGACTGATCTTTTCTAAGCGTATTTTAGTCATATGAAATTTAGGTTCAGAAGTTCACCTTTCGTCCGTGTTAATAACATGTGGCTGAAGTAGCTGTTTGGAGTAATGTACACTATCACAAACTGTGAATCGTGCCGTAGATGGATTGTAGTGTTCATGTGTACGCAGAACTTGTAGCACCATGACGAAACAAATACAAGACCCCGGCGCAAAAACCAGACAGTTCCACTTTTTTGGTGAATTTCGTTTTTCTTTTTGTTGTAGGATATCGTTAAGAAAGCCCTATCTGTCGGTGCAAGAACTGTATTGCTACACCGATTTAGAGCGTAGTAGGAGTGTCAAAGGAGCTGGCGGGGTTGTTTTAACTGTTTCTATCGGCGCATGAATCCAGACAGCTCCTGCTATAGTTCAATGTTCGGTCTCTGGTCAAGAGAGAATACATTTTCTATGATATTATCGTGCTCTGGTTCATGAGATAACACGAACAATGCTTTTGGACTGCACAACTCAGTTCGAAACCTTCTTCCAGCTAAAGGTCAGTACTCGTAAAGATGCAACGTCCATAGTGTCAAGGCATAGCAACGTGCAGTGTCACCATGGTAACAGCAGTCAAGTCTTCTACATCGCAGTGTCACTGTTTGTCGTCCAGTTTCAACTGGGAGTGGTGCTGCGTCCTCATTTCCTTGGTGTATATCAATCTTGTTGGTTCCTTAGTTTACGCGGTCATGTAGCCCCTTGTAGTTTGGGTGTGTGTAGAATGTGTCTGATAACCGGTGTTAATTGTGATAACTGTATTAGTGTGTGTATCTGTTTTAATTCAAGTAAGGACTGCAGACATTTAATTTTTCAAAGTAGTTCCTACATTTGCCGCCAAACGCCACCGTCAACGACCAACTAGTTGAGAACTTAGTTACCAGACACCACCGCAGTCGGCTTTTGACGACGAACGCAGGAACCTTAGAACGTTAGTCGAATGTTTAACCTATATATAATTTAGCTTCACACAGGTGTAATTAGTGGAAAGTTCTTTAACATGTCATACATTTATGGCATGGGACCGCCGGCTTTACTTCCCCTCCTAAGGAAGGCACACTAGGGGATTTTAACGCTCTTAAAAATCCGACAACTTCGGCCGGGTTTGAACCCGCGATCTTGGGCATAGAAGCTCAGCATGCTTTCAACTACGCCACCGAATCCGCGAAAAACAAGTATCTCTATGCCCTAACCTGAGAAATATTACATTTTTCAGAAATTATGATGATCGCTTGATGTTTGTAGGAACGTTCAGTTCTTGTTTATCTCACGGGGATATTTCCTTCTATATTTTGTTTGTTACGCTTTATAGTAGCGTTTATTCCACCCTTTCAGGTGAGTTTTTTAAAACTGTAATCCCTAATTGAGAACACACTGGCGAGAGGGCTTTGTATCTGGCAAGTACGGTACATGGAATTATCATATGTCGTACTTCATGTTTTAAACTTAGATTTTCCAGGAATATTTCGACACCGTAACAATGCCAGATAAATATTGTGTCCCCAACTATCCAAGTAAGGGAGGCCACACACCAGTGATTAGGTTCCCAAGTGACGAAAATCTACGCCTGGCCTGGATTAGGAAGGACTGGAAACCTTCGAAATGGTCTGTAGTTTGCATAAATCATTTTCACGAAGGTGATATTATTAAAGCAGATATATATAAGGACTCATCTGGAGAATGGAAGGAACTCTCAAAGGATAGATTGAATTCGGCATCAGGAGCCCTGCCTACAAGTTTTCCAGATTTACCATCATACTTGTCTATTCCTGAAACCAAGAAGCGAAGGGGTCCTGAGGACAGAAGAGTCAAGCAGGGTGGAGCTCTTCAATTGAAAGCACAAGCATTTTTGGTGAAGGACACGATTAGAGATTTTACTTCATTTGCTGCTAGCATTCACAATAAACCACAGCTGTTCAATGATTGGTGTATTTATGCCTGTTGTGATCGTATCGTGATTTATCAGTGCAACTTTCAAAAGATTCCACAGATAACAGTGAGTGTTAAGATACACAATATCATGACTTGTGAAGTATGTGTGAAACAGAACATTTTATCCAGAAATAAACTGCATGAAACACTAACAGGGAACCTGAAACTCACCCGCTGGTCTCAGTTAGAGTGCATCATGACAAAGTATGAGTTTTATAATGAACACTATGTTACCCATCAAAGCGCTGAGCCTGTATTTTCAGACATTCAAGAAAAGTTGAATGTTCTTCTTTCATTCTTCACAGAAAATGATGATCCACAACTTAACATTGAGAGACAAATTAAATTCACCATTGAAAATTTGAACTTAATTTCATCAAGGCTAGGCGGTACTCAACAGAGTTTATTTTGTGGGCATTCATGATGTACATGTATATGCACTCTCCAAATTGTTATGCTGCTATTCGAGGTACATCTTGGATACTTTTACCTCACAAGAAATATCTGCATCACTTGACCTCCATATTATCAGTGCCACCACAAACTGTGTGCAATAATGAACATTTTTGAAGAATGTTATGAGAAAGTTGACAGAACAAGAGCGCCTGGTTAGTCTACAAATTGATGAAATGTACATCAAGCCAAATATCTTATACTAGCAGAAGTACCCGTTCTTTGAACGGTGTTCGTTGTTAACACCAGACATTATCAATTGAGCTACTGTTGCAATGGTTAGCGGTTTGTCATTCCTTCAAGTTAATCAGAACGAAGTTAGATTTCTGGGAATATCACACACACGGTTAATTTAAGGCCTTTAAAATGTAGTTTTCGGAGACCCTTTATAGATTCCCGAATTTTGTGTCTCGCATTGAGAAGCTCAACATATGCTTCGGTCGTCCTTCTACAATAATTGTTATATTTCGCCTATTTTAGCATGTATTGAGAAGTTTTTCTCTATATCCACCCTTCTACTGTATGAAAAGTGCGGTGAATAGTTTTATAAATGATTGGTGTATTGACTCTCATGGTTACCATACCTAATTTTATGATGCTCCAAGCATCCGAACACGAGTTATAGGCGTAGGCTACATAAAGATACAAAGAAAGACAGACAGACAATTCTATTGTCTACAACGTATTACCGAGATATCCAAATATGGGTATATCGACCACACAGTATCAAACAAAATCATCCTTACGATGAACCTGTTTGTCGACAAAAAAAATTAGTTTAAATGTGCCCTAAATTCACCTAACGTGTAATTCCTGACGTGAAATAGAATTGAAAGCCTTGTAGACGAAACGCAATACACGTCTCATAAAAACTGACCCTCTACGTTGTGCTACGTGCCCATACACAGGAAGACCCCTTTCATAAATTATAAAGGCTTGTGGTGCATGAAAATTCAGGTTCTTTAGCCTCAAATTGCCCAAATTCCTGAAAGCCGCAAAAAAATGCTGGTTCAATTCAAGAATTTTTGAAAATAATGTTGCTGTTTGGAGATATAATAGACCTTCTGTACTATATTGTGCCCAACTCTAGGAATGGGTATTCCAAGATTCAGACACCTAGATATCAAGGGAAAGGCTACAGCCGCTTTTGAAAGTTGAGATATTTGAATATCGCGCTCCATTGCTTCTCGAAGCAATTGGAAAGAATATACCGATACTTGCATGTCAAGTGACGTAGCGAGTAATAGCAGAGGTCGAGGCTATTTATTGATTAAATAGTTAAACATGGAGAAGAGACTTGAGACTTGGATCAGATTACTGGCACGGCCAAATAAAAGAGAATGCAATTAGTATCAAGTAAATCGGACCAGGGATACCAGAGATATGAGGATTTCCAGATATCAGCTGATGACGCGTGACCCTGGCAGTTTTGAATAAAAGCCGGCCGGCCGAGGCATCGATAGCTCACTTCGACACAAGCACTTGCTTAGCAAGCTGCTGCTACGCTGAGCCAAGGCACATGGTTGCCGGATCTACGCAGAAGTTATTTTCAAAGTTGTGATAGTCACAAAAGTGCTGCGCTACGAGGTGGAACTTAGTAAGTTTCCGGCGAGGAGAATCACTAGGTGATTGATTATTTTCTACAGACACTGGTAGAAATATTTTTATTTCTACATGGACATATGCTAGACTTTGTCTAGAATTAGTACTTTGTCACAGTCCAGTAATAACCTAATACTTGGATATTTAGATCCATTTCAGTCAGTTTTCATATTGGTGACTTGTTAACCACTTCGATCTATCAGTACATTGAAGACCAGTCTATCACGGTGGTGTTCATTAGTCTACGCAAGGGAAACTACAGGTTGCTTAGCGCATGGTAGATGGTGATAAACCATGCCCAGGGAACGATCTTCAGAACAGCCGTTGATTGGTTAGACTGTCAGTGTCTTCTTGTATTGAAAAGATTACCGTGAGTTATGTTACAACTGACATATCTAAGAATAGATCACTTAGATCTGACCCCATTTAAACAAACTGTTATGGCTTTGATAGAAGCCCATATTAAAATGGAACAACAGTTAATTCAAACGTCAAGAGATACTACCGCTATGTCTGTCTAGACGGATTGTGGGTATATAATGGCGGCCGATACAAGGATTATACGTGCTTGTCCGATAGGGCATGTCTATGGATAAATCTGGTACAGACCAGGTTCGCTACGCTTCAAGACCATCAAGAAATGTAAGCCACATTTGAATTATATTAAGCCTAGCTAATTGGAACAAACTATTTTTCGGCAGATGACCAACACATTTATTTTTCTTCGTATTTAAATCTTGCAATGATTTACGCAAGACTTGTTAGAGTTATTCTGAGTATTTTCAGCACTCAGAACAGTTTAGGATCGATGACCGAGCATATCGAGCATTTATTTGAATATTTCATATTTTTGGGAAATCACGGTAATCAGCCGATGTAACTGTAAAAGTTAATAATTATTTTTGTTGAGGAATGGATATTTTTTCCATATTCGAAGGTTCGAACATGTGGATTCTCACATAATGAGATGATAATTAAACATATTTAAAATAATATAACTAATAATAATAATAATAATCCACTAATAATAATAATAATAATTTTTATCATTTTTCTAAATAATTCTTGGATATTATATTTTATAATAATCGTATGTATTGAAAGAGAGCCTATGAAGTAGTTTACTCATTTCTAGCCTGGAACAGGAGATTTTCCGAAGGAGAGTGGTTAGCGCAAGCCCGCATTCAACCAACATTTCAGTTCTGGTTGAACAGTTAATATTTGCAATGAGCTAAGTATATTTTTCAGATAACACGGAGAGGCATGAAACGGGAAGCAAATGATATTTGTATCAAATAGGATATTTTTGTATTTATATAAAATCATGACGTAAATACACTCGAAAGTGAAATAAAGATTTTCATAAGTATGGTAAATTCACGGGTTGAACTGAATGGTAAAATAAAATAAACTTGTAAGTTTATTAATCTTCCAGTGTTGATAACAAACAGAGGCTTGATTTATTGTATAAATTTTGGGAAGAAAATTTATGTGTGGAGTAGTTGAAATACCATTCCCAGGTGCGCATGTTTAAGTCGCAGGAATGAAGAGGTTTTTTCGAGCATCAATCAAATAGCAGGTTCGATGGCTCAGGTTTATAGAAGGAGTATTGGAACTACACATTTCGTCGTATGAATGACCCGAAGGTTATTTCTTAGAAACCATCAGTTCTTATTTCAACCTTGTTTACGAATTCCATTTAGGACTTTGATTTTGCTAGAACCCGGATTTGTCATGATAATAGTTTATTCTTCTTCAGAGGAAGACCTTTGCCGTTGTTGTTGTAATATTGTGTTCTTACACAAATAATAGAATGGGCCACTGCCAATTAAAAATAATTCTTTAACCACGAATAATTTGAAGGATATTTTCAATCCTAGTGCCATGAACTAAATGAATTTATTATGAAACTACAATTCTTATTTCCGCATTCTGTCGAAGAATTGCAAGTTGTGAAAGTTACTAAAATGGCCATGAATATAAATATTTTTCTTAATGATGATTCCAAGTGGAAAATTGAATAGTTGAATGGTTCAACAATTTATTGATCAAGTTGATGATTCAGAAATCATATATTTTGTTAGGAACTTGAAGTTCATAATCGAGTCACTTCTCGAAACATTTAATGTCAGAAGAACAATTAAAATTTGTTGTGCTTCGCACAGTTCTTCGATGCTATGCTCAAGGTCAAATACTTTTCAGATGTTATTAATATGTGTAAATAATTTGTGTTGCTTCAATGATAACAATATTTTTTGACAATATTTTTTAAACTGGAAAAGTAAGTGAAAGTTAAAAATTCTATGAACATTTATTCTACGAGTGTTAATATTATGTAAATTTCAAACAGTGAACTACGATATTTCCAGTAGAGACAATTAAATTTGAACTGGATTTTATCACAAAAAAATGAAAATAATTTTGGAACACAGTCTACAGGACTAACAATCAGACTTGTGTTTCCAAAAAATAATTGTCAAATGTGTTTGGAAAATTTCTGTACATTGTGTAAATAGGAGTGTGGGTCGCCACACGTGAGTGATGCTACTTTGAGCATTTTTGCAGTCAATTTTAAATTCAAAATAAACTGAGATAATTTTACTTGATGTGTTACTCCCAATTGAATCTCCTTCTATCCTTATTGTTGCATTGAGCCAAAAATCAGTAAAGCATTCTTTTATTTGATGTCGTTTTTGCGATTTGCTTTAACCCATCTGGCGCTCCGGGATATTTTGACTCTCGTGCTGACTGATTATTGGTAAAATGCATATGTGGTCGTGCGGACTCCGGTCTAAACGGGCACATAAAATAAGGTAGAGAGAGAAATGGCTTCGAACGTGGGTCTCGATTTAGACATGGTCAATCGCAGGCCGATTTAAATTGTGATAATTTTTTTTAATAAATATTTTGGGAGTTGAGAGATGTCTGGTTTGGATAAATAAATTAGTAGGAAACCCAATTAGTGGGTAAGATTAAAAATTTAACTTGGTTAATAATTAGAATGGGTTTGATTATTTTTGATAATGGCTTAACCATTAGGGCGTCAAGTAAATTCAGTAGTAAACGTTCGATGACTGGACATACACATTATTAGAATCCAGGTGGAGGATATTTGAGAACTTGCATATTTTTCTTGTGATATTGTGGTAAATGTAATTCGTAAAAGTAGAGAATTTTGTTTTTCCATCACGTCGACATTAGGACAAATCTCATTTTATTAGAGTGTTCCAATTAGCTATTCATATTTCTTGTTCTAGTTATAAGCTTGTGTTTGCCAATATTGTATACCCCTAAGTTTTGAATAATAATTGAAAATTATGGAAGAAATGATGAGGATGATGAGGAGTTTGGAGGAGAGTTCAAAAGAAGCTGGACTGCGTGTAGCAGCCATTATGAAAGAAAATAATGAGCCTTTGGAAAAGAAACTTAAAGAAAATTCTGATTCTTTAGAAAATAAACTTAAAGAAAGTTTAAACGATAAACTTAAAGAAAATTCTGATTCTTTAGAAAATAAACTTAAAGAAAATTTGAATGATAAACTTAAAGAAAATTCTGATTCTTTAGAAAATAAACTTAAGGAAAATTCTGATTCTTTAGAAAATAAACTTAAAGAAAATTCTGATTCTTTAGAAAGCAGGTTAAAAGGTAATTTGAAAGAAAATTTAAATAGTAAATTTAATTCTATGGAGAATAAATTTAAAGAGAATTCCGAAATTTTGAAAATGACACTTGAGAGTAAAATGAATAAATTATGCGAAAAAACACATGAGCTCGAAACTTCACTAGCCACTAACGCAAGTTTAATGGACGATATATTTCGCGATGCCGATCTTAGATCCCAAAGCTTAGCTGATAGGATAGAACATGGTCTTAGGAAAGTTGGTGAAGACATGATCAACCTAGAAGTCAGAGTGAAGAAAGAGAGTAATGAGATGGGAATTCTAGTTGTTCAACGGTTGACAGAACAATTCAAAGAACTTGTAATGGGAGAAATAAGAGAAGGTGTGATTAATGAGTTACAAACTGAAATTAAAACCACAGTTGTCAATGAAATTACAGACACACTCAAGCTGGAGAATCAAGAGGGAATCAAGAGGGAATCAAGGAGATTAGGGAATCTTTGTCATCCCATATTCAAGTAATTTCCAAAGATATCCAAGCAACTCAGAAGGATATATCAGATATGACAGGGTCATTGAAAAGTCATGAGGCTGTTATGAACCAGATATCCACTGATGTTAAGGAGAATTGTAAAGAAACTGAAGCAATTAAGAAAATGGCAGAAGAAAACCAGAAGGAACTTGAGGCTATGAAAACCCAAATCAAGGACGAGAAACAGTCTGACCCTCTGTTGAAAATGCCAATTGTAAGGGGAAAGGAACAGATACAGATAAATCTAGGAGCAGCTAGAGAAACGGACAGTCAAAGACAGGATGAGGTCAGGACAGTATTTCAATCCAACCTCATAACTGTATTCAAAAATGTAGAGGATAAGCCTTCTAAATTTTCAGGGCGAGATTCTGTGACACCCGTGGAATTTTTGAGAGAAGCAGGAAGAAGGATTCCAAGATCCCTAAAGAAAGACAGATCCGAGTGATAGGGAAGTTTTTGGAAGGTCCTGCACTTCTTTGGTTTAGAGCTTTTAGATCCACTCTAACCACTTTTGAGGAGTTTTCCCGTGGGTTATTGAAAAAGTTTTGGTCCCCGGAAACCCAACAGCAAGTCAGAGCAGAATTATATTCTAAGAGATTCTCGACGTCACAACCTACTCGATACTCTACGTACTTTTCTGGACAGCTTTCTAAACTTCAACATTTAGATCCGCCGATGCCAGATAACGAATTAATTACTGCATTGATACGTCAGTTTCCAGCAGACGTCGAAAGGACTTTGATCGCTGCTGACATCTATAATATGGAGCAATTTGACGAAGTATTACAGAAGCTGGATCATACGAACGCTCAATACTTCCATCAGAAGGGAGGAAAGAATAACAACGCTGTGTACGCTGTTATGGCTGATAGTTATTCTCAAACACCTCGAGAGATTCGAGAGGGGCGAGAAGAGAAAACGCCGAGGGATGATCCAAATAAGAGAGGATGGAATCAGTACAGTAACAGATACAGTTACAAGCCTTACGCGAGACCCGATGGTGGAAATCGATATAATACTCGATGGAGAAGGCCCAGGGATAATCAAGGAAGGTACCAGGAAAGAAGATACTATGGTCGAAACAACTACAATAACAGAGGGAATGTGGATACTCGTCAGTCCAATGAAGAGTTCAACAAGGAGACGAGGAAAAACTTGGAAGCAAGACACCAAGATAACTTGCAGTTTTTGGAGCAGAGGCCCAATGAACCAGGTCCATCGGGAACACAACAATCCCGGGGGAATGGTAACGAAAAAAAAACAACTTCGAATTCACAGTAGAAGATAGAATTTTGAACACTTTCACTTCCAGAATTATTAAATGGCAAGCAGAGGATGATGACTTAATTCAACAGAATGACGAACGGAAAGAAATGGGTACAAGAATTAGAATGCCAATCATATCATGCGAAGTATTCGGTATGCCTGTCGATACTTTGATTGATACTGGGGCTATGCTTTGTCTTGTGAGTGAGAAGCTTTATATTCTGTGGAAGCTCAAAGAGAATTTAGAGGAGATTCCAGTATCAGGAATTAAGATCCAAGGAATAATACCCAATAAAATATCTCTGTGTAAAACACAATTATACTTATGTATTACGATTGGAGGACATGATTTCCGACATGTGTTTGTAGTAATGAAGGACATGGCTTTTGACATGATATTGGGAGCGGATTTCATTCAGAAATATCAAGCAGTGATAGACATGAAGACAGAGACGATAATATTCAAGAATACCGAAGAGATTAACTTCGAGGGAAAAGAAGAGGAAGACATCGAGGGAGATGCTCAATGGTGTCTGATTTTTCATGAAGCTGAAGGAAGAGAAGTCTACACTGAGAAGGAGTCTCCAGAGCTAGGGAAAATTTTGGAAGAGTATCACGATATTTTTGATATTAAACCTGGTGAAATTAAAGATTTTGAATATCGTATTCGTGTAAATGATGATGCACCTTTTCATGCTAAATTGTATCCGGTAGCGGAAAAGCATCGAGAGAGGGTAAAAGTGCTTATCAAGGAAATGGAAAGCAACAATGTGATTGAAAAGTATACTACATCTTATGTCAATCCATTAGCAGTAGTGTCCAAGCAAGATGGAAGTCTGAGACTATGTTTAGACGCGCGAAATTTGAATTCAAGATTACTGCCAGAGTATGACAGACCACCAATCATTAGGGAACTGTTAAGGAAATTCCAAGGCAAGGTCTGGTTCTCTAATATTGATCTCACTTCGTCCTACCATCACATTAGGCTTAGTGAAGATTCCAAGAAGTTTACAGGATTTATGTTTGACCAGCAGACATATGTATTCCGCCGTCTACCATTTGGAGTCAAAACATCTGGATCCGTTTTGATCAGAGCACTGGAACAAAATTTGAGTCCTGAAGTAAAAGAGATAGCAATTCGTTACATAGATGATATCTTAATTGCATCTGAGACTAAGGAGGAACATTTGTTACATCTTCAGATGTTATTCGCAGATTTGAGAAAAGCGAACTTTAAAGTAAACCTTCGAAAATGTCAGTTCTTTCGAAAGGAAATAAAATTTTTGGGTCACATTTTGGATGGAGAAGGATACCGTCCCAATGAGACGAAGATACAGGCAATTGCAAATTTCCCTAGACCTACTAGAGTGAAGAATGTCCGCAGTTTTCTCGGGACATGCCAATTCTTTGCAGGGCATTGTCCAAACTTCACCAAGACGGTAGCGCCATTGCAGGAATTGTTGAAGAAAGGAAACAAATGGAAATGGGATGAAGATTGTGAACAATCATTTCAAGATGCCAAGAGGTTATTGGTAAACAGCGTGAAATTGGAGTATCCTGACTTTACCAAGAATTTCATCATAGAATCTGATGCATCCACCGTAGGGATTGGAGCTATTCTTCTTCAAGAGGATGACGACCACAAGAGACGTTACCTGGCGTTCATTAGCAGGAAACTTCGTCCATCAGAAAGGAATTATTACACCACAGAGTTAGAAGCACTTGCTGTAATATTCGCGTTGGAGTCGTGGAAGAAAATGTTGATTGGACATTCAGTCATTGTGAGGACTGATCACCACGCATTGGAGTTTATCTTGAGAACAAACTTTGCCAGTGATAGGATAACTAGATGGTCACTTTTTATTCAACAATTCAACCTAGTTATTGAACACACTCCTGGAAAGTTGAACGTGGGAGCTGATTTATTGAGTAGATCAGTGGAGTCTACATCTAAGGTTTTTCAAGTTAACCTGACGCAAGAGGATGAAGATACCTTGAGAAGGTTAAGGTTATTGCATTTATCCCAGAGGAGAGACCGACGTCTTAGAAACATTTTTCGTTTTCTACAGGGAGACATGGATCCAAATGATGATGATTTTGTGGAAACTGAAAGAATTTCAAGAGATTTTATGATGTTAGATGGTTTAATCTACAAGTTTGCAGATCCCGACCACACGAAGCTGAGAGTAGTGATACCTCCTCGATTGCAAAAACCCATTATCTGGATGGCACATCGAATCGCAGGTCATGCTGGAGTAGATAAGACGGTCAACATGATTCAAGAGAAATTTTCGTGGGAGCGAATGCGACAAACTGTCAGGAACACTATTCGAGAATGCGACTTATGCCAAAGAAGTAAACATAATTCTAGATTACTGAGAGAATTACCAAGGCCTATTATTCCTTCTAAGCCTTGTGAAATCTTCGCGACTGATTTATATGGTCCTCTCCCAAAGTCTAAAAAGGTAACCGATATATTCTGGTGACCATGGATGTATTCAGCAAATACACTATGTTACATCCAATTCAGAAGGCAAACGCAAAATTTTGTGTGAAGAGAATTGGAGACAATGTAATTCCGGAAGCAGGCAAACCGGAATTCCTTTTATCAGATCGTGGACCTCAATTTACAACTTTAGAATTTCGAACCGTCATGAATAATCTTGGGATTAGACAATTGTTTTGTTCTATTAGACATCCAGAGAGCAATCCCGCAGAACGCGTGATGGCTGAAATAGCAAAATTTTGCCGCTTCTATTGTCCAAATGAGCATTGGAAATGGATGGATGTTCTCTCTTTAGCATCCGAATCCATCAACTCTACAATTCATGAGAGTACTGGACAGATTCCCATGTTGCTTCATCATGGAATTAAACCAACAAGATTATGGGATCGAATCATCTCTATTCCACCTGAGATTGAACCAAGTCGTCAGATGAGGGAAACTCTAGCTTTAGACAAGTTGAGGAGCCAAGCTGAGAAAAGAGAGCGCAGAGTGAGAGGAAAGCGATTTCACAGACCCTTGCGCGTAGGAACTCTTGTTTTAGTGAAAAGACCTACACCCTCTGACGTGCAGAATCGAGTGTACTCGAAGTTTGCAAGCCTTTACGCTGGACCCTATCGCATTGTGGAAGTAAACAACAATGGAAGCTATGAAGTCGCCAATACACGAACTGGTAACATCGTGGGAACTTATAATGCATCGATTTGAAGATTTATTATTCAAGAACCAGATGATTTAATGTGTAGATAGGAAAAATAAAAATTTTTCAATTTTTATTTTTTGCTAGGTGTGGGGTGGATGTGCCCAACTCTAGGAATGGGTATTCCAAGATTCAGACACCTAGATATCAAGGGAAAGGCTACAGCCACTTTTGAAAGTTGAGATATTTGAATATCGCGCTCCATTGCTTCTCGAAGCAATTGGAAAGAATATACCGATACTTGCATGCCAAGTGACGTAGCGAGTAATAGCAGAGGTCGAGGCTATTTATTGATTAAATAGTTAAACATGGAGTAGAGACTTGAGACTTGGATCAGATTACTGGCACGGCCAAATAAAAGAGAATGCAATTAGTATCAAGTAAATCGGACCAGGGATACCAGAGATATGAGGATTTCCAGATATCAGCTGATGACGCGTGACCCTGGCAGTTTTGAATAAAAGCCGGCCGGCCGAGGCATCGATAGCTCACTTCGACACAAGCACTTGCTTAGCAAGCTGCTGCTACGCTGAGCCAAGGCACATGGTTGCCGGATCTACGCAGAAGTTATTTTCAAAGTTGTGATAGTCACAAAAGTGCTGCGCTACGTGGTGGAACTTAGTAAGTTTCCGGCGAGGAGAATCACTAGGTGATTGATTATTTTCTACAGACACTGGTAGAAATATTTTTATTTCTACATGGACATATGCTAGACTTTGTCTAGAATTAGTACTTTGTCACAGTCCAGTAATAACCTAATACTTGGATATTTAGATCCATTTCAGTCAGTTTTCATATTGGTGACTTGTTAACCACTTCGATCTATCAGTACATTGAAAACCAGTCTATCACGGTGGTGTTCATTAGTCTACGCAAGGGAAACTACAGGTTGCTTAGCGCATGGTAGATGGTGATAAACCATGCCCAGGGAACGATCTTCAGAACAGCCGTTGATTGGTTAGACTGTCAGTGTCTTCTTGTATTGAAAAGATTACCGTGAGTTATGTTACAACTGACATATCTAAGAATAGATCACTTAGATCTGACCCCATTTAAACAAACTGTTATGGCTTTGATAGAAGCCCATATTAAAATGGAACAACAGTTAATTCAAACGTCAAGAGATACTACCACTATGTCTGACTAGACGGATTGTGGGTATATAATGGCGGCCGATACAAGGATTATACATGCTTGTCCGATAGGGCATGTCTATGGATAAATCTGGTACAGACCAGGTTCGCTACGCTTCAAGACCATCAAGAAATGTAAGCCACATTTGAGTTATATTATGCCTAGCTAATTGGAACAAACTATTTTTCGGCAGATGACCAACACATTTATTTTTCTTCGTATTTAAATCTTGCAATGATTTACGCAAGACTTGTTAGAGTTATTCTGAGTATTTTCAGCACTCTGAACAGTTTAGGATCGATGACCGAGCATATCGAGCATTTATTTGAATATTTCATATTTTTGGGAAATCACGGTAATCAGCCGATGTAACTGTAAAAGTTAATAATTATTTTTGTTGAGGAATGGATATTTTTTCCATATTCGAGGGTTCGAACATGTGGATTCTCACATAATGAGATGATAATTAAACATATTTAAAATAATATAACTAATAATAATAATAATAATATTTTTTATAATTTTTCTAAATAATTCTTGGATATTATATTTTATAATAATCGTATGTATTGAGAGAGAGCCTATGAAGTAGTTTAATCATTTCTAGCCTGGAACAGGAGATTTTCCGAAGGAGAGTGGTTAGCGCAAGCCCGCATTCAACCAACATTTCAGTTCTGGTTGAACAGTTAATATTTGCAATGAGCTAAGTATATTTTTCAGATAACACGGAGAGGCATGAAACGGGAAGCAAATGATATTTGTATCAAATAGGATATTTTTGTATTTATATAAAATCATGACGTAAATACACTCGAAAGTGAAATAAAGATTTTCATAAGTATGGTAAATTCACGGGTTGAACTGAATGGTAAAATAAAATAAACTTGTAAGTTTATTAATCTTCCAGTGTTGATAACAAGCAGAGGCTTGATTTATTGTATAAATTTTGGGAAGAAAATTTATGTGTGGAGTAGTTGAAATACCATTCCCAGGTGCGCATGTTTAAGTCGAAGGAATGAAGAGGTTTTTTCGAGCATCAATCAAATAGCAGGTTCGATGGCTCAGGTTTATAGAAGGAGTATTGGAACTACACATTTCGTCGTATGAATGACCCGAAGGTTATTTCTTAGAAACCATCAGTTCTTATTTCAACCTTGTTTACGAATTCCATTTAGGACTTCGATTTTGCTAGAAACCGGATTTGTCATGATAATAGTTTATTCTTCTTCAGAGGAAGACCTTTGCCGTTGTTGTTGTAATATTGTGTTCTTACACAAATAATAGAATGGGCCACTGCCAATTAAAAATAATTCTTTAACCACGAATAATTTGAAGGATATTTTCAATCCTAGTGCCATGAACTAAATGAATTTATTATGAAACTACAATTCTTATTTCCGCATTCTGTCGAAGAATTGCAAGTTGTGAAAGTTACTAAAATGGCCATGAATATAAATATTTTTCTTAATGATGATTCCAAGTGGAAAATTGAATAGTTGAATGGTTCAACAATTTATTGATCAAGTTGATGATTCAGAAATCATATATTTTGTTAAGAACTTGAAGTTCATAATCGAGTCACTTCTCGAAACATTTAATGTCAGAAGAACAATTAAATTTTGTTGTGCTTCGCACAGTTCTTCGATGCTATGCTCAAGGTCAAATACTTTTCAGATGTTATTAATATGTGTAAATAATTTGTGTTGCTTCAATGATAACAATATTTTTTGACAATATTTTTTAACAAGAGTTTAGTGCTTTTCAGTCGGTCAACACGAATGTACCCAAAAGAGATGGGTTATGCCCTAATCCTGAAATAAATTACATGAGATTAATAAAACACTAGGATGACCAGTTTCGATCGTCAAGCGATCATCATCAGATCCATTACACTTAGGCTACAAAATCTATGTTTGAAATACAGGTGAAAATATTTACAATATGTACAATTATTTAGTTGCAGTGTTGGTAATGCAACTGTCAGTGTATGCTAAATGCAGTATATATGTTAGGTGAAATGCTAAATGGTGATAGCTGTCCGGAGATTGTACTTAAGAGAGATTATATGGTTGTAAACTATGGTTAAACTATAACATTTTTGGCTAACTACTTATCTGATTGTCTTCCGTATTACAGCTACTCGCAGTTTTCGTGCTCACTGGAACTCGCTGTGCGGTCGACTGCGGTGGTTATCTTAACGACTGGTTTTTCCCTGCCTCCTCCCCCCTGTCCCTACGTGCTGTGGGGAGTGATAGCGATGTGTTTATGTGAGGTGTTGCCAACCTAGATAAGATGTATGTTATTGAATGAGGTGGGTCCACAACTATTAAAGACCGTGGATTGGACCTCGCCACGCGTGGAGCATAACCCATTCGAACTAAGCGTTGACGGTCTTATGAGGACGTCCCGGCACCTTTAATACTGCCGCGAATATGGGCCTTGGTTTATTGCAGAAGCAAAGTACATCGTACACCTGATCCAGATAACATTTACCTATTAAAAACCCCCTAATTTCCCCCCTTTTTTATCTAGCTTGGCTGTGTCACTAAATTGTGTTTTGTTTCCGACAGGGTGTGTTTTTTAGTAGCGTGAAGACGGGTGAGCTCTCCATGAACGTGTGTTCATTTAGATTGTTGGGATTGTTTCTTTTGGCTAGGTGTATCTCGATTGCTTCCTTTATGTCAAGAGCTCTGCCTTTCGATTCGTGATGGATTATTTTAAGGTCCGTCTCTATGTTGGTAAAGCTGTGCCCTGCGTCACACATATGTTCGCACACGGCTGAATGTGTTCCGTATCTTATCGCATTCCTATGTTCATTATAACGTGTGTCTACTCGCCTTCCACTCTGCCCGATGTAATTAGCTTGACAATCGGTGTCTTGGCACGTTATAGAATATACCCCTGACCTTGAATACGGGTCACGTTTATTTAGATTACTATTTAGGAGGTGCCTAGCGGTTGTGTTTTTCGTCGTGAAAGCTATCTTTATGCCTTGTTTTTTGAATAGGTTAGTGATTTTATATGTATTCGCATTCACATAGTTGAAACGCGCAATTTTTTTCTCATTACTGTCCGGTTTGGGAATCGTTTTATCTTTATTTTTATGTTTGGCTATAATTTGATTTATTTTGCTTGGCGAGAAGTTGTTTTCCTTTGCTATTTGCATAATAGTTCTTATTTCCTTATTATAGTTGTCTTTTGACATGGGTATGTTTAAAGCTCTGTGCACCATTGAATTGAAACCCGCTAGTTTGTGCGTACTGGGGTGATTAGACTGATTGTCGATTGCATGCGAGGTTTGTGTTGCTTTCCGGAATATGGAATATGAAAGGTCGTTGTCTTTACGTTCAATAGTTATATCGAGGTAATTTATTTTCCGGTCTATTTCGGATTCCTTAGTGAATTTGATAGAGTGGTGAAGGCTATTAATGGATTGGAGAATTCCCTTTGTTGAATAGTAATATGGAAAAGATACGTAGATGATGTAATTTGCATCTACGATACTGAATTAACAAGCGAAGAAACAATTCTCCAATCCATTAATAGCCTTCACCACTCTATCAAATTCACTAAGGAATCCGAAATAGACCGGAAAATAAATTACCTCGATATAACTATTGAACGTAAAGACAACGACCTTTCATATTCCATATTCCGGAAAGCAACACAAACCTCGCATGCAATCGACAATCAGTCTAATCACCCCAGTACGCACAAACTAGCGGGTTTCAATTCAATGGTGCACAGAGCTTTAAACATACCCATGTCAAAAGACAACTATAATAAGGAAATAAGAACTATTATGCAAATAGCAAAGGAAAACAACTTCTCGCCAAGCAAAATAAATCAAATTATAGCCAAACATAAAAATAAAGATAAAACGATTCCCAAACCGGACAGTAATGAGAAAAAATTTGCGCGTTTCAACTATGTGAATGCGAATACATATAAAATCACTAACCTATTCAAAAAACAAGGCATAAAGATAGCTTTCACGACGAAAAACACAACCGCTAGGCACCTCCTAAATAGTAATCTAAATAAACGTGACCCGTATTCAAGGTCAGGGGTATATTCTATAACGTGCCAAGACACCGATTGTCAAGCTAATTACATCGGGCAGAGTGGAAGGCGAGTAGACACACGTTATAATGAACATAGGAATGCGATAAGATACGGAACACATTCAGCCGTGTGCGAACATATGTGTGACGCAGGGCACAGCTTTACCAACATAGAGACGGACCTTAAAATAATCCATCACGAATCGAAAGGCAGAGCTCTTGACATAAAGGAAGCAATCGAGATACACCTAGCCAAACGAAACAATCCCAACAATCTAAATGAACACACGTTCATGGAGAGCTCACCCGTCTTCACGCTACTAAAAAACACACCCTGTCGGAAACAAAACACAATTTAGTGACACAGCCAAGCTAGATAAAAAAAGGGGGGGAAATTAGGGGGTTTTTAATAGGTAAATGTTATCTGGATCAGGTGTACGATGTACTTTGCTTCTGCAATAAACCAAGGCCCATATTCGCGGCAGTATTAAAGGTGCCGGGACGTCCTCATAAGACCGTCAACGCTTAGTTCGAATGGGTTATGCTCCACGCGTGGCGAGGGCCAATCCACGGACTTTAATAGTTGTGGACCCACCTCATTCAATAACATACATCTTATCTAGGTTGGCAACACCTCACATAAACACATCGCTATCACTCCCCACAGCACGTAGGGACGGGGGGGGGGAGGCAGGGAAAAACCAGTCGTTAAGATAACCACCGCAGTCGACCGCACAGCGAGTTCCAGTGAGCACGAAAACTGCGAGTAGCTGTAATACGGAAGACAATCAGATAAGTAGTTAGCCAAAAATTTTATAGTTTAACCATAGTTTACAACCATATAATCTCTCTAAAGTACAATCTCCGGACAGCTATCACCATTTAGCATTTCACCTAACATATATACTGCATTTAGCATACACTGACAGTTGCATTACCAACACTGCAACTAAATAATTGTACATATTGTAAATATTTTCACCTGTATTTCAAACATAGATTTTGTAGCCTAAGTGTAATGGATCTGATGATGATCGCTTGACGATCGAAACTGGTCATCCTAGTGTTTTATTAATCTCATGTAATTTATTTCAGGATTAGGGCATAACCCATCTCTTTTGGGTACATTCGTGTTGACCGACTGAAAAGCACTAAACTCTTGTTTACTAAGGCAACACTGAAAATATGGCTTCAAACACCACAATATTTTTTAAACTGGAAAAATAAGTGAAAGTTAAAAATTCTATGAACATTTATTCTACGAGTGTTAATATTATGTAAAAATTCAAACAGTGAACTACGATATTTCCAGTAGAGACAATTAAATTTGAACTGGATTTTATCACAAAAAAAAATGAAAATAATTTTGGAACACAGTCTACAGGACTAACAATCAGACTTGTGTTTCCAAAAAATAATTGTCAAATGTGTTTGGAAAATTTCTGTACATTGTGTAAATAGGAGTGTGGGTCGCCACACGTGAGTGATGCTACTTTGAGCATTTTTGCAGTCAATTTTAAATTCAAAATAAACTGAGATAATTTTACTTGATGTGTTACTCCCAATTGAATCTCCTTCTATCCTTATTGTTGCATTGAGCCAAAAATCAGTAAAGCATATTTTTTATTTGATGTCGTTTTTGCGATTTGCTTTAACCCATCTGGCGCTCCGGGATATTTTGACTCTCGTGCTGACTGATTATTGGTAAAATGCATATGTGGTCGTGCGGACTCCGGTCTAAACGGGCACAGAAAATAAGGTAGAGAGAGAAATGGCTTCGAACGTGGGTCTCGATTTAGACATGGTCAATCGCAGGCCGATTTAAATTGTGATAATTTTTTTAATAAATATTTTGGGAGTTGAGAGATGTCTGGGTTGGAAGAATAAATTAGTAGGAAACCCAATTAATGGGGAAGATTAAAAATTTAACTTGGTTAATAATTAGAATGGGTTTGATTATTTTTGATAATGGCTTAACCATTAGGGCGTCAAGTAAATTCAGTAGTAAACGTTCGATGACTGGACATACACATTATTAGAATCCAGGTGGAGGATATTTGAGAACTTGCATATTTTTCTTGTGATATTGTGGTAAATGTAATTCGTAAAAGTAGAGAATTTTGTTTTTCCATCACGTCGACATTAGGACAAATCTCATTTTATTAGAGTGTTCCAATTAGCTATTCATATTTCTTGTACTAGTTATAAGCTTGTGTTTGCCAATATTGTATACCCCTAAGTTTTGAATAATAATTGAAAATTATGGAAGAAATGATGAGGATGATGAGGAGTTTGGAGGAGAGTTCAAAAGAAGCTGGACTGCGTGTAGCAGCCATTATGAAAGAAAATAATGAGGCTTTGGAAAAGAAACTTAAAGAAAATTCTGATTCTTTAGAAAATAAACTTAAAGAAAGTTTAAACGATAAACTTAAAGAAAATTCTGATTCTTTAGAAAATAAACTTAAAGAAAATTTGAATGATAAACTTAAAGAAAATTCTGATTCTTTAGAAAATAAACTTAAGGAAAATTCTGATTCTTTAGAAAATAAACTTAAAGAAAATTCTGATTCTTTAGAAAGCAGGTTAAAAGGCAATTTGAAAGAAAATTTAAATAGTAAATTTAATTCTATGGAGAATAAATTTAAAGAGAATTCCGAAATTTTGAAAATGACACTTGAGAGTAAAATGAATAAATTATGCGAAAAAACACATGAGCTCGAAACTTCACTAGCCACTAACGCAAGTTTAATGGGCGATATATTTCGCGATGCCGATCTTAGATCCCAAAGATTAGCTGATAGGATAGAACATGGTCTTAGGAAAGTTGGTGAAGACATGATCAACCTTGAAGTCAGAGTGAAGAAAGAGAGTAATGAGATGGGAATTCTAGTTGTTCAACGGTTGACAGAACAATTCAAAGAACTTGTAATGGGAGAAATAAGAGAAGGTGTGATTAATGAGTTACAAACTGAAATTAAAACCACAGTTGTCAATGAAATTAAAGACACACTCAAGCTGGAGAATCAAGAGGGAATCAAGAGGGAATCAAGGAGATTAGGGAATCTTTGTCATCCCATATTCAAGTAATTTCCAAAGATATCCAAGCAACTCAGAAGGATATATCAGATATGACAGGGTCATTGAAAAGTCATGAGGCTGTTATGAACCAGATATCCACTGATGTTAAGGAGAATTGTAAAGAATCTGAAGCAATTAAGAAAATGGCAGAAGAAAACCAGAAGGAACTTGAGGCTATGAAAACCCAAATCAAGGTCGAGAAACAGTCTGACCCTCTGTTGAAAATGCCAATTGTAAGGGGAAAGGAACAGATACAGATAAATCTAGGAGCAGCTAGAGAAACGGACAGTCAAAGACAGGATGAGGTCAGGACAGTATTTCAATCCAACCTCATAACTGTATTCAAAAATGTAGAGGATAAGCCTTCTAAATTTTCAGGGCGAGATTCTGTGACACCCGTGGAATTTTTGAGAGAAGCAGGAAGAAGGATTCCAAGATCCCTAAAGAAAGACAGATCCGAGTGATAGGGAAGTTTTTGGAAGGTCCTGCACTTCTTTGGTTTAGAGCTTTTAGATCCACTCTAACCACTTTTGAGGAGTTTTCCCGTGGGTTATTGAAAAAGTTTTGGTCCCCGGAAACCCAACAGCAAGTCAGAGCAGAATTATATTCTAAGAGATTCTCGACGTCACAACCTACTCGATACTCTACGTACTTTTCTGGACAGCTTTCTAAACTTCAACATTTAGATCCGCCGATGCCAGATAACGAATTAATTACTGCATTGATACGTCAGTTTCCAGCAGACGTCCAAAGGACTTTGATCGCTGCTGACATCTATAATATGGAGCAATTTGACGAAGTATTACAGAAGCTGGATCATACGAACGCTCAATACTTCCATCAGAAGGGAGGAAAGAATAACAACGCTGTGTACGCTGTTATGGCTGATAGTTATTCTCAAACACCTCGAGAGATTCGAGAGGGGCGAGAAGAGAAAACGCCGAGGGATGATCCAAATAAGAGAGGATGGAATCAGTACAGTAACAGATACAGTTACAAGCCTTACGCGAGACCCGATGGTGGAAATCGATATAATACTCGATGGAGAAGGCCCAGGGATAATCAAGGAAGGTACCAGGAAAGAAGATACTATGGTCGAAACAACTACAATAACAGAGGGAATGTGGATACTCGTCAGTCCAATGAAGAGTTCAACAAGGAGACGAGGAAAAACTTGGAAGCAAGATACCAAGATAACTTGCAGTTTTTGGAGCAGAGGCCCAATGAACCAGGTCCATCGGGAACACAACAATCCCGGGGGAATGGTAACGAAAAAAAAACTTCGAATTCACAGTAGAAGATAGAATTTTGAACACTTTCACTTCCAGAATTATTAAATGGCAAGCAGAGGATGATGACTTAATTCAACAGAATGACGAACGGAAAGAAATGGGTACAAGAATTAGAATGCCAATCATAGCATGCGAAGTATTCGGTATGCCTGTCGATACTTTGATTGATACTGGGGCTATGCTTTGTCTTGTGAGTGAGAAGCTTTATATTATGTGGAAGCTCAAAGAGAATTTAGAGGAGATTCCAGTATCAGGAATTAAGATCCAAGGAATAATACCCAATAAAATATCTCTGTGTAAAACACAATTATACTTATGTATTACAATTGGAGGACATGATTTCCGACATGTGTTTGTAGTAATGAAGGACATGGCTTTTGACATGATATTGGGAGCGGATTTCATTCAGAAATATCAAGCAGTGATAGACATGAAGACAGAGACGGTAATATTCAAGAATACCGAATAGATTAACTTCGAGGGAAAAGAAGAGGAAGACATCGAGGGAGATGCTCAATGGTGTCTGATTTTTCATGAAGCTGAAGGAAGAGAAGTCTACACTGAGAAGGAGTCCCCAGAGCTAGGGAAAATTTTGGAAGAGTATCACGATATTTTTGATATTAAACCTGGTGAAATTAAAGATTTTGAATATCGTATTCGTGTAAATGATGATGCACCTTTTCATGCTAAATTGTATCCGGTAGCGGAAAAGCATCGAGAGAGGGTAAAAGTGCTTATCAAGGAAATGGAAAGCAACAATGTGATTGAAAAGTATACTACATCTTATGTCAATCCATTAGCAGTAGTGTCCAAGCAAGATGGAAGTCTGAGACTATGTTTAGACGCGCGAAATTTGAATTCAAGATTACTGCCAGAGTATGACAGACCACCAATCATTAGGGAACTGTTAAGGAAATTCCAAGGCAAGGTCTGGTTCTCTAATATTGATCTCACTTCGTCCTACCATCACATTAGGCTTAGTGAAGATTCCAAGAAGTTTACAGGATTTATGTTTGACCAGCAGACATATGTATTCCGCCGTCTACCATTTGGAGTCAAAACATCTGGATCCGTTTTGATCAGAGCACTGGAACAAAATTTGAGTCCTGAAGTAAAAGAGATAGCAATTCGTTACATAGATGATATCTTAATTGCATCGGAGACTAAGGAGGAACATTTGTTACATCTTCAGATGTTATTCGCAGATTTGAGAAAAGCGAACTTTAAAGTAAACCTTCGAAAATGTCAGTTCTTTCGAAAGGAAATAAAATTTTTGGGTCACATTTTGGATGGAGAAGGATACCGTCCCAATGAGACGAAGATACAGGCAATTGCAAATTTCCCTAGACCTACTAGAGTGAAGAATGTCCGCAGTTTTCTCGGGACATGCCAATTCTTTGCAGGGCATTGTCCAAACTTCACCAAGACGGTAGCGCCATTGCAGGAATTGTTGAAGAAAGGAAACAAATGGAAATGGGATGAAGATTGTGAACAATCATTTCAAGATGCCAAGAGGTTATTGGTAAACAGCGTGAAATTGGAGTATCCTGACTTTACCAAGAATTTCATCATAGAATCTGATGCATCCACCGTAGGGATTGGAGCTATTCTTCTTCAAGAGGATGACGACCACAAGAGACGTTACCTGGCGTTCATTAGCAGGAAACTTCGTCCATCAGAAAGGAATTATTACACCACAGAGTTAGAAGCACTTGCTGTAATATTCGCGTTGGAGTCGTGGAAGAAAATGTTGATTGGACATTCAGTCATTGTGAGGACTGATCACCACGCATTGGAGTTTATCTTGAGAACAAACTTTGCCAGTGATAGGATAACTAGATGGTCACTTTTTATTCAACAATTCAACCTAGTTATTGAACACACTCCTGGAAAGTTGAACGTGGGAGCTGATTTATTGAGTAGAGCAGTGGAGTCTACATCTAAGGTGTTTCAAGTTAACCTGACGCAAGAGGATGAAGATACCTTGAGAAGGTTACGGTTATTGCATTTATCCCAGAGGAGAGACCGACGTCTTAGAAACATTTTTCGTTTTCTACAGGGAGACATGGATCCAAATGATGATGATTTTGTGGAAACTGAGAATTTCAAGAGATTTTATGATGTTAGATGGTTTAATCTACAAGTTTGCAGATCCCGACCACACGAAGCTGAGAGTAGTGATACCTCCTCGATTGCAAAAACCCATTATCTGGATGGCACATCGAATCGCAGGTCATGCTGGAGTAGATAAGACGGTCAACATGATTCAAGAGAAATTTTCGTGGGAGCGAATGCGACAAACTGTCAGGAACACTATTCGAGAATGCGACTTATGCCAAAGAAGTAAACATAATTCTAGATTACTGAGAGAATTACCAAGGCCTATTATTCCTTCTAAGCCTTGTGAAATTTTCGCGACTGATTTATATGGTCCTCTCCCAAAGTCTAAAAAGGTAACCGATATATTCTGGTGACCATGGATGTATTCAGCAAATACACTATGTTACATCCAATTCAGAAGGCAAACGCAAAATATTGTGCGAAGAGAATTAGAGACAATGTAATTCCGGAAGCAGGCAAACCGGAATTCCTTTTATCAGATCGTGGACCTCAATTTACAACTTTAGAATTTCGAACCGTCATGAATAATCTTGGGATTAGACAATTGTTTTGTTCTATTAGACATCCAGAGAGCAATCCCGCAGAACGCGTGATGGCTGAAATAGCAAAATTTTGCCGCCTCTATTGTCCAAATGAGCATTGGAAATGGATGGATGTTCTCTCTTTAGCATCCGAATCCATCAACTCTACAATTCATGAGAGTACTGGACAGATTCCCATGTTGCTTCATCATGGAATTAAACCAACAAGATTATGGGATCGAATCATCTCTATTCCACCTGAGATTGAACCAAGTCGTCAGATGAGGGAAACTCTAGCTTTAGACAAGTTGAGGAGCCAAGCTGAGAAAAGAGAGCGCAGAGTGAGAGGAAAGCGATTTCGCAGACCCTTGCGCGTAGGAACTCTTGTTTTAGTGAAAAGACCTACACCCTCTGACGTGCAGAATCGAGTGTACTCGAAGTTTGCAAGCCTTTACGCTGGACCCTATCGCATTGTGGAAGTAAACAACAATGGAAGCTATGAAGTCGCCAATACACGAACTGGTAACATCGTGGGAACTTATAATGCATCGATTTGAAGATTTATTATCCAAGAACCAGATGATTTAATGTGTAGATAGGAAAAATAAAAAGTTTTCAATTTCTATTTTTTGCTAGGTGTGGGGTGGATGTGCCCAACTCTAGGAATGGGTATTCCAAGATTCAGACACCTAGATATCAAGGGAAAGGCTACAGCCGCTTTTGAAAGTTGAGATATTTGAATATCGCGCTCCATTGCTTCTCGAAGCAATTGGAAAGAATATACCGATACTTGCATGTCAAGTGACGTAGCGAGTAATAGCAGAGGTCGAGGCTATTTATTGATTAAATAGTTAAACATGGAGTAGAGACTTGAGACTTGGATCAGATTACTGGCACGGCCAAATAAAAGAGAATGCAATTAGTATCAAGTAAATCGGACCAGGGATACCAGAGATATGAGGATTTCCAGATATCAGCTGATGACGCGTGACCCTGGCAGTTTTGAATAAAAGCCGGCCGGCCGAGGCATCGATAGCTCACTTCGACACAAGCACTTGCTTAGCAAGCTGCTGCTACGCTGAGCCAAGGCACATGGTTGCCGGATCTACGCAGAAGTTATTTTCAAAGTTGTGATAGTCACAAAAGTGCTGCGCTACGAGGTGGAACTTAGTAAGTTTCCGGCGAGGAGAATCACTAGGTGATTGATTATTTTCTACAGACACTGGTAGAAATATTTTTATTTCTACATGGACATATGCTAGACTTTGTCTAGAATTAGTACTTTGTCACAGTCCAGTAATAACCTAATACTTGGATATTTAGATCCATTTCAGTCAGTTTTCATATTGGTGACTTGTTAACCACTTCGATCTATCAGTACATTGAAGACCAGTCTATCACGGTGGTGTTCATTAGTCTACGCAAGGGAAACTACAGGTTGCTTAGCGCATGGTAGATGGTGATAAACCATGCCCAGGGAACGATCTTCAGAACAGCCGTTGATTGGTTAGACTGTCAGTGTCTTCTTGTATTGAAAAGATTACCGTGAGTTATGTTACAACTGACATATCTAAGAATAGATCACTTAGATCTGACCCCATTTAAACAAACTGTTATGGCTTTGATAGAAGCCCATATTAAAATGGAACAACAGTTAATTCAAACGTCAAGAGATACTACCACTATGTCTGACTAGACGGATTGTGGGTATATAATGGCGGCCGATACAAGGATTATACGTGCTTGTCCGATAGGGCATGTCTATGGATAAATCTGGTACAGACCAGGTTCGCTACGCTTCAAGACCATCAAGAAATGTAAGCCACATTTGAGTTATATTATGCCTAGCTAATTGGAACAAACTATTTTTCGGCAGATGACCAACACATTTATTTTTCTTCGTATTTAAATCTTGCAATGATTTACGCAAGACTTGTTAGAGTTATTCTGAGTATTTTCAGCACTCAGAACAGTTTAGGATCGATGACCGAGCATATCGAGCATTTATTTGAATATTTCATATTTTTGGGAAATCACGGTAATCAGCCGATGTAACTGTAAAAGTTAATAATTATTTTTGTTGAGGAATGGATATTTTTTCCATATTCGAAGGTTCGAACATGTGGATTCTCACATAATGAGATGATAATTAAACATATTTAAAATAATATAACTAATAATAATAATAATAATATTTTTTATAATTTTTCTAAATAATTCTTGGATATTATATTTTATAATAATCGTATGTATTGAGAGAGAGCCTATGAAGTAGTTTAATCATTTCTAGCCTGGAACAGGAGATTTTCCGAAGGAGAGTGGTTAGCGCAAGCCCGCATTCAACCAACATTTCAGTTCTGGTTGAACAGTTAATATTTGCAATGAGCTAAGTATATTTTTCAGATAACACGGAGAGGCATGAAACGGGAAGCAAATGATATTTGTATCAAATAGGATATTTTTGTATTTATATAAAATCATGACGTAAATACACTCGAAAGTGAAATAAAGATTTTCATAAGTATGGTAAATTCACGGGTTGAACTGAATGGTAAAATAAAATAAACTTGTAAGTTTATTAATCTTCCAGTGTTGATAACAAGCAGAGGCTTGATTTATTGTATAAATTTTGGGAAGAAAATTTATGTGTGGAGTAGTTGAAATACCATTCCCAGGTGCGCATGTTTAAGTCGCAGGAATGAAGAGGTTTTTTCGAGCATCAATCAAATAGCAGGTTCGATGGCTCAGGTTTATAGAAGGAGTATTGGAACTACACATTTCGTCGTATGAATGACCCGAAGGTTATTTCTTAGAAACCATCAGTTCTTATTTCAACCTTGTTTACGAATTCCATTTAGGACTTCGATTTTGCTAGAAACCGGATTTGTCATGATAATAGTTTATTCTTCTTCAGAGGAAGACCTTTGCCGTTGTTGTTGTAATATTGTGTTCTTACACAAATAATAGAATGGGCCACTGCCAATTAAAAATAATTCTTTAACCACGAATAATTTGAAGGATATTTTCAATCCTAGTGCCATGAACTAAATGAATTTATTATGAAACTACAATTCTTATTTCCGCATTCTGTCGAAGAATTGCAATTTGTGAAAGTTACTAAAATGGCCATGAATATAAATATTTTTCTTAATGATGATTCCAAGTGGAAAATTGAATAGTTGAATGGTTCAACAATTTATTGATCAAGTTGATGATTCAGAAATCATATATTTTGTTAGGAACTTGAAGTTCATAATCGAGTCACTTCTCGAAACATTTAATGTCAGAAGAACAATTAAATTTTGTTGTGCTTCGCACAGTTCTTCGATGCTATGCTCAAGGTCAAATTCTTTTCAGATGTTATTAATATGTGTAAATAATTTGTGTTGCTTCAATGATAACAATATTTTTTGACAATATTTTTTAAACTGGAAAAATAAGTGAAAGTTAAAAATTCTATGAACATTTATTCTACGAGTGTTAATATTATGTAAAAATTCAAACAGTGAACTACGATATTTCCAGTAGAGACAATTAAATTTGAACTGGATTTTATCACAAAAAAATGAAAATAATTTTGGAACACAGTCTTCAGGACTAACAATCAGACTTGTGTTTCCAAAAAATAATTGTCAAATGTGTTTGGAAAATTTCTGTACATTGTGTAAATAGGAGTGTGGGTCGCCACACGTGAGTGATGCTACTTTGAGCATTTTTGCAGTCAATTTTAAATTCAAAATAAACTGAGATAATTTTACTTGATGTGTTACTCCCAATTGAATCTCCTTCTATCCTTATTGTTGCATTGAGCCAAAAATCAGTAAAGCATTTTTTTATTTGATGTCGTTTTTGCGATTTGCTTTAACCCATCTGGCGCTCCGGGATATTTTGACTCTCGTGCTGATTGATTATTGGTAAAATGCATATGTGGTCGTGCGGACTCCGGTCTAAACGGGCACAATATGTCGAACGTGAAAATTGCATGAAAACATTCTAGGTTACCCCTTGACCCCCTTAATTGCATTGATGAATTGTACAGTCTACGTTAGTTCCGTGATAACCTTATAGCCATTTTCAAACTTTCACAGAAATGTAATAAATGGAGAGACATTGCTTCTTACAGAAATAGAAGGAAAGTTGTAAGCCACCCCTTGATATAATGTTCTCATGGTTACCGATTTGCATTCCTTCATTAGTTTGTTAAATTAAATTAAATTAGTTTTCTGGGAATATTTCAGAAACTGTTGGATTTAGAGCCTTATAATGTAGTTTTCGAGGACCCTTTAGGGCCCCCGAGTTTTGTTTCTGGCACCGAGGGGATTTGTCTCGTCGTTGTACGCCATACTACAATACTAATAATAATATAATATAGGGAGAAATTATAACACCTATTTTTAGCCTATTTTCAATTTTGAAAAAAAAAAGGCTTATGAGATCACCTTTTGTCCGTGTGTGTGTGCGTGCGTCGTGTGTGTGTGTGTGTGTGTGTGTGAGGTGTGTTTGTGCCCCCCCCCCTAATAAAATCTATACGGCTGGAGCGATTTCAATGAAACTTGGTAAGTTCATAGCACTATTCCCGGCGACCTCGACCGTGCCCTTCAAATTTTGTTACGTCTCACCAATCCAACATGGCGGCTGTGCGAAATATTTCACTAGCATTCAATATCTCCGAAACTAATACCGATATCGCCCTGAAATTGTGTACGGTGATAGAGGGCACTACTAAAAGTTCACCTATGAGACTTTCAAAAACCTGGTGACTACAAAACCAACATGGCGGTCAAGCGAAGTTGAGACTTTTAAATAGACTTTTCTCGCGATTTAACTATCCAATCGTAATGAAACTTGGTACAGCAAATGTTTATACACATTGTAATGCAATGGAGTCTAATTTAGTTCAATTGTTTACATAACCTCAAAATGGCGGCTGTGCGAAATATTTCACTGACATTCTATATCTCCGAAACTATTACAGATATCACCCTGGAATTTTGTACGGTGATAAAGGGTACTGATACAAGTTTACGTATGTATATTTCATAAACCTGTAAAGTACAAAACGAACATGGCGAACAAGCGAATTTGAAATATTTTAATAAACTTTTCTCGTGATTTAACTCTCTGAGCGCAGTGAAATATGGTACAGTAAATGATTTTGCAGATTGTAATGCACTGCCATCTAATTTAATTCAATTGTTTACATAACCTCAAGATGGCGGCTGTGCGAAATTTTAAAATTAAGTTTTTATTTCTTGTGTCGTAATCATGCGATCGAATTGAAAGTTTGAATAATGAACCTAGGCAATAATTGTCCTTGAATGGTACATAACTATATGGCCTATACATATAACAATCCTAAATGGCGAGCTTCCGAAATATTTAGATGGTTCTCAATATCTATGAATCTTTTACAGCAACCAAACTGTTTTTTTTTATGTTCATAGAGACTATGAACATATGTTCACCTATAGGACTTTCATTAACCTGGTTAGCACAAACCCAACATGGCGGCGACGCGAAGTATAAATATTTAAATGGACGTTTCTCGCGAATTAACTATCCGAGTGCCGTGAAACGTTGCACTTTAAATGCTTATACAAATGTTGATCCACTGGCATCTAATTTATTTCAATTGTTTGCCTAATCACAAGATGGCTGCTGTGCGTAATTTTAAAATCTAGTTTTTACTTCTTGTGTTCTAATCATGCGATTGAAGTTTGAATACCACACGTACACAGTAATCTTAATGTAATAGTACAAAAATAAAAATCCAACCTGGCGACCATCTGAAATATTTAGACGGTTCTCAATATCTACGAATCTGTTACAGCAATTAAACTGAAATTTTGTATGTTGATAGAGGCAATTAACATGAGCAGGATATATGAAAATAGGCTGTATAGTTCTTCACGGAACTACTTGTTAAAATTATTAATGCAGCCAATGGCCATTTACTTTTCTTTTCAGGACGGGTCAGGGAAGGGATATCATCAGAGAAAGAAGCATTCAATCACGCATGAGCAAAATCGAAATGGCCTACCATTCAACTAAGGACATCTATAAGAAAAGGTCAATATCCTTCAACGCAAAACTAAAACATTACTGCAGTGTCATCCGTCCGGAGGTCTTGCATGCTTCTGAATGCCTCACGATGAACAAAAAAGGCTTGGTCGAGAAACTGGAGGCCAAAGAAAGAAAAATTTTGAGAAAGATATTGGGTTCCATCAAAGACAATGGGGAATACAGAAGACGGCATAACCATGAACTATATACTCGTGTGGAGAAGATAAGTAACGTCATCCGGAAGAGAAGGATACCATTTTTTGGGCATGTGAAACGAATGAGCCCAGCGAGACTGACCAACCGCAACATAACTTACTTTCAGGAGAGGAAAACAAAATGGGCCTGGTTCATAGAACTGGATAAAGATCTGAAAGAAGTGGGGATTACACCAATAGACATACAGGAGCGCGCCACACTCAAAAGGAAACTTCAAGCTTGCAAAGGTTTCCAAGAAAAATCGAAGCTGAAAACTGGAAAGATTTGGACCCAGGAACGGAAGGAAGTCCACCGAGAACGAATGCGGGCGTACTGGGCAAACATCAAAGCCCGTAGGAGACAGTGGGAATGACGCGGTCCATAGATGGCCTATACGAAATGAATGAATGAATTATATGGGGATAGGAATATAATAGACCTGCCGTACCACACCCGCATGTGTAAATCGCGTGAAAAAAAATCTACAGTACCCCTCGATCCCCTTAAGCGCGTTAAACGTATTGATGAATTTTACGGCTTAATTTGGTTCCGTGATAACCTTCTAGCCATTTGCAAACTTTCACACTAATGTAATTAATGGAATTGCATTGCGCCTTACAGCAATAGATGGACCTCTGAGAATCTGTTGCCATGGTTACTGGCTTGCATTTGTTCATTAGTTTATTAAATTAAATTAGTTTTCTGGGAATATCTCAAAAACGGTTGGTCTTAGGGCCTTAAAATGTGGTTTTCGGGTACCCGAGTTTTGTCTCTCACATTGAGGGACTGAAAATGAGCTTTGTCTCGTCCTTCTACGCCTATTTCAGCATGTATTTTAAGGGGGTAGGCCCCCTTTTATGAGGGGTACGGAGAATAGTTATATCAATGATAAGTGTCGTGCCTCTGATGGATATCTGTACCAAATTTTACGTTGATACACCCAGCCGTTCTCGAGTTATAAGGGAACAAATTTGTCCACAGACGAACAAACAAACAGACAGACGAAAAAAAAATCGCGCGCATCCATCAAAAACAGTCTGAAACGTGTAAACAACTCAATTTTCCGTAGAAATTCAGAGAAAAACGGACAAACTTTCATTTTTATATATAGAGAAATCTGCACCGGTCGGTGTTGACCGTGTTTTATTGCACAAATTTAGGTTTCACTCGCTGACCGTTGGAGATATACGAAAAGTGATAAGGACCTTTCGGATAGAAAATTAAATGGTAAAGCTCATGTATGCCATCAAAAGTTTGCTATTGCTTAGCGTTCTCTTTTTATTTGAAATGGAATCATGAAATTTTGAAACCAAAGGGTGTAGTGACGTCACAAATGTCGGTTTTACTCGCTAACCGTTGGAGATACACGAAAAGTGATAAGGACCTTTTGGATAGGAAATTACATTTCAAACCTCATATGTGCCATCAAAAGATTGCTATTTCCTACCGTTCTCTTTTTATTTGACATGGAAATATGATATTTTGAAACCAAAGGGTGTAGTGACATCACTAACATGGTCGCCATTTTTTAATAGTGCAAAATTTCGAAATCAAAAGTATCCTATATGTAAACCTGGTAAATCAGCTACATCCATGCAAAATTTCATTAAAATCGGACCAGTGGTTCTTGCGTTATTGAGTAACAGACAGACAGACAGACAGACAGAAAGAAAGACAGACACACACCATCTCATTTTTATATATTAGTATGATATAAAAGTGAAAGTCTGTATGTATGTATGTGGGTGGGTTTGTTCCGTATACAAATCTACACCGTTCCACCAATCTCAACCAAATTTTGCATACACATAGTTTAGGACCCAGAAGGAACCGCTGGCTACATGAATTTTCGATAGTCTTTCTCATTCTTCTGATTTCGGCCCTTTTGCACTCAAGCACAGGTTAATCAAATCATAAAACAAGATGTTCAGTAAAGAACATATAGCCTACTTTCTCCTAAATGTATGAGTATAGTTATAACTCGTTGTTATTATCAAAGAGTATAATAGAACTATTCTTTGTTGAAGACCTTAGAAACGATTTACCTCTACCAAACGCCACGACCTAGATAAAAACTGCTACCATCATTGAAGAAAGAAAGAAAGATAAGAAGTATATCAAGAATGTTATGGATCTGGAGACATAATCGACCGGACTGGCGGCGTGGCTCAGCGGTAACGTTCTCGCTTGCTGGGCCCTAGGTTGCAGGTTCGTATCCTGGCGCAGTCAGCTGGCATTTGAGGGTGCACAAATGCGAGGGAGCCGTGTCAGTACATTTACTGGCACGTTAAAGATCCCCTTCGGGCCAAAATTCCGGCACCCCGGTGTCTCTAAGAGCAGCAGTAGTTAAAAGGGATGTAAAACCAATAACATTATTATTATTATTATTACGACCTGCCGTGGGCAACATCCAACTTTGAGTTGAGGCATGTCTTTACACGTCTGGTTGTGCATGGCTTTCACAACCCTAATTGAATTAACAAATCTTTCCATGACCCTACAGAGACGTGTGTATACAAACTATGTGGATATTTTCGATAATATAATCCTAACAGAGCGAGTGCATTCTAGCGGCCAGAATAAGAAACTTTTCAATAAAATCTGGAAGTTACCTTTTTGGCAGCTAGATGTCTCGAGTAAATCTGCTGGCGAATTATGTTTTAATTAAATATATATTTTACACCATAATGTGGACAATATAACGCTTAATAACATTTTCAAGTAACGCAAAATAGGCTGTTACAAACCCTTTAAAATAAAAAGTTAAAATGTATCGTAGTATCAACTTGTCATTCTTCAAATTCGATGCGCATAGAATGATAATGGTATAGTAATCAATGGATCCCCACGTAGACTAGTCGGGACATCTAGTGGTGAAATATCGAACAATATAATCCTAACAGAGCGAGTGCATTCTAGCGGCCAGAAGAAGAAACTTTTCAATAAAATCTGGAAGTTACCTTTTTGGCAGCTAGATGTCTCGAGTAAATCTGCTGGCGAATTATGTTTTAATTAAATATATATTTTACACCATAATTTGCACAATATAACGCTTAATTTTAAAACATCTGAGTCATTACAAAACAATAAACATATAACATTTCAAGCAAAAAAACTAGCTCTGATCGGGTTTGAACCTTAGGAATCTGAGCGACAGGCTATCGCTCTACCACTGAGCTAATTGTGTCAACGAATATCGTTCTATTTAAAATGACTTACATAGAACTTGTTAGCAAATAATGATTTATACTAAACGATTTCATCACTGGAGTATATTATTTATATATAAAGCATTTCATACAAAGTTTATTTACTTTTTTATCAGTACGCTATATTGCATTCAATACTCAAATTAGTGAAATATAAGTCAGGCACAAGATATCCGCTGCCATCTTGTCTTATTAATGAATCAGCTGAGCTTTTTAAAATCACGTCTGCACTATAGTATTACAAAATAAACTTTTAATTTCGTACGTGCCTCTTCCTTTAGAACAGTTAAAACGATTCTCGGCTCGATAATCGGAACTGGTGGGTCCCATGATATGGATTATAAAGTTTGCATAATTCGCACGGCCGCCATCCTGAAATGGTATGGCGGACGACCTTGTAGTTTGGTCACAAGACGCATCCTATACGAAGGTATGTTGTTACCAAATTTGGTAGAGATTGGATGATTTGGTTAGTCGTTATTTGATTTTACGTTTTGAACGTTTGAGTGGCCGCCATTCAGTTTTAGTAAAGATGGCGGCGACATAAAACATGACACTGAGGTGTCCTTTGCTAGTGCTACCTTTGTACCAAATTTCGTTCAATTCGCATTCACCGTGTTCGAATTGATAGGGGGGGACAGACATTCAGAGTACACACACTCACACACACACACACAGACTCACACACACACATACACACACACAGACTCACACACACACATACACACACACAGACAGACACACTTTTTTCGCCCTGTAGTGATCTCATAAGTCTACTTTCATTTTTTGCAAAAATCGAAAGTAGGCTAATATACTCACGAAGGAATGGCAAGGCAGATAGTTTCCATGGCAACATAGCTCAAGTCGAGACATGCCCGAATGGATCCGAGTTGCGCTCCGCACTACCGGTATAGAAAATGAGGATCTTTACTTGAAATCCCGTTAGTTACTCAACTGCTCACACAGCACTGTCAACCGAGTATAGCATAGCAAAGACTTGACACTATCTACTAGATATTATTTGTCAAATACCACTCACTCACACATTCATCACGAAATCTCAGAAACCACTGAACGGATTGGAATGAAATTTGGTATGCAGCTTCCTCAAGGGCCGCAAATGCCCACTAAGAAAGGATTTTTGGATATTCAGGTTGTAAAGGGGTGTTAATGGGGTAGACCTGCATTTCATTGAATAGCAATATCTCCCGATTGGTTTCATTGGGGGATGTGATACTCGGCATATAAACTCATCATAAAAAATAAGAAGACACGTGTCTGAGGGTTTTTCGATGTGGTGTATATTATGAGGTGAAAGGGGTGAAAAGTCGGGGTTGAAAGATTCCTAACGGAGCCTGTATCTCTTAAACGGGATAGGCGAGGAGTTTGAAACCCAGCGGAAGAAAATCAGCATAAAAAATAAGTAAATAGGTGTTTGACCGTTTTTTCATGAATCCAATTTAAGGGGCCCATGGGGAGGGTTGAAATTCTGGGTAAAAAACAGGAAAGAAAGTGTCCTAACCGATTGACTCACTCGCTCTTCAAACTCAGGGGGAAAAACTCCTTAAAAATAAGTATATATGTGTTCGACAGTTTTTTTGATAAATCAAATTTAAGGGGTTCATCGGGAGGGGTGAAATTCTGAAGAAACAAAAATTGAAAGAAAATGTCCTGACTCACTCACTCACTCATCATCGCCCAGCCAAAAATAATGAAGTTGGAAACATGTCATTTTCGGGATATGTTCGTTGTATGTCAAAACCATACACTAAGGGAGGATTTATGAATATTCAGGTTCTAAAGGGGTCTTAAGGGGGTTAAACCTGCATTTCATTGAATAACAATATCTCACGAGTGGTTACATTTGTGGATGTGATACTCGACATATAAACTAATCATTTAAAATAAGCAGACATGTGTCTAAGGGTTTTTCGATGTGGTGTATTATTATGAGGTGAAAGGGGTGAAAATTGGGGGTTGAAGGATTCCTAACGAAGCGTGTAGGCCTATCTCCTAAACGACATAGGCGAGAAATTTGAAACTCAGCGAAATAAAATCAGCTTAAAAATAAGTAAATCGGTGTCCCACCGTTTTTTCATAAATTAATTTAAGGAGCCAATGGGGTGGGGTGAAATTCTGGGGGGAAAAGGAGAGAAAGTGTCCTAACTGACTGACTAACTCACCCACTCATCAAACTCAGGGGAAAAAGACAGCTTAAAAATAAGTTAATAGGTGGTCAAGCGTTTTTTCATCAAGCCAATATAAGGGGCCCATGGGGAGGGGTGAGATTCTGGTAAAAATAATTGAACGAAAATGTCCTGTCTGATTCACTCACTCATCAAGCCTAGCGAAAACTATTAAAGTTGGAAACATGAAATTTTGGGAATATGTTCGCTGTATGTCGAAAACGTCAACTACTGAATGATTTCTGTTATTCGGGTTTTAAAGAGGTATTAAGGGGTTTAACGTGCATTTCATTGAATAACGATATCTCATGAGTTGTTTCTTTGGGGATGTGATATTCGGTATATAAGCTAATCATTAAAATAATCAGACATATATCTAAGGGTTTATCGATGTGGTGCATATTTATGAGGTGAAAGGGGTGAAAATTGGGTGTTGAGGGATTCTTAACGGAGCGTGTATCTCTTAAACGTCATAGACGAGAAGTTTGAAATTCGGCGGGAAAAAACAGCTTAAAATATAAGTAAATAGGTGTTCGACCGATTTTCATAAATCCAATTTAAGGGGCCCTTGGAGAGGGGTGAAATTCTGGGGGAAAAACAGGAAAGAAAGTGTCCTAACTCACTCACTCATCAAACTCAGGGGGGAAGAACAGCTCAAAAAATAAGTAAATAGTTTTTCGACCGTTTTTTAGCATATTTTCAATTTTGAAAAAATAGGCTTGTGAGATCAACTTTTGTCCGTGTGTGTGTGTGTGCGTGTGTGCGTGTGTGTGTGTGTGTGTGTGTGTGTGAGGTTTGTGTGTGCCCCCCCCCCCCCTCTAATAAAATCTAAACGGCCGGAGCGATTTCAATGAAACTCGGTAAGTTCATAGCACTATTCCCGGCGACCTCGACCGTGCCCTTCAAATTTTGTTACGTCTCACCAATCCAACATGGCGGCTGTGCGAAATATTTCACTAGCATTCAATATCTCCGAAGCTATTACCGATATCGCCCTGAAATTGTGAACGGTGATAAAGGGCACTACTGAAAGTTCACCTTTGAGACTTTCGAAAACCTGGTGACTAAAAAACCAACATGGCGGTCAAGCGAAGTTGAGACATTTAAATGGACTTTTCTCGCGATTTAACTATCCAAATGTAATGAAACTTGGTACAGCGAATGTTTATACACATCGTAATGCACTGGAGTCTAATATAGTTCAATTGTTTACATAACCTCAAGATGGTGGTTGTGCGAAATATTTCACTGACATTCTATATCTCCGAAACTATTACAGATATCACCCTGCAATTTTGTACGGTGATAAAGGGTACTGATACAAGTTTACCTATGTATATTTCATAAACCTGTAAAGTACAAAACGAACATGGCGACCAAGCGAATTTGAAATATTTTAATAGACTTTTCTCGTGATTTAACTCTCTGAGCGCAGTGAAATGTGGTGCAGTAAATGATTTTGCAGATTGTAATGCACTGCCATCTAATTTAATTCAATTGTTTACATAACCTCAAGATGGCGGCTGTGCAAAATTTTAAAATTAAGTTTTATTTCTAGTGTCGTAATCATTTGATCGAATTGAAAGTTTGAATAATGAACCTAGGCAATAATTGTCCTTGAATGGTATATAACTCTATGGCCTATACATATAACAATCCTAAATGGCGAGCTTCCGAAATATTTAGACGGTTCTAAATATCTATGAATCTTTTACAGCAACCAAACTGAAATTATTTATGTTCATAGAGACTATGAACATATGTTCACCTATAGGATTTTCAGTAACCTGGGGAGCACAAATCCAACATGGCAGCGATGCGAAGTATAAATATTTAAATGGACGTTTCTCGCTAATTAACTATCCGAGTGCCGTGAAACATTGCACGTTAAATGCTTACACAAATGTTGATCCACTGGCATCTAATTTATTTCAATTGTTTGCATAATCACAAGATGGCTGCTGTGCGTAATTTTAAAATCTCGTTTTTACTTCTTGTGTTCTAATCATGCGATTGAAGTTTGAATGCCACACGTACACAATAATCTTAAACTAATAGTACAAAAATAAAAATCCAACCTGGCGACCATCTGAAATATTTAGACGGTTCTCAATATCTACGAATCTGTTACAGCAATTGAACTGAAATTTAGTATGTTGATAGTGGCAATTAACATGAGCAGGATATATGAAAATAGGCCGTATAGTTCTTTTCATGGAACTACTTGTTTTTTCATAAATCCAATTTAAGGGGTTCATGAGAGGGGTGAAATTCTGAAAAATAATTGAAAGAAAATGTCCTGACTTACTCACTCATCATCCCCCAGCCAAAATTATTGATGTTAGAAACATGACATTAAGGGGCTATGTTCGTTGTATGCCGAAAACGTCCACTAAGGAAGGAATTTTGGATATTCAGGTTCTAAAGGGGTGTTAAGGGGGTAGACTTGCATTTAATTGAATAACAATATCTCCCGATTGGTTTCCTTTGGGATGGGATACTAGGCATACAAACTCATCATTAAGAATAAGAAGACACATGTCTGAGGGTTTTTCGATGTGGTGAATATTATAAGGTGTATGTGTGAAAAGTGAGTGTTGAAGGATTCTTATCGGAGCAAGTATCTCTTAAAAGACAGAGGCAAAAAGTCAGAATCTCAGGGAGAAAAATCAGATTGAAAAAGTAGTAAATAGGTGTTCGATCATTTTTTCATAAATCCAATTTAAGGGGCTCATGGGGAGGGATGAAATTCTGGGGAAAGAAGTTCACTAAGGAAGGATTTTTGGATATTCACTCATCATCCCCCAGCAAACCTATTGCAGTTAGAAACTTCAAATTTTGGGGATATGTTCGTTGTATGTCGAAAAAGTCCACTAAGGATGGATATTTGGATATTCATGTTCTGAAGGGGTGTTAAGGGGGTTAAACTTGCATTTCATTGAATAACAATATCTCACGAGTTGTTTCATTTGGTGATGTGATATTCGGCATATAAACTAGCATTCAAAATAAGCAGACATATGTCTAAGGGTTTATCGATATGGTGTATATTATGAGGTGAAAGGGGAGAAAATTGGGGGTAGAAGGATTCATAACGGAGCGTGTACTGTATCTCTTATTCAACATGGGCGATAAGTTTGAAATTCAGCGAAAAAAGCAGCTTAAAAATAAGTAAATAGGTGTTCGACCATTTCTTCATAAATCCAATTTAAGGGGCCCATGGGGAGGAGTGAAATTCGGGGGGAAAAAAACAGGAAAGAAAGTGTCCTAGCTGTTGGACTCACTTACTCACTCATCAAACTCAGGGGGAAAACAGCTTTAAATAAGTAAATAGGTGTTCGACCGTTTTTTTTTTTCATAAATCCAATTTAAGGGGTTCATGGGGAGGGGTGAAATTCTCAAAAAGAAATGAAAGAAAATGTCCTGACTGACTCACTCACTCATCATCGCCCAGCCAAAATTATCGAAGTTTGAAACATGAACTTTTGGGGATAAGTTCGTTGTATGTCGAAAACGTCCACTAAGGAAAGAGTTTTGGATATTAAGGTTCTAAAGAGGTGTTAAGGGGGTAAACTTGCATTTCATTGAATAACAATATCTCATGAGTGGTTTCATTTGGGGATGTGATACTTGGCATATATACTAATCATTAAAAATAAGCTGACACATGCCTAATGGTTTTTCGATGTGGTGTATATTATGAGGTGAAAGGGATGAAAAGTGGGGGTTGAAAGATTCCTAACGGAGCGTGTATCTCTTAAACAACACAGGCGTGGAGTTTGATTTTCTCCGAGTTTCAATCAGCTTAAAAATAAATAAATGAATAAATAATTAAAATAAGTAGGTGTTCGACCGTTTTTTTTTTCATAAATCCAATTTAAGGGGCCTATGGGGAGGGGTGAAATTCAGGAAGAAAAACGTCCACTAAGGAAGGATTTTTGGATGTTCACTCTCATCGACCAATCAAAACTATTAAAGTTAGAAGAAGGGGATATGTTTGTTGTGTGTCGAAAAAGTCTACTAAGGAGGGATTTTTGGATATTCAGGTTCTAAAGGGGTGTTAACGGGGTTAAACCTGCATGTCATTGAATAACAATATGACACGACTATGACGCGAGCGAAGCGAGGCTAAAAATGAGATGGTGTGTGTGTATTACTCAATCACGCAAGAACCACTGGTCCGACTTCCATGAATTTTACATGGAAGTAGCTGATTTACCTGGTTAACATATAGGCTACTTTTGATTTTAATACTTTGCACTATTTAAAGTTGGCGACCATCTTAGTGACGTCACTACACCCTTTGGTTTCAAACTTTCATATTTCCATTTCAAATAAAAAGTGAACGCTAAGAAATAGCAAACTTTGGATGGCATGTACGAGGTTTAAAATTACATTTTCTATCCGAAAGGTATCTCCAACGGTTAGCGAGTAAAACCTAAATTTATGCTATAAAACACGGTCAAGGCCGAACAATTTAGTTGGACAAAATGTTCCATCCTTAATCTCCCTCTGCGCAGCACCTCGCCTATCCCCTGTTTTAACTGTCACCTTCACATTGTAATTTATTTATGACGCGTAGCGAAGCACGGGTACTTCAGCTAGTTTATTATAAATCAGGGAATCTGTATGGCTGTGCTGTAAACCAAAGAAACATTGAAGCAAAAACTGGACAAGCATTTCTAATTTCATCATTGTTTAGTAGCTTCAGGGAAGTAGTTGCTCTTTACCCTCTGAAGAATTTCACTGGAGCTGATTTGTATACCTTGATCAAAGTTGTTATCGAGTTGCTCAAAAACTGTTTTTTCAGATAATCTCAGGGTAAACAGAAGCATGTTTGAGTTGCTCCAGGGCAGCAATCTGGTTTAAGCCACTCATAATATTGTTTTAACATATGACTTTGTTCATGTTTTAAAGAACATAAGAAACTGTTGGATGAATAAGGAGGATTCTTCCCAGTCATTGCATTTTCCAGATTTTGAGGAACACAACACCCTTTTGATAGCAAATTTTTCAGACTTAAAACAAATATACCTCCATGGTAAATTTGCCAGCCCACTGTTGAGACCAGCACATAAACTGAATCACTAAACGTTATATACGAGTAACTTAGAAAGACAGAAGGTTTCACTAGCTTGTAATATGTTCCACGAGTCAACTTACAGTGCTTTAAGAGCCGAATTTCAAAGTGGTTCTGGAATTGTTTCGAGTGAAGATACTTGTCAGTTTATTCTGATAATCCTTAAGTGGTGGACCATTGTAAATGTTAAATCGAAACTAATAGGCACTCCAAAAAGAAATGAATGGGCAAATCCCTTTTACAGTGTTGAAGATGATCGCTTAGTATTCGTAAGGCAGTTTGTACTATGGCTGCAACACTGGGAATGGGTTAAGGAAGGTAGGTTGACCCGTGATACCCATAAGGCTTTGTTTCAGAGTACTTCAGTTTTGATTGAATTTATTGAGTACAGTTTGCAAACCCTTAAGGTAGAGTTTGTGCTGCCTGGCAAGTTACAAACAGAAAATCTTGATGAACGCTTCAGTTGCTAAAGACAGTTATCAGGTGGAAACTACCATGTTTCATTTCTTCAAGTTTTAGAGGCAGAAAAGAAACTGCGATTGAAATCTCTCTTAGGTCCTTTAACACTCACAAAGACTTACAAAATGTAAATACGGAAGGGACAGGTTCTGCAAATGTAGCCCCATTTTTAAGTATTGTTCAGGAAACAAATATTTTTGACTTTCAAGTTGACTCTTCCTGTCTTATTTATGTATCAGGTTATGCTGCATTCCAGGTCGCCTCAAAGCTAGAATGTTCACTTTGTGTTGATTGTGTAATAGGAAAAGAAGCTTTTACCAATGATACTTTGACACCCTTAACAGAGGTGGTCTTACTGTTCCATCAGACCTAGTGTACCACATTGCTGACACTGCTAGCTGTGTCCTGGGGGCATTGATCTCCAATGATGATAATGAAGACAGGTTCTTAAAGTGTCAAAATCAAAAGAGGGTGCTATTAGTTGTGTCTAAAAGAATTTTGTTTGAAGATACTGGTTTTCGAAATGATGTGTGCCTTTGTGGAGTGGAAATTAGTCTACTAAGTAAAAAAATACCTTCAGTTATTGGGAATGCATTGCTAAACAATTATTCCCAGGCAAGGAATGATTTTGTTGATTTCAGCAAACTTGGTTATGGGAAGAGAACGTTGCAGACACTTAAGAAAGGAAACAGAAGTAATCTGATATATTTATGAAATACCAGCAACAGAGTATTTCTATAATGGTAGTAAATTATCTACATAAATGTGTGGCAGAATTTAGGATTTATACCGTAGGCCAACAGTGTAAAGATATTATGGGAGATAGCCTACATTTTTGCATAACAAAACGCTCAATTGCATCTTACATACCTGACAACCTTCGGAAGTCAAAAATAGGAAGATTTTTAAAATTATTGATTTCATAATTTTTTGTTGAAAAATGACACGATGACAGGGTACAGCTTACTATCTCTATCATTGCGACCATCAGTGGAGATCGCGAAAGACCAATATTTTAAAATAATAATAATTTTTGAATAGGTGTCACGTGCCATTTTATGAACAATGGTGGATGTTTTTGTCCTGCCACAGGCATATTTCTTCGCAATTTCCGAATTCGGGAACGTTTTTCTAAACAATTGTCCCACGTGATCGGAACATGATAACTAGGGGTTATGTTCTACGATCAACGCCGTGAACAAACATTCTGCTCGAATGGCAGCATTGTCTTCTTTCCCGTGAACAAAAAACGTACCTAATTTTTTGTTCTTCTGTAAACAACTAGCACTGTCCTTGTGTTTTAGAGTATTGCTGTGAGTTAGAATGTCAGTTTTTCCACGATTGGAAATATTCATGTCACAACGACACACGGAACAAAGATCAAAATGGTTTCCTCTACTAGATTGTAATATGAATGGAAATTCAGTTTTATAGCTTTCTTTGAACACTTGGAGATAACGTTTCTGAGGTTTTGTCGTCATAACGTGACGAGAGAAACTTAAAACACACGACACGAAACAATCATCGACACAACTCGTTGAAATACTTATCTACCGACGCACACAATAATACCTCAATTAAATGCACTAAACGTGACTCTAGCAGAGTATAAACACGTGGCGTCAAACGGAGCAAGTCACAATCGCCGCCGCGCGTAACATACAAGGTTTCAATCCCATTCTGCACAGTCACGTGGCCAGCCTCGACTAATCAGCGTAGGCTTGTCACCTGTTTGTCCGTAAAATACCACCAATCAGTATGCGGTAGGCCGATCAGCTGACTCAGCTACGGAGCTCACTGCCAAGCGAGGAACTTACACAAACTTACACAAAAAACAAGATTACGCAAATCACAAAATCAATTACGACTTACGAGAGATTCTCCTTGAGAATGGAAATTATTTGCGGCTCCTTTTTCTTTAACAATATATCACTGGGACCCGAAATTCGGAAGAAATAATAGTAATTAAGAAGATAGGAAGACGAGGTGAAAATTCGGAAAGTTTCCGAATAAATCGGAAGGGTTGGCAGGTATGCATCTACTTACTCCACATTATTATTATAACACCGCCAATTTATTTTATTACCGTACTTCAGAGTAGTAAAATACGAAATGAAGCCTAAAAGAATGTCTTTATTTTGCTAAACACATTTATGTTGGTGCATTATTTCCGTGTCATTCATGCCTAATATCAGCTGCTTAGCTCGTATAACAAATTTTCATGATCGTATGCACGTTATTCACTTATTTCCGATTGTATCACTAGTCATATGTAAATAAAAATAAACAGATGTTTTGTTAAACATATACGGTACATATGTTTGTCCAATACTGTATTGTCGCCTCCCTTGCTATCAAACAGCTGATCAGGCGCTCGCTACGAAGTATGACTGACAACAAGCGTAGCTGCAGTGTTGTCAGGTCGAACCTTTCGACTTTTCTGGAGTAGACCGTGCCTCATCTCATCAATATCCACATCTACTTAATATTCTCTTCTTAACCAATTATTCATCAAACTCATTATCAATACATTTTATTGGTCCTCTTAGGCCGGATTTCTGTGGAATCTACGTTTATATGAAACTATATATTTCCCTTTACGCAATCCATGTGTCGGCAGCACTATCACCGCATCTATCTGGGTCAGAAATACTACTGCCTCCGGTGGCATACATGTTTGACCCAACTTCGTAAATCGCCATTTTAGGGCCAGTCCATAGCAACTAGTGAGTTCCTGTCAGCGCCGGATGATTCAGTCACGCAGGCCAACTTCAAGGCACTATCCTACGCAGCTCCTGTAACGTTCTGTTTTCTATTATTTCCCAATAAGGAGGCAAAGGAAAGGCAACTCCTTGTAAAGACAAGAGGCCTAGCGAAGGCCAATATCACACGTGTGTTCAACTTCGTAACCAACTTTGACTCAGGATCTAGTATTAATGCAATCAAGGCAAGGCTAGAAAGGTATGAAAATGCGCAAGATACATTAGAAATTATGGACGAATCTGAGAACCATAGTGAAGATCGTGAGAGTTTCTAATCGTTGTATTATGACGTAGTAGACAAAAAGACATGCTTGATAGAAGAGAGTGTAGAGACAAAAGACATCCCTTCCTGTGATCCTCGCCCTGCTTCATTCAAGAGAGAGTTAGCACTTCCAACCATTAAATTGCCAACCTTTGGGGATCACATCACCGACTTTCGTCATCTTTCTGATATATTTACCAGCTTAGTCATAAAAAATGACTCCCTCGAATGTATACAAAGGTATCATTACTTGCTATCTTCAGTTACAGGTAAAGCACATGACCAAATAAAGAATCTGCCCATAACGGCCACAAATTTTAAAATTGCCTGTCAAGCAATCAACCAATGATACAACAATACTAAACTAATTGCATCATCTCACATCAAGAATCTGTTAAACCTTCCATCTGTAAGAAAAGGGTCATCCACGGATCTTCGATCACTTCTAAATCAAGTCTCAAGAACTCTAAATGCAATTGAGGCACTGGAACTCGGTATCCCGTTGCATGAAATTCTTGTATCGCAGTTAATTCTTCAAAACATTGATGAAACCAGCAGAAAACAACTGACAACATCAAAATTTAAAATCGCGAGACTAGACGGATTATGTCAATTCTTAGAAGACAGCATGCCCTTGAACTAATCAAATCAAATCAAATCAAACCTCCAAACCTACTGTTAGTGAATGCTCTTCAAGATAATGCTACTGACATCAAACACATAAAACCATTAAGACAGGTTTATGTCTCTACTATTAGTAACTGTTCATGTTGTAATGGTGTTCACCCGCTCTACAAATGTTGAAGTTTTGCTAGCAGTAATGTTCAACAACGAATGAACTTTGTCAGACAACATAGGTTGTGTTCAAATTGTCTTAGGCCGGGACACAACGTTAGTAACTGTTCTTCAGGCGTCTGCTATTCATGTGGCTTGAAACATCACACCCTACTCCATCGTATCAATCAACCAGCCACGCAAAGGCAGCACGAATCCACAGCTGAAAGACACTGCAGCGCTGATGTCAACCAGCAACAAACTGTTACATCCACGTATTGTTCGCTGGGGGTTAAACCTCAACCCCAGATTCTACTCTCCACAGCATGCGTTAAGGTTCGTGATGTATATGGAAGATTACAAACTTGAAGAGCAATCCTAGACTCATGTAGCCAGGCACACGTCATTACAAATTCCTGTGTTGAACTACTCAGATTAAGGAAAGAACGCAACCGAGTTCCAATGCAAGGTACAAGTAGCGCTGCTACCGTTAAGGTTCACTCAATGCACAGTGAGTACCTGCGCTGTGTTGCCGAGAATTTCTGGTGATCTCCCAGGATCACACATCAACTTCGCTGACTGGGGCATTCCGGAAGATCTCCCTCTAGCCGACCCAACGTTCAACCAACCCGGACGAATCGATATGCTGGTAGGTGCAGAAGTAATCTTCCAGCTTTTTCGACAGGAAAGGCAGACGAGACCAGGTAACTAACCTGTTCTCCATAACACAGAAATTGGGTGGATTCTAGCAGGACGCTTTCCTTGCGAGAGAACGGTTGAGGCACCTTCACAGACCACACAGCCCAGCAATTAGGGAATATTAATGCACATATTGTACACAGCTCGAAACCTCAGATCAAATGTTATTAATAATTTTGTTGTAAATAAACCAGTATTAGTTAAAATGTCTTGTTCATTGGGAGTTGAATATATAGGATAGTTGGAATGCAAAGAGTATCTCATAGAGCAAGTTTATTGCCCTACGCTCCGATGATAGATCTTGGCTCAAGGAAGGGAGCGGCAGTGGCTAAATAAAATTTTAATGTGTTATCTTTACGTTAACTGCCGCCCAGTAAATCTAAATTAATAAAGTGTATGTCGTCTGTCTAGACAGGCCAATGCTAAATAAGAACGATGAGGTGGTGTTAAGGAATCTTGAGTGTAATATCTGTAGAAACGTTATAAATGATCGCCCAACTTGTAGAGCGATATCCAACGACGAAGGTAGCCGTTACAGCACCAAGTGTGCTTCACGGCAGATATTCTCCAGATGTATTGACAGTTGAAGATTGATGCGCGACTGCAACCTTCAGAGGATCGTATGGCGCCGATCACCACAGGAACCTGCGTGAAAAAAGTGTTCAACACTTTTTTGGCGGGCGGTATGTTTGGGATCGTGGTCACCTTGCTCTGCTAATTTGCCGGGCACTCGCCAGAGGTCGCATTAGGCTCCGTGCTTCATCGTTTAGCGCTTAGATGCTGAATGCATGCTCCTTGAGCTGGTGGTAACAATCGACGACTTCGGCACATTCATCGAGGTACACAGGACGGTTGGTGTGATAACAGACAGATACGACGTTAAAGATGGTGCGGCAGTCCAACTTCAAGAAATTGGAATATGTATGGTCATTCGGCAGTATGTAATTCTTATTAGCATGTATAAATATTCTTTAGTAATTGTCCACAGAAATCCAGTGATTTTACCAGCTAATCTCATCTCGTCAATATTGTTGTATCCGTTAGGGGGATACACCCCTGCATTACACTATCGCACCTACATCCCTACAATTATCAGACATCAGACATTATTCCAAATACACTAGACCCCATTATAATCCTAATACACTCACTGAACCCTCATGACCCCTCTTTGAACTGACATGACCCCCACACTGGCCACATACAAGAAGGAATGCGCTGATAATGCCTAGCTTGCAGACCAGAATTATAAAAAGGCCGCCTACCCAACCACAGGGATCTGTGTAGTGCGAAGCCTCTGCCCGACGGGTTCCTGAACGACATCATTCGGTAAGTGTGTCCCACGAGTCTAACTCCCACACCCTTACACATTGCACCCTTGTATAAATTATAATTGTTACCATTTTTACTTGTGAACACTGAAGGCCTAAGTGCCAGTATCAATCTGCAAAGTCCAAATACTTCACAAACACCAGTAGTAATTAAAACTACTTGTCTAAATAGAACACTTGATCTTGTTATTCATTTGAACACTAATCTCCACTATTTAGCTTATAACCTAATCACCGCCCCAAATAGGTTATTTAACCGCACATTCGTATACATTCAGCAGTTACAGGGTTTCCAAGCCAGACAGCCTCAGTCAGCAGGACTGCCGTCCGCGAGCTCTTATTCACTAGCGTACTCACAAACAGACAGGTAATTCCTTCCTGTTATAATCGATTAAGAACACCCCCATCAACCCTTCATCTAGCTACACGTCCTATTCACCCGTAGGATTACCACATCTCACCCTTTACCGCATCTCCTTACAGCACACTTGTACACACCATCCCCCACAGTTGACACTTAACCCCGTTTTACACAACATCCAGTTGGAGTCAACACGAAAAGGGCTCCAACAATATCCACATCTACCTACAGTCCTCTTTATATTTATTCTCTCCTTAACCAATTCTTCGTCAAACCCATTGTCAATACATGTTATGTAGTATGTAATATTTCTCATATTAGGGTGTAGAAGCACTTGTTTTCCCGCCGAATGAATCTGGGCGCAATTTGTGTTGACCCACAGGAAAGCTTTCTTTAATGAATTACTGATTGAAGCTCTTTTGAGTCTCGATCAAAATCCGGAACGTTTAGCACACCGCACCTCTTAACCTACGAGCGAATGTTGGCTTTCACTGTCCCAAGGCTACTCTGGATGAGACAACGCGTATTATTAGTGGCACAATGAAATCTACCCCTCTTTTCTGGTTGCCTGTGCTTAGTCACATAGAATTAGAAGACTGAACAACTTGATCAGGGAATACAACAAGATATTGGCCAATCCTGTACTCCCCATTCATGAAGATGCTAGCACCAGATATAGCCGTCTCATGTCAAGATCTCCACCTATTCAAACAGCACAGGAACTGGTTAGGAAGGTTTATGATCCAAAAGCTTATTGGCAAAAAGAGTGGAACAGGCATTGTTCAACATTCAAAATCTGCCAGCAGGATTTGATTTGCCCCTCAAGACATGGGTAACTCTCAACAGAGTCCGCACTAACCACGGGAGATGCGGATCAATGATGTTTAAGTGGGGTATGCGATCTTCCCCAACCTGTGATTGTGGTGCAGTTAGACAGACTATGAACCATAATGTCACTGAGTGTATTAGTAGGGCATTCACTGGATCAACACAGGACTTCGTAATAAATAGCCTGTACTGAAGCCATAAGATGGCTAGAAAATTTAGACATTAATATTTGAACACTCTTTCCCTTGCAAGATTGTTACAGTTGTAATGTGTTACCTATTGTATGTATAATGTTTATGTTTTTTGTTTTGTGTTGTACCATACGCTAATAATAATAATCACTTACGATCGAATTCCACTATTTAGGACATGACAAGACTTACCGCTCGGGACGTTGCAAGTTGTTGCTTCCTTTCCTGACTGGGATTCAATGGTTTGTGTATTGGATGAGCTTGGATCCGTGGGATCAGATGCATCATTATCTTGAGGTGTGTTGAAAAAGGAATTCAATACTTGTAACCGACATGCTTCTTTTGAGACTCTTGACAGTTCTCGTATTACTGTTTCGGCATCTCGTGACTGTTGGCGCTTCTCCGTCCAGTGGCACTTGCGCACCCCAGATCTCGTGTTAGTGTGAGGGCCCTGCATCTGACAGTCAGCATGTAGAGGATTCATTGATTCGCATCTCAGTGGGTGATTCCTCCTGTCCTTTCTCCGCAACTTTAGAGCCGAGTGGAATGGCACAGATGTCCCAGATCTCGTGTTCTTGTGAGATCTCTGTACCTGACGAGAATCCACTGATTCCTTCCATTCCAATCTCAGTGGTGGATTCCTCCTGTCCTTCCTCCGCAACTTTGGAGCTGAGTGTAATGGCACAGATATCGCAGATCTCGTGTTCTTGTGAGATCTCTGTACCTGACGAGAATCCACTGATTCCTTCCATTCCAATCTCAGTGGTGGATTCCTCCTACGTTTTCTCCGCAACTTTGAAGCCCAGCGTGGTGGCATAGCTAAACAATATCGATCACTACTAGTGATTTTATGATCCTCTTCCTCGGGGGTATTTCGATTCTGGTTACTCCGTCTGCTATAATCCTCAGCTGTACTCTGTGCGATAATAGGGTCCCCTGCTGGCTCCGCTGCCACTGTTTCCTCACCACATACGAACACATGATCATTTACCACAGCTGTGCTCATCACATCATGATTATGATTTGAACTCGGTTTCTTATCCAGAAATTTCTTCATTGCCCGCAGCGAATATTTTTCACCATCCATATCCTCAACCTGTAGGGAGATGGGACTGGTACAGCCTGGAGAATTTGTCAAGATTCTTTTTTCTAAATCTGATTTATTGAGTATCTTCTGTCACCAGCGAGGCCCCATTCCAAAAACAATTGTGGATGGGATTTCTCATCTTGGATACTGAAGTCTAATTCCACTTTACTTCTCAGATCCTTCGCTGGAATGATCGACCCTCTGAGTGTCACTGTTGGTTTGCTTAATTTACCACTTCCAAAAAGGGAGTCATCTTTAACACTAGTGGGTTCCTGTTTTCCTCCGGTGTGAAGGTCAACGATTTTATGAAATCTTCTTGTCGAATTACGATATATTTTTTTGCTATCTTGGTTGCTGACAGGTTCCTAGAGATTGTGTTCTTGTTTTGCGCCTACCCAGTGTATTACATTCCAGTGTGACTGGACCGGAGTATGGTGTTTCAGAATCCACGACCAGACATTCTTGTGTTTAGCTTCTATCCACCTCAGAGATGACTTTTCAATTTACAGCAACTAGAGAGGCAAGAAAAGTAGGTATAAATACATCTGGAAGGCAGTATTCATTTATTGAATTAAGATAATGTTATATAGAGAGATTTATTTTGTCTGGCAAGATTAGGGCCATTGGGCCCTCTCTTACATCTAACCAGATTAATCAATTGATAATAATAAACAATACAAATACTACTTAAATCTAACAATAATGCAATGTTGGTACAATATAAAATACATATAAAAACAGATTAGCTTGGTGTAGGCAGCAAATTGTAGTATTGCTAGTTTATTGCTAGGGTGAATAAGTAAGATACTTAGAAGTAAATTTAACATTAGAGTAAGGGAAGGACATACTGAATAGAATGTAGACTGATGATTAGTCGTTACTGACTTATAAGCAGGATGTATTATGCAGGGTATTTTGGACAGATGAAGAAAGTTATTTAGATGTCTAAACAGAGAGTAAATAAGAAAGTAATAATTGGGAAGATCAATATACTCGTCTCGTACGTAATGCGACATGAGAATAAGTGTTGAGTTCAACTTTCATTTACTTAGTGATTATGTACTGCTGGCAACACTGCTTGAAGCTGGACGGGGGGGGGGGTTAACGCACATTTTCGTGTACTTTCAAGGATTCTAGACTTAGTGAGTTAGTTAATGTTGTTTTAAAGAGCGGAACTACGAGGTCATCTGCCCCTATTCTAGACTAAAATATTTGGGGCGTAAATACGAGGAGGGCAAGGGGGCATTCCCCGCCCCCTCAAGTATTAAGTGAAAGACAAAACTTTTAAATAGCATTAAACATATACAAGTAAAATCACCCGAAACTATTCTATAAATGATGTTAATGCTACGTTAGGCAGAAAGTCGAAATTTCCATTTCCGTAATGTCTTTGTTGTGCCGAACAAACAGTCACCCGTTTCCCAGCGAGACGCCAACTGAGTCGAGGCGCTTTGAGCTTTACCCGCTTACCACGACAATCCGAAAAGGTGCATTATTTCTGAGCCCCGGTTTAAAACTGAGCGAGGTAAGATACTGTGGCACACAACATCGCGCGCGCCTGTTTTGAAACAGAGAAGGGTCTACCCTCGCTCATCTCGCGTCTTAAGCACACCCTGAGCATGCGTCCTGTGTTGCACCGACAACGTTCGAAAAGTAGTGTTCGAAAAGAAGTTTATCCAAATCGGTGGAGCTCCAACATTTCATCAGTTTCTGCCTAAACTTTGTTGATTACTTCGTTTAAATGTTTGAAGTGTGTGTTCGTGAATCTGCTCGTCCTACCTACTTCAAGCTGCTCTGCAGAGACAAGGGTTATAGACCACCTCCGTTCTACGATAGGGATCATCGCTATCTACTGGCCACCTACTCAGGCAAGGTAAATAAGCAAGATGACGCGCGTCTTGCTCTATAGTTTGTAAACAAAGATCAACTTTACCTAGACGTCGAAAAATATTTTATATTCATATTCTGACTGTATTTTCTATTTTACTAAGAAATAATGAATGAAAATGATCTTTGTTTCTTTTGAAATGTAGCGTTAGGCCACAGAGATAGAGGGTTTCGGAGGTCAATGTGGTAGTTAAAGATGCCCGGGGACTTGATATTAGGTAGCCTATTTGCCTGGAGGAACTGAAGATAAACGTCACATTCCACGCACATAGTTTCTTCCAGGCGAAGGAATGTGTCGACGGGAAACAAATGCAGATATTAGGGAACCCGACAGATGCAAGTAACCGCTGTTATGAAAATCGCCAAAAATTGGCACAGAAATATAAATTAGTAATCAGTTAATCACACTGAGAGGATGGATTTGAACAATTTTTTGCTAGGGTGTATCTTTGCATTTTTCAGTAGTGCCAACATGATGAGGGGAGGGGGAGGGGGGGGGGGCTGCATGGCGCTGTCGGTAGAGGCACTGAGCTTCTAACTGAAAGGGAGTGGGTTCGATCCCCACCCTGGTAGTGGATTTTAGAAACAAAACTACCACTTTCGGAAACGCATAGGCCTGGGGTTCACTCAGCCTACACAGTACCAGCGTAATTCCTGGGAGCAGAGACAGCCGGGCTACATCCCATTCAGTGCCAATGTCACAAAGAGTGGAAGCCTCTACCTTCCACTACTCCCAGGGGATCACGACCACGGGACCCCAGCTGAGTTCGGCATTACTTCCGCTTATTTGTGCCAGGCTCCTGTGTGTCATCTTTCCTATCGACCTCCCTTGGTCAATTCTTGTTCTTTTCCGTCCCCGGCTGTATTAGGATATCCGAGGCCAAGAGGGTCTTTCACTTTCCTGCCTTAATTGGCCCTTGTCACATCTTTTCTGATCCCTCATTTTTCGAGGGTTGAGACCTCTTTTGCTCTCTTCATATCTCCTGCTTCTGCTCACGGCTCTTAAGGGGGCAGGGTGTGTGTAGCCACATCACTTCTAGTGCTCTCGGCTGGTGAGGGATTCCTGAGCTGGGTCCCGTTTTTCCCATTGCCTGTGGGGTCGACCCTCTCCTCTTTCACATTCCTATCTGCCTTTCATGGCTCTCCTTGCTTCCTCGTTCTTTGAGGGTTGAGGGCATTTCGTTTCCTTCTGTCCTTTATTTGACTTATTCTCCTTTTGTTTTCTTCTAGTATGTAAGTGTTTAGTTAGTTCCAGTTATAGTTAACATTACGTTCTCATGTTTCACTATCATCCAGACCATTAGGGGCCTATAACCTCGATGTTAGGCCCATTAAAACAACAATTATTATCATCATCATCCCAGGGCCCCCATGGCCTGTACGGATTTTGCTTTGCTTTGCCAACATGATGACCTACGGAGCAAATTGCAGGTATTGCCATAAATTTGGCTCAGCGCTCAGAATGTGTGTTTTTCTTCGTGTTACGAACTAATAAATCTTCCCATATGGAAACTTGTAGGTTCACCCATCCTCGTGTCCATTTAATTTATAGTAGGAATTTTGTTCTTTTGATATGGATATTTAAATATGAATCTTTTAAATCATATTGTAATTGTAAATAAATTTAAATAACTTGGTGAAATTGTCACATGCAACTCCAATGAAAAATCGTCAATAGAAGGTAGAACAATACCTTGGCCAACACACAAGAAGAAATGTCTTTCTCTAAACGCCAAATGTCAACATTACTGATCTGCCGTTAAACCTTGCTCTTGTGAAACACTTAAACACCACATCGACGACAGATCAACTGCAGAAGGTTGACAGAACAATCATTAATAAACAACACCATGTGGATGGACAATGGAGATTGTTGCCTAATGCAGTAGTCTATCGGGAAAGTGATTCAATAATAGACACGATGAAAAACAAATAGTTCCGTGAAGAGCTATACAGCCTATTTTCATATATCCTACTTATCTTAATTGCCTCTATCAACATACAAAATCTCAGTTTGATTGCTGTAGTAGGTTCGTAGACATTAGGAACCATCTAAATATTTCGGTTGGTCGCCACGTTGGATTTTAATGTAGGCCATAGAGTTGTGTACTATTAGATGAGTATTATTGCGTAGGTTCATTATTCAAACGTTGACTTCTATCGCATGATTAGCACACAAGAAATGAAAACTTAATTTACAAATTTTGAGCAGCCGCCATCTTGAGGTTATGTAAACAATTTGACTAAATTAGATGTCGGTGCATTACAACGTGTATAGATAATTGCTGTACCATATGTTACTGCACTCGGATGGTTAAAATGCGAGAAAGGTTTATTAAAATGTTTCACCTTCGCTTGGCCGTTTTGTATTTTACAGGGTTTTGAAAGTCTGGTTGGTTGGTTCCTTAGTTTAGGGGCTGCGACAACGCGGTCATGTAGCCCCGTGTAATTTGGGTGTGTGTAGAATCTCTCTGATAACCGGTGTTAATTGTGATGGCTGTATTAGTGTGTGTATCTGTTTTTTAATTCAAGTAAGGACTGCAACTTTAAATTTTTCAAATAGTTCCTAGTTTTGCCGCCAAACGCCACCGTCAACAACTATTAGGCCTAGTTCAGAACTAGACTATTAGACACCACCGCAGTCTTTTGAATGTCTCATAGCTGAACTTCTAGTAATACCCTTTACCACCGTACAAAATTTAAGGGTGATATCAGTAATAGTTTCGGAGATATGGAATGCCGGTGAAATATTCCGCACAGCCGCCATGTTGGATTGGTGAGACGCAATAAAATTTGAAGGGTACGGTCAGGCATGGGGTCGGCCGAAATAATAGTATGACCTTACCGAGTTTTATTGAAATCGCTCCAGCCGTTTAGAAATTATTAGGGGGACGCACACACTTACGCACATTCATATACACACACGGACAAAAGGTGATCTCATAAGCCCCTTTTTAGCCTACTTTCCATTTTTGTAAAAAATGAAAGTAGACTTATGAGATCAACACAGGGCGAAAAATTGTGTGTCTGTCTGTGTGTGTGTGTGTGTGTGTGTGAGTGTGTGTACTCTGAATGTCTGTACCCCCCCCCCCCTATTAATTCGAACACGGTGAAACCGAATTGAACGAAATTTGGTATAGAGTTTCCACTAGCAAAGGGCACCTCAGTGTCATGTTTTAAATCGCCGCCATCTTGACGGAATCATAATGGCGGCCACCCAAATGTCAAAAGCTTAAATCAAATTACGACTAACCTAATCATCGGATCTCTACCAAATTTTGCAACAACATATATATGGCGAGCATCTTTTCACTAAACCACAAGGTCATCAGCCTAATAGTTTGCAGATGGCGGCCATGTATGTGTGCAAACCGATTCACCATATCAATTCTAACACGGCGGAACCAATTTGTATGAAATTTTGTACAGAGTTAGCACTAGCAAAGGGCACCTCATATTCATGTTTAATATCCGTAAAACACGTTGTATTTCAACACGCTACTACAACCAACATTCAATTATACTCCTTGGAAAGGACAAAGAGTTATAACAATACCCATGCATTTAGGAGAAAGAAGGCTGTATGTTCTTTACTGAACATCTTGTTTATCAATGAAAATAGGCTAAAAGTAATTGGTTCAAAGAATTTCAAAATGATTTAGATGAGTTGAATGCAACAAATTGCAAATAGAAAAGAGAAAAGGATTCTGAAGAAGAAACATATAAGGCTCACGCTAAGAATTAATCTACGAAAACAATATGTCCTATCTGCTGAGCAAGGTTTTGGGAGGACAAAGATTCCCTGTCAATCCGTGGTGGACTTCAATGTATTTGGTTTGATTTAAGTGATCCAATGTGTGCGCAAACTACGTACATAATGAATAAATAGGTATGTACAGTATAGTCTATATTTTATAAACAATAATGGCTCTCGAACAAAGGAGGATCAAACTAGACTATGCTTGCAGAAGACTGTACGCCTCGAAAAATCTGTCGATGAATGTCAAACTAAGACATTACAAAGCACTAGTCAGACCATCAACCCCCAGGGGCTCACATCTAGTGGGACGTGGGTTGGCGACCACAGGGCCCCAGCTGAGTCCGGCATTGCTTCCACTTACTTGTGCCGGGCTCCTCTCCGTCTTCTTTCCTGTCGACCTCACTTGGTCAGTTCTTGTTCTCTTCCGACCCCAACGGTATTAGGGTATCCGAGGCCTAGGGAGTCTCTTCCTTTCCCGCCTTAATTGGCCTTTGTCTCATCTTTTCTGATCCCTCCTTCTGCGAGGAGTCAGCCTTCTTTTTCTTTTCCTTTTACCTCCTGCCTTGTGCTCAAGGCCCTTAAGGAGGCAGGGTGTATGTAGCCTCACCACTTCTGGTGCACCCTGGATATTGCTACACCCTCAGGGGCTCACAGTATCTCCTGCCTTCTGCTCAAGGCCCTCAAGGAGGCAGGGTGTGTGTAGCCCCACCACGTCTGGTGCACCCTAGATATTGCTACACCCTCAGGGGCTCACGGCTGGTGAGTTCGGGGAGTTGGCGACCCCGAGGGATTCCTGAGCTGGGTCCGGTTTCCCACTTTTGTCCATTACCTGTGGGGAGGACCCTCTCCTCTTTCACTTTCCTATCTGCCTTTCATGGCTCTCCTTCCTTCCAAGTCCCTCAATCCGCATTCTTCGAGGGTTGAGGGCATTTCTTTTCCTCCTGTCCTTTATTTGCCTTATTCCCCTTTTATTTTCAATTTCTTCTTCTAGTATATAAGATAGTTTTAGTTATAATTTACTTTTCATTATCATATTCACGATCACCCAAACCATTAGGGGCCGATAACCTACATGTTAGGCCCCTTAAAACAACAATTATCATCTTCATCATCATCAGACCATCAATCCTCTACGCAGCTGTCTGTTTCTAACTAAGAAGACCCCCATAAGGGCCCTCGAGGTACAGGGAAGGAAATTCTTGCGGAAAATAGTGGGTCCAAGGATCTTTCCAGATAAAAGACGACCAAGTTGCGAACTCTACAAGCACCAGGTAAACTTCACAGATGCCATCAGAAGGAGACGTCTGGCTTTCTACAGCCACCTGCACGGAATGTTCAAGGTAGCCAAGAAGGGTAAAGCCACTGGGTCCTTGCGGATCAAACAAATTGACAAGGATCTTGCTGAACATAATATTCAGCAAGACCCAATAAATGACAAGAGTCGCTACCAGACCCATCCTCACATCCATTACAGACGTTCACCACAACGCGTCCAGGGAATGGTCCGAGGAACGAAATCACCTGTGGTCCATAGGTTGCCCAAACGGCCGAATAGGCCTTTATATAAGCACATCAATTTAATTTCTAACAAATTGGAAGATGGAAGGAAATCTTTGTTCCTTGATTAAGTATTAGAGGTAGGTATTCTGGACACAGGAACTTGTGCAGCTTCTTACTAATTCATGAGGCAGGTGCACGACCTTCAAGGGAAGATGAGCTTAATTTCTGCCGGGAGACTTACCTATTGAAATATTCTGAGAAGCAATGCCACCTTCGCTTCTGAAAATTGAGGAAGACGCTTGGATCTCAGCAACAGTTTAGGTTTTTCTAAAAAATGGTATGATGCAGCTAGAGGTGAAAGATTCACATGATTAAGCCAACGAATGAAACTGCGGACTTACATGGCAGCACTTTGACCCTCTGTGCTCGTTCGTGATTGGAAGAAGTATTTGAAAGGGAGGAGGATCGTGGTGTGATATACACTTACATCGGGAGTTGGAGGAGACATTATTTTATCGACTGTCACCTGTCAAGGTCACTAATTACTCCAGCTGTCACCCCAAACTCCACATTCATCGATCTTCGAGAAATACATTATCATTATGTCTCTGATTTACTGAAATCAGCAATATTACTATTTTCGAGGCATCGTAGAATGAACCTGCAAGTCCGGGAGATGTGAAGCCATGGCAATGGGAGATCGCCCTCATTCTGCTTGATGTCCATCGGTGAGCTCACAGCACAAGATTCCTCTCTAGTTCTTTTTCTTTCTTAAATTTAAATGTTAACTTTTCATATTTCTTCCATATTTTAATTTTAACTTAACGTAATTTTCTTTCCGCTTTCTTTATTAAATACATTTAATTTCCATGCTATTATAATCTTTGTACAATATAAGGAACCCTGGTTGATGACTATGCGAGAGTTCTGTGCTCCAACAAATAACATTGTATGTTGTTGTCCAGCCAGTAGCTTGGAACAGGTGCCCTTCCGGAAAGATTAACTTATTATTATTATTATTATTACCGGCCACAGCATCGGGAGAGCTTGGGTTCGATTCCCACCTCGGCCGTCCAGAAAATGGTTTCTCATTTTCACCACCAGGCAAATGCCAGGACGGTTCCTTCCAATATACCTTCCCTGACCTGTCCTCAAAAGAAAAGTACATGTCCATTGGCTGCATTAATAAAAAATAAAAATAATAAAATTATTAATAGACTCTAATAATGAACAAGAAAGGTCTAATGCAAAAACTAGAGGCTAAAGAAAGGAAGATTTTGAGGAAAATCCTGGGTCCCATTAAAGAAAACAGCGAGTACAGAAGGCGTCACAACCACGAATTGTACAAGCATGTGGAGAAGATCAGTAACACGATTCGAAAAAGAAGGATTGCGTTTTATAGCCACGTGACACGAATGAGCCCAGGCAGGATGTCAAAACGGATATTGACGTACGTTCAAGATAAGAAAACCAAAGGGGCATGGTTTACGGAAGTTGAGAAAGATCTACGTGAAATGGAAATTTCTCCTAAAGATATCCAGGAGCGTGTTCCACTTCAGGAAAAACTACGTACGCACAAAGGTTTCCAGGAAAAGCCGAAGCTGAAGACAGGGAAGGCGTGGTCCCAAGAGAGAAAAGAACAACACCGGAGACGAGTGCGGGAACACTGGGCGGTAGTTAGAGCTCGGAAGAAGAGACAGTTGAACTGACGTGGTCCCTAGTTGGCCGAATCGAAGAAAGAAAAAGAAGAATTATTAATATTATTAATCATTAATATTAATTGTTATTAATGGAACACTGAAAAAAGGCTTCAAAGCTAACTTTATTATTATTAACCATATTGAAAATGAAAATCCACAACCTGCTTCCAGTCTCCGACCGGGTCAGGAATGGAATGAATGAAGCCCCCATCTAGCGGCGAGGATATGAACTGTGCCGGCTGCCGAGGCCTGACGCACTCCTCTGGGGCAATGATTAAATGAATGACAGATGAAATGAAATGATAGTGGAGAGTGTTGCTGGAATGAAATGTTGACAGGGAAAACCGGAGTACCCGGAGAAAAACCTGTCTGCCTCCGTTTTGTCCAGCACAGATCTCACATGGAGTGACCGGGATTTGAACCACGGACTCAGCGGTGAGAGGCCAGCGTGCTGCCGCCTAAGCCACGGAGGCTTATTAACCATATTAAATCATCCAAACATTAGGCTACTACCGAAAGGTCCAAACACAGCAATCAAAGCGATAAATGGCATAGAAAGATGTCTCCCGTAGCAGCACTGAAGCTGTTCAGCGTGGAAATATTGCCAATAACAACATATGATCTACCAAACACGTGGGAACATCTCGAGTGCAGAGACCTCCGTCAGTGAAATACACATAGCGTTGAGCACGTCCAGACTCGTGTACGAAGTGAGTGGCGAGCTAATCCTGATAGAGGAGCTGTATCTACTGATGCTCCTCCCAACTACTCCAGCGTACGACTAGCACAAGAAGTATTCTGTACACTGAGACTGGAGTATGAGTTGCGACACATGTTCACGAGGATGGTGGTTCATGGATTTCCTTACAAGCTAGGCTATGTCGGAAGAAGACTTCCCACGACCCTGCCGAGGACTGCGTGTGTGGAAGGTGCGATGAAAGCTATCACCTCATGAAACCTGAGAACATTGCATTCAGAAGCTCTAGTGATGAACACATACAAGTGTTTGAGGATCGGAACAATCATACGACTAACTGTTATTGGCTGCTTTTATTACATTAATTTAATGACCAAAATTTAGACAAATAGAATTATGCAATTAAATTTAAAATAGGGGTCCGGCCCCCCACAATTACTTTTAGCCTATTTTCATTTTATGAAAAAGTAGGCTTATGAGTTTAGCTTTTTGTCCGTGTGTGCGTGGTGTGTGTGTGTGTGTCCCTAATTACTTCTAAACGGCAGGAGCGATTTCAATGAAACTCAGTAAGGTCATAGCACCCTTTCGGTCGACCCCAACCGTGCCCTTCAAATTGTATTACTGGAGACATTGACGAGACGGTAGTGTCACCAACATGTAAGATACAAAATACACTACCACTAGGTAAAACCCTTTGGTCTGCAGACAGATAACTGATTACTTCCACTGTGCGTGACAAAAACCAGGGATGCATAACCCTATACTGTATTGTTAACGCGTCCCGCATGCTAAAACCATTGTCAAAATCCAGGTTAGAATGGCCGTGGGATGCCAGCGGGGCACTGTTGACGACACGTTAGGTTGTAACCATTGATCTGAACGTGTTAGGCTGTAAACATTGTCAAAAACCATTGATCTGGACGTGTTAGGCTGGAACCATTGTCAAGAAACCATTGATCTGGACGTGTTAGGCTGTAAACATTGTCAAAAACCATTGATCTGGACGTGTTAGGCTGGAACCATTGTCAAGAAACCATTGATCTGGACGTGTTAGGCTGGAACCATTGTCAAGAAACCATTGATCTGGACATGTTAGGCTGGAACCATTGTCAAGAAACCATTGATCTGGACGTATTAGGCTGGAAGCATTGTCAAGAAACCATTGATCTGGGCGTGTTAGGCTATAACCTTTGTCAAGAAACCATTGATCTGGACGTGTTAGGCTGGAACCATTGTCAAGAAACCATTGATCTGGACATGTTAGGCTGTAACCATTGTCAAGAAACCATTGATCTGAACGTGTAAGGCTGGAACCATTGTCAAGAAACCATTCATCTGGACGTGTTAGGCTGGAACCATTGTCAAGAAACCATTGGATGGGACCTGGTAGGCTGTAACCATTGTCAAGAAACCATTGATCTGGATGTGTTAGGCTGTAACCACTGTCAAGAAACCATTGATCTTGACGTGTTAGGCTGGAACCATTGTCAAGAAACCATTGAGCTGGACGTGTTAGGCTGGAACCATTGTCAAGAAACCATTGATCTGGACGTGTTAGGCTGGAACCATTGTCAAGAAGCTATTGGATGGGACCTGCTAGACTGTAACCATGGTCAAAATTATTGGTCAAGGCAAATGTGATTTTTACAAAAACAAATTTTATAGTGCACAAAAGAAAGCCTATACAATTAGTATTGTATGTGTGGGGTTGGCAATGCTGTACTAGTGCATAATTCACGCGGATAATGGCCGACACAGCTGGATATTTACTATATAGGCCTAAGTAGTGATATAACTTGGGATGGCGGGTGGGTTATAGACAGCGGAGGCCTGAACGACATCATTTCCAGATCAATGTTGAATTATTACAAGAAGTATTTGTCGCTAATTTCAGTAAATAATTTCTTTTTGGTAGGTTTTCGTCTCCTCCTCTGCGTCTTCTGGTGTAGCCTACTGGTTAGCATAGTTGACTTCCTCCCCAAAGGTTTGATTTCGATGCCCAATAAATAAATTTAATTCTGGGTTGAGGTACTAGAACGGCACCTTGGGCATGAAAGTGTTTCAGTTTAGCACGAGTTAACTTTGCTTTACCTCGAAAATCGTAACGAATTAGCATTATTAGCTCACTTTTCCAACAAGTTATGTTTCATACAGAAAGAAATTCACCCTCCATTATAAAGGTAACAGGGAGCAGCCAAACGAGCTTTAAACTAGGATTGGAATACTCTACCTCAGAAGGTCCAGATGGGCGGACTAGCGTGCAAAATACTAGTGACCGTTTGTCATGGAAATACCATACGACAGTGTTCTGTCAACAATGTAAATTGCGTAGCCTTCACGCTGCTTAGGAACATATCTCACCTCAATATCTAACTTATAGGATATCAAAACATTCAGGTCATTAACTCTTAACCATATTGTTTCGCGAGCTCGCTCCTTTGAACCGTGTGGTTATTGGTTCCACTTCCGTAATAAGGATTCCACATAGACTATTCGAATTTGGGAATACTAGACGTGTGCTGTGCTATGTAATCATAGAAAAACATAATAATTTATTACATTGGCCACCTCCAAAGATCTTGTAACTTACAGAGAGGTAACTCCTTAACGTTGCCTACATGGTCGGGAAATGTACGATGGTCCTGCCCTTTACGAGGGCACGTTTTGCCGCCAGATTTCTCGACTTGTCGCTAAACTTTGCATCCAGTAAAAGGCAGTAGGATAGAGACATGACATCGCTGTTCCACCCCTTGAAATAACAATAACTAACTGGCAGTGCAAATGTTCAAATTCATTCGGGGGCCCTCGTGCAGTGTCCGTTACCCGTTCGTTACTTAGTAGCGCTCTGAAAATGGTCTGTGATTACTCTGCCACGTTATAAAGCCATTTGCCATTAACAAACACCGCGAAAACACTTCCAAAATAAGGAAATGTTCAACATTAACTTTCAAGTAATAATCTTATCAAAAAGCACGTCGCCAATTTTGCTGCCAACTTACTGATTGTACTACTAGGCAAAACCATTGGCCTGGATAAAGATTATTGATGCGTGACTAACCCCACTGTGCGTGACAAAAACCAGGGGTGTTTATATTAGCCCGCAGGGCTGCGCTACCTAACCTTTAATGGTCTAGGCGAAAACCATTGGTCTGGATGATAGCAACCAACTAACCAACCTAAGTCCGAGGGAAAAGCCAACCTGGAGGGTAAACCGACGAAAAAAAAAGAAGCGTTTACCTCAAACTATGTATTTTTAAACATTAAACATTTAATGCAGCCAAGTGGCCATAGGTTTACAAAAAAAATTCCTCTCGGCACGCCGGAAGGCGGAGGTAGATTTCACCGGGCAAACTAGGGGATAGGCTATAATAGGCAAAATATGCAGGTTTTCGTAGGAGGATCAGACCTCATTTATTGCGAGAAAGTATTTTACAATTGGAGGTTAGTTAACATTTTTTCGTCTTTCTATGCATATTTTTAACATTTTACTGTCTTAGGGGGATGGTAACCTTCTTGTCATTTGGGGTTCATTTTTATACTTGTGATCACACTGTCCTTATGCAAGGGTGGAACTAATGTGTAACTATCTAACAGTCTGTTACTTCTTCACGCAAAATTTTATCTCCCGCAGAGATGTTGGTTGGTTCCTCAGTTTAGGGGCTGCGACAAGGTGGTCATGTAACCCCGTGTACATTGGGTGTGTGTAGAATCTGTCTGATAAACGGTGTTATTTGTGATTACTGTATTAGTCTGTAATTCAGGTAAGGTGTGCAGACGGTCAATTTTAAGTAGTAGTACCTAATTTTGTACCAAATACTAACGTCAACGACACCCAGCTGTGAACTTGGCTGCTAGATGCCACCGCAACCAGCAACTTGCAACGAACGTTGTAACATCCCCCTCCGAAGGAAAGCATGCTGACGGATTTTTAGCACTCTTAGAAAATCCGGCGACTTTGGCCGGCTTTGAACCAGCGACCTTGGGCATAGAAGTTCAGCATGCTACCAGTTAGCCGCTTCCCTCATAGTCAGATGGAACAAGAAGTTCCGTGACGAACTAAAGAGCCTACTTTTCTTAAAATTAAGATTCATGCCATAGATTAATCTACAGTATATGAACTTATCTAGAATAATGACGAAATTAAGTGGGTAATATCGAAATGTCTTAATTAGTTCGAAATAAGGTATACTAGGCATAATGTAGCCTAATAGAGCAATACAGTTGGCAGCTCTGGTGACTGAATATATTCTTACTTCCATCTCCTAAGGTACAGAATACAAAATGTGGTTGAAGTCCAAAGGACGTTACATGGATTTAGACATTGGATCTATTAGTACACGTAAAAGCATGTTGGCAACAATGTCATGCGAGTGCTGGTCAGAAATAATCTGAAATATATCTTTTTGTGCCAATTTTGGATGAAATCCATTTGTTGGTATAGAAGTTACATGTATTTAAAAATTGGTCCTATCAGCAGGCTTAGAATCATGTTGGTAGAACTGACGTATATAAGTTACTCCAAATTAATGTAAAATGTCAGGTAATTTACGTGTGCATAGTTTAAAGCTGTCGGCTTGCATGCTTTCTGATATATTTGGATACAAAATAGAGAGCAATTATTAACAGTTGGCAGCCCTATTGGCTCTTAAGAAGACACTCAGTCATATCTGTTTATGTACACATATTACATACAAAATTTGGTTGAAATCCAATTGATAGTGTAGAAATTATATGCATTTAAAAATTGGACTTATCAGAAGGCTTAAAATTATTTTGGCAACGCTGTCTTGTATGGCCACCTGGAAATTAAACTGAAATAGTATTATCTACATGTGTGCCAATTTTAGAATAGCTCCCATGTATACCTTCCAAGATATCCAACATGGAGCTAAAATTTCTAGTGCGTTTTTTTAGCAGTTGGTAGCACTGGCATCTTTTTCAAATATGGGCCTGAGATATTCCGGTATACATCTTTACTCATACTAAATTTGGTTTCGATTGCTGCAGCCGTTTATGAGTTGATAGGGGGGGGGGGGAGGGCACACACACACACAGCCAGACAGACAGAAGGACAGACATACAGACAGAAGGACAGACACATTTTCCCGGATATATCTCATAAGTCTACTTTTTTCTCATTTTTGAAAAGTGTGAAAAGTAGGCTAAAAATGAATGTGATCTCGTCAATGGCGTTGTCTTGGCAACCTCTGATAGATCATCCCTCATCAATTTAAAAGCGTTGTTATGGTAACCTCTGATGGCACTTGGCATTTTTTAAAATTCCGAAATCATTTTTCTCTTTCCTTGGCGTAATGGTGGGTCATATCAAAAATTCTTTCAGACAAAAGTTTTAGGTAATTATTAGGGGAATATTTTCCATTGTGTACGGTTTTGATATTGTGCCTATTAAGAGAGATATGATTAATGTTTCCTGAAAACCCCACTTTTTTCCACCCCTTTGGTCAATGGTTGGTGCTATCAAAAAACTTATTTGACATAAATTGTTGGCACTTATCCGACACATATTATGAACTTTGAATGGATTCGATATTTCACGTATTAAGAGAGTTGTAGCGAAATTTCAATTTTTCGAAAAAAAAGCCCCCCATTTTCACCCCCTTTGACCGATTTTGCCCATTAACGAACTCGACCGAGATTTTATAGGGATACATGTTATGTAAAATATTCAAAGTGATTGGTGCAAAATTACGGCAGTTATCGTGTCCACAAGAAACTGATATATATAGATAGATAGATGGATAGATAGATAGATACATATATACATAAATTATATATAAACTTTTGAACTGACGGTGGTTTTGGGGTCTGGGGGATGTGAAACGCGAAGATATGTCGAAATTTTCCGGAAGTCGAAACATGGTACCCATTGCAATAGTTAGCTTTCTAATGAAATCTACCTAATACTATTTACAAAAACTTAATTTCTTTTGATTCGCATAATCACTGATTGTCCTTGTTCTTTTTGTACAGAGTTCCAAGTGGTCATAGTGATCCCATGCATGTCCACACAGTTGACACTTGCATGTAATTGAAGGCTAATGATACGTCTTGTTGTGACAAATGATGTGATGAAAGCCGTGTAATGCCATTCTTGTATAGACGTGACGCATTTCAAAGTTTGCTTTCGTCCATGATCGATCAATCATGGCGCCAGATGCAAAAAACTCCGGATATACGTCTTCTCGCTTTTGGATGAGTGTAGCCAATAAATTATCTGATGCATTTGTGTTGGGTAGATGTATTTGTGTCCTAAGATCTTCTATGAGGAAGGATTCTCTTGCCAGGAGATAAACTAATCTGGATCTTGTTGTCTTTGAAACTCCAATTGCTTTCTTAATGTATACTGCTTTTACTCTTTCTAACGTGAAGAGGTTTTTCATTGAGAGATACGGCCAGATAATTTCTAAGCCATACGTCAGTATTGGCAGTATTTTTGCTTTAAATAGAGACATTGCTGTCTCTAATCTGAGGGATCTTATATAACGTATTCCATGCATAGCCATTATTGCATGTGTAGCTTTATCTAATACATGTTTTGTGAAACACTATGTATTTATATTACCGGTGTAAGTACAAGTCTCGCACGATAAAAGAACGTTCCTAAGGTTCTATTATACACTTTTTGAATCTTTTCAAGAGATAAAACAAAAGAAAAAATGCCGGATACTCCCGGGGTATGAACCCGGGACCTTTCACACCCGAAGCAGGAATTATACCCCTAGACCAACAGGCCAACGTTCAATGAGCAGAAAATTGAGGTACTTCAATGTATTGTATTCTGAGAATATGATAATGTTTAATATTACTCTACAACATTTTACATTTAGTAAAGTGTCGTAAATATAGATAATCTCTGACACAATCACATGATTTATTTTGAAACAGGGAGCATAATAACCAATGTGGTGACGCGAAGTCCATCGTTTAACTTCGGCTTTCTCTCGGAGCCCTGTTCCTTACTGTCTGTAACGTCAAGTGTAACATTGGCAATTTCTATAGAAAATTCTTCGTATTTCAATGGCGGCGGGCAACGTATATTACACGAGTTCCTTACTTCGCTTCCCACCCGCACCCTCTACCACAAGGACATGAGCTTCTTCAAAACGTGAGCGATGAGGATAGCTGAAGGTGAAGGTAAACTTGTTCAGCGCCTGAAGAGCGGAGGGGTCTCTCGGACTCTCGTAGCGATGTGGTGTGCAGGCAGCACTCTTTCACTTATAACTGGTCCATTTTGAAAATAACGTCCCCTATATTCTATCTTTTCTCATTATGTGTATTTTGCAAGCACTCTCAAGTTCTTGGCAGTCGACATTTATTGTATCCGATCGGACAGGACAGGCCCAACGCATGCCCTGAGTAGATTTTGCTGTTCTTGTATTTCTAAGGGAACAAGCACTCTCAAGTTTCCCGTACAAATCACAGTTTGAAATGGTATTTTGTCTTGCAATTCATCATTTTGTCATCTCTCATGAAAATAGGTTAGTGTAACTTTTCCGTCTTTCTAATCTGAGCGCACACGACTCGAGAGTTCGCAGCAAAATCTGTCCGTAGGGCAGCGCTTCTGAGTGGATCTACGTGAACATTTGCACTGTCCGATCTGGTACAATATTGCCGACTGCTGTCTGTGTTTTCAACAATCAAACACCTTCACGTAAAATGTTATGTATTTTGTGATTTGTATTTAGTATGTTGTGCTTTGTGACTTTGTATGGCCGGTAAGTCTGTAATATAGGCTATGCTACATAATTAGCCTACCCGGAGATTAAGCACGAAACTATATTTACATTTATTTATGTTGGTAGTATTTTACAGTATTGAAATATCTATGTTAGTAGCAGTTTACGAAAATTGCAGTAGTAAAATGTCTATGTTGGTACCAGTTTACGAAAATTGCAGTCGTAAAATGTCATTGATGGTAGCAGTTTATGATACGTACAGCAGTAATATGTCTATGTTGGTAGCAGTTTACGAAAATTGCAGTAGTAAAATGTCATTGAAGGTAGCAGTTTACGATACGTGCAGTAGTAAAATGTCTGTATTGGTAGCAGTTTACGAAAATTGCAGTAGTAAAATGTCTTGGTGGTAGCAGTTTACGATACGTACAGTGGAAAAATATCTGTGATGGTAGCAGTTTACGAAAATTGCAGTAGTAAAATGTCTTTGTTGGTAGCAGTTTAAAATACGTACAGTAGTAAAATATCTATGTTGGTAGCATTATTTTCTCCAAGGAATGGTGGTTGGCACGAGATCACTGTGACTGATGAATCAAATGCAAGTGATAGCCAATAATTAAAGAGAACTTTGAGAAAGGGAACTTGCTCGATACAAAAAGAAGAGTGGAGAAGTTGTGTGTGTCCCGTGTTTAGGGAACTGTTGGGTTTAGCAAAGTTTGCCCGCCAACTTGACCTGAACTGTTAACGGATCAGACTGTGGATTGTTGCGTAGGAAATGTTTGTTTGTCTAAGCCAGTGGTGCCAACATTACACCTTCATTTGTACAAACTAGCGGAACATTATACTAAGAATATTAAGTGATACATTATTCTAGTGTTTTTTTTTAATGTAATGTATGGTAATTTGCGATTTGAAATAAGGGTTGTGTTCTTCCTAACTGACTGTGGGACTTGTATAGATCAGGCTTTGGTTTAACTTAATATGACGTTACACATGACATTTTGAGAAACGTATGCCACTCATTTAAGTAATTTTGAGGTGAAGATAGATAGATAATGCCTTTATTGGTGGCGAAGTTAGGGCTCAAGGCCCTCTCTTACACTTAACCACTAGAAGAGAATACATCTACATGACTTATAATGACAAATACCAATAGCACAAATAATATTAATAGCAATTAGAATTGTGATAATATGAATAATGGTAGAATCATTAATTTCAAAAATACACAAAGTAAATGACTTAACTACAGTAATCCAATCATTCATCTCATTCATTCATTCATTCGTTCCTTCGTTTATTCAACATTTATCCAGGAAGTCAGCGGGATCCAGCCAGCAAATACTCCCAGCAAGCCACTTTAAACTTGCGATGAGAGGGATTGTCTCTAATGTTCGCAGGTAGCAAATCCCATGACCTGGACGCAGAGATTATGAACGAGCGGTTGTAAACAGCAGTACGGTTTATAGGTATGGCAAGAGAGGAGTCAGATCTCGTATTGTGGTCATGATAGGACAAGAGGTAAGAAAACGGTGAAACAAGATTACTTACCAGATACAGTAAGTTGGTGGGGAACAACTCCCCCAAACACCTTCATCGTGATATGGTAATAAGATATGTTAGCCGAAACTTCAATAGACAGAAGTACTGTACCGTAGCATAACTGCTATGGCTCGATCCTGTCAGCCGTGTTCAGATTCATCTCTTGGTGATTGGCGCTTTCAAGCTGGTCTTGAGTCGAGTTCAGAGTTGGCAACATCGCTTCGCAAAGCCCATTTGAATTCGCCCACGAAATGATCTGATTGGCCACTTTCGACAGCTGACAAAATGGCACCGGGGCGTGATGTTGATTTCTTTCTTTCAGTTTCTCCCCTACCACCCTTTCACGTTGTTTCTGAGCACCCTGTATATACGGCCGGGTGTGGGAGCGTCACCAGGGGGCATTGTGCCCCGTCCACTTCAGCTTGTCTCCTATATGGCGGCTTTGAAGGGCTAATTATCGCTAAGTGCCGTTCTATAAGCAGACTTCGTCATCCAATTAAGCACGAGTGCTCCACTTATTGGAACAGGTGCAGTGAATAGGCCCGACATTTCTTCAGCACTAGTATAATATGGAAGTGCAACAATCGACGTTAAAGATGAAAGAAATTAACAAAGGATCGCGTAGAGAGAAGGGAAATGTAATCAATGAAATAGTTGAGGAAAGATAGTTGTTCCACTGAAGCCCAAATATCAAAAAAGCTACTGCGTCGTGGTTGGGTGGTTCCTCAGTTTAGGGGCTGCGACAAGGCGGTCATGTAGGCCCGTGTGCTTTGGGTGTGTGTAGAATCTCTCTGATATCCGGTGTTAATAGTGATGGCTGCATTAGTGTGTGTTATCTGTTTTGAATTCAAGTAAGGACTCCAGACATTCGATTTTCAAGTAGTTCAAACTTTTGCTACCAAACGCCACCGTCAGCGACCAACTAGTTCTGAACCTGGTTACTAGATACCACCGCAGTCGGCTCCTGGCGACGAACCTTGGAACCTAAGAGCGTTAGTCAAATCTAGCCTATAATTAAACTTTGCACAAATGTAATTAGTGGAAGGTTCTTATTGTTAGTTGTTGTTTGAGTCTTCAGTCTTTTGACTGGTTTGATGCAGCTTTCCAAGCCTCCCTCTCCTGAGCTAATCGTTTCATCTATACATAGCTACCACACCGTACATCCGAGGAAATTTGTTTAACATATTCTAACCTTTGTCTACCCCTACAGTTCTTTTCCTCGACCCTTCCTTCCATAACTAAGCTTGCTATTCCTGGGTGTCTTAGTATGTGTCCTACTAACCTATCTCTTCTCTTCATTAGCAGTCGCCAGAAACATCTCTCCTCGCCCACTCGTCTTAATACCTCTTCGTTTGTAACCCTATCTAACCATCTGATCTTCATCATTCTCCTGTAACACCACATTTCAAACGCTTCAATTCTCCCCCTTTTTGCTGCACCAACAGTCCAAGTTTCACTTCCATAGAGCGCCACGCTCCAGACAAAGGTTTTCAATAATGTCTTCCTAATACGTAAATCTATATTCGATGTCAACACATTCCTTTTTTGTAGAAATGCTTTCCTTGCCTGAGCCAACCTACTTTTTATATCCTCTTTGCTTCGTCCATCACTGGTTATTTTACTTCCTAAGTAACAGAAGTCTCCTACTTGCTTCAGCTTTTCACCTGTCAATTTGATGTCCATGGAGGTTACTGATTTATATCGGCTGCATTCCAGTATTATCGTTATCATGCCGTAAATCTATGACATGGGACCGCCGGCTTTACTTACCGTCCGATGAAAGGCATACTGAGGGATTTTTAACGCTCTTAAAAATCGGACGACTTCGGCCAGCTTTGAACCCGCGACCTTGGGCATAGAAACTCAGCATGCCACCTACTACGCCACTGAAGCCGCCTATTGCATCGTAATGAACTTATTCTTGAAGATATCTTCGTGTGCCACGGCCACACCCTTCCCAATATGAGCCTCAATTGCAACCTACCGGGTGAGTTAGCCGTGGTGGTTACGGCATGACTGATGGCAGTCGCTCACATCCGGGAGGCGAGGAGGTTCGAATCCCCCCGCCGGCAACCTTGAAGATGGTCTTCTGTGGTTTCCCATCTTCCTTCCAGGCAAATGCCGGGGTTGGTCCCTAACTATAGGCCACAGCCGCTACCTTCCAACTCCTCGTCCTTACATTCCAACTTCCCTCCTTCCCTCCCCAACGGTACTTGTAGCTCACCCATTGGGTGTCCGTCTCGAAGCAGCTACAAAACTGGCGAGCCGAACATGTCCTCGGACACTCCCGGCACTAAAAGCCATACGCTAAAAAAAAAAAAAATGCAACCTTAACAGCACAGGTTTGCAGACACACATACACACCCAATTACATGAATCGCTCGTCAAGGGAGCACCTTCAGATCCACACAGCTTTACAAACACTACCAAACTTACAAACCGTCTCTGCCCTTCAAAAGAAGGCACGGCATGAAGATTAGTGTGGGACAAACACCAAGCAGTCTGAAGAAGCCAGCAAACCAGCGGACAGGACTCGCAGAGGACGTGCTGCAAGTGGGAGAGAATGTTGAAAAGTAGCTTGAATAAAATGTGCTGCTAAAGCCGGTGTGCAAACATCGTCACTTGATCCACGCTGTTAAATTCAATTCGTCAGTGTCCAGCTGTGTTTTGATGACGCCAGAGGGGAATATTGTTCCACGGACTGTACAGGTTAAATCTCATTATTAAAGTTTGAAGCACGGCCGCGAGCGTTGCAAACAGCGTGGCTGCATCAAGCGTCATGAATAATGACTTACCAAATCCTCGGAACAAAACAAAGCACAAAAAATATTAAAGAATAATAGAAATGCGGCGCGCTGGTAAGACTGGCCAATGGGAGATCCGATAAGCTGGGCCCTTTCCTGCCCCCGGCCCAGGCCCAGGCCCCGGCGTTCTAAATCCGATTAGCCCGTGGCTTTGACAGCACGCTGACCTTCACAGCCATCTGCAATAATTAACCATGATTCGTGGCAATCAAAGTAGGGCAACTCCTCTTTTGTTTTTTTTTATAGGAGAGGTGAAAAATAAATCCACAATATGGTTGTCAGTATCATGGTGATTTTTTTAAATTTCATTCTTATAGGCCACATAAACATTTTAGCATACTCATTATTAAAATTAAATGAATATTTAAGCCGTAATTATAATTTTAACTCTGGAGTTGGCGATGTACGAGACCAAGTCATGGAGTTGTCTGTTAAAGGGAGTCTTTTTGAAATTGAATCTGTTCTCTTGTGAAACCAAATAATTATGAAATCGATATCAATGAATACATTTTATTTTCTTCATCTACACTTTTAATACCTACGGGGGTTATAAAATAATGTAATTATGTCTAATGTATTAAAACTGTAACAGTACGTTCTCTCCTTTTCGGGGGTGGTTGTATTTGATTTACCATGAGGGACTCAAAATTATTTCCTACAAATATATCCATCCTTTTATTTCTTCTATTTTATCAGGAGACACATAACAATCATCTGACCTCTAACACAACATTTCCACTGGTAACTCTGTTTTCTATCATTCCTAATTCTATGTCTTACTTCCAGCTGACCGAAACCTCAATAATCATACTCAAGGAAGGAACTAACAATCTAACAAAATCACGGAATAAAACTAATCTAAAAGAAAACAAGCATCATAAAAAGAACTTAGAAAATAAGTTACGCTTCACTGGCAGAAACTAGATATCTCTACCTTTAGGTAATGGTCAGCACTCCCAGCAAGCGCCATTTTCTTAACCTAACATTTGCTGAAATATGTAACCATATGTTACAAAACAAAATCATATAAAATGGGTCTGATGGTTACAAATGACATGAGCAAATTTTACTGAGACGCCTTTTGACAAAACTGAAATTCTTGAGTTATTCTTACACCTTAGAAAGAACTAGTCGATCAACTCTCCAACTCATAACACTCACAATGTCCACTGTTTAAAATATTAACAGCATCGGCCATGATGAATTTGCAGTGCATGTTGGGAACGGATTGCATGAATGCAAGCTTCTCATTGGCTACTGAAGGAGTTGTCATTTTTTGAAACGATCTATGGTGGGATTGTCCATGTTATGATTCTAAACTGAGCAAATACATGCTATTCTCGCTAAGTTCTGTCTTTCTTTGAAGCAGAACAGTTTTAGAATCGCATTCAGAATAAGACGTCACAAAAGAGTGAACCAAAATCTCAACACTGACAAAAATGTAGTTGTCCAACTTCGATACCTCGCTCGTACTGGTCCACAATCCATCAGCTGTTTGTTTCTTACAATTTTGACTTTCACAACCAAATATTAAAGCTTATTGCCGTAAAAGCCAATGTTCCGTCTTTCGGTAGCGCAAGGTTCTCTATCCTAGTGGTCCACCTCGTGGTGTAGCGGCTAGCGTTCTTGGCTGTCGCCCCGGAGGTCCGGGTTCGATTCCCAGCTCTGACAAGAAAGGTATTTCTGGGCTGAGAGCTGGAACTGGGCCAACTGAGCCTCGTGGGGCAAAACTGAGAAGAGGTGGATTCGATTCCCTCCTCAGCCATCCTGGAAGTAACTATCTGTGGTTTCCCACTTCTACGCCCAGGCGAATGCGGGGATGGTTCCTAATTAAGTCCACGGCCGCTTCCTTCCCAATCATCACCTGATTACAAATACACAACTCAATACAGCCATCACAATAACACAGGTTATCTGTCACCTGGGACTAAATGACCACTATGTCCAAGCCCCTCAAATGACATAACAACAACAACAACAACTACAAGCAGTCTGCACACAGCATGCAAAATGTATTATTATTATTATTTTAATTGCTTATCCTCCCAGCTTGGCTTCACCCATGGACTTGGCGAGGGATCATTCTTCTACCGTCGCAAGGATGATATCTGGAGGTGAAAACTACTTGGTCATCGGATACAACTGGGGATGGTGACAGGTCTAAGTAAGGAACGCTCAGGGAAAGGATTTTGGAACGGGCCGTCGCAGCATTCGCCTGGTGTTAACCATATGGGTAACCACGAAAACCATTCAGAAAGCCCGACATGGGATTTGAACCTACGCTGCTCTGAACTAGCGGGTTAGTGCTCTCATCCATCATCACTAAGGGCGTACTAAGCTGCAAAACAGCGACCATGCAATGGGCAGTCCACCGCCAGAGAAATGTCCAACAGTGACATCAGTTGGCAAGCGAATGGCGACAGAGTTCTGGGACACAAAGGGCATCATCCTCATTGACTGGCTGGAATTGGGGGCCACGATTAACAGTGCAGCATATGTGGCAACCCTTAAGCGCTTACGTCGTGCCATTCAAACTAAGCGGTCAGGGAAATTGGTTAAAGGTGTGCTTCTACAACTTGACAATGCCCGCCCCCACACTAGCCGATAGACCACCGCTGCCATGGATCAAATGGGATTCACGGTGCTGCCACAGCCACCATACTCTCCCGACTTGGTACCCGTTCGGGAACATGAAGAAACCTCTGAACACAGCTGTTACGGCAGCACTCGGAAAGAATGGTTTCAGGAAGGTCTGGAGAGACTGACACATCAAAGTTACAAGGAGATTATGTTGAAAAGGTGGACGTAACAACTGATGTGTAATGTGTTTCATTTGGGTAGAAAGTAATTAAGTGTCAAACAATATAATACGTCCCTTGAACTTTTATTAAAGAAAACTAAACACCGTGGCACTACAGTCCGTGAAGGTACAAGGCTTACCAAGCGACCGCAGCCCAACCATTTGTATGTGGTGACGCATGGTCAGCGCGTCGGATCCCTCGGCGGTTAATCTTGGTCTCCGTGACCGGGGCGCCGCCTCACTGTCAGGCAGCTACACTCAATTGTCCTCACGAGGCTGAGTGCACCCCGTTTCAGACCTCAAGTCAGTTTCTAAAATCCTGACGGAGCCGGGAATCGAACCCGGTGCCACCGGGTACGTGGCAGGCACGCTACCCCGACCCCACGGGGCCAAGCAATGCAAATACCACTTTATTAACATTAGTATTACTTTTCTGCATCTTGAAGTTCTCAGTACCTCGGAAAATAACCCACAGCTCGTTTCTTGTAGGCCTAGTTCCTCTCTTTCTCATGGAAACTCTTCTTCCTTCTGATTAGGCTACCATTCTTACTCTTACCGACCGTGGTAGCTACGCTCGCTAACACGCAGCTCTAGGCCAAGCTATCTGCCGAGTCGATAGACGTGGGTTTGAACTCCGCTGCTGAGCTTTCCCCATTTTCAAGACCAGGCAAATGCTGGGACGGTACCTTCTGGCAGGCCACGGCCGCTTCCTTCCACATCCTTGGTCTGTTGCATTCATCTCTCATTAGCTCCTCTCAGGAGGTTGGGGTCAGAAAGGGGATCCGGCCGTAAAAACCACACGCCACATAGCCTTCCATTACATCTCTTCCTCAGCCCCGTTGTAAAGATAACGGGAATATCAAGGGATAGACATACCATTCTTACTCATGATATCCATCCTTATTCTCCTCTTCCTTCTTCATTCTTGTAAAGGTGAACTTTCCTCCTGTGTCTAACTCAACTCGCGCGTCTTCAGTTCTTAAAGATACCTACAATTTTCTTGGAAGTGATCATTCCTTTTTCTCTAGTTCTTCTATTTCTCCCGTTTCATGGCTTCTTTGTTTAGATACCATAGTGTAGTGTCATATCTTTTGGGCAAAGATGCTACATTATGATTGTCATTTGTTTCTTCTTTTTTTTCCACTGATGAAATAATGAACTGTCATGGCATCCAGAAGTAACAATAAATTGTATTTTTATATTGATATATTTTCCTTATAGTCAATAAGAATCTGCGATACGTCGGTGAGCGTAAAATTAACATGTAGTGCTTGATGGAGAGGTCCTTCTTCTTTTTCTTCTTATAATCTTTTGACTTCGTTGTGCCCGTCTAAGAAGCACTCATCTTGCTCCCATAATCTCTTCATCTTCTCGCTATGGCTGTCCTCAGGCGCGGATTCAAGGGGGGGGGGGGGTCACGGGGGTCATGACCCTCCCCCCAAACAGAGACAAAAAATTTTTGCAAACTCAAAAAACGAAAACACAATAACCAGACCAATAAAACTTAACGAATTTTAACTGAAAAACAGTTTTTTTTTTCATTTTGTTCATTACTGAAAATTTCTTTATGTTCGACCCTGACTATTATGTGTCTGAAAACTGTATCATAATGATGGTCATTATAACACTATTTTTCATTATGAAACAGTTTGTCCCACCAATCACAGCTCAAGAAACAGTTGTTTGACCAATTAGATAAGGATAACTTCGCGCATGCGCTCAAAATCCAACATGTCTATACAAATTACCGAAAGTGCACCGTCCATATGTTCGCGTAAATAAACTGGTGAATATGAGACAAGAAATAGCACTGTACCTTAATATACCCAAATCCAATTTCTACACAGCGCGTTGATTTCAAACGACTACGGTGACAGTTTTACTGAATACTGTTTCACGATCTGCACATATGGTATTGCAGCACACTGAGCGTATGCGTCGGTCGGCCAGAGAGCTTGGAACACGGATATATGCTACCTAGCGCACCACCCGATCTCAAAATTCTAGTTACTGAACAGATATTTATGAATATTAATGTTAAAATATATAATAAAGTTATAATTATCGTCGAACATAAACAGTCGTATGCAACTCGCCTATAATGGTAATTAAGACACTCGTATGGAAATTATAAAACTCGCTAAAGCTCGTTTTATAAACATACTCGTGTCTTAATTATAGCCATTATAGGCTCGTTGCATAATGTACTATTATTGCAATTATTATGTTCTGTTACAGCTGTACATATTTACAAATTCATACCTGTTATATAAAAACGATTATTAATATAACAAAATCAACTCGTCTTCCTTGTTTAGCAAACCTTGTGATTACCGAATCGATGTTTATAGTGATGTCACGATGAATGTGCAGCAATGAACGGATAGGAATTTGGGGCTTTTTTCGTACCCAAAAAAAATTGCTGACGTCCAAACTGCAAGCTTGGTTGGCAATTTAAGCTGTGACTTTCTCCCATTGTCGGTACCAACTCGATTTGCCGAAACTGTAACGTACCTTGATACTTTTCTCGAAGCTCAATGTAAAAGTCGCAAAACACGCCGTTGCAATTTGTACGAATATTTTTGGTGCGCTAAACGCATCACATTTCTATCCATGTAGCTTGCCAAAAAATTGGTCTGGTTTTGTACGTTTGGTTATTTTGTGATTGCGTTTTTAGTGATACCATTTTTCTTAACAATTTCGATTCTGTACCCCCCCCCCCTCAAGCCAAACTCTAGATCCGCGCCTGGCCAGGTTCTGTTGGTTGCAATGTCAGCTACTTCCCAGCCCAGTACCACATCACTTGACATGTCTATTTCCTCAAGGTCTTCAAGCAGCAGGTTGTCCTTAGATTTCTGTGAGAGAGTAAGATTTAGAATCCTTTCAGTCAATCATGTTGTGAACATGACCATAAAATTTCAAAAGTATTTTCCTGAATTTGTCCGGGATTTTCTCCAAATGCTGATAACGTTCCTGGGATTTCCTTTTCCTCCAAATTTCCTCAGAACAAACTGAGTCAAAAATATTTCTCAAGATTTTGATTTCTTATTTTTCTGTATCTTTAATTAGTAATCTTGAGCTTCTATGCCCAAGGTCGCGGGTTCAAACCCGGCCGAAGTCGTCGTATTTTTAAGAGAGTATGCCTTCCTTCGGAGGGAAAGTTAAGCCGACGGTCTCACCTCATAGATTTATGGCATGAAAAAGAACCTTCCACTAATTACACCTGTCTGAAGCTAAATTAGGTTAAACATTCGGCAAACGCTCTTAGGTTCCAGCGTTCGTCGCCAGGAGCCGACTGCAATGGCATCTGGTAACCATGTTCTGAACTAGTAGTCGTTGACGGTCGTGTTTGGCGGCAAAAGTAGAAACTACTCGAAATAATTCAATGTCTGCAGCCCTTACTTGAATTGAAAACAAATAACACACACTAATACAGTCATCACAATTAACACCGGTTATCAGACAGATTCTACACACACACAAAGTACACGGGGCTACATGACCGCGTTGTCGCAGCCCCTAAACTGAGGAACCAACCAACCAATTAGTAATCTTCCCCCAATGATAAGTCTTTCAGTGCCTCGGGATTGATTATAAGACTGTTTTCTTTTTCTTTTTTTTTCAATATGTCATTAAGATGTATTATGATGTAAGTGTACCATACCATACGATAAGTAAATAGGCTACATGTTCCCTGCCATTCTGTATGCTTGTTATTATAATTATTCGATTCGGCCAACTATGGAGCACGTCACTTCATCCTGAGCTATAGTTCTATCCCAGTATTCCTACATGACTTTCAGCTTTGGCTTTTACAAGAATCGCTCGTGTGTTCCAAGTTTTCTCTGAAGAGGAGCACGTTCAAACGTGTTCCCTACTTCTAGAAAATATCTTTCAACTTCGGTGAACCAAGGTCCCTTCGTTTTCTTGTGTACAAAGACGTGGTTGGTCAGTCTCTGAGAGTTCCTGTAGGCTATTTATTATTAAATATTATTGTTATTATTATTATTTCGTTTCAGCCAACTAAAAACCACGTCATTTCAACCGTTTCCTTTTAGAAATAGTCCAGTATTCCATCATTATTGTAGACGGTGTTGTTCCTTTCTCTCTTTTTCCATGACTTTACAGTTTCCAGCGTCGGCTTTGGTTGGAAACTCTGCTGTGATCATGCTTACATGAGATGACAGATAGTTTGGTATCTCACTGAACAAGGTTCCCTTTTTCTTGGAGAAAAGTGAAAATGCCATTGGTTAATCGTGACGTCATTCAGGTCACGTGCCCATATAACGTAGTTCGTCTCCTCCGCATCGAGTCAGTAATATTCTCCACATCTATAAAACTCAATGTTGGTGTGTCTGTTATTTATACAAATCTACACCGTTTCGCCGATCTGAACCAAATATTGTATACTTACCATTTGAAATCCTGCTGGTAACACTGTGCACTCGATATTTTGGACAACCCTCTCCATTCCCTACATTTAGAATAACAGACAAAATGAGTTTGAAAACCATGTTTTTAAGGCCCTAGAACCATTCATGTCCGAAGTAGTGTAAATGTAAGAATATTATAATAAGTCTATTGTTGGCTGGCAATGCGGGCTGCATTACGTCGCCCCTACCCGTGTTCTGGTTCAGAATTGCGAAAATAGTTACATCTTGCGCTGCTTATAAATTGCAGTCACGGGGAGTAATTAGGACAAAAAGATTTCTTAGGCCCCTTAAAACAGTTATCATCAAGAAAATATTATGCCTCTGTATAAGTGCGATGGTGTTATGGCAGTATCAGCTGAATTAAGCGTTGGTGCTTTCAAATGTACTTTCATTTATTCAGATCCTTATCGTTGAGCGCTATGTGGCGATAAATCACACTATTGCTACCTCTGGAGCTCGGGACAGCCGAAGTTTTCCAAAGTGTTCTGATTATTTTCCTACGGCACTATGTGACAAAAGACGACACTATTGGTATCTAGTTTTCTAACAGCCAATGAGATATAGGCCCTGGTCAGTGTCTTTTATTTCATTTACTCCTCTTTCTAATCATATTTTTCAAATCGTTTTTAAATTACATGTGTGAGTACAGTAGTTAGTAAATAGCCGTTTCCCTATTCATTATTATGTTTACCGTTACGGGAAAATGACCTAAATGTTACGTCCATTATACTGTAGCCTGCTACTTATCACCCCCACAACCACCACCACCACAAAAAGATGTATTTTTAAAAGTTTTTTTTTCTGTTTGTTTAAGTATCGCCAGTTCTGTAGTAGTATTCATTATCATCCATGAAACAAATAAATCCACCGGGCGAAGCCGGGCACTACTGCTAGTGTGTATATATATCCTGGTCATGCGGTCTCCTAACCTCACCATTCTCTTTGACCAGACCTGTGATTTTCCTCAAATCTTCCTTTCCTTTGCTTCCAAATCCTCCATCATCCCTTTCTTGTCAATGAAGAGATATTGCGCTGCATATTGTGCCCGCTGGCCAAAGATTTCGGGGAGCCACCGGTTTAAAATGATCCTTCCGAGACCCTCTTTGAGTTAACGCACAAATATAGGGGACGACACATTCATAGGCTGGTGTTGCACAAAAGTCTGCACTCGGGGGTATCGGGAATTGGCGAGGTTCGATTCTTAACCAGCTCAGAGGAATGCATCGATAACAAAACTAAACAAGAAAAGAGAGGCCAGTCTTATGTTAAAATCAAGACTAAATTTTATTCAGAATAGATCCCTAGCCTAGCATGATAGTTGCAAACGGCTAGTCCGATACTATCCTGCCCTGAAAGAAAATATATAAAAAATCCTAATCAAGATCTAAATTACTCTCATGGTCCTAATACAAATTTTAATAAGAACGAACAAGCTAAGAGAATGGCACGTAAGATCAGCCCTAAGCAATTACAGTAGAACCCCGGTAATCCGAGCCCCGGTAGTCTGAGCCTCCGTTTAATCCGAGGTGGATGACAGTGAGACGCATAGCTTACCCAAAGTCTTTGGCGGAGATGCGCGCATGCGTTGTTTACTATTCTGCCCGCTATCGCCCTCCCGCCAAATAGCCAGTGTCTGTTCAGACTGTACTTTTAAGTAAATATGTACATATTTGCATTTCTTTTGTAGAATGTTGTTTTGTATTTCTGAAACAAAGCCCAACCGCAACAGATTATACGATAACTGATGAAATAATATCTAATTATAAATTAAAGGTCTTAACATTTTGTAACTTTGTGTAATCCGAGATTTCCCAAATTCGAGCTCCTCTTGGTCCCAATTACCTCGGATTTCCGAGGTTCTACTGTACATCGAAAATGACTACGGGAGGATCAAACATCCACTGCAAAGCAAGACATTTACTTGTTTACAAATACTAGAAACATTTACATTTAATAGCAAGGGGAAAATTTGTCCTATGCTATGATGGTGCCATCTCTAACATTTATCTTTAGATGTAAGTGTTTAGCTAGTCCTAAATATCATTAATTAATAAACGAGACGCGTTTATTACTAAGAAAATCAAGCTAGTTGCACAACGTTGCTGAATAAAAAAAGGAGCTATGCTAATACAACACAAATGCATACAATAATTCAGCACTGCTATGGTTGTGCAATTGGCACTGCCTGCGTACTCGGTTTGTTACTGTTTGTAACAAATGGTCATAGTTTAAAAGTGTTAAGAAAGTAGAAAAATAGGAAAGCCTGCAAATGCGATGGTAATTAAAGAATTACATCGACTCATATTGCTACCAATCTGATGCGTGTGCTACAGTTATCACATCAACAATTGGTTGTCGACTATTCATGTAAAAATGTATCAAAATGTATCTAAAATAACTTAACAATAACTAAGTGTCAAACATTTGGTCCAGAAAGTATTTTATTTTTAGTATGTATTATCTTTATTTCAGTTAAGGGGGGGGGGATTTTGAGATTAGTTTATTTTCACAAAATCCTATCTTTGATTATTAAAGCTTCACACAATTATTTATTCCTCATAGTATAGGTGTTCAGTTTATGGACCCTTAAATAGCGTCAGTGTACTCAGGTAACGTGTGTATCCAACTAATGCATAATAACTTAATAGTTTAATAGACACCCTGTGTCTCCACCAATACTTCATTATTATTATTAGACACCCTGTGTCTCCACCAATACTTCATTATTATTATTAGACACCCTGTGTCTCACTCTTACAATTACGGATTCATCAATCCTGGCAACATCGGTTAGGTACTACTGCAGTAGCTCGTTACCACCTGAATAACCACAATAACATGTCGGAGGTCTTAATCCACCATCACGACTCACTTCACTAATACCATAATAATGTTAATTGCAATACGTGTGGATCCCTGAATTATACACGTTTTAAATACTGGTCATAAAGGTTATGTGTGTAGAAAACACATTCTAACAACGCTATGAATTAACATGAAGGCTTCCGATACAAACTAAAGTGTGAGATTGTGCATTCGTTAAATTGCCTCTTCCCTGAATGAGGTCGAACCTATGTTTTCTGGTTACAAAATACTGTTGCATTCATTGCCTGTCTGACTTCTCGTAAAGAAATAAACCTGTGTTCAAGTATTGATCTGGCAAAACATATGTGAATAACGGAACTCTGCATTCCGCTTATAATACTAATAGGAATTTCACAGCCTTCCAAATAAATAATACACTGCCTAAGAACTAGTGTGCTGTGTAGTGGTTTGGCTGGTATGCATGCAACCTTGGCCTTGTTTTAACATCTACCAAAACTAGTTTCTTTGTCATCAGCTTGACAAAATAAAAGTTGATGATAACTGTTTTGAAATGATACGAAATGGACATTGAAAATACTGCCTTCTTGGCATTTGTAAATTTTTAACAAAGCTGTAACTTTCCACACGTGTTCTTATAATAGCTACCTGCGTTGTGCACTGTAAACTGAAACCATACTAAAATTAAATCTACTGTTTCCAACTCATTACATTTACGCTACTGATACATGATCTGACTTACAGTTGCAGCGACCGTCGGTTCGAGACCCGCCATGAGATGGTCTTAAATCATTTCCTCATTGTTTCCGGTCACCTTCCGCTGCCAATTCCCCACGCATGATTTAGTTGTCCATTTGCATTGCGTGGTAGGGGTTATATTCCAAGATTTGATGTTTCAGTAGGATCATAATGTTGCCGTTGGTGATAATATTACACATGTTTAAAGAAAACTTGCACTCACTGATGCTAAGGTGCGGTAATAAATTTCTCATTTTTCCACTCCGCCACTGGCGTTAAATTATCGCTTGTTCGATGTTCACTCGCTACTTTCACTAATATTTACACAAAAATATAAATCAAAATCACTGTCCATCCGGCAAAACATAAAAATATTCTTCTGGATTTTCACAGTTTATCAATTGACAGTTTTATAATACACTTGGATGCGACCACGTGGTCTTAAAATTTGCGTAGCACGATTCCATAATTTTCACTTCGTGGATCAAAATATTTCACTGATTAAATGTTACTAAATTGTCTACACTTATTTGATTAGTGGATTATGCCCTGATGGCTGTCCATTCGACAAATACACTCAGATTTTCCATAGCACATGGGTTCCGTTTTCGGAACGTGTCCTTACTCGTGCTTCAACATGCACATACGTGTTGCTTCAACAAACGACAAGTAGGTACTCGCGTCACAAAATATGGCGTTCACCCAAGACATGAGTTAGCCGCGTAAATTGACGGTTTCGCTTATCTGCGATGTATACCGTATTTTAAATAAGCAGCATTACGTTGATTAAATTATTGTTGATTTATGGAATGTCTAAAGTGCATAAAAATGTTATTATAAGCGATATTACTTCGGCTTCTTCCCGCCGCTCGCAGGGTATGTTCAGTTACTCTTCAGCATGGATCTAGGTTTTTGTTAGCTGTGCAAACATGCGTCAACGGGCGCAATATAAAGCTTCTGGCGGGATGACACTGCACTAATGTTTGATGTTTGCTTTCAAGGATGTTGATATTTTTTATAGATTATTGTTATTATTATTTATTTATTTATTTATTTATTTATTTATTTATTTATTTATTTATTTATTTATTTATTTATTTATTTTATTTACAGCATATTTTCCCAATATTGAAAAGCGTTAAGCACTTTGACACAATTCTTGAAGTTCTTCTTTTATTATTATTATTATTATTATTATTATTATTATTATTATTATTATTATTATTGTTATCACATTCATTTCACCACATAAGTGGGACATATCAACATATCGTCGGCTTGTTTGCAAGACGGTATGGCTAATTCTCTTAAGGTGGCACATTGAGAATCGAGCGAACAATGGAACAGGTCTCCAAGATGACGGCCTTCTGCATGTTGATATGTAGACCAGGATGTATTCCCAATATTTCTAGATTGCGAGCCAATGATTTAGGGATGATGCCGATAGAAGAACTGACTATGGGCAGAACCACTACACTTTCCTGTCTCCACATTTGCCGTATTTCCTCAGCCAATGGCAGATATTTGGTGATCTTATCACAGCAGGTTTGGTGCAAATTATGGTAATTGGGCACTGCAATATCAATGAGGAAGGTTTTCTTCTGCAACTCGTCCACAAGAACGATATCTGGCCGGTTTGCTGGTATGGTTTTATCAGTAATAACTGATCGGTCACATAACAACTTGAGGCTAGGATTTTTCAAAACGGCGTCAGGTACATACTGATAGTAAGGCAAAGTATTTATTATTATTATTTTTGGTTTATACAGTACATATAACACATTTCTGGTACATTACAACATAACTATACGGGCTTCAGTGAACCAAGTATAGTTACGGAAATATCAACTTCTAAGCTGGAATTTCGCTACCCATGAACTTCCGAATGATTCTAGTTGTTGATTGAACTACCGCCTTCTGCATTAGTTTGTACAGCCACGTATCCAGATCCAGTTCTTTCAGGCCTTGGAGCAAGGTACTTGGGATCACGCCCGTACTCGAGACAATGATAGGTATGGTCATTACTCGCTCTACAAGCCATTGTCTTTTGATAGGGTCGACCAACTCGCTGATCTTTTCAATGTATTTTGACTGGAGATTCTTGTTGTTAGGAATCACAACATCAATCAAGGTAGTTTGCTTCGTTTTCTTGTTTACAACCCCCAGATCCGGCCTGTTGTGTGATATTATTATTATCATTACTACTACTATCCATTTTATTTTGTAATCACAGATGCACGTATGTTCTTAACGTTAGGCTTGATGGTAAGGAAAAAACAGGAAGTGAAACTTGAGCCCGGAGATTTGAGTGATTCAATTGGACAGTCACAGCGGTCACATGTTCCTAGCGAGTGGTTAAAATACGAAACGGACCAGGGGTCATTTTCCCTTGTTATCAGGGGAGGGATAGAAAGCACTCACTTGGAACTGGAAGGCGTCATTCTCTTGCTGAACGGAAGAGTGCGCTTTCTTTAAAAGGTTCCAATGCTCTCTTTCCTCAATATAAGAGCGAGGTGAAATGAGAAATGAAGGTAACCTTACGCCAGTAATTGAGGGGATCGCCGGTGATGGCATTGTGTAGGCGATACCATTCATTGCGTGTGCCGTAACATAGAATTGAGAATTTAATGAGGATCCTCCACAACCCCGCACGAGCACGTATTTGAGGCGCTACCGAATATCAGGGCTATCGATAAACAAGAATGCTGTGTTTACCAGGGGCGTAAAACATGGGGAGGGCGGAGGGAGCATTGCCCTCCTCAAGGTTTAGGTGCAAGACAAAATTTTTAAGTAGGCCTACACATAATAGAAAAGTAAAGTAACCCGAAACTCTTGTATAAATGGTTTAATACTACGCGTACGTTAGGCGAAAAATCGAAAAAGCCATCTTGCTTTGATTAGTCATGATTTGTTTATTCTACCGAACAAACCGTCTGTTTTTCCTCCGTCTCCAGTTTCTCACCCAGGCCCCAACTGAGCCGAGGTGCTTTGAACGTTGTCCCCTTACAACGATGACCAAAACAGGTGCATTTTCTAATAATTATTTCTGAGCCCCGGTTTACAACTGAAGTAAGATACTGTGACACAACACATAGAATCATTGCTCCTGCCGGGAAAACAGTGCCGGCCTTGATTTGTTTTCGACTTTGACAATTGGAGCTACGCTTGTGACGTGTTCACCCAAATCAGAGGAGCTCCAGCATTTCATCATTTTAAGTTTTGTACTTAACTTCTGATTGTATTTTGTATTTTAATTAGAAATAATGAATACAAATCATCTTTTTTAAAAAATATAGCGTGAGGTCTACATTACCGTGTTATTTCAAGTTTTAAAGCCTTAAATTAAGATGAAACAAGTAGTTCCGTGAAGAACTATACAGCCTATTTTCATATATCCTACTAATGTTAACTGCCACTATCAACATACAAAATTTCAGTTTGATTGCTGTAATAGATTCGTAGATATTGAGAACCGACTAAATATTTCGGTTGGTCGCCATGTTGGATTGTTAAATGTATAGGCCATAGAGTCATGTACCATTAAAGGAAAATTATTGCGTAGGTTCATTATTCAAACTTTCACTTCGATCGCATGATTGCGACACAAGAAATAAAAACTTAATTTTAAAATTCGCAAAGCCGCCGTCTTGAGGTTATGTAAACAATTGAACTAAATTATATACCGGTGCATTACAATGTGTATAAACATTTCCTGTACCCGATTTCATTGCGTTTGGAACATTAAATCGCGAGAAAGGTCTATTTAAAATTTTCAAATTCGCTTGGCCGCCATGTTCGTTTTGTAGTTAACCGGTTTTTTAAAGTCTTATAGATGAACTTCCAGTAGTGCCATTTATCTCTGTACAAAATTTCAGGGTGATACCGCTAATAGGTTCAGAGATATAGAATGCCGGTGAAATAATTCGCACAGCCGCCATCTTGTGGTTATGTAAACAATTGAACGAAGTTAGATGTCGGTGCATTACAATGTGTATAAACATATACTGTACCAAGTTACATTGCGATTGGTTGGTTAAATCGCGAGAAACGTCTATTTAAATGTCGCAAATTCGCTTGGCCGCCATGTTGGTTTTGTAGTTACCAGTTTTTCAAAAGTCACATAAGTGAACATCTAGTAGTTCTCTTTATCACCGTAAAAAATTTCAGGGTGATATCGGTAATATTTTCGGAGATATTGAATACTGGTGAAATCATTCGCACAGCCACCATGTTGGATTGGTGAGACGTAACAAAATTTGAAGGGCACGGTCGGGGTCGTCCGGAATAGTGCTATAAATTACCGAGTTTCATTGAAAATGCTCCAGCCATTTAGAAGTTATTAGGGGGTCACACACATACACCATCACACACACGCACACACAGACACACGGACAAAAGGTGATCTCATAAGCCTATTTTTTCAAAATTGAAAATAGGCTAAAATCTATTCCCTGGTAGGAAGCAACCGAAGTTTATACATTTGACCCCCCACCCCTGTTTGCGAGTAGTTTTACGCCCCAGGGGTGTACGGTGCTTTGGTGTTTGTAGACAGAATGAAATGCACCAATAACCCTTTTCTGCTCACACTTATTAACGGGCAAGTATTAACGTACGGACAGCACGCGCTCAGTGATTTACAAAATATATCTTCTTCTTCATCTTCTTCTACGCGATCAGGCCCAGCGGACCGCCGGATTTCCATCGTCTCCTGTCCATAGCTGCCTTCCGCCAACTGTCCACACGTATTGCAGATCTTCATGGAGTCCATCTGTGGGGATGAAATCCAGTAGCTTCCGTGGCCATCTGTGGTCTTCCATCCGGGCTACAGCGGCTTCGGTGGCGTAGTGGGTAGCATGCTGAACTGCTGTGCCCAGGATAGCGGGTTCAAACCCGGCCGAAGTCATCAGATTTTTAAGAGCGTTAAAAAGCCCTTCAGTATGCCTTCCTTCGGAGGGAAAGTAAAGCCAGCTGTCCCTTGTCATAGATTTATGGCATGTAAAAGATCCTTCCACTGACTAAACTTGTGTGCAACTAAATTGTTGGGTTAGATTTCGTCGGAACGCTCTATCAAAGTTCCAACGTTCACCACTAGGTATCATTGATATCTGGTAGTGAAAGTTGGAACTACTTGAAATTGAACGGAACTTGTAACTCACCCTAAGGATGTCCGCTGGAAGCAGCTACAGCCTCTGGCGAGCCGAACATGTCCTTGGACACTCCCGGCACTAAAAGCCATACGATAAATAAATAAATAAATAAATAAATAAATAAATCCGGGCTACATGTCCAGCTATGTTGGCATCATGGTACATTGTGTCTAATCCCTCACCTGTACGAACAACTTACATTTGACGGGAAGACAAGTATTTAAACAAGGAACTTAAAATAAATATTAGGACTATGTTGTTGTTTGAGTCTTCAGTCTTTTGACTGGTTTGATGCAGCCCTCCATCACTCCATGTCCTGGGCTAATCGTTTCATCACTGCATAGCTACCACGCCCTACATCCGAGGCAATCTCTTTAACATATTTTAACCTTGGTCTACCCCTACAGTTCTTGTCCCCGACCCTTCCTTCCATAACTAAGCTGGCTATTCCTGGGTGTCTTAGTATGTGTCCTACCAACCAATCTCTTCTCTTCATCAACAGCCGCCAGAAACATCTCTCCTCTCCCACTCGTCTTAATACCTCTTCGTTTGTAAACTTATCTAACCATCTGATCTTCATCATTCTCCTGTAACACCACATTTCAAAAGCCTCAATTCTCCTCTTTTTTTGCTGCACCAATAGTCCAAGTTTCACTTCCATAGAACGCCACGCTCCAGACAAAGGCTTTCAAAAATGACTTCCTAATACCTAAATCTATATTCGATGTCAACAGATCCTTTTCTGTATAAATGCTTTCCTTGCCTGAGCCAACCTACTTTTTATATCCTCTTTGCTTCGTCCATCACTGGTTATTTTGCTTCCTAAGTAACTGAAGTCACCTACTTCCTTCATCTTTTCACCTACCAATTTGATGTCCATAGAGGTTTCTGATTTATTTCGGCTGCATTCCAATATTTTTCGTTTACATTTATTAAATTTCATCATGCATTTTTTAGCCTACTTTACACATTTTGCAAAAATGAGGAAAAAGTAGACTTATTAGGTCTATCCTGTAAAATGTGTGTCAGTCTGCCCTTCTGTCTGTCTGTCTGGCTGTGTCCCCCCCCCCCCCTATCTACTCCTAAACGGCTGCAGCAATTGAAACCAAATTTAGTATGAGTAAAGATGTATACCGGAATAGCTCAAGCCCATATTTGTAAATTATGTCAATGCTACCAACTGCTGAAAAATCGCACTAGAAATTTGAGCTCCATGTTGGATATCTTGGAAGGTATGCATGGGAGCTATTCCAAAATTGGCACACGTGTAGATAATACTATTTCAGTTTAATTTTCAGAAGGACATACATGACATTGTGGCCAAAATAATTTTAAGATAATTCCAATTTTTAAATGCATATAACTTCGACACTTACAATTGGATTTCAACCAAATTTTGTATGTAGTATGTGTACATAAACAGATATGACTGAGCGTATTCTTAAGAACCACGAGGGCTGCCAACTGTTGATAATTGCTCTCTCTCCTTTTTTTAAAATCCAAATACCAATATATCAGAAAGTATGCAATCCGACAGCTTTAAACTATGCACACGTATAGTACCAGGCATTTTAGATTAATTTGGAGTAACTTATATACATCAGTTCTACCAACATGATTCTAAGCCTGCTGATAGGACCAATTTTAAAATACATGTAACTTCTATACTATCAGTTGGATTTCATCCAAATTTCGTGTGTGCTATGTGTACCATAACAGATATGAATATAAGTATTCTTAAGAGCAATCAGGGCTGACAACTGTTAATAAAATCTGTCTTAATTTTTTACCCTAATATTCTAGATAGGTTCATATACTGTAGATTAATCATTAGCATGAATCTTAATTTTAAGAAAAGCAGGCTCTTTAGTTCGTCACGGAACTTCTTGTTCCTATATGAGATAATTATCACCGAATAAGACTGTTTTATGTAGTGTACATTGTTATGTTGTGATGAATAGGGCTTGTTTTCCCGCCAAATGTATTTGGGTACCTACAATTTCTGTTGACCGACTGAATAGCTTTCTTTAACACCCTGAGCGATCTAAATTCACGTCGGTAGTAAAGACATTGCCAACGTGCCGCCGCTATTGACGTTGGTAGTAAACTCGAGTAGGCTAATCACACAGCTTTCCGTAACAAATTACCCAGACTTCCGACTAGCAACAGTGCATTTCAGAGAATCCACTTACCCGTCGTTAATTTCCGTCATCGCTGTCTATATATTTGTGTTCGTAATCATTTTATATTTTTCCACCGTTTTATTTTGTGTTTTTTGAGACTTCCATAGTAAACTGGTCGACCAAAGGGACCCGATTGAACCGGAAATGCAAGTCCACACGGTCTCTCAAGACCAAACAGACAACAGTGACGCAGCACACCTCACTTATGGCTGCCAACCTGTATTTAGTGCACTAGAAATATAACTTATTCGAATAAAGGCAAGATGATGCAAACGCAAACATCAACAAGAATATGAATTTAAATCACACAGGGATCGTGACTTCACTTAAATAGCATGTAAATCATTCAGGCACGAATTCCTCTAACTCTCCGTCCGATCAATCTACGGTATGTGTTTCCTTTGCAAACAGTATAGGCCTTACAGCACTGATCGTGCATATGCCAGTTCCTCAAGCATGAATTCATCTAATGCGCCATTGAATGATCTGAATGACTGAGTGGACCCTTACTCTAATCCATTTACTTCCATTTACAAGCATACCCCTACCGAGCACCGGTGCATCAGAGAAACTTCTGGCAACGTTGACGGAGAAGAGAGAAGAAGTACAACCAGACTTCTATGGCACAGGGGAAATGAGAGACCGTTCGTGGACAACAGCTAATTTCAAACTAAGACATGTCATTACGAGGTTGGTAGTTCAGGGTTTTCACCACCTACTCTGCAAATCAAAACACTTCCCTGACACAAGTATAGACTGTGAGTCCACATTATGTGGAAAAATGTGTGAACGGTACCACATAGAATTCTGTACAAGAAGAATAATGTCTATAAGTGATTATGCAAATATGTAACCCATCAATGTAACCTATATTTTAAGTTATGGCTATTTGGCTGCATTAAATATATTATTTACTCCCTTTTCGCAAATTAGATGGCGCGCATGCCAAATCCAAAAACATGAATTCACATAAACCGTCTCTGAATGATCTTATGACGTTGACAGTATACGCATTGCTTCCTTTTCACAAATCATAGATTGCTTCCATGTCAGTTCCTCAGATAGGCAAATGACAGTGCGACTTGGTATGGTAGCCCAATTCAATCTAGTGTATAGAGTTCTAGGTTAGTTCTCGAAATGTAATGTTTCTAAGTCGGTCAACACGATATGGATGGTTCTCTAATCCTGAAAAGATAATTACATGAGATCAATATTTCTTTTCACAACAAGATGGTACATTGTCTTTCACAGCAAGGAATGATAACTGAGACATTTTCTAGGTTTGTGCCGTGTCTTGTGTCGGATTTCGCCTAGGAACACCAAGATAAGCTCATCAGTGGTCTCTCGGTGTCCGAGCCCGGACCCCCACAGGAGTAGCGAACTTCCTTGGCCGTGAAAGACAATATAGCATCTTCTTGGAAGCATTTATAAAGACTTTGATTGACACTGAATATAAGAAATATATAAATGACTCTGAAACTTTATTGCAGGAAGATCCCAAACAATTTTGGAATTATATTAAAAATAGAAAGGTAAAAACTAGGGCAAATTGTCAACAGATGAAACTTGGCCAAGACTTGTCAAAAACGAATAAGGACATTTCAGATCGTTTTGCAGATTTTTCTAAGCAGTATATGAAGGTAAAACAACATCATATACACTCGATGAACATATCCCAACCATCACCCCTCATTCACTGTTCATAAAAGCCATAACAATAAAAGAAGTTGAAACTGCCATCAAGAAATTGAAGCATAAAAAGTGCAGTGTTCTGGACAATATACGTCAATACATTATAAAGGCCTGTGTTGATGTCATAAAATATCCACTGTTTCTCTTGTTTAATCTCATTCTGAGACAGCACATTTCCAGCAGTATGGAAATTATGCAGAGCATGACCCATCTTCAAATCCGGTGACTCCTCTCAAATTGAGAATTACAGACAAATAACGATCATCTCTGTACCTGCCAAGGTTTTCGAACAAATTATTTATTATAGAATTTTCAATCATGTAAAGCCATATATAAGTAATTTTCAACATGGCTTCGTTCCAAACCGATCTACAACTACAAACCTTTATAATTTTGTTTCAGTTTGCCTCGAATGCATTAGATTCTCGATATCAAGTTGATGCCATCTACACTGATTTTTCAAAAGCCTTTGACAATATTAATCATGGTATATTATTACGGAAATTATCAGCCTTAAGATATTCGAATCAAATATTAGAATTAGTGGCATCTTACTTATCAAACAGAAAACAGCATGTGTCCTATAGTGAAGCTAATTCCTACACCTACATTGCTGAGTCTGGCGTGCCGCAAGGCTCAAATTTGGGGCCGTTATTTTTTGTGATTTTTAGAAATGATCTTCCCATTTCTATCGAAAAATCAAAATGCATTCTATATGGCGATGATCTAGAAGTGTACATAGTTATTAAAATGAGCAGGATGTCCAGAAATTGCAAAATGATATAGATAGCATTCACAAATGGAATCTAGACAATGACTTATTGTTTAATATAAAAAATAATAATTTCAACTCCTTCGGTCGGAAAAGACAATGTTTGGAATCGAGCTACAGAATGGATGGAAATCTTCTAACTAGACTGAATACGGTCAAGGATCTAGGGTTGTATATAAATCATGATTTGAATTTCAAATATATTGATAAGGTAGTGAATGATGCACTAAGAACTCTGGGCTTTATTTTTAGAAATTCCAAGGAGATGACGAATGCAAAGCCAATCAATACGCTCTTCAATGCATATGTGAGAAGTAAACTGGAGTTTAATGCGGCAGTCTGGTCTCCAATGTACGAGTCACATATTAATCACATAGAAAGACTGCAACAGAAACTGTTACGCTTCCTATATTACAAGAAGTACACAGTATCAGCCATCCTTACTCTAACTTGTTGTTAGAATTCCAATTGACTAAACTTTCAACACGCAGGCTTATTGCTCAGCAGATATATTTGTATAAAATTATCAATGGTGTCTCAGACACGAGTGAAACTTTAGGGCAAATACATTTCAATGTGAGAAAGAAATGTCTCAGAAAACGAGAACGCCTAATAGTTAAGAAATCTAATGCAAATTTCCATGAAAATTCACCTATATTGAATAAGCGCTGACAACAATTTGGATTTTGGAATGTCCTTGCTAAATTGTAGAAGACAATTACACTTAGTTTTAGCTGTCAAATAATTCACTATGAGGAAGATATTAAATTTAGCTGCTAATAGTTTTAGGTTTCAGTTTCTTACCATCTTTCATTGCTATTGTAATAGTACCTAAAGATAAGAATCTAGTTTTACATTATGTGACCAAATATTAATCATGCTTCATTTACTGTTATTGCGACTTCAACTTGTGAATATTTCTTGTTAAGTATTTCTTTTTTAATTATAATTTTCTTTTTTTTTCAATTTTTAATTTTTAGTTTGTATTTTATGTATATTCATGTAATATCTGTGAGTAAAGAATTGTTTGCTACTGTAATTTGGGCACTGCCCTGTTGTGGCAATAAATAAGTAAATATTATCTGTGACATCCACGCTTGCGTTGTTTGAGAGATGTAATCCAAATTCTTTGATGGTTTTTACCCTACTTTCGATTTTTGCAAAAAATGAAAGTAGACTTATGAGATCTACACAGGGCCAAAAATTGTGTGTATGTCTGTGTGTGAGTGTGCGTGAGTGAGTGTGCGTACTCTGAATGTATGTCCCCCCCCCCTATCAATTCGAACACGGTGAAACCTAATTGAACGAAATTTGGTACAGAGGTAGAACTAGCATAGGGCACCTCAGTGTCATGTTTTATATTGTCGCCATCTTGACGGAAACGTTATGGCGGCCACCCAAATGTTCAAAGCTTAAATCAAATTACGACTAACCTAATCATCCGATCTATACCAAATTTTGCAACAACATATACTTATACGGCGAGCGTCCTTTAATTAAACTACAAGGTCATCAGCCCAATAGTTTGCAGATGGCGGCCATGTATAGGTGCAAATCGATTCCCCCTATCAATTTAAACACGATGAAACCGAATTGAACGAAACATGGTACAAAGGTAGCACTAGCAAAGGACACCTCAGTGTCATGTTTTATATCACCACCATCTTGACCGAAACGTAATGGTGGCCACCCAAATGTAAAAAGCTTCAATCTAATTACGACCTATCTAATCATCTGATCTCTACCAAATTTTCCAACAACATACCTTTATGTGAGAAGCATATTTTGACCAATCTACAAGATCATCAGCCTAATAGTTTGCAGATGGCGGCCATGTATGTGTGCGAATCGATTCCCCCCTATCAATTCAAACACGGTAAAACCCAATTGAACGAAACTTGGTACAGAGGTAGCACTAGCAAAGGGCACCTCAGTGTCATGTTTTATATCGCCGCCATCTTGACGGAAAAGGAATGGTAGCCACCCAAATGTTAAAAGCTTAAATCAAAGTACGACCAACTTAATCATTTGATCTCTACCAAATTTTGCAACAACATACCTTCTAGTGGGGAGCATCTTTTGACTGAACTACAAGGTCATCAGTCAAATAGTTTGCAGATAGCGGCCGTGTATGTGTGGAAATCGATTCCCCATATCAATTCATACACGGTGAAACCGAATTGAATGAAATTTTTACAGAGGTAGCACTAGCAAAGGGCACCTCATATTCATGTTTAATATCCGTATAGCACGTTGTATTTCAACAAGCAACTACCACCAACATTCAATTATACTCCTTGAAAAGGACAAAGAGTTATAACAATACCCATGTATTTAGGAGAAAGTAGGCTATATGTTCTTTACTGAACATCTTGTTTCACAGATGGATTCTACCCCATTACTTATCTCCAGCAAAGCTTCGTCATCGTACACTAGTTAATGTCATCTGAAGAACACTCCTGTCCCCTATGATACAGTATGTCTTCATCCATAGTCTCACTATGATTTTGCTAAAGAGTAAGGGTGTCCGTAACTTGGCAATATTATATTAGAAACGCCAGCTTAAGATACCATGTTTTCCCATTGGGAATCATCTTCCATCATAGCCATTTCATTGGTGAAAACTCGAATAAAGTCCGTTCAGTACTACTTGGGATTAGCGATTTCAAACAGACAGTGAAAACGGACCGACTTTTCTTGGCAGCGTCAGTGGTCAATATGGGCAGCGCCAATTGCCACATTCTGAACTAGAGCACTATAACTTGACGTAAACCGTGACGGCTTAGATAATGTAAAACACCATATTGAGTTGGCGTTGTCATGGTAATGTTGGGTTATTTCGTCATCAATTTCGCGGATGGGGAATAACTTTCTAGTAATATCTCCTAAATCGTTGTTTTCGGGCCTTAATTATACAATAAAATGTTGCTCGATAGACACTATATATTGGTGAAAAATCGAATGAAATCCGTTCAGTTCCGGAGATAAGCTTGAAGTTCAAGCAGTTTCGTGTTCACTCTGGCACCAGTTATGGTCGGCTGATACTTAGGGAGACAACCGGATAAGTATCAGCCTTTAGGGGCCGATAACCTAGATGTTAGGCCCCTTAAAACAACAATTATCATCATTAAGTATCAGCCTATATTATTACAGTATAACCATAGTTGATTTGTATAACCATATAATCACCCCAAACAGACAAATTCCGGATTTTTATCACCATTTTAGAAGTTTACCTAACATTAGATATACTACATTTAGCATACACCGACAGTTGCATTACCAACACTGCAACTAAATAATTGTACATATTGTACTTATTTTTCACCTGTATTCTCAAACATAGATGTTATAGCCTAAGTGTAATGGATCTGATGATGATCGCTTGACGATCGAAACTGGTCATCCTAGGGTATTTATTAATCTCATGTAATTTATGTCAGGATTAGGGCATAACCCAGCTCTATTTGGGTACATTCGTGTTGACCGACTGAAAAGCACCAAACTTTTGTTTTATTTAGGCTACTGTATCCATAGATTTGTAAGTCAGTACGGATCCTCAATATAAAAAACCATTATGATTTATTTTATGGCTTATTATTAACACGTAATGTTATAAACTCCAAACAGAAATATGCTCTTGGCCTAATTTTCCAGGGCATATAATTAGGTCTCTATTCAGCTTGGAATACAACACCCACCACCTCAAATGTTTGGCTATTGTGAGCGATAATTAAAACAGGGGTTAAGTTCTATGGCCTGAGACGGGGCAACAATGTACACACGTACTAATGAGTTATTCACATGTAAATGGGCCACGAGACTCGATATGCATTTATCATGAGCGGAGTCGAGTGTCGCAGGGTCATTAACTTATATGGAGCAACAATAAACCATTGTGCTTACTCTCGGATTATTTTAAGGAATTCTCCACCATGAAGACAATAATTTTTATGATTTCGCATTCTGTTTCTGTCGCTCTCTTTCCCTCTCTCTTCCCCTCTCAGTTCCCCTCTTCAGTTTCACATTTTATCTCATCTTTTTTTTTCTCGTCGGGAATATATGCGCTGACAACAGAGGCAGGGGAGCTTTCATGTTCCGGGATTTCGAATTACATAAAATAACAGAAACGAACTTGGTGTAATCTAGACACGTTTATTGTGTTCTTCTATAAGACAGATCGTAGCCGCTACGAGCAATAGTGGTATAAGTCACGATACCGAATGTCATGATAACACTTTCGTGGCGATACAGTTCCTTTCATGATCGTCACCCTCGATCTGGATCTATAATTTCATTCCTCTACATCATTCATCTGCCTTCAGCAACCCTATCCTCGTTTCGGGAAATAGAATTTGAATAATTATCCTCGTGACGTTATATTGTACATCCCTAACTTTCAAACGTGCATGTAAAGACTTCCTCTTGAATTCGTGGACCAACTGGAACAATTTGTGTATGAATGTGTGAGTGAATGACTTTGTTAAAACTCCATGTATTGTTATTACTGTGTGCAGCTTAGTTAATATCATACTGTTGCCACTTTAATTCTAGTATTTAATTTTTCTACTATTTAAGAATAACATAATTATGTGAGTATTCAAGTAAGTTGCATTGTGTGTGGTTAAGTGTAAGAGAGGTTGGTTGGTTGGTTCCTCAGTTTAGGGGCTGCGACAACGCGGTCATGTAGCCCCGTGTACTTTGGGTGTGTGTAGAAACTGTCTGATAACGGGTGTTAATTGTGATGACTGTATTAGTGTGTGTTATCTGTTTATAATTCAAGTAAGGACTGCGGACATTCAATTTTCAAGTAGTTCCTACCTTTGCTACCAAACGCCATCGTCAACGAAAACTAGTTCTGAATTTGGTTACTAGATGCCACCGCAGTCGGTTCCTGGCGACGAACATGGGAACCTAAGGGCGTTAATGAAATGTAACTTATAATTTAGCTTCACCCAAGTGTAATTAGTGGAAGGTTCTTTTTCATGCCATAAATATATGACATGGGACCGCCGGCTTTACTTCCCCTCCGAAGGAAGGTATACTGAGGGATTTTTGACGCTCTTAAAAAATCCGACGACTTCGGCCGGGTTTAAACCCGCGATCTTGGGCATAGAAGCTCAGCATGCTACCAACTTCGCAACAATAAATCTCTACTTAGTATAAAACAAAGTTCCCGATTCTTGGATGTTACGGGTAAACTCGAGAACCACTGGATCGATTTTGATGCGGTTTTCACCATTCTGTAAAGAATATCTTGAGGAAGGCTTCTGTTGGAAATAATGTATTTATGACCAAAGGAAGCTGAGCAGTAACGATTTCAGAGAAAAAGTCGAAAGAAAAACCTCGCGTCCGAGCGCTTTGTAAGCTTACGCTGGGCAAACCATTAAACTATCTAAATACTATGAGTGTAAGAATTGTTCAGCATGAAAAGTTCTACAAAAACGTCCGCGAGAGTATATGTCTATCTTCAATACAACGTCCACTATAAGTGTTTTTACGTTTTAATTTCTTCTAAAACATGTACATTTAACTACTGAGGCCACAGCTTACGAGCTAGCTAAGGGCGAGTCTATCATCCCTGTTACAGCCTGGCTAGCGGGCGAGCTTATTGCCCCAGATACAGTCAGCAGCGAACCGTTGAGTAGTGTTGAGTTAAGACTTCTGTGAAGGGTAGTTGTGATTGGAGTTTCCCTCGAAATGCAACTCGAGTTTTCTTCATTTCGCCTGTGAAACACAGTCAAGTTAAGATTGGACGGAAGGGGCATTATATTATATTAAATTATACTGATTGGCGTATAATCTCTACTTAGTATAAAACAAAGTCCTCGATTCTGGGATGTCACGGGTAATCTCCAGAACCACTGGATGGATTTTGATGCGGTTTTCACCATTCTGTAAAGGATACCTCGAGGAAAGTCTCTGTAGAAAATAATTTATTTATGATCAAAGGAAGCCAAGCAGTAACGATTTCAGAGAAAAAGTCGAAAAATAAATCCTGGCAACAGTGCGCTTTTTAACCTTACGCTGGGCAAACCGTTAAAAATATCAATATACAATGAGTGTAAGAATTGTTCAGCATGAAATGTTCTACAAAAACGTACGCGAGAGCACATCTCCATATTCAATATATCGTCCACTATAAGGGTTTTTAGATTTGCCGAAAGGGGGATTTGTGTTTCATGCACCTCACCATTCTTAAATTACGTCAGACAAGAACTTGTTGCACATGCATCTCCATGATAATATAGTTAATAGTCCAGTCATTGATTTTAACCCATCATGCCGAGATGAAAAACGGATATAGATCGTAGTTCATTGATATCGTAAAGAAGCGCTTATCACGTAATGCAATTACAATGCTATTTATTGCTAGTAAATAATAAATAAAATATCTGCTACACCAAGTCATAAGATGATTACTTACCGAAGTTCCCGCTGACACGTGGTAGTAAGACTAGTTGTGAGAAGTTAAGTGTACCGAAACTTTGTGTGTTGGTGATTCAGAGGTTGTCACCTATTTTACTCCTGATCTCCAGATTTCAGTTCATTTTCATGTTTTACATAGGCTACCCGATTCGGTTATTTAAGCAAGTAGGCTACATTAATTTACATAGAAATATTTTCAAAGTGAAAGGAGACAGTTCGGACATGGAAAGTGTTAAATAATGATCTGATGTAATCTTGCGTAACATTGTGGCATAATACTTACAATAATAAACTGTTATTAAGAGGCCTGCCTTCAATATATATCATTTTACTAACTTATGCTATTGTTGAATGTGATTGTCAGAGGCACACTTACCACAACAATACGTTAAAACTTGCGACGCTATTGGGTTTATGTGTAATATTGCATCTTTCATTATAGGGAGTGCCAACAATGCCCAGTGGTTTATACAAATACTGGCTTCGCCCGGGAACAGTTATCAATGCATTACGTGATAAGCGCTTTTATTTTCTATCTCAATGAACCACGACCTATATCCGTTTTTCGTCACAGGCGAAATAAAGAAATGCCGAGTTGCACTTCGAGGGAAACTCCAAACACAACCACTCTTCTCTGAAGTTTTGACTGAACACGACTCAACAGTTTTCAGCTGGCTGTATCTGGGGTAATAGGCTCACCCGCTACCTAAGCTGTACCTGGGTTGATAGGCTCGCCCCTAGCTAGCTCGTAAACTGTCGCCTCAGTAATTGAATGCAGTTTGTTGGAAGAAATGAAAACGTAAAAACACTATAATAATAATAATAATAATAATAATAATAATAATAATAATAATATCGTATGGCCTCGGGTGCCTGGTGCAATCTTTGTAATTTGACACCCAGAGGGTAGTTTGCATGTCGAAAATCGTTGTTCCTAGAATCACTATGAAAGTCAAGGAGGTTAGATATCTAAGCTCCTTGAACACTATCGCGCTTTCTAGTAGAGAAATGAGGAACTTTGTGTCGGCGGAAACACCCGAGATTAATTTTGCCATTATGAACACGGCCTACTGAATTCAAATGGGTTCTTTGACATGCCAACATCGTATGACATGCGTGTCGTAATTTTGCCGCCTTTCAAAAATCACTTACCACGACCAGGAGCGAACCTGCAATCTTGGGGTTAGTTGACCGACACGCTATCCACTCACCCACCGTGGCAAGCTATTAAAACACTTATAGTGGGCGATGTATTGAAGATAGAGATGCACTGTCGCGAACTTTTTTGTAGAACTTTTCATGCTGAAAATTCTTACACTCGTAGAATATTGATATTTTTAGCAGCTTGCCCAGCGTAAGCTTGAAAAGCGCACGGATGCCAAGTTTTTTTCGTCTTTTTACTGAAATCTTTACTGATTGTGATTGGGTTCCTTTGATCTTAATTAAATTATTTTCTACAGAAACCTTCCTCGAGGTATCCTTTACAGAATGGTGAAAAGCACATCAAAATCCATGCAGTAGTTCTCGAGGTTAGCCTACCCGTGACATCCAAGAATCGGGGACTTTTTTAAGTATTAATTATAGATAGAGATAATCAAAAATCCTATATATGTTAGATATAAGATCATATAAAATCCTAATAGATGGAACCTAATTTTAACATCTTAGAACCAACAAATCCGTGGCTTGGTGATTATGCAGTATGAAGTCGCTACACAGAGGAATAACGCACAGCCAATGCGCGCCGAGTTCTCATCACTTCTCCAACCAATTGCTGTTGATCTTGATTTGACACCGTCGTCATGTAGCTACGTGTATTTGGGTGCGTGTGCAATTCGTCTGATAACCTGTCTTATTGCGATGGCTGTATTCGTTTGTGCATTCGTAAGTCAAGTGAAGACTGGGAAGGAGACTTGCCAGTTTGACCTCACGGGACTGACTGTACCCCGTCCCAGCCCTCAGACCAGAATTGAATTTCTTAGCAGAGCCGGGAATCGAACCTGGACCTCTGAAGAGACCAACCAAATGCACTTTTGGCACTTGACCCTGATATACTCCCGTGCTTTTTACTTCGCAGAATTTCTCCTGTTAGGGTTCACTGAAGTGAATCTGCATATTGACAGATGTTGTTCTGGTATTTCGACGAATATTTGAGTGGGATCGTGAGTTTTATTTTTCCGGTGCGTCATCGTCATCGTTCAACCTGTGTGGCTGACACATGCACTGTCACGGAGCAACTTCCTTGCAGACACTGCTGTCATAATCGTTATTGTTTCGCATATTACAAAGTTACCATCACTGACATCCTTGAATTGCAATGGTATAGTTGTTCGCTGTGTGCGCACAGTCCTCTTGGATTAAAAAAAAGATACAGTCAGTCTGAGAGACTAGACTTTATATCATTTCAAATGACGCATGCTACAAATGCTACACATGTTAGAAAGGCACGAGGGCTTCTCGCGAAGCTTCTCGCGAAGCTTCTCGCGAAGCTTCTCGCGAAGCTTCTCGCTTCGCTCGAAGGCCCAGGACTCTTGCAACAGACTCCATTACCCATTAACTTAGGCTTCCCGCGCGGGGAACGGAGAGCGGAGGTGCACTCTGCTGCATGACGTCACGCGCTCTACGTCTCCGTATCGCATAACGCCATAGCCCAGGAGTAAACTCAGACTCGGTGCATATGCACTGAACAACATGATGACGTCATACGCTCTCCGTCTCCGTATCACATAACGCCATAGCCCAGGAGTAAACTCAGACTCGGTGCATATGCACTGAACAACATGATGACGTCATACGCTCTCCGTCTCCGTATCGCATAACGCCATAGCCCAGGAGTAAACTCCGACTCGGTGCATATGCACTGAACAACATGATGACGTCATACGCTCTTCGCCTCCGTATCACATAACGCCATAGCCCAGGAGTAAACTGAGACTCGGTACATATGCACTGAACAACATGATGACGTCATACGCTCAAGTGCAACCTTAGTACATTTCCTCTCCATAACCGTAACGCATAACGGTAGACCAAAGCATAAAGATGAAGTCGACAGGATCATATGAAAAGATAAAATCAACGCCGAAAAAGGCTTTTGTACCACAGTGAAAACAGTGATGTTCCGCGGTATCCAAACACAATATTTTAAGCGAACTCCCTGTGTATTGCTAACACGCACACATTCGAGCAAATGCTAAAATGAATCCTCACATAACATGTTAATATTTGCGGATGGAATGATCTGGAGAGATGCAGTGCGCCACTCAAAAATCTGCTTTACTGGAAGCAATCGCTAAATCATGGATTTCTCAAAATAGCAGTTTTTATAAACATTTCAATTGCTTTAGGAATATCCCTCGTTGGAGCGGACATACTGTATGTGCCGGTTGTGGTACAAGAATATACTAGGCACGTCCAGAAAGTTGGCTGCAATCGCATGCGCAGTAGTTGGTGTGAGTCATGCCGCCATTTTGAGATCGCTGTATGTTTACGCTTTATACAGTACTGCCTGGTTAGAATGATGAAGTTGAACGAAAATCCCGCGGCTTGAGAGATTACACCTGGTATTCGTTTTCTGAAATCAACCACCTCGGCTAGCATTCTTGTGGTCCGAGTTCGATTCCTGGCTCTGCCAATATAATTCTGGTCTGATGGCTGGAACAGGGAAACTCAGCCTCATTAGGCAAAGTGGTTTTCCCACTTCTACTCCAGTTAAATGCCCGGATGACTCCTAAGCGAATGCCACCGCCATACCCTTCCCAAACCTCACCTGAATTACAAACATTCTCTCTACTAAGACACTACTAACTTACCAGAAATTTTAAAAAATAGGTTTTAAAATTTTGAAGACTCGCTATCTTGAATTTTCGTAAACAATTGTACATCATTAATTGTCTCTACGCTAAGATTCGCTGTGCCAAATTTCATTGCACTCGGGTGATTCGATCGCTAGAAATGGTATTTGGAATATTAGAAAATCACTTGGCGGCCATGATGTTGTTGTGTTTCTCAGCAATTGGAAAGTCACACATTTGTCGTTACTTAAGAGTCCTCTGTAGAAGCTTCGAGAATATTTTAAAATGCTGAATTCCCTTAACTACAGTGTCTAGTGACAAAAAGCATGTCACCCTTGTATATTTCGTTTCCTATTCTGTATCCCTTGGGTTTCTTGTTGAAACCTCCATCTCAAGTTGGCAAACTTGTCACCTACCATGACGCAGCGTTCTCCTTCCTGCTGGGACGTTGGATACTGCGAGTATCTCGCCCATTCTGATGTTGTGTCTAAGACAAGTGAGACTTATCGCTGGGTCTCCCATTATCTGTACCACAGTGCCACTTCATTGTTATTACTATCTACGGACAATACCTCAAGAAGACTTTCGAACATTTGTGTTATGTAGCTTTTTAGCACCAGCGTGGTGTCCTTCTGTTTTGTGTCAAATGAACATTTAAGGGGAGGTGGTATACCCCTCTGGTTCATAAATTCATTTTTTTAATTATGCATTTTTAAATATTGTATCGTCCTGGGGGATTGTTAGCTCGACTAAGGGTGGCTTCGTCTAAGAGACGATGGTAATTGTCTGCAGGACGAGACGTGTAAGTTATGTGCTGAGGTGTGAGAGAGCGCGTGATCGCTAAGGAATGGGAGTGGACGGGCTACTGGCAAAGCTTAATGCTGACGTCTGTTTACAATCAGCTGCAATAAGCGTTGGTGCTTTCAAATTTACTTTCATTTATTCACATCCTTATCCTTGAGCTGTATGTGGCGATAAATGACACTATTGCTACTTTAGGAGCTCGGGCAGCCGAAGTTTCCCATTATATTCCTATGGCACTATGTGACAAAAGACGACACTATTGATCTCTACTTTTCTTACAACCAATGAGATATAGGCCCTGGGCAGTGTCATTTATTTCACATACTCCTCTTTCTAATCATATTTTTCAATTCGTTTGTAAATTACATGTGTCAGTACTGTAGTTAGTAAATAGCCGTTTCCCTATTCATTATTACCATTATCATTACGAGAAAATGACCTGAATGTTACGTCCATTATACTGTACTACTTATCACCCCCACCACCACCACCACCACAAAAGGTTATATTTTTAAATATATTTTTTCTGTTAGTTTAAGTATTATGTGCCAGTTCTGTAGCAGTATTCATTATCATCCATAAAATAAACAAATCCACCGGGTGAAGCCGGGCACTACTGCTAGTACAGCGATATTTTACTTCCTGTGGTGAAAGTAATGTTGTTCGTCACCAAAGTGAATGCTTTTGTGTGCTCATTTGTGTTGTGGCTAGCCTGTGTCACGTATTCTGTTCATTATTCTCATCGTGGGAAAAGGTGTTGTAAACAAGTCTTCATAATGCCTAGACAGAAATCTGTTTTTAAAAGTCGACAAGGTCGATTAGAGGAAAAGTCGCACATATAAATGCAGCATTCGGTACAAATAATATTGCCAATGAAAATAGTGTAAATACAAGTGTTAGTGAAGGATCATGCTCCTCCGTAAGCACCCCTGGTTTTTTTTTTTTCAAGAGAAAATAGTTTACAAGCAGTGAATTTTACTGTAATAACACCACAGGTAGTGATAAATCAGAAGTGGTCTAAGGAAGTTGTTGATGACCCCGATGATCCGGAATATGGTGCTGGTATGCATTAAAGGTAATCTCAACGTTTTCCTTTGTTTTTCTCCATTTCAGTTTTCTTTAGGAAAAGGTACGAATATTTCGGGTACTACAGGACATATGAGCATAATCACTTGTACTACGTGTTGTTTTACACATTTTGGAGTTTTGTTAACAGCACTACTTAAAAACTGTGAATTTTATTTGGTTACAATGTGTCAAAACATCAATAAAAATAGGTATCCGTTAAAGAGAATTATATAAATTCAGCCAGATTATTATTCAAAGTCTAAAAACTACCGTTGTTGGCACAAAACACCTTATGCTGTATGTACACCAAATTTCAAAGTGATATTATTGATAGTTATCACAGAATGTGCACCTGAAGTTAGGGGATACCACCTGCCCTTAATTCTGGTTGTGTGCTTACCCAGCCCGGTGCCCTGGGTTATTTATTGTATTGCTTGCTTTGACCAAGTCATTTGGTTTGTTTCTTCTGTTCATGGTTTGCCTTGATTTGTCGTAACGTAAAGGGCTGTTGTTTTAATTGCGTCACCTTACCTTTTCTTGCCCGCGGCGGCGTGCTGTCTGTCCAGTTTATATGACACAATCGTTTAATTCCAAAGGTTAGGAGTGCTTTCTTTTAATATTTCTTTTTTTTTTTTTTTTTGAAAATGTAAATTATTATTTTAATGACCTTTGATTATTTGGGGGCTTGAGGGATGTTTTCTGGTTGTAACTCGGCTTCGGCCGCCATTGTTTAAGTATTACTTCAACGCTCGAAAGGAGCCGTCGTTTCATGGAGTGGTGCTCCCACTTCTTAATTGTCTTGCAATTGTTATTGCGATATTCTTTTGACCTCGTGTCTTATGTTAATTCACTTTTCTTATTTACTTGTGTCCAGGGACCTTACTACTTTGGTCACTTGGACTATATTTTTTGATGTGTAACATCTTTCCGCTCGGTTGCTGGACAGTTTTGTGGGAGTGATTTTGAAAATTGGGGACGGAAGAGGATCGGAACGATCGAGCTGGCAGTGGTGATCAAACGGAAGTATGCACTGCCCGCTCGATCGATCAAACGGAAGTGTACTAGCTGGCAGTGGTGGACATCGGAAGTATGCACTGCCCGTTCGATCGATCAAACGGAAGTGTACTAGCTGGCAGTCGTGGACAACGGAAGTATGCACTGCCCGATCGATCGAATGGAATTGTGCTCTAGCTGGCAGTGGTGGATCGAACGGAAGTATAAGACGCACTGCCAACTCAATAGATACCATGACGCACTCTCGGCCATGTGGAATGTATATGACATACTGAACGGAAAACGCTCATGCGAACTCTGGTGTCAAGTGATTTAAACAAATGACATGGTACATGTTCGAAGTCTTCGTATCAGTATTTAAATGGTAAAATGCCTTAATATCAAACATTGTAATTAGTCGGCATTGCATTGGCATAAGGCATTTTAAACTCAATGTCACTCAGGGACATTGTCGAACCAAGCAAAATATAAATGAAAATAATTCACCATCTTGTGCACAATATTCGCGTAGTCGAAATATCCGTGGGGTTATTGCGTATGACTGAGAATCTAGAGATCTTGGGTTCTAACCCTGGGCGGAGTAGATATTTTTGCTACCAGATTATCATTTTAAACGATATTTATCAATATGACTCATTTTAGCAGAATCCATATGAAATTACGTGTTGGTCTGTGAATGAAGAGGACCTGTTTATAAGGAATTTATGGTTATGAGCGGTGACGCATCTATTAATCTAGTTGATCCTTATCGTATTCTTTATTTAGGCTAGTGCTGGTGGAAGCTACAAATCATCTAATAAAATGAGTTCCATATTCAAGAGTTTAGTGCTTTTCAGTCGGTCAACACGAATGTACCCAAAAGAGATGGGTTATACCCTAATCCTGAAATAAATTACATGAGATTAATAAAACACTAGGATGACCAGTTTCGATCGTCAAGCGATCATCATCAGATCCATTACACTTAGGCTACAAAATCCATGTTTGAAATACAGGTGAAAATATTTACAATATGTACAATTATTTAGTTGCAGTATTGGTACTGCAACTGTCAGTGTATGCTAAATGCGGTATATATGTTAGGTGAAATGCTAAATGGTGATAGCTATCCGGAGATTGTACTTTAGCGAGATTATATGGTTGTAAACTATGGTTAAACTATAAAATTTTAGGATAACTACTTATCTGATTGTCTTCCGTACTACAGCTACTCGCAGTTTTCGTGCTCACTGGAACTCACTGTGCGGTCGACTGAGGTGGTTATCTTAACGACTGGTTTTTCCTGCCTTCTCCCCCCCCCCCCTTGCCCCTACGTGCTGTGGGGAGTGATAGCGATGTGTTTATGTGAGGTGTTGCCAACCTAGATAAGATGTATGTTATTGAATGAGGTGGGTCTACAACTATTAAAGACCGTGGATTAGCCCTCGCCACGCGTGGAGCATAACCCATTCGAACTAAGCGTTGACGGTCTTATGAGGACGTCCCGGCACCTTTAATACTGCCGCGAATATGGGCCTTGATTTATTGTAGAAGAAAAGTACATCGTACACCTGATCCAGATAACATTTACCTATTAAAACCCCCCCTAATTTCCCCCCTTTTTTATCTAGCTTGGCTGTGTCGCTAAATTGTGTTTTGTTTCCGACAGGGTGTGTTTTTTAGTAGCGTGAAGAGGGGTGAGCCCTCCATGAACGTGTGTTCATTTAGATTGTTGGGATTGTTTAGTTTGGCTAGGTGTATCTCGATTGCTTCCTTTATGTCAAGAGCTCTGCCTTTCGATTCGTGATGGATTATTTTAAGGTCCGACTCTATGTTGGTAAAGCTGTGCCCTGCGTCACACATATGTTCGCACACGGCTGAATGTGTTCCGTATCTTATCGCATTCCTATGTTCATTATAACGTGTGTCTACTCGCCCTCCACTCTGCCCGATGTAATTAGCTTGACAATCGGTAAATGTTATCTGGATCAGGTGTACGATGTACTTTTCTTCTACAATAAACCAAGGCCCATATTCGCGGCAGTATTAAAGGTGCCGGGACGTCCTCATAAGACCGTCAACGCTTAGTTCGAATGGGTTATGCTCCACGCGTGGCGAGGGCTAATCCACGGTCTTTAATAGTTGTAGACCCACCTCATTCAATAACATACATCTTACCTAGGATGGCAACACCTCACATAAACACATCGCTATCACTCCCCACAGCACGTAGGGGCAAGGGGGGGGGGAGAAGGCAGGAAAAACCAGTCGTTAAGATAACTACCGCAGTCAACCGCACAGTGAGTTCCAGTGAGCACGAAAACTGCAAGTAGCTGTAGTACGGAAGACAATCAGATAAGTAGTTAGCCTAAAATTTTATAGTTTAACCATAGTTTACAACCATATAATCTCTCTAAAGTACAATCTCCGGATAGCTCTCACCATTTAGCATTTCACCTAACATATATACTGCATTTGGCATACACTGACAGTTGCAGTACCACTACTGCAACTAAATAATTGTACATATTGTAAATATTTTCACCTGTATTTCAAACATGGATTTTGTAGCCTAAGTGTAATGGATCTGATGATGATCGCTTGACGATCGAAACTGGTCATCCTAGTGTTTTATTAATCTCATGTAATTTATTTCAGGGTATAACCCATCTCTTTTGGGTACATTCGTGTTGACCGACTGAAAAGCACTAAACTCTTGTTTACTAAGGCAACACTGAAAATATGGCTTCAAACACCACACTGAGTTCCGTATTATAAACTACAATATCTGTAAAACACTCCCTCTTACAATAGATTAATATTTGTGCCAATAATAGTATAAAATACCGGTGTATCAACAATTTCACGTAAGGTTTCTTCTATGTCGGATGTTACACATCATATGCGATTACTGTAAGGCTCGTAATATTTTGTGTTCATCAGGTTATTAAAAAGCCCATAGTGAAGTTATGTTAATAGCCACTATCAACATACAAAATACCAGCGTTATATCGGTAATAGTTTCGGAGATATAGAAGCCCTAAAATATTTCGCGTGGCCGCCATGTTGTATTGTACACCATAGAGTTATGTACCATGCGTAGGATTATTATGGAAACATGCACTTTGATCGCATAATTAGGATACAAGAAATACAAACTTAATTTTATAATTTCGCACAGCCATCATCTTGACGTTATGAAAACAATTGAACTAAATTAGATGCCGGTAGATCGGAATTTGTATGAACATTTACCGTACCAAGTTTCACTACGCTCGGATGGTTAAATCGGGAGAAATGTCTATTTAAATGTTTCAACTTCGCTTGGCCTCCATGTTCGTTTTGTACTTAACAGATTTATGGAAGCCATATGGATGAACTTCTAGGAGCACCCTCTGTTACTGTACAAGATTCCAGGATGATATCTGTGACTGTTGCGGAGGCTTAGAATGCCAGTGAAATATTTCGAGCGGCCGCCATGTCGGATTGGTGAAACGTATTAACATTTGAAAGGCACGGTTGAGTAGTATGCACTTACACAGTTTCATTGAAACCGCTTCGGCCGTTTAGATTTTATTAGGGGGGACACACACACAGACAAAAGTGATCTCATAAGCGTATATTTTTCATAAATGAAAATAGGCGAAAAGGTGTTCGGATGAATGTCGTAGCGTGTTGTAGCGTGTTGTAGCGTGTCGTAGCGTGTCGTAGCGTGTTCTAGCGTGTCGTAGCGTGTCGTGGCGTGTTGTAGCGTGTCGTAGCATGTTGTAGCGTGTCGTAGCGTGTCGTAGCATGTTGTAGCGTGTCGTAGCGTGTCGTAGCGTGTCGTAGCGTGTTGTAGCGTGTTGTAGCGTGTCGTAGCGTGTTGTAGCGTGTTGTAGCGGGTTCATTGTTGATAATTGGTGTCAGAGGTTTGGTAGGAAACTTAGTACGATAAATTAATAACATTTAGAACAATTAAATTAATTAATTAATTAATTTTCATTTGAGACTGTTTTGTCTTTCAGCGTCCAGTCTGAAAGCCTCTGTTTGCGAACTAGTTGCATCCGTGAACCCCTATTAGCAGTTAGCACTGAGGCCTCCTCTAATTCTACACCTCTGACTTTGAAATCATTCAACACTCAATCTAACCATATATTTATCTATTTATTTATCGTATGGCTTTTAGTGCCGGGAGTGTCCGAGGACATGTTCGGCTCGCCTGAGTCTGTGGCTGTTTCCAGCGGAGACCCTTAGGGTGAGCTACGAGTTCCGTTCAATTTCATGTAATTCCAGCTTTCGTCACCAGGTATGAATGATACCTAGTGGTGATCGTTGGAACTTTGATAGAGCGTTCCGACGAAATCTAAGCAAACAATTTAACTTCACACATGTTTAGTCTGTGGGAGGATCTTTACATGTCATAAATTAATGAGATGGGATTGCCGGCCTACTTCCACTTCGAAGGAAAGCATACTGAAGGATTTTAACGCTTTTAAAAATCCGACGACTTCGGCCGGGTTTGAACCCGCTATCTTGGGCGCAACAATTCAGCATGATACCCACTACGCCACCGAAGCCGCTATCTAACCATGTTAAGTAAATAAATATAAACTAACAATAAGTATCATCCCTGGTTGCAGTAGGCTATCTGGGTTCTTATTATTTGATGAGCTCCGCTCCAAGTAGCCTAATAATTTAATGATACATTCTAGGTTGTACAATGCTTTGCTTTTTAACTTTATTACTCCATGAACCGAGAGACTATTTATGAGCGCAGTAATCCTATCGCCGCTCATGGTGCAGCAGACAACATATGGAACAATATTCAAATGTGCCGGCCTCCGTATTTCACGAGGTTATGTTGCTTGCCCTTTGTTAGAGACATAATGCTCTTTTAATGTGCAGCATTAGCATACAGTATAGCTGAACTGTTCCCTGCTGCATTTCCATTCCGTCTAACATGCTAGTAAAACAACATCTCAGACTTGAATCTACTGATCAATACAATATGTTCGACTGATCGCAAGGAAATAATTTTATGTCCAAATTCATTAGAGCGCAAAATTGTGCGCCTCTGAAAATGGGTGTGCGTACTGTAAGCCCCCGACCACAATACATGTTGATGAAGGTATTTGGCCCCCTCCTCACGCCATCCCCAGAGAGGTACGTGTCAGAATACTGACGCTTGGTTTAATTATTACTAGCTGAAGTACCCATACTTCGCTACGGGTCATAAAGAAATTAAAATGTGAAGGTGACAGTTAAAACAGGGGAGAGGCGAGGTGCTGCGCAGAGGGAGATTAAGTATGGAACATTTTGTCCAACTACACAGGGTAGGAGCTTTGTGGAGGTGGAGGGAAAACTGTCCAATGCTCTTGAGAGATTAGACAATTATTACACCCAGAATCACCTGAAACCTAACCCAGGAAAGACAGAAGTATGCGCTTTCATCTTCGCAACAAAGAAGCCGGAGAAAGTTGTATGTTGACTGGAAAGGAGTGACACTCGAAAGCTGTGAAACGCCTCGATATTTGGGAATCAAGCTTGTTCGTACCCTGAACTTCAGGAAACATTGTAGACAATTAAAGTGCAAGATCAGCTCAAGAAATTGTATAATGTGGAAGTTGATAGGTTCAACATGGAGAGCGAACCCTCAGGTTCTACGTTCAACAGCATTGGGACTTTGCTTCGCAGCAGGAGAGTACGGATCATCAGTGTGGGGAGCATCTGCCCATACTGTACCCAACTGGGGTAACGAGTCCACACGTATTGTCACTGGATGTCTGAGACCTACTCCAGTGCAGAAGATCTACCCTCTCGCTGGCATTGCACCTCCAGTTATTCAACGCAGGATGGCAGCAGAGAAAGAGAGACAAAAGCTTGAAACAGATACCAGACATTCTATGTTCAACCACAAGGTGACCACTCCTCGCCTAAGATCCAGGAAGAGTTTTATTAAGAGAACAGTACCCCTCCATACCAAGCCAGACGTTCGGCGTGTGTCACTCTAGAAACAAATAGTACCAGAGGGGTTTACCCCTAAAGAAGAACTGAACAGTGGTAGTCATTTGCCTTATACCACCTGGAGGTCCTTAAACCAGATGAGAACAGGAGTGCCTAAGTGTCGTAGCAACCTTGTGAAGTGGGGTTATGCAGCAGATCCACAATGTGCCTGTGGAGAAATCCAGACTCCACAACACCTGCTCACGTGCAAAGATCTTAATGACACCTGCAGCCTGGAAGACCTTATGTTGGCCACAGACCGAGGGATAAGAGCTGCCGAGTTCTGGAAAGGAAGAATTTAGTGTGTCTCCCGGACTCGGAAAGGAAAGGAAGGACCGCTCGGCGTTGACCGTGTGTTATAGCACAAATGTGGGTTTTGCTCGCTAACCGCTAGAGATACTCGATAAGTAATAAGAATCGTTTGGCTAGAAAATAAAATTTTAAACCTAGTATATGCCATCAAAAGTTTGCTATTTCTTAGCGTTCTCTTTTTATATTGAAATGGAAACATGAAAGTTTGAAACCAAAGGATGTAGTGACGTCACAAAAATGGTCACCATCTCTAAATAGTGCAGAGTATCGAAATCAAAAGTAGCCTATATATGTTAACCAGGTAAATCAGGTACTTCCATGTAAAATTCCATGTAAATCGGACCAGTGGTTCTTGCGTGATTGTGTGACACACAGACACGCACCATCTCATTTTAACCTATTTTCATTTATGAAACAAGATGTTCAGTAAAGAACATATAGCCTACTTTCTCCTAAATGCATGGGTATTGTAATAGCTCATTGTCCTTTTCAAGGAGTAGACAATTGAATGTTGGTTGTAGTAGCTTTTTGAAATACAACGTGTTATACGGATATTAAACATGAATATTAGGTGTCCTTTGATAGTGCTACCTCTGTACAAAATTTCATTCAATTCGGTTTCACCGTGTCTGAATTGATACGGTGAATCCATTTGCACACATACATGGCCGCTATCTGCAAACTATTAGGTTTATGACCTTGTAGTTCAGTCAAACGATGCTTCCCACGAAAAGGCATGTTGTTGCAAAACTTGGTAGTGATCAGATGATGAGATTGGTCGCAATTTGATTTAAACTTTTAATATTTGGGTGGCCACCATTACGTTTCCGTCAAGATGGCGACGATATAAAACATGACACTGAGTTGCCTTTTGCGAGTGCTATCTCTGTACCAATTTCGTTAAATTCGGTTTCACCGTGTTTGAATAGATAGGGGAATCGATTTTCACACATACATGGCCGCCCTCTGCAAACTAGTGGGCTGATGATCTTGTAGTTTGGTAAAAATATGCTTCTCACACAAGGTATGTTGTTGAAAAATTTGGTAGAGATCAGATTATTATAGGTTGGTCGTAATTTGATTTAATCTTTTAATATTTGGGTGGCCGCCATTACGTTTTCGTCAATATGGCGACGATATAAAACATGACACTGAGGTGACCTTTGCAAGCGCTACCTCAGCACCAAATTTCGTCCAATTCGGTTTCACCGTGTTTGAATAGTTAGGGGGAATCGATTTGCACACATACATGGCCGCTATCCGTAAACTATTGGTCTGATGACCTTGTAGTTCGGTCAAATGATTCATCATACATAATGGTATAACGTTGCAAAGCTTAGTAGAGATCAGATGATTAGGTTGGTCGTAATTTGAATTAAACTTTTAACTTTTGGGTCTCCACCATTACGTTTTCGTCAAGATGGCGGCGATATAAAACATGACAGTGAGGTGCCCTTTGCTCGTGCTACCTCTGTACCAAATCTCGTTCAATTCGGTTTCACCGTGTTCGAATTGATAGGGGGGGACAGACGATCAGAGTACACACACTCACAGACACACTGCCTCACATACACACACACAGACAGACACGCACTTTTTCGCCCGTGTTGATCTCATAAGTCTACTTTCATTTTTTTTTGCAAAAATCGAAAGTAGGCTAAAAATAGGCTTATGAGATCACCTTTTGTCCGTGTGTGTGTGATGGTGTGTCCCCCTAATAACGTCTAAACGGATGGAGCGATTTCAATAAAACTCGGTAAGTTCATAGCACTATTCCCGACGACCCCGACCGTGCCCTTCAAATTTTGTTACGTCTCACCAATCAAACATGGCGGCTGTGCGAAATATTTCACCAGCATTCAATATCTCCGAATCCATTACCGATATCACCCTGGAATTTTGTACGGTGATAAAGGGAACCAATAGAAGTTCACCAATGTGGCTTTTGAAAACCTGGTAACTACAAACCCAACATGGCGGCCAAGTGAAGTTGCGACTTTAAATGCACGTTTCTCGGGATTTAACCAACCAAACGCAATAAAACTTGGTACAGTATATGTTTATACACATTGTAATGCACCGACATCTAATTTCGTTCAATTGTATACATTACTTCAAGATGGCGGCTGTGCGAAATATTTCACCGGCATTGTCTATCTCTGAAACTATTAGCGGTATCATCCGGAAATTTTGTATGGATATAACGGACATTACTGGAAGTTCATCTATAAGCCTTTAAAAAACCGCTTAACTTCAAAACGAACATGGCGGCCAAGCGAATTTGAAAATTTTAAATAGAGCTTTCTCGCGATTTAATGATCCAAACGCAATGAAACTGGGTACAGCTAATGTTGATATACATTGTAATGCACTGGTATCTAATTTAGTTCAATTGTCTACATAACCTCAAGATGGCGGCTGTGCGAATTTTAAAATTAAGTTTTAATTTCTTGTATCGTCATCATGCGATCGAAGTGAAACATTGCATAATGGAACTACGTAATAATTTTCATTTAATGGTACATGACTCTAGGGCCTATACATATAACAATCCAACATGGCGACCATCCAAAATATTTAGACGGCTCTGAATATCTACGAATCTATTATAGCAATCAAACTATTTTTTTTTTGTTCATAGGGGCTATGAGCCTAAGTTCACCTATAGGACTTTCAATAACTTGGTGATCAGAAATCCAACATGGCGGCGACGCGAATTATAAATATTCACATGGACGTTTCTCGCAATTTAACCATCCGAGTGCAGTGAAACTTGGTACAGTAAATCCTTATACAAATGTTAATCCACTGGCATCTAATTTGCTTCCATTGTTTCCATAATCACAAGATGGCAGCTGTGCGAAATTTTAAAAATCTCGTTTTTACTTCTTGTGTCCTAATCATGCGATTGAAGTTTGAATGCTACACGTACACAATAATCTTCATGTAACAGTACATAACTCTAGGACCTACATATATGAAAATCCAACATGGTGACCATCCATTCGGTTCTGAATATCTACGAATCTATTACAGCAATCAAACCGAAATTTTGTATGTTGATAGTGGCAATTAAGATAAGTAGGTAATATGAAAATAGGCTACATAGTTCTTCACCGAATTACTTGTTATATATTAGTATAGATAATGAAAGCGCAGAAGCGTGCAAACTTACATTCCTTAGTCACATGGGGATTCAGTCATCTGGAATTCACATACATTTGAAATGGCATATTTGGATGGAATCGTGTTGTATAAATAACAAGTAGTTTCGTGAAGAACTAAACAGCCTATTTTCATATATCCTACGTATGTTAATTGCCTCTATCAACATTCAAATTTCAGTTTGATTGCGGTCATAAAGTCGTAGATATTGAAAACCGTCTAAATATTTCGGATGGTCGCCATGTTGGATCTTTATATTTTGAGCCCGTATGCGCTCATGCTGGTGATAATATCTTAGGAAGCATGTTCATTACACCGATCATGTGTAGAACGCACTCCGGAAGCCAGCTCGAGCTTCAGATACTCTTTTGACTTTGGTTCTGCATTCCAATGTTATTCCTGGATGCACACATTCATATCTTCGTTTTGCACATTATAGGAATTTATTATTTGTCATTCTGCATAATTTACCACGTTACAATGACTTTTCATACTATTTTAAATCATTGGTAAAGGTATTTTCCTCGCAGATATAAATAGTCGCTGCACGACTTGGGAAGTTCCTCAAGAACCCGGAACGTTGTTCCGTGAGACCCAGCATTGTAAAAGACATGTATTTTAACTTCCTGAAGCAAGAGGTTTTTCACGTGCCATGTGATGCAGGCTTACTGCAGGCGCGACATTCCGACTCACTCAAGATCAAGCCAACCCCAGAGCTTAAGATTACCCAGAATCCCAGTGCATTCTCATAATATGCGAGACTTGGCTGCTATGGACGATTTAGACGTCACATTTCCTTATGGAATGTTTTAGACAATGTTGAATGAATGCTAAGGAATGTAAGTCACAGTTGTTTAGCTGTATTTGAGAGGATGACGGTGAAGTCATGTTTGAAAGTCTGCTATTTGTAAGCGACTATTTTGAATGATAATTTCATAGTTTACATTACTTTATTAGAGGTTTATCCCAGTTTATTTATTGACCAGTCATCCATTGTATAAGGCTAGTTTTTCATGTTATTGTTGAGTCTGTGGAGACACGTTGAATGGTGAATGGATACCCTCAACCATTGTAATTTCGGCAGTATTGAGCCTTGTTGCCAGCCTGAACCTATGTGAATTTCCGCGTGTCTGGAGAGCCGCCGAGTGTTTGTTATTGTTGGAGCGTATTGTTAGCTCACGGTGTTATGGTGACTGCTGGAGTCAGTGTCTTGTAAGCATCTCTTTGGTGGAGACTTACAATTATTATTCAGCCTGTGTCATTATGGCCATACACGAATCTACATAATAAACAACTAGGGAGTGAAACCGACGAATTAAACATGCATTAAATCATGAAACCTAATTACTTTAAACCAACGTCATTAATATGAATGATTAATTAATTATCAACTTGTATTTGGACCTATTTTTTTGCTTGAGCTGAGCATTTCCTGATGGAAATAGACCTTAGAACAGCTGACACTATTTGGACCGACGAGAATCACTGGCACCAAGTAGTTCGTAACTGGTGGGCTGCTGTGATTCTATGTGATGTCAGACGTAGTTATTACTGCGCTATCGTCAACCTAATTACATGCTTGAGATGACGATTAAGAGCAAAGAGATTCTTAATTAGCGTATGCAGGTTGTGTAAATAATAAGATTTGTGTGTGTTATTTATTTGTGTGATTTGCCTGAATGTCCTGTACCATGTGTGTAATTATTGAGTGGTGTTGTTTTTTTATATAACAGTTAGGATGGTTGCTATCCTAGACTTGTATTATTTGTTTGTTTACGGACGTTCGTGTAATTTGCTCTAAATTCAGGATTTATCTAGATGATGTTAATTTAAATGAGTAGGCCTAAATAAAGAAGTAGTACCAACATAACTTAGAACTTTCTGATTACTTGATTGTGCTGTTATATGTTAATCCTGTTTTTGATTAATCATCTCTTCCTGTATTTGAGTAGAACGTACACGTTGCTGTTGTTCCGATTTCTGAATGAAGGGCTTTCGAGAGGGTCAACTTAGCTTCAGATAGGACTTTATTCTTTTATTTATTTTGTTTTATTAGCTTTGCGGACTAGCCGAAGTAGGATAGGGGTTTGACTTCATTGAATAGATGTTTTACGAATTGTACTTAAACCTGGATCTTATTATTTGTTAGCTTTGTGTGTCGAGGGTGTTCGGATCCTCTCAGGCTGTGTGTTCGATGGATGGGGTTATCTGGAATGCGAGAATTGCGAGAAAAGTCTATTTAAATTTCTCACCTTCTCTTGGCCGCCATATTCGTTATGTACTCAAGAGGTTTTTGAAAGTCACATAGGTGAACTTCTAGTAGTGCCCTATATCACTGTGAAAAATTGCAGGGTGATATCAGTAATAGTTTCGGAGATATAGAATTCCGATGAAATACTTCGCACAGCCGCCATGTTCGATTGGTGAGACGTAATAGAATTTGAAGAGCACGGTCAAAGTCGGCCATATAGTACTATGACCTTACCGAGTTTCATTGAAATCGCTCCAGCCGTTTAGATTTTATTAGGGACACACACACACACACACACACATACGCACACTCACACATACATACAAAAGGTTATCTCATAAGCCTATTTTTTCACAATTGAAAACAGGCATAAAACGCTGATTGACCTTTAAGTAGCTTTTATTAAACAATCCGAAACAGACGCTATATTGACAATGAGTAAAGAATTTTAGGGACAGGTCCAATTAATAAGCGAGCTGTACCAAGTACAAAATCTCATAGAAGTTATATTACAAGTTGTCACTTGTTTTCGTTTCCAGATAAAAGCGTTATTAAGGAAATGTATGGGCTTTACATGTTTCATGCATAAATACTGTATATTGATTTGAATTGACGAGGGCGCAGCTCCTCAGTCGGTCAAACCGATGGGGTACAAGTAGTTCCGTGAAGAGCTAAACAGCCTATTTTCATATATCCTACCTCTATCAACATACAACATTTTAGTTTGATTGCTGTAATAGATTCGTAGATATTGAGAACCGTCTAAATATTTCAGATGGTCGCAATGGAGGATTTTGATATATGTAGGTCTTATAGTTATGTACCATTACATGAAGATTATTGTGTAGGTGTAGTATTTAAACATCAATCGCATGATTAGGACACAAGAATTAAAAATCAGATTTTAAAATTTCGCACAGCTGCCATCTTGTGGTTATGAAAACAATTGAAGTAATTGAGATGCTGGAGTGTTGAAATTTGTATAAGCATTTACCATACCAAGTTTTACCACGAGAAATGTCCATTTTAATATTTATATTTTGCGTCACCGCCATGTTGGATTTGCCCTCACCAGGTTATTGAAAGTCCTATAGGTGAATATATGTTTATAGACTCTATTAACATACAAAATTTCAGTATGATTACTGTCATAGATTGATAGATATTGAGAAGCGTCTAAATATTCGGAAGGTCGCCATTTGGGATTTGTATAAAAGTAGGCCGTAGAGTTATGTACTCTTAGATGACGATTTTTGCGTAGGTTCATTATTCATATGTTCACTTCGATCGCATTATTAATACACGAAAAATAAAAACTTAATTTTAAAATTGCGCACAGCCGCCATCTTGACGTTATGTAAAGAATTGAACTAAAACAGATGGCGGTGGATTACAATGTGTATAAACATTTCCTGTACCATATTTCACAGCGCTCAGATGGTTAAATCGCGAGAAAAGCCGATAAAAATGTTTCATTTTCGTTTTGAATTAAACAGTTTTTTTAAGTCATATAGCTAAAATCTAAGAAGTGATTATCCGGGCTGTTAGGCCGTGGTCCAGTAGGGCTGTTGTTTCCCGACGTTTCAGCGAAGACTGCGTTCGCCATTATCAAGGGTCTTCTCTTTCCGATGGTCAGAGGTAGACTGAAGTTGCGTTTTTTTTTTTTTTTTTTTTTTTTTTTTTTTTCGGGGGGGGCCCGAAAAGGTACCCGCACCCCCCGCGTGGCACCCGACCTTACTACTGGTGCCTCCGACATGCAGTTAATCTACGATAGTAGAAGAGATAGCATAGGGGATTGGATAAGGATTGTCTTTTAGGACTTGGCGCCTGTCCCATCGCGGTCGCGATCTACCAGGCATCATGAATAGGTATTAACATTGGTATATTTTATATATGAGCACATATAAATATGTACTCATATATAAGGGTAAGATTGTAGGGCCAGGGAAAACCGCATAGGCAGAAAGGAAAGATTGCCTACACGTAAAACCTGGCGGCTTGGTTATTGCCACATGCAAGGATAATGTGGGTATGGAAATGAGTAGGTATGTTAGTTGGGAGAAGGTATCATGCACCAGATCCATGTCCGTCTTCTCGCCAGTTTGTCTCCGGGGAATCCGATAGAACTCGGCACTGCTGGGATCAGCGCGGGCCTTGCCGGCTACCGAGCAATGGTACAAGGATCCGGAGAACCTGCGCCACTACCCGGTCTCCATGGGGTCCCTGGTACCGAGCCTCCGTCACCGGAGAGTGGAGGGGGGGCCTCGCCTGCCGAAACAGGGGCCTAGTGGTCGGTCCATGGGAACGAGCCACCTTCCTCTCTGCTCTTGCCATGGACCTGTAGACGGGGCAACTGCGATGGGATGACGGATGGTCGCCCATGCAGTTGGCGCACACCGGCGCGTCCCGCGGCACCGTGCAGCCGGTGTGGTGGTGGCCACCTGAGCACCGGTTACAGCGGACTGGAGAGCCGCAGGATCCCTGGGAGTGCCCCCATCTCAGACAGCGAAAACACTGTAAAAGCTGGCCTGAGCGGGGCTTCATACTACCTGGCTGTAGCGGCTGTCCCTGGCTGCGGCTGGTGGTCTCGCGGCGTCCTGGTTCCCCCTCCTGGGGGCGCTGCTGGCGACGGTCCTCTGGGTTGCTGCGGCGCTTCTTCTTCTTCCGCTGCTTTGGGGCCGTCCTGGTGGCCCCGGCCGTCTCTGGAGTCCCCTGCCTGGCGGTGGTGGCGGGCGCGAGTTGCCCCGCTAAAGGCCCCACCTGGGGCTCTGGTAGTCGCTCCTCCTCCTCCTGGTTGGCGGGCGCGAGTTGCCCCGCTAAAGGCACCGCCTGAGGTGCTGGTTGTGGAGTCTGAGTCCTCTTGGAGAAGGTCAGAGGGCCCGCCTGAGTCCCTACCTCTTCCTTCTCGATGAGCAAGACTGGTCGGCGATCCCCTGGGAGGCGGAGTAGGTGCGGTAAGGCACCTGGCGCACAGCCTGGTATCAACGCGACCTGCCAGTGCTTGGAGAATGCCACGATGTAGTAGGGGGCCACGTCCATACGTGGCCTGATCAGGACTCCAGTGGGGAGTTCAGCTTCGATGTCCTCTTCGGCACGTTCAGCTCCTCCCGTCGCGACTTCGTAGGCCTGGTCCCTGTAGGCTCTGATGACGTCCTGTTCTTCATCCTGGTTGACGCCGGGCCTGTAATAAACAAACAGAGCCGGGATGCTGGGGTCGTAGCCACTTGCTTGCTCGGAGCCTGGGGAAGTGGCCCCAGGGTGCCCATGCACGGTGTCCGAGCTCACATCGCTCGCCCAGTTGAAACTGGCATCGCTCGCCCAGCTGAAACTGGCGTCCGGGCTGCTGCTGCTCTCCTGTCGCGGGGAGCTAGCCGGTCCTGGCGTCCGATTCTTCACGGACTCGGCTAGCTCAGAGGGCCCAGGGGAGGCGTCGGTTGACTCGGACCGCATGGACACCTGCGATATGTCCGAGCTACCTGAGCTCCCCGGGCCGGGAGCTACCCCAGCGATGCGTGCGCCAGCCGGGATGTGAGGCACTCCCTCCTCTTCACCGGCTGGCGGCTTCTGCGCCGCTGTAGTCTTCTCACCAAGGGCCTGGTGGCGCGCCCGCGTGACCGGAGGTGAGGGCCCTGTGGAGGCTAGCTCCCCTCTACCTCTCCGGGCGCGGTTGCGCCTGCTCAAGCCCCTGGCTGGCTGGCTGGTCCTCAGCTGCTTCCTCCACTCGATGGTCCCGCTGCTCGTAGTCTCCATCCTGGTGAGCTGTTACAACAACTTAGACTGGTCTGCTGCTGCCACTGGCAAGGTGTCCTTCCTCTAACGATTCAGAGACAACCTCCTGAAGTTGCGTTTGTCCGCCCCCGCTATATATAGTGTGCGACCGGGTCGGTTCACTGCGCGGTCCGGAACTTTCCGCGCCAGGAGTGGAGCGCGCTGATTGGCTGCCAGTACCGAGAGGTGTGCAATGCTCAGCCAATGGTTTGATGTTAGTTGATCTGAGGACGGGATGCCAGATTTTGTTCACCCGTTCGCTCTCTTCTTTCCGGTTGAAATTGCTAGGGTGTTTGAAAATTTCAATAGCCTCTCGCTGCAGCCTCGCGTGGTAGTGGACGGTGCTGGACAGCACCTCTGTGCACCCGTAGTGAACATCATGGCCTTTAAGAAGGGAATGCTCTGCCACCGAGGACTTCTCCATCTGGCCCAGCCGGCTGTGTCGCTCGTGTTCCTTCAGCCTGGTGGCAATACTGCGCTTCGTGGTACCAATATATACCTGGCCGCAGCTGCAAGGTACCCTGTAGACGCCCGCACCGGAATGGGGATGGCGCTTGTCCTTGGCAGATCTGATTAAATCCGAGGTGAAACTTCGCGAATTCTTCGGAAAGCACCTGCTACCAAGAGTAACCTCACGGCGATGGAGTGGAAGGCCATAAAAACGCTGAACCAAGATGACACCATCGTTATTCTACCGGCTGACAAAGGAAACGCCACTGTCGTCATGAACACCGATTCTTATACCGCCAAGATCTCGGAACTGCTGGATCCTCAGACTTATCAACAGCTGCCTAAATACCCCACAAACCGTGTAGTAAGGGAAACTAACATTCTGATCAAAGCCTCTTCACTACCAGATGATGCCAAGAAGATGACCATCAAGAGTGAAGCCCTGCCTCCTAGACTTTACGGCTTGCCTAAAATTCACAAGGAGAACGTACCATTACGGCCCATCGTAAGTGCCATTGGTTCACCGACCTACAGCCTGGCGAAGCATCTGGCATCCTTGCTCCAACCTCACATTGGCAACACACAGACTCACATCATTGATTCCGGCCATTTCATCCAGAAACTCGAGGAGATTGAACTGGAAACCACTGATCGTCTCGTGAGCTTCGACGTGGTGTCCCTCTTCACCAAGGTACCTTTGAGAGACACTCTGGACCACATCACCCAGATCTTCCCTTCTGACATCGTTGATCTGTTCCGTCACTGCCTCACTGCTAGCTACTTCTTGTGGAATGGTAACTTCTATCAGCAGACCGATGGCGTCGCCATGGGTAGTCCACTGAGCCCGGTTGTTGCTAACTTTTTCATGGAGAAGTTTGAAAGCATGGCCCTGGAGACTGCGCCGCTCCAGCCGAAAGTCTGGTTACGGTATGTGGACGATACATTTGTGGTCTGGAGTCATGGAGAGGAAGAGCTACAACGGTTCCTGGATCACCTAAACAGCCTAAATGCCAGCATCCAGTTTACCATGGAGAAGGAGAAAAACCACTCTCTCGCCTTCCTTGATGTCTTGGTTACGAGAACTCCGGACCTTCGCTTGGGGCACACTGTCTACAGGAAGCCTACCCACACTGACCGGTACCTACAGAAGGCATCGAACCACCACCCTAAACAAAAACACGCCGTCATCAAGACTCTGGTCAACCGTGCTAAGCGTATCTGTGAGTCCCACCACCTGAAAGAGGAACTACGTCACCTCAACACAGCTCTCCGCGCCAATGGTTACACCAGTAAGGAGATCCAACGGGCATGTCATCCCAGACGACCGGCGTCCACGGAGAGGGAACAGGATCGGCCGATAGCAGTGACGTACCTCTCGTACGTTCACAAGGTGACTGACCAGATAGGCAAAATACTCCGCCATCATAACATCAGGACCGTATACAGGCCTACGAGACAGATACGCGATTTAATCAGATCTGCCAAGGACAAGCGCCATCCCCATTCCGGTGCGGGCGTCTACAGGGTACCTTGCAGCTGCGGCCAGGTATATATTGGTACCACGAAGCGCAGTATTGCCACCAGGCTGAAGGAACACGAGCGACACAGCCGGCTGGGCCAGATGGAGAAGTCCTCGGTGGCAGAGCATTCCCTTCTTAAAGGCCATGATGTTCACTACGGGTGCACAGAGGTGCTGTCCAGCACCGTCCACTACCACGCGAGGCTGCAGCGAGAGGCTATTGAAATTTTCAAACACCCTAGCAATTTCAACCGGAAAGAAGAGAGCGAACGGGTGAACAAAATCTGGCATCCCGTCCTCAGATCAACTAACATCAAACCATTGGCTGAGCATTGCACACCTCTCGGTACTGGCAGCCAATCAGCGCGCTCCACTCCTGGCGCGGAAAGTTCCGGACCGCGCAGTGAACCGACCCGGTCGCACACTATATATAGCGGGGGCGGACAAACGCAACTTCAGTCTACCTCTGACCATCGGAAAGAGAAGACCCTTGATAATGGCGAACGCAGTCTTCGCTGAAACGTCGGGAAACAACAGCCCTACTGGACCACGGCCTAACAGCCCGGATAATCACTTCTTAGATTCTAACGCCGGCCGTGAAAGCCTAAGTTTGTATATACGTCGACTCTACGGGGAGGAAACTTCAGTTTCAATTCGACGCTTCGAGAAGCTTCGGAAGAAGAAAGCTACCCTGCTTTCGACGCTTACATTTCTTCTCAGATGCAGAGATTCTCGGACAGTTCCTAAGTTTCTTAGGATGAAAAGACACTTCGGTTCAGCGCAGTCGCACCGCATCTACGACCGGGCCGAGCTCTCGCTATTACGGGAACGGATTCACCACACTCGCAAGGAACTTGCTGGCACTGACAAGACACTTCTGGAACTCCACTTCCGACTCAGCACAGTACTCTCACCGCAGGATTGGGATAAAGTAGACAGCATAACTAACTACTCTATGCAGTCCACCTTCGACCAGGCAAGCAAACGCCAGAAGAACAAATTCGAGCGCTGGCAGATGGCTCCATCTTCATCTGGTACGGCACTCGAGACCTCCAGCATGGTCGTCAATCTGACGGACCGTAAATTATCTGAAGCGGAAAAGACCCTCCTGGCTAAAGGTGGGAATTTTGCGGTCACTCCCCGTATGGTTCCTGTTTAAGACATCATCGCGAACGTTGAAGCAGCTATCCGCCAGCTCCCTGCAGCGCAGGCAGAGGAAATCCGAGGTGAAACTTCGCGAATTCTTCGGAAAGCACCTGCTACCAAGAGTAACCTCACGGCGATGGAGTGGAAGGCCATAAAAACGCTGAACCAAGATGACACCATCGTTATTCTACCGGCTGACAAAGGAAACGCCACTGTCGTCATGAACACCGATTCTTATACCGCCAAGATCTCGGAACTGCTGGATCCTCAGACTTATCAACAGCTGCCTAAATACCCCACAAACCGTGTAGTAAGGGAAACTAACATTCTGATCAAAGCCTCTTCACTACCAGATGATGCCAAGAAGATGACCATCAAGAGTGAAGCCCTGCCTCCTAGACTTTACGGCTTGCCTAAAATTCACAAGGAGAACGTACCATTACGGCCCATCGTAAGTGCCATTGGTTCACCGACCTACAGCCTGGCGAAGCATCTGGCATCCTTGCTCCAACCTCACATTGGCAACACACAGACTCACATCATTGATTCCGGCCATTTCATCCAGAAACTCGAGGAGATTGAACTGGAAACCACTGATCGTCTCGTGAGCTTCGACGTGGTGTCCCTCTTCACCAAGGTACCTTTGAGAGACACTCTGGACCACATCACCCAGATCTTCCCTTCTGACATCGTTGATCTGTTCCGTCACTGCCTCACTGCTAGCTACTTCTTGTGGAATGGTAACTTCTATCAGCAGACCGATGGCGTCGCCATGGGTAGTCCACTGAGCCCGGTTGTTGCTAACTTTTTCATGGAGAAGTTTGAAAGCATGGCCCTGGAGACTGCGCCGCTCCAGCCGAAAGTCTGGTTACGGTATGTGGACGATACATTTGTGGTCTGGAGTCATGGAGAGGAAGAGCTACAACGGTTCCTGGATCACCTAAACAGCCTAAATGCCAGCATCCAGTTTACCATGGAGAAGGAGAAAAACCACTCTCTCGCCTTCCTTGATGTCTTGGTTACGAGAACTCCGGACCTTCGCTTGGGGCACACTGTCTACAGGAAGCCTACCCACACTGACCGGTACCTACAGAAGGCATCGAACCACCACCCTAAACAAAAACACGCCGTCATCAAGACTCTGGTCAACCGTGCTAAGCGTATCTGTGAGTCCCACCACCTGAAAGAGGAACTACGTCACCTCAACACAGCTCTCCGCGCCAATGGTTACACCAGTAAGGAGATCCAACGGGCATGTCATCCCAGACGACCGGCGTCCACGGAGAGGGAACAGGATCGGCCGATAGCAGTGACGTACCTCTCGTACGTTCACAAGGTGACTGACCAGATAGGCAAAATACTCCGCCATCATAACATCAGGACCGTATACAGGCCTACGAGACAGATACGCGATTTAATCAGATCTGCCAAGGACAAGCGCCATCCCCATTCCGGTGCGGGCGTCTACAGGGTACCTTGCAGCTGCGGCCAGGTATATATTGGTACCACGAAGCGCAGTATTGCCACCAGGCTGAAGGAACACGAGCGACACAGCCGGCTGGGCCAGATGGAGAAGTCCTCGGTGGCAGAGCATTCCCTTCTTAAAGGCCATGATGTTCACTACGGGTGCACAGAGGTGCTGTCCAGCACCGTCCACTACCACGCGAGGCTGCAGCGAGAGGCTATTGAAATTTTCAAACACCCTAGCAATTTCAACCGGAAAGAAGAGAGCGAACGGGTGAACAAAATCTGGCATCCCGTCCTCAGATCAACTAACATCAAACCATTGGCTGAGCATTGCACACCTCTCGGTACTGGCAGCCAATCAGCGCGCTCCACTCCTGGCGCGGAAAGTTCCGGACCGCGCAGTGAACCGACCCGGTCGCACACTATATATAGCGGGGGCGGACAAACGCAACTTCAGTCTACCTCTGACCATCGGAAAGAGAAGACCCTTGATAATGGCGAACGCAGTCTTCGCTGAAACGTCGGGAAACAACAGCCCTACTGGACCACGGCCTAACAGCCCGGATAATCACTTCTTAGATTCTAACGCCGGCCGTGAAAGCCTAAGTTTGTATATACGTCGACTCTACGGGGAGGAAACTTCAGTTTCAATTCGACGCTTCGAGAAGCTTCGGAAGAAGAAAGCTACCCTGCTTTCGACGCTTACATTTCTTCTCAGATGCAGAGATTCTCGGACAGTTCCTAAGTTTCTTAGGATGAAAAGACACTTCGGTTCAGCGCAGTCGCACCGCATCTACGACCGGGCCGAGCTCTCGCTATTACGGGAACGGATTCACCACACTCGCAAGGAACTTGCTGGCACTGACAAGACACTTCTGGAACTCCACTTCCGACTCAGCACAGTACTCTCACCGCAGGATTGGGATAAAGTAGACAGCATAACTAACTACTCTATGCAGTCCACCTTCGACCAGGCAAGCAAACGCCAGAAGAACAAATTCGAGCGCTGGCAGATGGCTCCATCTTCATCTGGTACGGCACTCGAGACCTCCAGCATGGTCGTCAATCTGACGGACCGTAAATTATCTGAAGCGGAAAAGACCCTCCTGGCTAAAGGTGGGAATTTTGCGGTCACTCCCCGTATGGTTCCTGTTTAAGACATCATCGCGAACGTTGAAGCAGCTATCCGCCAGCTCCCTGCAGCGCAGGCAGAGGAAATCCGAGGTGAAACTTCGCGAATTCTTCGGAAAGCACCTGCTACCAAGAGTAACCTCACGGCGATGGAGTGGAAGGCCATAAAAACGCTGAACCAAGATGACACCATCGTTATTCTACCGGCTGACAAAGGAAACGCCACTGTCGTCATGAACACCGATTCTTATACCGCCAAGATCTCGGAACTGCTGGATCCTCAGACTTATCAACAGCTGCCTAAATACCCCACAAACCGTGTAGTAAGGGAAACTAACATTCTGATCAAAGCCTCTTCACTACCAGATGATGCCAAGAAGATGACCATCAAGAGTGAAGCCCTGCCTCCTAGACTTTACGGCTTGCCTAAAATTCACAAGGAGAACGTACCATTACGGCCCATCGTAAGTGCCATTGGTTCACCGACCTACAGCCTGGCGAAGCATCTGGCATCCTTGCTCCAACCTCACATTGGCAACACACAGACTCACATCATTGATTCCGGCCATTTCATCCAGAAACTCGAGGAGATTGAACTGGAAACCACTGATCGTCTCGTGAGCTTCGACGTGGTGTCCCTCTTCACCAAGGTACCTTTGAGAGACACTCTGGACCACATCACCCAGATCTTCCCTTCTGACATCGTTGATCTGTTCCGTCACTGCCTCACTGCTAGCTACTTCTTGTGGAATGGTAACTTCTATCAGCAGACCGATGGCGTCGCCATGGGTAGTCCACTGAGCCCGGTTGTTGCTAACTTTTTCATGGAGAAGTTTGAAAGCATGGCCCTGGAGACTGCGCCGCTCCAGCCGAAAGTCTGGTTACGGTATGTGGACGATACATTTGTGGTCTGGAGTCATGGAGAGGAAGAGCTACAACGGTTCCTGGATCACCTAAACAGCCTAAATGCCAGCATCCAGTTTACCATGGAGAAGGAGAAAAACCACTCTCTCGCCTTCCTTGATGTCATGGTTACGAGAACTCCGGACCTTCGCTTGGGGCACACTGTCTACAGGAAGCCTACCCACACTGACCGGTACCTACAGAAGGCATCGAACCACCACCCTAAACAAAAACACGCCGTCATCAAGACTCTGGTCAACCGTGCTAAGCGTATCTGTGAGTCCCACCACCTGAAAGAGGAACTACGTCACCTCAACACAGGTCTCCGCGCCAATGGTTACACCAGTAAGGAGATCCAACGGGCATGTCATCCCAGACGACCGGCGTCCACGGAGAGGGAACAGGATCGGCCGATAGCAGTGACGTACCTCCCGTACGTTCACAAGGTGACTGACCAGATAGGCAAAATACTCCGCCATCATAACATCAGGACCGTATACAGGCCTACGAGACAGATACGCGATTTAATCAGATCTGCCAAGGACAAGCGCCATCCCCATTCCGGTGCGGGCGTCTACAGGGTACCTTGCAGCTGCGGCCAGGTATATATTGGTACCACGAAGCGCAGTATTGCCACCAGGCTGAAGGAACACGAGCGACACAGCCGGCTGGGCCAGATGGAGAAGTCCTCGGTGGCAGAGCATTCCCTTCTTAAAGGCCATGATGTTCACTACGGGTGCACAGAGGTGCTGTCCAGCACCGACCACTACCACGCGAGGCTGCAGCGAGAGGCTATTGAAATTTTCAAACACCCTAGCAATTTCAACCGGAAAGAAGAGAGCGAACGGGTGAACAAAATCTGGCATCCCGTCCTCAGATCAACTAACATCAAACCATTGGCTGAGCATTGCACACCTCTCGGTACTGGCAGCCAATCAGCGCGCTCCACTCCTGGCGCGGAAAGTTCCGGACCGCGCAGTGAACCGACCCGGTCGCACACTATATATAGCGGGGGCGGACAAACGCAACTTCAGTCTACCTCTGACCATCGGAAAGAGAAGACCCTTGATAATGGCGAACGCAGTCTTCGCTGAAACGTCGGGAAACAACAGCCCTACTGGACCACGGCCTAACAGCCCGGATAATCACTTCTTAGATTCTAACGCCGGCCGTGAAAGCCTAAGTTTGTATATACGTCGACTCTACGGGGAGGAAACTTCAGTTTCAATTCGACGCTTCGAGAAGCTTCGGAAGAAGAAAGCTACCCTGCTTTCGACGCTTACATTTCTTCTCAGATGCAGAGATTCTCGGACAGTTCCTAAGTTTCTTAGGATGAAAAGACACTTCGGTTCAGCGCAGTCGCACCGCATCTACGACCGGGCCGAGCTCTCGCTATTACGGGAACGGATTCACCACACTCGCAAGGAACTTGCTGGCACTGACAAGACACTTCTGGAACTCCACTTCCGACTCAGCACAGAACTCTCACCGCAGGATTGGGATAAAGTGGACAGCATAACTAACTACTCTATGCAGTCCACCTTCGACCAGGCAAGCAAACGCCAGAAGAACAAATTCGAGCGCTGGCAGATGGCTCCATCTTCATCTGGTACGGCACTCGAGACCTCCAGCACGGTCGTCAATCTGACGGACCGTAACTTATCTGAAGCGGAAAAGACCCTCCTGGCTAAAGGTGGGAATTTTGCGGTCACTCCCCGTATGGTTCCTGTTGAAGACATCATCGCGAACGTTGAAGCAGCTATCCGCCAGCTCCCTGCAGCGCAGGCAGAGGAAATCCGAGGTGAAACTTCGCGAATTCTTCGGAAAGCACCTGCTACCAAGAGTAACCTCACGGCGATGGAGTGGAAGGCCATAAAAACGCTGAACCAAGATGACACCATCGTTATTCTACCGGCTGACAAAGGAAACGCCACTGTCGTCATGAACACCGATTCTTATACCGCCAAGATCTCGGAACTGCTGGATCCTCAGACTTATCAACAGCTGCCTAAAGACCCCACAAACCGTGTAGTAAGGGAAACTAACATTCTGATCAAAGCCTCTTCACTACCAGATGATGCCAAGAAGATGACCATCAAGAGTGAAGCCCTGCCTCCTAGACTTTACGGCTTGCCTAAAATTCACAAGGAGAACGTACCATTACGGCCCATCGTAAGTGCCATTGGTTCACCGACCTACAGCCTGGCGAAGCATCTGGCATCCTTGCTCCAACCTCACATTGGCAACACACAGACTCACATCATTGATTCCGGCCATTTCATCCAGAAACTCGAGGAGATTGAACTGGAAACCACTGATCGTCTCGTGAGCTTCGACGTGGTGTCCCTCTTCACCAAGGTACCTTTGAGAGACACTCTGGACCACATCACCCAGATCTTCCCTTCTGACATCGTTGATCTGTTCCGTCACTGCCTCACTGCTAGCTACTTCTTGTGGAATGGTAACTTCTATCAGCAGACCGATGGCGTCGCCATGGGTAGTCCACTGAGCCCGGTTGTTGCTAACTTTTTCATGGAGAAGTTTGAAAGCATGGCCCTGGAGACTGCGCCGCTCCAGCCGAAAGTCTGGTTACGGTATGTGGCAAGGCTTCATAACGTAACAGAATTGTCGAAAGTAACGAATTAATTTTTGTTACGTTACTGGTGCCATACCCAAAACAAATGGTATATGAATAACGTTTTTAGTGCGGCAACGAAATAAGGGGTTATAATTGACCCTGGTTTGTGCTATTAACGTTATAACCAGCAGAGGAAAAGATTCCGTTATTTTAAAATGCGCTCCCGTTAATAACGTTATAAGTCTAATAACGGTATGACAGCGATTTTGACCCGCTGCGCGCCATTAATAACGTTATTCAGGCAGAGTGATCGATTCGGTTATTTCAAAATGCAAACCTCCTAATAACGTTATAAGCCTAGTAACGGTATACGAGCAATATTTACGAGCTTTGCGCTGTCAATAACGTTATTCATGGCAGACAAATAATACCGTTATTTAGAAATGTGAACCCACCAATAACGTTATAAGCTTTGTAACGGTATACGAGCAATATTTACGAGCTTTGCGCTGTCAATAACGTTATTCATGGCATAAAAATAATTCCGTTATTTAGAAATGCGAACCCACCAATAACGTTATAAGTCTAGTAACGGTATACGAGCGAATTTAACCAGCTATACGCTATCAATAACGTTATTCAGGACAGAAAATTAATTCAGTTATTTCGAAATGCGAATCCACCAAGAACGTTATAAGTCTAGTAACGGTATACAGGTGATTTTTACCAGCTATGCGCTATCAGTAACGTTATTCTAGGCGGAGAAATTGATTCCGTTATTTCAGAAGAGATTCTCGTCAATAACGTTATGGAAGTGTCTATTTGCCCGCTACCCGGACAAGCATGGAAGGTGTCCGTGAACTGACCATGCAGGGCCATATGTAATTCCAGGCCAATTATTTATTCAAACATAGGATAATTACTTCTTGAAATATCAATAATAATCAACATAGTGATTTCAATCTGAGCGCGTGCCCCATCAGACAGGGCAAGGCACCTTGCTCGTTTCGATCGCGGTCATACTGTAGCCTACGTTAGAAACATGTTTCCTAAAATCAATACGATAGATCCCATTGATTCTAAATATTTCTTGTTGCTTCATATAGGGGTTTGGAACATAGCCTAATGTTCATCAGTCCCATGTAGTTGAGGTGCTTATGGAATTTGTCTGATAATCTTTGTTATTTTTGGATTTGGCCATGGCCTTGACTTAGGAACTATCCACGTATTTTCCTGGAGTGGAAGTGGGAAACCACGGAAAAACATCCTAAGATGGCTAAGATGGGAATCGAACTCACCTTCTCGCAGTGTTGCCATATAAGGAAGAGTGTAACGTACACACCAAACTTTCACTCCTTTGTGACCAATAAGAGTATTTCTTTCCTAAATGAAACCTCCCGTTCTTGCTTTTCGTTTACTCGTTATCCTATTTTCATTTAGTAGTGATAGAAGCCATTTTTCAGCGATGGTTATTTCTAATGAAGAAAGCAATTTAGTCGGTCAACACGAATTTCATGTTGACCGAATGAAAAGCTTTCTTTGTTATTTTCATTTCTGAACAAATAAGCTTATGACATCACATTTACAGTAGTCCGTGTGTGTGCGTATGTGAGTGTCCCCACCTAATAAAATCTAAACGGCTGGAGCGATTTCAATGAAACTCGGTAAGGTTATAGTACTATTTTGTCCGACCCCGACCGTGATCTTCAAATTTTATTACAGCTTTCCAATCCAACATGGCGATTGTTCGAAGTATTTCACTGGCATTCCTTACCTCCGAAACTATTACAGATATCACCCTGACATTTTGTACGGTGATAAAATGCACTACTAGATGGGACTCACAAAATTCCTGTTAAGTAAAAAACGAATATGAGGGCCAAGCGAAGTTGATACGTTAAAATAGATATTAGCCTACCTTCGATTTTTGCAAAAAATGCCATGTTTGTGTGCAAATGAAAGTAGACTCATGAGATCAACACAGGGCGGAAAATTGTGTGTCTGTCTCTGTGTGTGTGTGTGTGTGTGTGAGAGAGAGAGAGAGAGGGAGAGAGAGAGAGAGAGTACTCTGAATGTCTGTCACCCCCCCCCCCCCCCCCAATCAATTCGAACACGGTAAACCCGAAGTGAACGAAATTTGGTACAGAGGTAGCACTAGCAAAGGGCACCTCAGTGTCATGTTTTATATCGCCGCCATTTTGACGGAAACGTAATGGCGGCCACCCAAATGTTAAAAGCTTAAATCAAATTACGACCAACCTAATCATCTGATCTTTACCAAGTTTTGCAACATTATACCTTTATGTATGCAACATCTTTTGACCAAACTACAAGGTCATCAACCCAATAATTTTGAGGATGGTGGCCATGTTTGTGTGCAAATCGATTCCCCCTATCAATTCAAACACGGTGAAACAAAATTGAACGAAATTTGGTACAGAGGTAGCACTAGCAAAGGGCACCTCATTGTCATGTTTTATATCACCGCCATCTTGACGGAAACGGAATGGCGGCCACCCAAATGTTAAAAGCTTAAATCAAATTACGACCAACCTAATCATCTGATCCCTACCACATTTTGCAATGTTATACCTTTGTATACGAAGAATCTTTTGAAGGAACTACAAGGTCATCAGCCCTATAATTTGTGGATGGTGGCCATGTATGTGTGCAAATAGATTCCGCCTATCTATTAAAACACGGTGAAACCGAATTGAACGAAATTTGGTACAGAGGTAGCACTAGTAAAGGGCACCTCAGTGTCATGTTATATATCGCCGCCATCTTGACGGAAACGTAATGGTGGCCACCCAAACATTAAAAGCTTAAATCTCATTACGATCAACCTAATCGTCTGATCTCTACCCAATTGTGCAACAGTATACCTTTATATTCGAAGAATCTTTTGACCAAACTACAAGGTTGTCAGCCCAATAATTTGGGGATGACGGCCATGTATGTGTGTAAATCGATTCCCCCTATCTATTCAAACACTGTGAAAACGATTTGAACGAAATTTGGTACAGAGGTAGCACTAGCAAAGGGCACCTCAGTGTCATGTTTTATATCGCCGCCATCTTTATGAAAACGTAATGGCGGCCACCCAAATGTTCAGAGCTTGAATCAAATTACGACCAACCTAATCCTCTGATCTCTACTAAATTTTGCAAGAATATACCTTTATGTAGTAAGCATGTTTTGACCAAACGACAAGGTCATCAGCCCAATAGTTTGCAGATAGCGGCCATGTATGTGTGCATATCGTTTCACCATATCAATTCAAACGCGGTGAAACCGAATTGAATGATTTTTTTTACAGAGGTAGCACTAGCAAAGGGCACCTCATATTCATGTTTAATATCTGTATAACAGGTTGTATTTCAACAAGCTACTACAACCAACATTCAATTATACTCCTTGAAAAGGACAAAGAATTATAACAATACCCATGCATTTAGGAGAAAGTAGGCTATATGTTCTTTACTAAAATTCTTTTTGTTTTGTTTTTGTTCGCGATTAAACCACCCGAGCGCCGTCAAATGGTATAGCAAATGCTATACACCTTGTAATGCACTGACATCTTATTCAGCTCAATTGTTTACATAACCTCAAGATGGTGCCTGTGTGAAATTTAAAATTAAGTTTTAATTTCTTATGCGATCGTAGCCAACGTTTGAACAATGAACCTACCGTACGCAATAATCGTCATCTAATAGTACATAGCTCGGTGGTCTACAAAGTAAATAAAAGTCCAACATGACGACCATCCGAAATATTTAGACGAATCTCAATATCAACTAATCTATGACAGCAATCAAATTGAATTGTTTTCATAACCACAAGAAGGCGGCTGTGCGAAATTTTAAAATCTCGTATTTAGGCTATTTCTATTTATGAAAAATAGGCTTATGAGGTAGACCTTTTGTCCGAGTGTGTGTGCGTCCATGTGTGTGCACCAGGGCCGTACAATGGGCAAGGTGAAGCAGTGCTAGCGAGAAATTTACTCGTGCCGGTGAAGCGCAGCCCTATCCTGCCCATTTCTGAGCAGTGCAGCATATCTCACTAGCACTGTAGTACTTAGTCGCACAAGCACTGTTCATTTGACGGGGTGTTGCAGTACGTTTTGTACTGAGTGGACACTAGGCGCACTAGAGTCAACATTTTGTCATATGCGTGTGGTCTGCCGTGCTCACAACGTCTTTTGTGCAGGGGGATCACAAAAATATCTTAGTGGGATAGCCACCCCTTAAAGAAACACACCGAAGACGTATAAAACATTATATTTGGACGTACATGAACCAGATCTGCAACAAGGATACAGGAAGTTGCATATTCTTTGGGTTAGTTATTGTTGTTTTAAGGGGCGGAACTACGAGGTCATCTGCACCTACTTTTTGGGTGATACAGCAGGTGCAGCGAGATATCATAATTCTAAAAATGGAATCAAGCATATTGGTAATCATGTATGTGACAGTAACATGGGCTGGTATGGAATCAGGAGAGTTAAAATACATTTTTTAAAAAATTTGTTGTCATAATGTCACAAACCAGCCGAGGTAGCTACACACGCTAAAGTGCAAGGTCAGACTACACCGAACTAGAAATACCACACACAGTCATTTCATACCTTACCTCATTAATTTCATTTGTCATTAAATCCCCTCATGAGATTGACGTCATGAAGGGCATCTATCCGTAATATCATTCCCACAAGGAAACTGTCTCACCACATCCCCTACTTCATAGCAACCGAAATAATTACGGGTAGAACAAAAAACTACATTAGGACTATAAAGCTATAGTCTATTTCAATAACAAGATTCTGAATTCACCAACTGATTAGATTGATGCTGTTCAGGGATATGTGAATTCGAGTAACGTGCGTTAGTAAATTTATCAGGTGTTTAAACTGAACAATATTCCGTCGCAATCTGAGGTAATTTATGTCTTTTATTCGTATTTTTAACATCGCCTGAAACAATAACTCATGGAATTTACCTACACGTAAGATATACGGCAAAATAAGCAAGTTGACATGAAATCCTTTTAACTTTTGAAGTTTTAGGACAATTTTCATTATTTCAACAGTATGGAGACCAAGAGTGCTTTCCTATATATTCGACGCGTCCATGAAATCATATAAAAATACGTATTTTCAAAATATTTTTGCGTGTCTTAGGAGTTTGAACTACCAGTATCCGGTGCCAGTACAAAATTCGTCTAAATGTCGTCTTTCCTAGATGTGAATTCGACACGTCCATGAAAACAGATGAAAACACCTGGGTATCTCCAAAAGGTGTATACATGTTTAATTAAAGTGGTTCGAACAGGTATCAATACGCGTCTAAAATTTGTTTATATGTCGTCTTCCATAGATGTAAATTCGACGTCTCCATAACATCAGTAAAAAAAAGTTGAGCCCTTATCAAAAATAGAAGAAAACATAACGACATATAAAAGAACTTCCCACGGCAAATATACGTCTTTAGTCGTTTAATAGATGGAATAACAATATCTAAATGTCCTCTATGAAATGTACTTCTAGCAATAGATACGAAAGAGATGCTTTTTAGACATAGTGAAACTTACTGTATCAGAACATCCGTCTATTAGATGCGATCATGTGCAATCTATTTCCGTCTATCGATTCCAATCAGACGGGTAATCTATTAGACGTATATTAAATGACGTAATATAGAGAATATTTCTGTGTAGCCATAGACATAAGATACAGTAGACACTAAATTTCAGCGTTAGTTTATTGAAATTAGGTAAGTAGTCAACTAATAGACGTCTATTTGATGAAGTAATCAATAAATTTAAGACAGTCACAAAACTCCACCAGGTAGTATTTCAAGCAGTCAGACAGCCATCTAATAGACTTATATTAAATGGTGGATGCTTTCTATCGATAGGCTTTAAGGATATTCGTCCAATGTGACCACATCTATCTATATATTTAAAACACTAAGCTGTTTTTTGTACACACGAGATTGTGAAAACGACTTAACCGATTGGCTTCGTAAGACATTCTAACGAAAGCTCTTGGCATGCAGATTTGCAGAGTTTCTTTAAAAGGAAAATATATGTTACGGTATATTTTTAAATGATTAAAGAAATATGTAATATTTGACACTCCCGCGCATGCGCACAATGGCCTTTCTCAACAAGGAAAATGGCGATTCCGGTCGCGTCTAACTGAGATCTTTGTTTATGAGAATTAAAAAGGGTCTCCAATAATGTTCATTATGTTTTTACAATATGCATTGAAATAGAATTATATTAAATAAACCACAAATTGAAGGACTTAAACTGCAGGTTGAGTGTGTATACTGGTTAGATAGCTTAATACTGAAGTGTCCCATAGTTGTCTGGTTGGCCAAGGGGATAAGGTTACTGCCTACGAATATGTATTATGCATGATCGAGAGGGTTCGATTCCCACCTCGGATATGTTTTTTTTATTTTGTTACAAGTGCATCGCGTTTCAATTTGATAGTTATTTGCAAGAAGTATGAAGGAAGGGAACATTATTTATGATGTTCCCACGATATATACAGGAATACAATTATACACAACGGAAAATGTCGAAACACGTAGTCGAGTGTTTAGGGCCTATGTAGTTAAAGTATCTTAATATTGCGTATCATAACAATTCGTTCGGTAGCTCAGGTCGTAAAGGCAAGAAATCTTAATTTATGCATCGCGCAATGGATGCTGTTCGAGTCCCACCTCCGACATGTTTTTTTATTTCTGTATTTTTATTTCTTGGTATTGCTATTCCATTGTCAAAACATATTTAAATCTTAGCATTCCCGTAAACTAAGGAATTCGTATATATTTTAAATTAATATAGAAAATTGCAGAATTCTTTCCCCTCACGCATGCGTACAATCACCTTGCCTCATGACAGTCATGGCGGTTACAAGTGCATCGCGTTTCAATTTGATAGTTATTTATAAGAAATATAGAAGAAGTGAACATTATTTGTGACGTTCCCACGATGTATAGGCTACTGGAATACATTTATACACGACGGAAAATGTTGAAACACGTAAACTGACAGTCGAGTGTGTAGGGCCTATGTCATCAAACTGTCTTGATATTGCGCACTATTACAAGCGGTTCGGTAGCTCAGGTCGTAGAAGCGAGAAATCTTAATTTATGCATCGCGCAATGGAAGCAGTTCGAGTCCCACCTCCGACATGTTTTTTTTATTTCCGTATTTTTATTCCTTGGTATTGCTATTCCATTGTCAAAAATATTTAACTCTTGGCATTCCCCTAAACTAAGGAATTCGTATATTTTTAAATTAATATAGAATTCTCGCCCCTCACGCATGCGTACAATCGCGTTTGATAGTTATTTGTCTGTCATGTCTGTTAGGTAGTCAGCCCGAAGGCTGGTTGGATCCTCAAAAAGCACCGCCGTTACGTTATGTGAGTAGATACCCACAAAAACCCAAGGCAGCGCTATATTGAGAAATTCTAGGCAAGAAGAGGAGTGAGGTAGCTTGCCATTGCTTTCCTCACCGAGTCAGAACAGTAGTCCTAACCCTATGAGTAGAACCTTTCACAGCATCCACAGGCACTGACTGTGCCCTGAAGGCCATTACTAAGCACCACCCATACCTCAGTAGCTTCCATATAATCACAGCCATGAGTGAGACTGAGATATCGGTGAAAAGCCACCTTTTACTCTAGCCTGTGCCAACTGACAAATGCAAATGTACTGTATTCATCAAGAGATGGCAAACAGGCCATGATAGTTATTTATTAGAAGTATAAAAGAAGTGAACATTATTTATGACGTTCCCACGATATATACTGGAATACAATTATACACGACGGAAAATGTTGAAATATGTATACTGACAGTTAAGTGTGTAGGGCCTATGTTGTTTAACTAACTTAATATTGAGTGGTATTACCAGTGTTTCGGTAGCTCAGGTCGTAGCGTCAGACACTTAATTTATGCATCGCGCAATGGGAGCTGTTCGAGTCCCACCTCCGTCACCTTTTTTTCCGAATTGTTATTTCTTGGTATTGCTATTCCATTGAGAAAACATATTTTACTCTTAGCATTCCCGTAAACTAAGAAATTCGGCGCGATTGACATTGCCATATATATATTTAAAACCCTAAGGTAACAAAAGCATACACCACTGTTACAGATTAAATAATGAATATGAAAGCCAGATACTTCTTACAGAATTCTTGAATTCCTCGGAATTTTGCTTCCACATATTCATACTCCTAATGTTCGAGCCACAGTTATGCTCCTTAGGAATCTGGACATTTCTCAAAAGCTCCTAATTGGTGCCAGATTAATTGTAAGAATTATGCATGAGAATTGCTTGGATTTGGAAATAATAAGTGCAGATAATATTGGGCAGAGAGTTCTAATCCTTCGACTTTATTTAACACCATCCGATGAAACACTTCCATTTTCGTTTAGAGCACCAATTTGCAATCGCTTGCCATACCTTATCACAATCAATAAAGCTGAAGGGGGAACTCTCGAACGTGTAGGTCACTATTTACCTCATCAAGTTTTCAGTCGTTGCCTCCGTAGCTCGCCTCTGTAGCGTAGTGGTCAGCATGGTTAGCTGCCGCCCCGTCCTGAGTTCAATTTCCGGCTCTGCCACGAACTTTGAAAAGTGGTATGAGGACTGGAACGGGGTATACTCTGCCTCGGGTGGTCCAAATGAGTAGAGGGGTTTCAATTCCCACCTCAGCCATCCTCGAAGTAGTTTTCCGTGGTTTCCCATTTTGTCTTCGGGAAAATGTCGGGATGGTACCTACCGTAAGGCCACGGCCGCCTCCTTCCCACTTCCTTGCCTAACCCTCCCACTCTTACCATCCCTTCATCAGGTCCCTGATCGTTTTGCAAGTGAGGCCGCCTGGGCGTAGTGCTGGTCACACACCCGAGTTGTATCCCCGACTCAGAGTCACAAGCTCCAGGACACTGCCTTTAGAGGCGGTAGAGGTGGGACCCCTCGCTTAATCCGTTGGAAAAGACAACCCTGGAGGAGAAAAAGGTTAACGCAAACGTAACGTAACGCAAGTTTTCAGTAATGGCCAGTTATATGTTGCAAAGTCGATCTTTCTCTGTAATCATAAAGAGAATGCATATAAGAAAGTCCTACAGTAAATATTTTCCCAATGACCGTTATGTTTTGCACATCATCGCATTTCTTCGTTATATTCCAAAATTATAAGCGACGGTTTGCGGCCAGTTGTATTAGACCCCTCAGAGTTCTTGAATTCCTTGGAATTATAAGATTTGCCTCCACATACTCTAAACGCTTGACCCATAGTTATGCTGCTTAGAAATCTGAAGGTTTCCCAAGGGCTCCTAAATGCAACCATATTGCTTGGATTTGGAAATAATAAGTGCAGTAAAAATTAGGCCAAGAGGTCTAATCCTTCGACTTGATTTAATACCATCCGATATAACACTATAATAATTATTTTAAGAGGCAATATTTTCTAATTCGTTTGGCATACTCTATCAAAATCAATTAAGCTCAAGGGGAAACTCTGGAACGTACAGGTCTCAATTTGTCTCATCAATTTTTCAGTCATTGCCAGCAGTATTTTGCAATGTTAAGAGTGCAATCTTTTGACGCCCTTATAGTTTCAATAGAGCCAAAAAATAATCGTACAAAGAATGTACATTAGGCCTATATAAGGAGATTCTTCAGTAAATATTTTCCCTTTGACCGTCATGTTTTGACGGGTTTCAACTAGTAGGAATTTAAAAGTGTTGTGGTTAGTGTAGTTTGAGTCACTTCACATGGCCATAGCATTTCTTATATCACGTAATAATTCCCTGAATAGTTAGCGATACAAGAGTACTACAGACAGGTTACCATGTTCCAGTGCCCGTGGTCTAGTGGATAACTTGCTGTCCTTCGAAGTTGGCGGTCCTAGGTTCAAATCCCGGTGAGTTCAACATGGAAATTTACCCTCAGGTTTCAAAAAGTCTGAAGCCGTGCCCAGGGCATGTGTGGATGGAAGAGACTCTAAAGGCACGCGAAATGTGAATATGATTTGTATTTAGTTTAAATGTTTAGTTGAAAGGGACCTCTACACGCCGTCTATGTTAGACCGTCTACTAGACGAAAAAATAGGTGTCTATTAGACCATAGATTACACCAAATTTAGACCAACAATAATTGCCCTAAACGTTTATTAATAGACGAGTACTTTACGTCTTTTAGACGTCTATTTGCCGTGTGGGAATTATTATATACATCTAAAATCGATCTATATAGACGACTAAAAGTGGGACAAAAAGTAGCCATCTAGACGTCTAATAGACGTCTAACGTAGATCTGTAATAGACGTCTAGACGTCTAGGGACGGACGTCTATTAGATTTCTATTAGACGACTAGTTGTTTATTGGAGATCTACAAAAGGATTTTTATTGAGGGCTTACGAGTCCAAATTTTCTATAGGCCATCCTAAAGGGCTGACCTACTTCTGTACACTTTTGCTTTGAACCATTGTCCAGCGTATTCTTCTGATCCAACCTTACAAAGTCCCTTAAGGTGCACCCACCTCTTTCGTGCGCTGTTATGTTCCAATCCACTGCTGCCGCTATAACCCAGGTTACAGCGTTTTGTTTTAGTTTCCCAGTAAGTTCAAAATCGCAAACCATTATGCACTCCGCTGGTAAGTGGTCTATCCCCGGATGTATTCTCCGCAGTATAGCAGTCGTCCAGGTCCAAACTGTTCGAGCCTCTTGGCAGGATGTCACTCGATGCACTAATGTGTCGACATCTCCACATCGTCTACATTGAGCATCCTCAGCCATATTGTGACGTATGCGTTTAGTCGCCGTAGGCACAATGTTGATCACAGAGTAGAGTGTGGATCTCCACTGTGTTGGGATGTATTTATTTGAGGCATTCAACCAAATCGTTCTCCAATGTCTTTGGGTGAATGTATGTTCTATTGATAGCGGCTTCTGTTGCCCCTTCAGCAAATAAGTGTATAGATTCTTCGTTGAATTAAATTCCCCCTGAGTTTTCCTCTCCCGAGGTAAACTGTCTTACATTGATAACGGCACGAAAAGCCTGCAGTATGTGGCTATGTCGCCCACTAATCGTGATAAGTGCTGGTGGGCGAAGAAATGTCATTTTTCTTTGACTACGCATTCCTGACATTGATCGGGGGATGGTGCGTCATAAGAGGGCTTACATTTCATATCAACACAGGTTAGATTGAGGCCTCCTTGGAGATTTGGTAAGTACAATTGATCACGGGCGACTCTGTACAGCGATCCATTCCAAAGGTAGTGACCGATACACAATTCTAAGCGTTGGCTAATGTGTTTCGTTGCTTGTAAGAATTGTGCGAGATACCGTATCTTGGATAAAGCAAACACATTAATGTGCCTTACTTTCTGTATGAGATTGAGGGACCTGGTATGTTGCTGGAATAAGGTATGCCTCACTTTATTGATTACCATCGCCCAGTTTTCACTAATCATATCTTGAAATTTGTTTTGGGAAATAATTCCCAAAATATTCAACTTTTGCACAATAGCTAATGATCGAGTAGGCGTGGGTAACGGATGTTACCCAATCAACATCATTCCAGACTTTGATGGATTGACTTGGGATCCAAATGTTTCCTGAAGCTCGTTTATGATAGTCAGCATACGGTCTTCATTGTTTTCGTCTGTGAGAACAATACATACATCATCGGCATATGCTCGAACTGTCACTTTCTTCTCATTGATCGTCAGACCAGTTACATTCTGGTTTATCCTCCGGAGGAAGGGTTCCTGTGCTATGATGAACAGGTTCATAGAAAGTGGGCACCCTTGACGAACAGATTTACGGATGGGTATTTTCGATGTAAGATGTCCATTAATGATTACCCTAGATTTTGCTGTTCTGTACAGTCCTGTAATGAATTTAATCAACCCGATAGGAAACCTAAAGGTTCGCATTGTAGACCATAGAAATGAATGTTTTTTTTTTCTATCAAAGGCCTTTTGAAAATCGAGACTGACGAGTGTCGTAAGGGGAAGATTAGGCGAAGTTTTCTCACGTACAATAATAATATTGCTTAACACCAACAAGTTCGAGATGATATTTTTACTGGAGTCGCACAGGATTGCCACAGCCCTATAATTTGTAGCAGTTGCGGTTTGATTCGGGATGCTACAATTGTTGTAAAGATTTTGCAATCTGTAATGAGAAATCCTCCATTCCAAGTGGTCTTCTAATCTTCGGAATTAAAATATTAATTCCAGCAGTAAATTATTCAGTTATGATTTGTGGGTTTCCCATAATCTCCTGGTCAATTTTAAGGAAATATTCTGCAAGTATATTCCACATTAATTGATAAAATTCATATGGTATTCCATCAAGACCAGGAGAGCGGTTACGTAGAGTTTGGTGTAATACTGTGAAAATATCCGCCGAGATAATACCACTTGCCAGAATAAATCCATCCCCTGCGGTCAGTCTGGGTGGATTTTGATGTAAGCTCCCGTCTGTTTGCTCAATATTTTGTTGGACGTAGGAGAAAAATATAGTGAAATACTTTGCACTAATTTGAAGGGTATCATCCATGTTCGACTGAGTGCAGCCATGCTCGTCCCGAAGTTTATTAATGGTATTTCGCTGCCCTTTACGCCTTTCTGTTAAAATATGGAACAGTGATGATCGTTCTTCTTCTATGACTGAGGGAATCTTTGCTCGAATACATTCACCGTTTAAATAATTTACCTGAATATTTAAAATTGAATGCCTAACCTCTTTTTCATTTCGCCAAGGACATCGTCGCCATTTGCTTGCTTTTGCTGAAGTTCAAATAATAGTCTACCTCATAATAAAAGTTTAAAGTACATCTCCTCTCCCAGGCACGCTGTTTTGAAATTTGCTGGAAACACTTTTTTATAGCAGGTTTATCAACCTCGATTCACCAAGTGATATGGTATGGATATTACGACCTTTTACTGCGCAGCTTCATCCAAAGGGTTTCAAATTTGTTTCGAACATCTTGATCGTGATGGAGGGATGCGTTTAGTTTCCAATACCCGTGTTCATATATAGGTGGTTGTGACGTAGTTAAATATCGAAAATACAGTGCGTGATGTTAACTGAAAGATACTGGCACTACTGTGGAACTATGCCTGCTATCTCTCGTTCCTCGTGCTATATATGCCCTGTCTATTCTAGATGCTGATCCGGCACGATAGAAAGTAAATTGTACGTCGGTCCCATGGTTAAGTTCCCACACATCATGGAGGTTAAATCCGTCTATGCGACTTATGAGGCTGCGGCAGTTGTTGAAAGCGCCGGTTTGATCTCGAGGGTTGAAAACACAGTTAAAAGCGCCTGCTAATATGATAGTATTGATGGGGCCCTGGAGAAAGTATCTGATGTCATCTTCAAATACATATTCTCTTTCCAGACGACCTTGTGATCCAGAAGGGGCGTAGACATTAACAATTAATGTGTCCTCACATTGCAGAGCAATTATTCTGCCACACGGATGTAACTCCTCTTCCGAAACAATTAACCCTGATCTGTAAACGACAGCTGTGCCCCGGAGAGATGGGCCAATATTTGCTATGTATTTGTACCCACTCAACCAGTCCAAGTTTGGATCATTTACTTCCTGAAGTAATAACATGTCAATATCATAAGTCCTGAAAATAATCCTGAAGTTGAAAACGTGTCGTCAAACTTATGATGCCATTTATATTTAATGTGGCAAAACAACGCAAGACACTCATATGCAAGAACAAAAGGATGAAGATGACATGCATCAGAATGTTTGAGTGCATTTTTAAACGACGATGAGCAATTATTTTAGGGGATCATTGGAGTGATGTTTTACTGGTGTGCACTTCCAGTGATTTACGGCGACTACGTGATGGGCTTCCTGTTTTTGTGTAATATGATTTAACTTCTTCCCTCGCAGTGTTTTTGTTGACAGTTTTTATGTGAAGAGCATGGGTGTCCTTAATGTTGGCTTTATCTGTGACCTTGGGTTTAGCTCCTGTTTGTGGAAGTAGAGCACTTCCATTGACGCCCCTGATTTTTTTTAAACTGACACTGATTGCAGCATCAGAGGTGGATGTAAACTCTGCTCTCAATGTAGTAGATAGGGTTTCCTGAACTATGTCTGTGCTTTGCGCGTGAAGTAATTAGGAGCGAACGGTATCGTTAGCTGGAGGGTGCTTCGAATGTACTGAGACTTTTGGGAAGCCTATTATTTGTGTGTGTTCTCGTTCTTCTTGTATGGCATCCTGAAATTCCATGTCTTCCGACCACGTAAATTAGGTTTTGGGTACGTCGGTAGTGACAGGTTCGTTAAGGCTAAATGTCCCGACATTTTGGTAAGAAAATATTCCAACAGATGGCAGCACAAACGAAGTGAAACCCCACGCAAGACACGGCACAAACCTAAAAGAATTGCTGAGTTTTAATTCACCGGCCGTGAAAGACAATATACCATCTTTTTGGAAGCTGAATTTATTTATTATTTTTTTCATGAAGGGGAGCTCCGATCTGCGATCTGAAAACTGCTATGTACTCTGTCTAGTAGCAGAATTGAGATAATTTTTTTAAATTTCAAAAACAGAAAAGTTGCTGTTTTATTTTAAATATATGATTACAATTTTAAAAAAGCGGGTAATAAGAAAGTTGAGTTTTATTCACTGATTCCAAAGCCGAATCGAAAACCTAAATCGGTTGAATAGAATCGTACTTGGAACAAAAGGCGTGGTAGCCTATAGTAGAACAAGGTCGGCGAGAGCAGGGGGAGGGGAGCGTAAGTCAAGAGAGAGGGCGATGACCTCACCTGACGGTATGGGATTCCTGAGCATCTAGTCCAATGTTGTGATTGACTGCGACAGTGATGGCTAGTTCTGAATTATTGTCCAGTTCTGGATATTTCTGAGTGATCCTTTGATATCATACCAGTTTGTACTTACAACTTCTAGATTTCTATGTTGTTTTTCCTGTTTTTAGTTCATTGATCCCTTTAATTACTTTTTACTTAATTTATTTTACCTGCAACAGTATTATTTTTAGTGTCGTTAGGTGGTCTATTTTCGGCAATTTATTTTGGGACAGTATATCTGGTAGAACAGATACATGTACGATTTACATATAGGTACGACTGATGGAGAGCATTACGGTCATCAAGTGCAGTTAGTTTTACATTTTAGGTGAAAATTGGAGCCACCACCAAAACCGATTCAAGAAGGACTGGCATGCAAAACGAAATGTATTATCAATTTAAATTAGCGTCGCGAAATTAAATTGTTCAAAGGAATAGAATTTCACTCCTGGCGCGAATTAAATTTAGTAACAGAATTTTAATTTCGCTGCAGGGGCGAAATAAAATTCATTAGTCTTTTAATTTCGCTTCCGTTGCGAAATAAAATGCATTACTGACTTTTAATTTCGCCCCCGGTGCGAAATAAAATTCGTACCAGACTTTAAATTTCGCTCCCAGCGTGAAATATAATCCGTTACAGACTTTTAATTTCGTTCCCGGCTACAAACAGAATTCTTAACAGACTTTAAATTTTGCTCCTGGCGTGAAATAAAATTCATTAAAGACTTTTCATTTCGCTCCTGGCGTGAAATAAAAACCGTTAGGCAACTTCACTCCGGGCACGAAATAAAATTCGTTACACTTTCAATTTCTCTCCCGGCTCGAAATAAAATTCATTACAGACTTTTAATTTCGCTCCCGGCTCGAAATAAAATTCTTTACAGACTTTTAATTGTGCTCCTGTCCTGAAATAAAATTCGTTATAAGACTTTTCATTTTGCTCCAGGCACGAAATGAAAACCGTTACAGTCTCTTAATTTTGCTCCCGGCGCGAAATAAATATTTTAAACGACTGTTAATTTTGGTCCTGGTATGACGAAAATTGCCGGCCCTATGGTGTTGGGGGTAGCGTGCCAGCCTATCACTTGGAGGCCCCGGGTTTGATTCCCGGCTCCGTTAGTGATTTTAGAAACGGACGTGTGGGTTGGAATGGTGTGCACTCAGCCTCGAGAGTAGCTGTCTGAAAGCCACGAAAACCAAGATTAACGGCCGAGGGAACCCGATGCGCTGACCAATATCTGCAGAGGGCTGGGCAGCGGTCGCTTGGTCCCTTCATGGGATGTAGTGCCACGGTATTTTAATGACACCAAATTCCCAAACAGCATTTAGTTTTGCCCCTGGCGTGAATTTAAAATGCATGGAACATTTCATTTCATGTCTGAAATTAAATCTGGTCTGGCATGCGAAACAAAATGGCTGTGGACGCGTAAACATTTTAATTTCGCCGTGAGCGCCATATTCGGGTGCGAAATGAAATTGATTGTCAGCGAAAAAATTAAAATGGAAGCAGAATTTAATTCAAAGCACAATAACATAGTGAAAGGCGACGCAAAACTAATTGCAGTGCGAAACGAATTACGTGGCACAGGGGTTTGTTTTCGTACCATGGTCAGTATAAATGTGCTGAGGGTAAGAAGTAAGTAGTAAGGAATGCCAAGCCCCCCCCCAGGAATTTCCGGAAGTGTAAGAATAAAGAATGTAGAAATGAGAGGAATGACCCCTCACCCCTGTTGTTCAAGTAACCCCCCTCCGAAACAGAACTCCATATACTCCGCTGGTACTACCACAGACGATTTACTGTTATTTGTAACTCTTCAGTCAGTCAACACTAATTTGCCCGATAACTGGGTGAGGCACAACGTATATAAGATGTACGTAACATTCCTGGAAAAAAAATTACATGTATTAGACTTAAGATCACTAAAATTGCTGCATTATAATAGTGACCATAAACTAATACATGTAATGTTTTCCATGAGTGTTATTTAAATATTACTGTACAGTATATACATTGTACCACGCCCAGTTATTGGGCAAATTATTGTTGACTGACTGAAGAGTTACAACTGACAATTTGTATTGTAATTGGAGTTCGTCACTTATCTTGAATGTCTGTCCGCACAGCACATTCGTCTTGTTGTACCCCTAGGGTACGCTACCCTATCCCTTAGGGAAAATCTATAAGATTCCAAAAATACAAACTTCTAATATAAAATCATTATAAAATACCACCTACAAATTACATGAAGAACATAAGTACCACATTCAGGAAGTAAGGTAGCCCCGTGCCAAAGGCAACGACCTAAAAAGAGGTGCACGGCTCGGAGGGAATGTAAGAATTCGCCGAGCGTGCACACCAAAGTTATAAAAACCCTAAAGGTCAAGTAACGAGGATCATCTATCACTCAGTCCTCTCTCAGTGCACCGACGTGTCGAAGCTCTTCTGCCTACAAACCAGGTAAGTGTCTTAGCGATCTACACACTATCCACTACACTACACACTCCCCTCCCCCTGTGCTTGGATTGTATTTATTTTTATTAACTACTAGTTTGAAGTGCTTGCTCTATTAAGTGTATCTCCAAATAGAGATACACATTAAAATCCTAAATAATAGAAGCCACTGGTCTCACTCTTTTATTTATTTAGTCTGTAAGTTCCTACCCTAATAGATTCCACTTTAAGTAGGACTTAGAAATAGCTTTATTGCATAATTGCTTAATCGTTGCTCTTGTTCCGCTGAGCGTCCTTGATACGCGCTGACCACAGTGAACTCTCTACTCACTCGCGTGCTTACGGCTCTCTATAGACCGCGTGGCGCAGTCATTGCGCTCTGTCTTATAACTTAATAGCTCTTACAGACTACCCCTGTACCTAGAACTACCCCGTCAAATAGTACATTGGGGAGTTCTCCTGGCAGATCGCACGATCGATCTACCTTCCTAAAACACTCCTTACCTCTTACAGTTTCGCCAAGCTCAAACCCCAGTTTAAACTAATTTCATCCCCTAGTTTTAGTATTTGTACTGGCATCCCTCACAGATACCATACAGTCTTCTTGTTCGCTATGGAGCAAGTAGAGGTACTTGTTGCCCCATTGTACACGAAGTATTGCGTTATGAACGTCAGAGAGGGCCAGCCACGAGTCCGAGGTGCAGTCAACAACGATAGTGATGTTGATCCTATAGCACTGACTTTCTCCTACACTGGAGTGATGACCATTGTATAACTAACGTTGCTGTTGCAGCCCAGCAGTTTGTGCAGGCGGTGTACGGTAAGACTGCTACTGCTGCCAACGTCAGGACTTTGAACATCGCTCCGAACATAATTTCACTCTCGAAACGAATACATTTTAATTTCAACAACGAAATGAAATGTTCCATGCATTTTAAATTTACGTCGTAGGGCGAAACTAAATACCGTTTGGGAATTTTATTTCACGCAGGGAGCGAAATTAAAAGTCTATAACCGATTTTTATTTCGCGCCGGGAGAGAAATTAAAAGTCTGTAACAAGTTTTATTTCGCACCGGAAGCGAAATTAAAAGTCTGTATTGAATTTGATTTTGCGCCGCGAGCAAAATTAAAAGTCGGTAATGAATTGTATTTCATTCCGGGAGTGAAATTAAAAGAGTGCAGCGAATTTTATTACGCACCGAGAGCGAAATTAAAAGTCTGTATCGAATTTTATTTTGTGCCGCGAGTGAAAATAAAAGTCTGTAATGAATTGAAGAGCTCGTTTCCAAAACTCACTAAGTCAGTTTAGGACGAAATTGAGAAATCTGTTGGATCTTGTTCGTAAGGTGTATAGACCTATGTATGTTATTAATATTTTATTCCAGAACTCACTATGTCATCGTAAATTGTAACGTAGGATATTGCATTTTTTTTTTCAAAACTCTACTATGTCAGGCCCTGATGTCTTCCAAACTCTGCTAAGTCTAACGCGCCTGTTTCTCGCCAGTAACCTCTTGGCTGTTTCATGTGTCGTATGTTGATGAGTTGTGTTTAAGAGAAAGTTTCTACATTTTAAGAAAGTGTACAAGATGAGTGACTTTGATTTAGAAGGATTAAAGAGTCTTCTAGAACATTCCGGTCGAAGCAGGAAGAGAAGAAAAGATGTAAACACCTGGGATAAAACAAAACGCAAGCATGCAAGAAACAGTTCAAGTGCTCACCCTGCATCTTGTATCGCTTGTAATCATGCTGGAAGACCGAACTATACATGCAAGGTAGGATTGTTGAGTCAAGAAGACATCACTCATTTCCGTGACAAACTGTATGACAACAAATCAAAAGTAGAGCAAGATAACTTCCATGTAAAATATATTGTAACAAAAGAACCAAAATCACATCGACCAAGAAATGTAGGCAATCCCCGTGCTAGGTTATTAACACAATATTTTAAACGGAGGAAAGCCGGCCAGATTATACGAGTTTGTGCTCAATCTTTCTGTTCGGTAACAGGAATGAGTAGATTCAGATTGAATCGTTTATCTAAGAACTTCAATGCTACAGGTGAACAATGTAAAGAGAACAGGGGCGGTGGTCGTATTAAAGCCAAAGACATGGAAACTGAGGTTTCAATTGTTAAATTCATTAAGACATTGAAGTGCAGAGAAAGCCATTATGGGAGGGCAAAGAGCGTACGAGTTTACATGGACCCAACACTTTCCGTCAAGAAGATTTGGCGATTGTGGAGAGAGGCCAGGGTAAGTGCTTCAAAATCAGTCGCGTCTTATAGCAAATTTCATAGAATTTTCCAAACACGATTCAATATCGGGTTTGGGCACCCGAAAACCGACACATGTTCATACTGTGAAGAATTACAAATCAAGATACAAAATAATTCTACATCACCAGCCGAAAGGGCAGACCTGATGGGATGTTACAGATTGCACAAATTACGAGCCAAAAATTTTTATGAAATTTTGAAGCGAGAGGAAGATAATGTTCTGAAAGTAGCATTTGACATGCAACAGAACCAGCCCCTTCCCATGATTAGAATTTCCGAGACTGTTTATGGTCGACAGCTTTGGTTGAACAACCTAACTTTTATAATTCAAGAAAACGTCTAAAATGTGGAAAACACATTCATATATTCTTGGGCAGAAGATCAGTCTGGAAGAGGATCGAACGAAGTTGCATCAGCCTTCCATAACTTCCTACACTGTCTTGAAGAGAGGGTTCTTCAATAAGCAAAACCAGACGGCATTAAATCTCAGAAAACATTGAGACTGTTCTCAGACTCTGCCACAAGCCAAAACAAGAACTCGACCATCATGGGCTTCTTGCTAGATTATGTAAACAAAAGTGACATTTTTAGCCTACATTCGATTTTTTGCAAAAAATGAATGTAGACTTATGAGATCAACACAGGGCCAAATAGTGTGTGTCTGTCTGTGTGTGTGAGAGTCTGTGTGTGAGTGTGTGTACTCTGAATATCTGTCCCCCCCCCCCCCTATCAATTCGAGCACGGTGAATCCGAATTGAACGACATTTGGTACAGAGGTATCACTAGCAAAGGGCACCTCAGTGGGATGTTTTATATCGCCTCCATCTTGACGTAAACGTAATGACTGCCACCCAAATGTTCAAAGCTTAAATCAAATTACGACCAACCTATTCATCTGATCTCTACCAAATTTTGCAACATTATATCCTTTTGTATGGAGAATCTTTTGACCAAACTATGAGGTCATCTGCCCAACAATTTGCGGATGGCGGCCATGTTGTGTGCAAATTGATTCCCCCTATATGTTCAAACACGATGAAACGAAATTGAACGAAATTTGGTACAGAGGTAGCACTAGCAAATGGCACCTCAGTGTCATGTTTTAAATCGCCGCCATCTTGACGTAAACGTAATGGCGGCCACCCAAATGTTCAAAGCTTAAATCAAATGATGACCAACCTATTCCTCTGATCTTTACCAAATTTTGTAACATTATACCTTTATGTATGAAGAATCCTTTGACCAACCTACGAGGTCATCTGCCCAATAATTTGCGGATAGCGGCCTGGTTGTGTGCAAATCGATTCCCCCTATATTTTCAAACACGGTGTAACCGAATTGAGCAAAATTTGGTACAGAGGTAGCAGTAGCTAAGGGCACCTCAGTGTCATGTTTTATATCGCCGCCATCTTGACGGAAACGTAATGGTGGCCACTCAAATGTTGAAAGCTTAAATCACATTACGACCAACCTAACCATCTGATCTCTACCAAATTTTGCAACGTTTTACCTTTATGTATGGAGAAGCAATCGACCAAACTACGATGTCATCTGCCTAATAATTTGCGGATGGCGGCCATGTATGTGTGCCAATCGATTCCCCTTAACTATTCAGACACGGTGAAACCGAATTGAACGAAATTCGGTACAGAGGTAGCACTATAAAAGGGCACCTCAGTGTCATGTTTTATATCGCCGCCATCTTGACTGAAACGGAATGGTGGCCGCCCAAAAGGTAAAAGCTTACATCAAATTACGACCAACCTGATCATTTGAGCTCTTCCAAATTTTGCAAGAGCATACCTCTTTGTGGGAAGCATCTCTTGACTGAATTACAAGGTCATCAACCCAAGAGCTTGCATATAGCGGCCATGTATGTGTGCAAATCGATTCATCATATCAATTCAACCACGGTGAAACCGAATTGAATGAAATATTGTACAGTGGTAGCACTAGCAATGGGCACCTCATATTCATGTTTAATATCCATATAGCACGTTGTATTTCAACAAGCTACTACAACCAACATTCAATTATACTCCTTGAAAAGGACTAAGAGTTATAAGAATACCCATGCATTTAGGAGAAAGTAGGCTATATGTTATTTACTGAACATCTTGTTAATAAATTGGAACACATATTTCCTATCAGAGGACACAGTTTCAATTATACTCCTTGAAAAGGACAAAGAGTTATAACCATACCCATGCATTTAGGAGAAAGTAGGCTATATGTTCTTTACTGAACATCTTGTTAATAAAGTGGAACACATATTTCCTATCAGAGGACACAGTTTTTTGCCTCCGGACCGAGTGTTTGGAATAATCGAAAAAGTGTACAGAACTCTTGAAAAACTATTAGAGCCACAATATTATCATGCTATTCTGGAAAATCATGGAGCTGTTAAACTTTTAAAGAGAGATTGGCGGCTACTTGAGTTTAAAAGGAGCGCCAATAATATAATGAAAACTAAGCTCCCATTCTTGATGAGGGAGCAGCGTGTTCTTCTGTACAAAAAAGGAAAGAAAGAAGTGTTTGCCAAGAATACCTACAATGGAGACTTCAATGAATACGAAGTGTTAAAGAAGAAATCAGTCCATTCTTGGAGGAACTCATACAGATTGGTCCATGTAGTAGAGGAATGCAATAAAATATCTTCAGAGAAGAAGAAGGATGTTGCAGTACTTCTGAAGTTTGTTTCTCTGTCCGAACAAGGTCAGTTGTACTACAATAAAGCTCTGAAGAACTTCGGTGATGATGCAGATCTGGTTGATCACACAGAAATACACTATGCTGAAGAAGAGCCATTTGTGTAGTACAAAGTTAAGGCAGTGCAAGTGCGTTTGTTCTTGGACTTAATTTGCTATATATTTATATTTTTATTTTTTATTTTTTTAAATGGCAGGTATTGGACAATTTAATAACTTTTTTCTGTTCCTCATTGATTTTCAAGGGAAGTTTGAGCAATCTAGAATAAATCACTAAAATCCCATTGTTTAACGTGCTTTCTTCCGATCTACCAAATGTGTAACTTAGCATATACAAGTAGATGTTTTATTCCAGAACTCACTAAGTCTGTAGTTCTTTTCCAGAATTGACCTAAGTCAAGTGACCAAGTTTACTTTTGGAAAAAAAATTGCATTTTAACGTTAATAACTTCAAAATAGGGTTTTAGTTCGTTATCACTGTTCTTCATATTAATTTGAAAAACGTCTCTTTACTTCATAATGAAGTAATATTGCCAAAGTAGGCTCCGGTTCAAAAAATGTCTGTCCTGAAAAATCATCATTTTTGACTTAGTGAGTCTTGGAAACGAGGTCTTCAATTGTATTTCGCGCCGGGAGCGAAATTAAAAGATTGTTACAATTTTGTTTGCGCCGGGAGTGAAATTTTATTCAATTGCAGAATGTAATTTCGCATAGCTATTAAGTTTCGCGTAGATTTCGCTACGTCATTTCGCTTCGAATTAAGTTTCGCTTCGATTTAATTTCCCGCCGACAATCATTATCATTTCGCTCCCGAGTATCGCGCTCACGGCGAAATTAAAATATGTTCGCCCCCACAGTCATGCATTTCGTTTCGCATGCCAGCCCTGATTCAAAGGCATACCACTAAATCCCAGGTGGGATTGCGACTAAGTACTGTACCAAGAAAAGGAAGTCAGACCCTAAAAAAACCTCTACCCACACATAAGATTTTTCCCCCTAGTTTATAATTGAAATTATATATTTCTTTACGCTTGCATTAGAGAATGTGTTAAGTACTGAGCAGTTTTGATTTCACTTTTATTTAACTGTACAAGTTGGATCACCAAACGTCACCCCACAATCTGCAAGCTACATGGCTGAACAGCGGTTGCTTGGTAGGCCTAGGCCCTTCAACGGCTGTCGCGCCACGGGTTTAGTGTTTTTTTTTTACTTCTAATATATAAGTGCAAGAGTACAAGATCACGAACTATTCAGTGACAACATTTTTCAGAGCAGCAAGTTTGAATTCAAATGGAAACATGCGTTGTGTGGAAAAGTAAGACGTAGCCATTGTGAAAATGGAAAATTGGTCGCCGTAAATACTGACGGCAGTCAAGCACCATGTTCTCTAGGTGCAAGCGTCCTGCATAAATGTCCACTTCCTTTGTACGCTCACAGAAAAAGAAGAAAAGTCCCAGCAGAGCTTGTGTATTGGTGTATTGAACGAAAGAAAAGGTAAGGAACTGCAACAATGTTTCTTACAGCAGATGTTTATTGCCATTCAGAAATTCCTTCTTATTTTATGATTTTTTCCTAGGAAACTGTCATCAGTCAAACATCTCTCATTGACGAGTTCAACACCTGTCAATCAACCTACCATTGTGGTTGTACCTGAAGTTCAGTTGTGTCTTGTGTTTCCCTCCAGGTAAATGCCGAGATAGTACCTTACTTGAAGACTCAGGGCACCTGTCCCATCCCTGACTCTAATACAGTAACACACATAGTCAACTACACGGGACTGATGACCAAGATGTCCCAAGTCCCTACAAGAACAAGAACAAGAATTTTTGAGGAAGTAAGAAAAGTATCTGTACGAACACATTGTGTCAACGTTACATTAGCGTGACATTACTATAATTTTATTGCTCAGATATTGTTTCACGCCTAGGCACTTGTACATGTAACTCGCCGAACTACAATATTCGTCAAATCGGCGTGTTCATCATTTTCTTTGCAAGAGATCTTGTGAAGCAGCGCAGCTACTCCTACCACCCTTTTCAAAACAATTCCCAAACTAATGCCGACGATTCCATTCACCCGATTTTATTTATGAAAAATGGATTGGAATCAGGAAATAAATCTCCGTTTTCATATTACCAGGCTTTTTTTATATATATATTTTAAGCACACATATAAAAACTGCTAGTAACGTCTTTGTTTTTCACATTTTGGAAAATGCATTGACTTATATCAATTCTATTGCACTCTAGTATACATAGTGGGTTTGACATCGCAAATACGAGCTTCCATTCAAGAGAAAACTTAAAAAATAAAATGTCTCACTTTGGTGCTGCTACGTGGATTCAGAATTACAAACTAAAAATCGGGACATTTGCTAGTATCTGGCTGCTGCACAGACTGCTGTGTTGGATGGCTGGTGTGTCCCTTCCCCGTGCTGTCCGATCGTGACGTCACAGTTCCCTCTTCATTGCTATGTAAAGTAGTCAGAGATGTTTCTGCTTCGTTATCTGATGTTTGAGTTACTTCCGCAATGCTATATGTGTTGGTAGAATGGGGCCTGTTGTGAAGGGCCTCTGATATGGCTGGATATTCAGGGGAAAGTACTGCAGTTTCCATGTCCATAGTGTTGCTCCCATCAGACTCACCCAGCACCGTGCTGTAGGTTTGTTGTCAGACATGAAGTACTGGGCGATTCCTTCTGTCCGGACAGTCTATTTGTAAGTGGGAGGTTTCTTTACAATAAAAGCAATACTTAGCTTGTCCTTCATTTGTAAACAGAACTTTATAATAATTGACTGTCAAATATGATGGAATGGGGGTATTTAAGTTCAATTGTTACAATACGTATGCCATTACTTACAGCAGGAAATTCGTATACTTCATTCCAGCACTCGTTCCGTATGTCCTTGACAACTCCATACGTAGAAAGCACGCGGGAGAGCCTTTCGTTGTTGACTTCGGGAGATAGATTAAACAGACACGCACGCGTTTTGTCAATGAGTCTGCAGCAGTGATCGTAATCTTTGTGGTGTTACCGCTAACTAGCCGGGAGAATTTAACACCTTCATGTCGGGATAATGGAAGCCTCCGTGGCTTAGGCGGCAGCACGCCGGCCTCTCACCGCTGGGTCAGTGGTTCAAATCCCGGTCACTCCATGTGAGATCTGTGCTGGACAAAACGGAGGCAGACAGGTTTTTCTCCGGGTACTCCGGTTTTCCCTGTCACAATTTCATTCCAGCAACACTCTCCACTATCATTTCATTTCATCTGTCATTCATTTAATCATTGCCCCAGAGGAGTGCGGCAGGCTTCGGCAGCCGGCACACTTCATATCCTCGCCGCTAGATGGGGGCTTCATTCATTCCATTCCTGACCCGGTCGGAGACTGGAAGCAGGCTGTGGATTTTCATTTTCATGTCGGGATAATATGTTTTCATAAAGTAAGGTGGACACTAATTTAATGTACACTGAATTTTCCCCGTTGTCTAGTTGATTCGCTAGTACTTGATCTCTATTAAGCTTCCGGTCGTTTGCTATCCACCGAGGGCTATGTATTTCAAGTGGTGTCGGTCTGTTGTTCCTTTCTTCAAAAGCGCATTTAATAGTGTTTTTCCGGACATTCGCCATTTTTACAAGTTCAACAAGAAGTTCCGTGACGAACTAAAGAGCCTAGGCCTTTTCTTAAACTTTAAGATTCATGCCAATGATTAATCTATATGGAACTATCTAAGTTAATGACGAAATTAAGTTGGTAATATCAACATTTCTAATTAGTTCGAAATATACCTGGCATAATGTAGCCTAATAGGGCACTACAGTTGGCAGCCATGGTGACTTAATATATTCTTAGTTCCATCTCTTAACTTACAGAATACAAAATTGGTTGAAGTTCAACGGATAACATGGACGTTACATGCAGTTAGATATTGGATCTATCAGCGCGCGTAAAATCAGGTTGGCAGCAATGTCATGCATGTGTTGGTCAGAAATAATCTGAATAAATATGATCTACTGTTGTGCCAATTATGGATGAAATCCATTTGTTTGTATAGAAGTTACATGCATTTCAGAATTGAACCTATCATCAGGCTTAGAATCCTGTTAGCAGCATCGGCATAATATTAGTTACTCCAAATTAATCTAGAATGTCAGGTAGGCCTACTATACGTGTGCAAAGTTTAGAGTTGTTGGCTTGCATACTTCTGATATATTGATATTAGGGTAAAAATAAGTAGTTCCGTGAAGAACTATACAGCCTATTTTCATATATCCTGCTCATGTTAATTGCCTCTATCAACATACAAAATTTCAGTTTAATTGCTGTAACAGATTCGTAGATATTGAGAACCGTCTAAATATTTCAGATGGTCGCCAGGTTGGATTTTTATTTAGGCCTATGTACTATTACATTAAGATTATTGTGTACGTGTGGTATTCAAACTTCAATCGCATGATTAGAACACAAGAAGTAAAAACGAGATTTTAAAAGTACGCACAGCAGCCATCTTGTGATTATACAAACAATTGAAATAAATTAGATGCCAGTGGATCAACATTTGTATAAGCATTTAAAGTGCAACGTTTCACGGCACTCGGATAGTTAATTCGCGAGAAACGTCCATTTAAATATTTATACTTCGCGTCGCCGCCATGCTGGATTTGTGCTCACCAGGTTACTGAAAGTCCTATAGGTTAACATATGTTCATAGACTCTATGAACATAAACATTTCAGTTTGGTTGCTGTAAAAGAATCATAGATATTGAGAACCGTCTGAATATTTCGGAAGCTCGCCATTTAGGATTGTTATATGAATAGGCCATAGAGTTATCTACCATTCAAGGACAATTATTGCTTAGGTTCATTATTCAAACTTTCACTTCAATCGCATGATTACGACACAAGAAATAAAAACTTAATTTTAAAATTTCGCACAGCCACCATCTTGAGGTTATGTAAACAATTGAATTAAATTAGATGGCAGTGCATTACAATCTGCAAAATCATTAACTGTACCACATTTCACTGCGCTCAGAGAGTGAAATCACGAGAAAAGTCTATTAAAATATTTCAAATTCGCTTGGTCGCCATGTTCGTTTTGTACTTTACAGGTTTATGAAATATACATAGGTAAACTTGTATCAGTACCCTTTATCACCGTATAAAATTGCAGGGTGATATCTGTAATAGTTTCGGAGATATAGAATGTCAGTGAAATATTTCGCTCAGCCGCCATTTTGAGGTTATGTAAACAATTGAACTAAATTAGACTCCAGTGCATTACAATGTGTATAAACAATTGCTGTACCAAGTTTCATTACGTTTGGATAGTTAAATCGCGAGAAATGTCTATTTAAAAGTCTCAACTTCGCTTGGCCGCCATGTTGGTTTTGTAATCACCAGATTTTTGAAAGTCTCATAGGTGAACTTCTAGTAGTGCCCTTTATCACCGTACACAATTTCAGAGCGATATCAGTAATAGTTTCGGAGATATTGAATGCTAGTGAAATATTTCGCACAGGCGCCATGTTGGATTGGTGAGACGTAACAAAATTTGAAGGGCACGGTCGAGGTCGCCGGGAATAGCGCTATAAACTTACCGAGTTTCATTGAAATCGCTCCAGCCGTTTAAATTGTATTAGGGGGACACACACACACCTCACACACACACACACACACGCGCGCGCACATGCACACACACACACGGACAAAAGGTGATCTCATAAGCCTATTTTATCCAAAATTGAAAATAGGCTAAAAAATAGAGACAGCAGAGGCAGCCCTGGTTGCTCTTAAGAATACGCATAGTGATAACCGTTTATGTACACATAGTACATACGAAAATTGGTTGGACTCCAATTGATAGTATAGAGGTTACATGTATTTACAAGTAGTTCCGTGAAGAACTATACAGCCTATTTTCATATATCCTACTTATGTTAATTGCCTCTATCTACATACAAAATTTCAGTTTGATTGCTGTAATAGATTCGTAGATATTGAGAACCGACTAAATATTTCGGATGGTCGCCATATTGAATTTTATATATGTAGGTCCTAGAGTTATGTACTGTTACATGAATATTATTGTGTACGTGTAGCATTCAAACGTCAATCGCATGATTAGGACACAAGAAGTAACAAGAGGATTTTAAAATTTCGCACAGCTGCCATCTAATGGTTATGGAAACAATTGAAATAAATTAGATGTCAGTGGATTAACATTCATATAAGGATTAACTGTACCAAGTTTCACTGCACTCGGATGGTGAAATTGCGGGAAACGTCCATGTGACTATTTATAGTTCGCGTCGCCGCCATGTTGGATTTGTGATCACCAGGTTATTTAAAGTCCTATAGGTGAACTTAAGTTCAAAGCTCCTATGAACATTAAAAATCAGTTTGATTGCTATAATAGATTCGTAGATATTCAGAGCCGTCTAAATATTTCGGATGGTCGCCATTTTGGATTGTTAAATATATAGGCCATAGAGTCATGTACTGTCCCCGATAATCCGGATAGTAGGCTGTCAGAAATCCGCCCCCTCAATCGGATTGCCAAAAATCAATCGCACCGGCACAGCTACATCAATGAAAATGGCACTGACAGATACTACCGAGATTAGAGCACAGTAGTTAACAGGAAATTATTGTGGAACACACCAAAATATACGGGGGTTCATACTTACCTTTTACTTACCTATTCAATTTAATCTCGGGTCTGGGTTTTCAACTGGATCACTTAATAGTATGCCCTCACAATAACCTCCACCACGATATTTAAAATGAACCAAGTCGAAACAAGAAAATTTAAACTGCACAATAATTTATTTCACATAAAGGGAATAATTTAACAAAATTTAACAACAAAATATACGTGGCAATCAGAAGCCATTGTCAATGCAACAATGTCCTCCTGTAGGACTTGTAGACTCCACATACAAAAATTCAGCTTTCTCTAGCTCAAAAGAACGTAATAATAACAACAATGCACTTTGGAATGGATAAGGGAGCTGGGACGAGACATAAAGCATTTGTTTCCTTGTTCATGAACTTCACATTTTATTTATAACCGCAAGGCTGCTATGTAGATGACCTTGGCCTCTAACATTCAGTTATCTGGCCACCTGCGATACACCCTGCACCGTGTCGCATGCTTGCTTCGTCAAATGGACACACCTGTCCAGCCAATGTTAGCATATGCTAGTTACATCAGAGCCTAGCTCCTTTTCAAAACACTTTCCAAGTTCACATCTCAACTCAAATATTATCACGCAAATCTTTTAAATGCTCCGTTCAAATATCAATGGATTACTCTAATAATCCCAAATCTTGTTTAATTGTATACTCCAATTGTTGAACTAGCGTTGTTTAGAGTATAATAACGAAAACGCTTAATGTTTATAACAAAAAGTTCATTAATTATTTATAACATTTTAAATTGTTTATAACATTGTCAAACGACAATTGAAAAGGATTTATACACGCCTCTATTAATCCCGTTCGTTTCAAATTATTATTAAAGATATTTACATAGTTATTTACATTATTTATATTATTTATATTAGAAATACATTAAACCACACGTTTATCCGGTTGATAATTACTTAAATCGTGGTGATATAATCGACCAATGAAGGTTAGTTATATTTAAATTTTAGATTCAGGTTTAATAAGATTTAATAATAATTATTATTTGTGACGGTAACCTCCATTCAAAATCTTTATCTCAAATTATTTAAACACTCTTGTTAATTTTTGCAGTAACTTCACATGAATAATTTTCAATGGACCTGAACAATACAATCAGCGGAAAAATACCTCGCTCAAAACGCACAAAATTGCACCAAAATTGGCCTATAATTCATCATATATCTCATTATATATGGCATCAAAATCTTCCACAATACAAAAAAACTACACTTATAAATTCATCATCATCATCAATATTACTGTGGGAACCTCCTTCACTTATTACAGGGCATTATTCATCAGCGACTTTTACACGTCCACTGAACTAACGATTATACATCCATAGTTCCTCTTTAAAAATTCTTATATTCATCAATTGTATCGAAAACTGTTATTATATTTAACCTTCGTGGGTTTCATTCATGAAGCTATATGAAGTAAAAATTTGCCAGTCACAAATCAATTTAATAGGAAATACGATTAGACACGCCTCCCTGGTCTATCAAAATTGAGATTAATATCATCAAAGTATCGCAGTATAAAAATACTATCTTCAATCAAAGTTCATCTAAACTGCATAAATAATCGAATAGAATACAATTAGACTGTGGACTACAAACATTATTGTTCCAATCTATAATTGAGAAAAACTCCTATCAAATGTTCATTACTATAGTGTACTCAATAAATCGTACTCAAAGTTCATATTTCATAAAACTGTCTATAATGCAATGGTATTTCAGAATTGACGATAAATGTCTATGTTGCAAACATGTTCATAAAACGACTAGTATTTCCAAGATCGTCGATAAAGTAATAGATTTTAACGCTCTAAAATCTTTTAATCATTCTTCTTTCTTGAGGATGACAGAAAATTGGTCAAAGTAATTTACTGAATAGAATTACTTTAATAAAATGACACGCTGTCTGAATTCAAATTTGCCATAGAAAATCGTTAACTTTACAGTCAAATCGTGACTACAAAAATATGCAAATTACTGAAAGAATATATATTATCAGTCTCAACTGATCCAAAATTATTTAAATATGCCAATGACATAATAATGTCTCAATAAATCGTAGAAAAAGGCATAAATCAACAAAGTGCACAGAGTACAGAAATATCAAGCAAGAATATGGGGCAAAATATATGGGACAGAAAATATGGGAAAAATGGTTGCTCAGATATCGCTAAATGGCTCAAATAAATCAAGAAACGTTCACGACTACCTTATCTGTTGATTGAAGTTCTAGAGGAAAATTTCCAAAGAAGACTGCTGTTGGTTCCATTTCACCACCGTAAAGATGTGCTCCGACCTCGAACCTGGAACATGCGCCCTCGGAGAATAGAACAGTTTCCTCCTCCGGAAATAGCACTGCTCCGTGTAGACGATAGACATCCTTCTGGCAAAACTCTTCTGTGTGAGCCGGGTCCCCCCTGGCCTCTCTTGAAAGTTCCCTGAAGTTCTGGTAGAAATTCGCCATGAAGATTATTGCAATTATTTCCGCAGAAATGCTCATAATTGTGGGGTATGAAGATATTTCCACTGCCATTTGATGTAAATCAGCGATGGATTACGATGCATGAGTGTAGTTGGATGTTCACTACATGCTCGCTTTTGTAGAATGACGATTAACGAAGCTCCATGTTGCTATTTCACTCCATTGATGTATGTCCCAATTGCATTAAAGTTTTAGTCTTCCATCTCCACTTCCGTTATAATAATAGTCGAAAGTACTGCCAGATTATATAGTTCCATTGTAGAATGTAGCGTTGTATCACCAAATGTAATCTTCAGTATCACGGTTGCAATACATGTGTCAGCCGTAGCGTAGAATGTGGTATTATAAAAGTGCTTCTCAGGTGTCGAGAAAATCACTTTTGTCTGCAGTCTTAAAATGCGAATATCTTCCAAAGTATAATAGTGAAAATGTTCAACTTTCGTACACGCCTCAATATTGTAATGCACAATTGAATTAGCATAAATGCAGTAGCTAACTCTTGATAGATAATCTTGTAGACTCGTTTATGTGTGCGCTCCAACTTCGCCTAGTTTTAGTAACCGTAAAATTGCACTGCTACACACTCAGTGCTTGTTCGATGCTGTGGGCTCTACCACACTTGCTAATGACGACTTGCTTCACTGAATAATATATACTTGTTCTATCGGAATTAAGAACTCGAAGTCTCACAATATGAGAATGAGAAAATGAGCCATGAGGACCTCCTCTCTGCTGTGCAAGGCCTTTTATCAACTTCTTAAGGGGCGTATCCATCCCTACCATAGCTTGTTCCTCCGTCATTGCTAGAAGTTCTAACTTTGGCTATACTTGACGGATTTTCAAATTTCAAAAACTCATAATTAATTTCTTCAATATTCCAAATCAATGCCACAACTGAAAATAGATTTCCACAATTCTGCATGCCAAAAGTAATTAAATATGGTAGTTTCAGTAATCTCCGTCTCCCTCCAAGCTATCGTTCATTGGTTCGAGCCTCTCCTCCAATAGTGTAACTTCTTCCTCAGCACAATTCCTTGTTTCCCTGCGACTGCGTCGTAAATCTCAGATCCTTCTCGAACAAAATCATGACGTCACCAAGAATCTCAGCTCATCCAGCCTACTTGCATAAAGTCTGCGTCATCCGTGCCTACGTCATGAATATACACGTCACAACTATGACGGCCATAACTTTATTCACATATGCCAATACAGCCACCGTGGTCTCAGTATAAATCAATTTACGGGGGCATTCTCCCTTCACCACGTTTTAAAAACAGTTGCAAATTGTTTTTAAACTCTGTTATAAATATCTGAATTCACTTGAACACGAAATTGAATTATTATTGGCTTACTCTTGGATAATATTTCTTCAAGTTTCCAGCATTGAACTTGCCATAAACGACATCATTCTCATCATCGTAAAGTTCATAACAGTTGTTTCCATAAGCATTCGTAATTCTGAACGGACCCATAAACACTATTCCAAACTTGGGATAGATTTTCTTACTCACATCAGCCTTGACAGGTCTGCGTAGTAATACCAGATTTCCAATTTCTAAGGGAGCACCAAAACGTTTTCCAGCTACTCTTTTCAGTCGTTTTTGTGCTGCTCTCTGGAGTTGTTCTTTCGCTCTGTCAATTCTCTGCTGCCTTCCTAGGTCGGGATCTCTAGGAACGTGGTTGAAAAGATTGTCCCACGTCCTTTCTGGGTTTCTTCCTAGATGAAATCTCATTGGCACCTCTCCTGTGCTCTCCTGCACTGTAGAATTTAGACACTCCTCAATAAGGGGTACAAATCTCACCCAACTAGTATGATCTTTCGGACAGAAAATTCGACAAAATTTCGAAAATTCAGCCATGTATCTTTCTGAAGAATTCGATTCCGGATAGCGCACGCTTGAAAATATGTGCTTAATACCGAGCCTTTCCATATCTGCAGTAAATTCTAAGGATGTAAACTGAGCTCCATGATCCGATAGTAGATACTCTGGTTTACCAGCTTTTGGAAATACAGCATGTTCCAGTCTGCTTACAACGTTCCTCGTGTTAGCTTTTTGCATGGGACTCATTGTTACAAATTTCGAGAAGACATCCACGGTAACCAACAGGTACTGATTACCCTGGTATCCCTTCGGACAGGGGCCAAATATGTCCGTCGCCATGAGTTCATTCGGTTTAGAGGGAATCATAGCCTAAGGTTTTCCATTTAATAGAGCGGAAGCATACTTTGCTCTTTGACATTTATCACAAGAACGAATGACATTAGCAATGCTGGAACGCATGTTAGTCCAAATAAACCTCTCTTTAAGAGTATCAAGAGTTTTATCCAGACCGGCATGTCCAGTTGCGTGATGAGCTACCCACACTAAATTGACTACAAGTTTAGGTGGCACGACTATTCGGAGCTTTGTATGCGCAGAGTCAGCATACTTACATACGACGTCTCCACTCAAGACAAAGTGTCGTGAATCTCTCTGTGTAGCTGCATAGTCAACATCAGTATTGTCCATGTAACCCTTAAGGAACCTGTACATTTTCCTGATTGGAGCGTGTCTCTTCTGTGACACACCGATTCGGGCTAACCTCCTAACGGTCTCTTGATCTTGCTGCTCCAATTGTACATGGTGTATCTGTACATTTTTTGATAGGGTTACGTGATAAAGCATCAGCCAGTAAGTTGTCTTTCCCAGGCTGATGGACAATAGTGGCGTTAAACTGTTGGGTGAACAAAGCCCAACGTGTCAATCTATCACTAGACATGTCAGTTTGCAGCATAAACTGAAGTGCTTTGTGATCTGTAATAATAACCTTGTGTCCCAGCAGCATTTTCTTCCACGCTTGCAAAGCTGTTACAAAAGCTAACGCTTCTAGTTCTGTCGTAAAGTAGTTTTCCTCGTGTTTCTTTAATTTCCGACTAGTGAACGCAATGTAGTGCTTGTTGCCTGCCTCGTCTTTTTGGTATAAGACTGCACTAATGCCTATTCTTGATGCATCAGACTCAATATAAAACACCTTCTCAAAGTCTGGGTACTCCAGTTTAACGTTGTTTCTGAGCATCTCCTTTGCTTTCTCAAAAGCCTCGTCTGCTGCGGTACTCCATTTCCATCTATTATTCTTCTTGAGTAAGTCATACAGAGGAGCCATAATTTCAGAGTATCTCGGACAGTGGCTGCTGATGAATTGGCATGCGCCTACAAATTCTCTGACTTGTTTCACCTTAGTTGGCTTTGGGAACCTTGTGATCGCATCTACTTTCTGCATGTTCGGATGGTATCCATCCTTATCAATAGTATGCCCACAGTAGTTGATATCCTTCTTCAAGAATTGACATTTTCCAAAATTGACCTTAATATTGGCCTTCCTTAAATTTTCAAACAACTTTCTCAAATGCACTAAATGTTCTGCGGCGTTGGGTGAAGATACAATTAAATCGTCAATGTAGCAGATTACATTTTCCTTTACTTCGTCAGTGAGCTTGCTATCAAGTGCTCGAATAAGTGCTGGTCCACTGTTGACCATTCCAAAAGGCATTCTCTGGAAGACCCATGACGTCTGGTCAAATAAGAATCCAGTGTACTGCATACTTTCATCTTCCAGTTGAACTTCGTAAAACGAAGATGTCAAGTCAAGAACACTGAAACATGCTCTCCCTTTGAACTTTCTAAGCAGATCTCTAATCTTAGGTGGTCGGTCATTTTCTGGAAGAATCTTTAAGTTGATGGTCCGAGCATCGAGACAGAGACGTATCTGACCATTACTTTTCTTGACTACAGTGATGGGGTTTATGTAAGACGACGCCTGTTTTTTATAATCCCGTCTACCTCCATTTTTCTGATCAACCCTCGTACTTCTTGGTAGTATTTATCAGGTATGGGGTATAATTTCTTTTGGTAAGGGGTTTCATCGGTCAGCCTTATCTTATACTTACAGTCTTTAATCAATCCAGGCTTTTCATCAAATATATCTTGGAATTCCTTTATCAAATCCTCAAATTCCCCCTGAATTTCTTCAAATCCTTCAGTTTTTCTACTGGGTATTTCTGTTAGATTCTCCACTTCATTGATAATGGTATTTAAAATCTCTTCCCTAAGGTCTATCTCCAGACTGTTTTTCCCGTCCTGTTCTTCGATCTCTTCTGTGATCATGTACCCATCATTAAAGCTAATAATCCTATTCTTCATATCAATAATGGCTCCAACTTTCGATATAAAATCGATTCCTAGCACCATGTCGAAATGTATCTTGTTCACCACAATAAAGATCTGTTCATAATTCCTTCCATTAAATTCAAAGTTCAACAACACTTGGATCTTGCATTTCACTGCCTTGTCTTGGAAAATTCCTCTCACTTTGACGGTAGAAGCAGGTAAAACTGTCATGTTTTCTCCCTTTAATAGACTTTGATAGCATTCATCAGAAATGATAGAAATAATAGCGCCGGTATCCATAAGAGCTTTGTACTGTTGGCCGTCTATCAGTACAGAAATAATAGGTAAGGCACATGGTCTTTCCTCTTTGACGATTCCCCTCTCTTCTAATAAATCTTCATCAGTTACTTCGTAAATTTCATTGATGGTAATTATGTGTGGTGTGGCAATGTATTCATTGTTTCTCACTTTCGTTGAGAAATCGGCGTTTTTTTTGTGTTACCAATTTCAAAGTTCCCCTGCTGGCTTGTAGAAGGACCAGGATCTATCACTACATCCTGTCTTTTCTTCTGGTTTTCAGCTTCCTTCTCTCGTAATTCCTTCAAATACTGCTGACTTTCCTTCTCTCTCTCTTGATACTTGTCCGGTGTCATAACCTGACCTTGAGAATTCTGATTCCGATTCTGGTACTGGTTATTTCTGTTGTAGTTCCTATTGTACCCATTGTTATTATAATATCTACCTCTTCCGTTATTATAGTTCCCTCTATTGTTATTCCAGCCTCGTCTTTGCTGATATGGACGGTAACCTTGTGATCTGTTGTTGCGAAAATAATTGTCCCTGTGAGGACCTACATTTTCAGTTTTCTCTTCAGCAGGCGTATCAGTTTGCTGAACTTGATCCAAGTAGACTGTATTAATGTCTTTGAATTCGTGCCTCTGACCTTTTTGAACCAAATTTGGCGTTGGACTCGTGTAGTCAAGCCTTCTCAATAGTTCGTCCATACTGGTAAAATCCCTGATATTTGACGATATAATAAGCCTTCTTACCTCCACAGGCAGCATACGTGAAATAGCATCTATCAACTGCTCTGTCGACAATGGGGGTTGTAAGAATCTCAAGCGCGATAACTGGCTCGTGAAGAAATCAGCGTACCGTGTTGGAAGAGTACCCGAATACTTCCTCGAGTATACCTCAGCTCTTAATGAATTTTGTGCTTCTATTGACCAGAATCGTTTTATCAGTGCCTCTGCAAATTCATCGAAATTACTAACAGTGTACCGAAATGCCCTGAACCACTCAAGGGGTCCTCCAGCTAGAAATCTTTCTACGATTCTCATCTCTCTTTCTCTAGGAATATGGGCTTCAATAAAATAGTCTTTCAGGTTCCTGATATACTCTATCGGTGTTAGACTATCTGTATTACTAAATTTCTGAGGCTTGTCCTCAAAGTTTCGGATGACTGTCACATTTCTTGGATATGAATCCATGTAATTCTTCCCACTATCACGATATTTCCATTCAGGTTCAATATTCCTATCCTCTTCTTCTTCCCGGAATCTGAATATACGTTCCTCAGGACTAATATCTCTCTCTTCAGTAGCGAGGTTACATCTTCTCACGTAATTTCTATTATCTTCACAAGTCAATCCTTCTGGATCCTTATCTGTGATTTCCGTGATGACTTTCCTAATCAACTCTTCTTTATACGTTTCCATCATGCTAGCTTCTCCTAGTTTCAAATTCTGAAGTTTGCTCGTAGTTTCATTGACATCAGAGACAACCTTATGAATTTGTTCCTCTAACGCGGTTTTTAATGCTTGCACGTCCTGGCCTATTTGAGTTCTATCCTCTACCTGCTTTTCGGATAGCGAATCCATCCTTATATTCAAGTCCTTTCTAATTTGAACTACCTCATTATTTATATCTACCTGTGTACTGGCTAGTTTTCGTTCAATTCGCTCCTGAATCTGATTGACATGTTCCCCACTTGACCTGTTCCATTCATCTATCCAACCCGTTACATTTGCAGTTAACATTTCAGCAATATCTACTTCAATGTCTTCCTTAAGTAAACGATTATGATCTAAGACTTGGGTCCTCATGACCTCTGCATCATGTTTTAATCCAGCTAGAGAAGCTGTTGTCCTAACAGACTCGTCAACCAATCTAGTTGTTAAAGCACTAATGTTACGAGTACAAAGCGTTTTTGAAGTTTCAATTTCTTCTCTAACCTTATTAACATCAGTTTGAACTTTGGCAATGTCTACAAAAACTGTATTAACTTCTATTTGCATCTTATTGATATCGCTTTGCATATCATTAACATCAGAATGAATATTATTTATGTCTACTTGAACGTTTGAAACATCGGTTCGAACATTTCTAATCTCTCTTTGAACTTCTTCTACTTTGTCTTGTACAGTAGCAACATCATTCCTAACAACGATTACTTCTGCTCTAGCACATGAAATATCACCCCGGACATTAGCAACATCAAGATTCAACATAGTAAGGTCTTTCTGGACTGAATCAACTTTTCCCTGTACATTGGAAACATCAGTCTTAACATCTGAGACATCTTTATGCACATTGGATAAATCTACTTTAACATCTGAGACATCTTTATGGACATTGGATAAATCTACTTTAACATCTGAGACATCCTTGTGAATGTCAGTCACGGCATTCTGGATTCCCTGGGTACTGGTCTGTAAACGCGACACATTATTTTCCAAGTTTGCAGAACTGGTCTGAAGAACTTTCATATTCTCCTCCATTCGACTAGTATTCCTAGCTTCCATCTCCCTCACACTTTCATCCAGCCTAATAGACAAATTACTAGCATTTTCCTCCATCATCTGCTTCATACTGTTGGATATCTCCTCCAACATCTTTCTCATACTCTCATCTGCCATCTCAATAATATTTCAATAATAGACTGCGTTAGGGACATACATCAAACAGAGCAAGATAACAATATCTGAGCAACATCTTTCACCATATATAAGGTTTGAGCAATTTTCTGTCTTAAATCTAACTTATAATTAGCTTATCACTAACTTCATAAACACCCCATGTTGAAATAAACTCAAGCACATGTTCAAATTTCTTTGGTTCATTTTGAATATCCTAACACAAATAATTTACATTTACAATCCAAATAGTTTAATTTTATCTTTAATATGACTAAACATGTCATAAGCCGGTCAAATAAACTAAGAATCAAGATCATAGGCGATTTTTCTAAGTTTCCAGCCTATTTAACCTCTCTCAGGTTGTATAAGATCTGATCTTTTCTGAGTGTAATTTTCCTAATACAACACAACATTTAATCCCTATATAATCACACTCTCAAATTCTACAATTGGCCAAGACATCTAACAAAGAATCAACCTCTTTATTTGAGTCTTCACAATCCCATAGACATCGATAACTTGGTAATCCAATGTTATTCGAACACTCCACACGTTGATTGTACCAATCCAACTGGCGTTCAACCTCGTAATCCAGTTTTGTCGAGCCCCACGAAATTGCGGTGCCAATCCTACTGTCCCCGATAATCCGGATAGTAGGCTGTCAGAAATCCGCCCCCTCAATCGGATTGCCAAAAATCAATCGCACCGGCACAGCTACATCAATGAAAATGGCACTGACAGATACTACCGAGATTAGAGCACAGTAGTTAACAGGAAATTATTGTGGAACACACCAAAATATACGGGGGTTCATACTTACCTTTTACTTACCTATTCAATTTAATCTCGGGTCTGGGTTTTCAACTGGATCACTTAATAGTATGCCCTCACAATAACCTCCACCACGATATTTAAAATGAACCAAGTCGAAACAAGAAAATTTAAACTGCACAATAATTTATTTCACATAAAGAGAATAATTTAACAAAATTTAACAAAATATAAGTGGCAATCAGAAGCCATTGTCAATGCAACAATGTCCTCCTGTAGGACTTGTAGACTCCACATACAAAAATTCAGCTTTCTCTAGCTCAAAAGAACGTAATAATAACAACAATGCACTTTGGAATGGATAAGGGAGCTGGGACGAGACATAAAGCATTTGTTTCCTTGTTCATGAACTTCACATTTTATTTATAACCGCAAGGCTGCTATGTAGATGACCTTGGCCTCTAACATTCAGTTATCTGGCCACCTGCGATATACCCTGCACCGTGTCGCATGCTTGCTTCGTCAAATGGACACACCTGTCCAGCCAATGTTAGCATATGCTAGTTACCTCAGAGCCTAGCTCCTTTTCAAAACACTTTCCATGTTCACATCTCAACTCAAATATTATCACGCAAATCTTTTAAATGCTCCGTTCAAATATCAATGGATTACTCTAATAATCCCAAATCTTGTTTAATTGTATACTCCAATTGTTGAACTAGCGTTGTTTAGAGTATAATAACGAAAACGCTTAATGTTTATAACAAAAAGTTCATTAATTATTTATAACATTTTAAATTGTTTATAACATTGTCAAACGACAATTGAAAAGGATTTATACACGCCTCTATTAATCCCGTTCGTTTCAAATTATTATTAAAGATATTTACATAGTTATTTACATTATTTATATTATTTATATTAGAAATACATTAAACCACACGTTTATCCGGTTGATAATTACTTAAATCGTGGTGATATATTCGACCAATGAAGGTTAGTTATATTTAAATTTTAGATTCAGGTTTAATAAGATTTAATAATAATTATTATTTGTGACGGTAACCTCCATTCAAAATCTTTATCTCAAATTATTTAAACACTCTTGTTAATTTTTGCAGTAACTTCACATGAATAATTTTCAATGGACCTGAACAATACAATCAGCGGAAAAATACCTCGCTCAAAACGCACAAAATTGCACCAAAATTGGCCTATAATTCATCATATATCTCATTATATATGGCATCAAAATCTTCCACAATACAAAAAAAACTACACTTATAAATTCATCATCATCATCAATATTACTGTGGGAACCTCCTTCACTTATTACAGGGCATTATTCATCAGCGACTTTTACACGTCCACTGAACTAACGATTATACATCCATAGTTCCTCTTTAAAAATTCTTATATTCATCAATTGTATCGAAAACTGTTATTATATTTAACCTTCGTGGGTTTCATTCATGAAGCTATATGAAGTAAAAATTTGCCAGTCACAAATCAATTTAATAGGAAATACGATTAGACACGCCTCCCTGGTCTATCAAAATTGAGATTAATATCATCAAAGTATCGCAGTATAAAAATACTATCTTCAATCAAAGTTCATCTAAACTGCATAAATAATCGAATAGAATACAATTAGACTGTGGACTACAAACATTATTGTTCCAATCTATAATTGAGAAAAACTCCTATCAAATGTTCATTACTATAGTGTACTCAATAAATCGTACTCAAAGTTCATATTTCATAAAACTGTCTATAATGCAATGGTATTTCAGAATTGACGATAAATGTCTATGTTGCAAACATGTTCCTAAAACGACTAGTATTTCCAAGATCGTCGATAAAGTAATAGATTTTAACGCTCTAAAATCTTTTAATCATTCTTCTTTCTTGAGGATGACAGAAAATTGGTCAAAGTAATTTACTGAATAGAATTACTTTAATAAAATGACACGCTGTCTGAATTCAAATTTGCCATAGAAAATCGTTAACTTTACAGTCAAATCGTGACTACAAAAATATGCAAATTACTGAAAGAATATATATTATCAGTCTCAACTGATCCAAAATTATTTAAATATGCCAATGACATAATAATGTCTCAATAAATCGTAGAAAAAAGCATAAATCAACAAAGTGTACAGAGTACAGAAATATCAAGCAAGAATATGGGGCAAAATATATGGGACAGAAAATATGGGGAAAATGGTTGCTCAGATATCGCTAAATGGCTCAAATAAATCAAGAAACGTTCACGACTACCTTATCTGTTGATTGAAGTTCTAGAGGAAAATTTCCAAAGAAGACTGCTGTTGGTTCCATTTCACCACCGTAAAGATGTGCTCCGACCTCGAACCTGGAACATGCGCCCTCGGAGAATAGAACAGTTTCCTCCTCCGGAAATAGCACTGCTCCGTGTAGACGATAGACATCCTTCTGGCAAAACTCTTCTGTGTGAGCCGGGTCCACCCTGGCCTCTCTTGAAAGTTCCCTGAAGTTCTGGTAGAAATTCGCCATGAAGTTTATTGCAATTATTTCCGCAGAAATGCTCATAATTGTGGGGTATGAAGATATTTCCACTGCCATTTGATGTAAATCAGCGATGGATTACGATGCATGAGTGTAGTTGGATGTTCACTACATGCTCGCTTTTGTAGAATGACGATTAACGAAGCTCCATGTTGCTATTTCACTCCATTGATGTATGTCCCAATTGCATTAAAGTTTTAGTCTTCCATCTCCACTTCCGTTATAATAATAGTCGAAAGTACTGCCAGATTATATAGTTCCATTGTAGAATGTAGCGTTGTATCACCAAATGTAATCTTCAGTATCACGGTTGCAATACATGTGTCAGCCGTAGCGTAGAATGTGGTATTATAAAAGTGCTTCTCAGGTGTCGAGAAAATCACTTTTGTCTGCAGTCTTAAAATGCGAATATCTTCCAAAGTATAATAGTGAAAATGTTCAACTTTCGTACACGCCTCAATATTGTAATGCACAATTGAATTAGCATAAATGCAGTAGCTAACTCTTGATAGATAATCTTGTAGACTCGTTTATGTGTGCGCTCCAACTTCGCCTAGTTTTAGTAACCGTAAAATTGCACTGCTACACACTCAGTGCTTGTTCGATGCTGTGGGCTCTACCACACTTGCTAATGACGACTTGCTTCACTGAATAATATATACTTGTTCTATCGGAATTAAGAACTCGAAGTCTCACAATATGAGAATGAGAAAATGAGCCATGAGGACCTCCTCTCTGCTGTGCAAGGCCTTTTATCAACTTCTTAAGGGGCGTATCCATCCCTACCATAGCTTGTTCCTCCGTCATTGCTAGAAGTTCTAACTTTGGCTATACTTGACGGATTTTCAAATTTCAAAAACTCATAATTAATTTCTTCAATATTCCAAATCAATGCCACAACTGAAAATAGATTTCCACAATTCTGCATGCCAAAAGTAATTAAATATGGTAGTTTCAGTAATCTCCGTCTCCCTCCAAGCTATCGTTCATTGGTTCGAGCCTCTCCTCCAATAGCGTAACTTCTTCCTCAGCACAATTCCTTGTTTCCCTGCGACTGCGTCGTAAATCTCAGATCCTTCTCGAACAAAATCATGACGTCACCAAGAATCTCAGCTCATCCAGCCTACTTGCATAAAGTCTGCGTCATCCGTGCCTACGTCATGAATATACACGTCACAACTATGACGGCCATAACTTTATTCACATATGCCAATACAGCCACCGTGGTCTCAGTATAAATCAATTTACGGGGGCATTCTCCCTTCACCACGTTTTAAAAACAGTTGCAAATTGTTTTTAAACTCTGTTATAAATATCTGAATTCACTTGAACACGAAATTGAATTATTATTGGCTTACTCTTGGATAATATTTCTTCAAGTTTCCAGCATTGAACTTGCCATAAACGACATCATTCTCATCATCGTAAAGTTCATAACAGTTGTTTCCATAAGCATTCGTAATTCTGAACGGACCCATAAACACTATTCCAAACTTGGGATAGATTTTCTTACTCACATCAGCCTTGACAGGTCTGCGTAGTAATACCAGATTTCCAATTTCTAAGGGAGCACCAAAACGTTTTCCAGCTACTCTTTTCAGTCGTTTTTGTGCTGCTCTCTGGAGTTGTTCTTTCGCTCTGTCAATTCTCTGCTGCCTTCCTAGGTCGGGATCTCTAGGAACGTGGTTGAAAAGATTGTCCCACGTCCTTTCTGGGTTTCTTCCTAGATGAAATCTCATTGGCACCTCTCCTGTGCTCTCCTGCACTGTAGAATTTAGACACTCCTCAATAAGGGGTACAAATCTCACCCAACTAGTATGATCTTTCGGACAGAAAATTCGACAAAATTTCGAAAATTCAGCCATGTATCTTTCTGAAGAATTCGATTCCGGATAGCGCACGCTTGAAAATATGTGCTTAATACCGAGCCTTTCCATATCTGCAGTAAATTCTAAGGATGTAAACTGAGCTCCATGATCCGATAGTAGATACTCTGGTTTACCAGCTTTTGGAAATACAGCATGTTCCAGTCTGCTTACAACGTTCCTCGTGTTAGCTTTTTGCATGGGACTCATTGTTACAAATTTCGAGAAGACATCCACGGTAACCAACAGGTACTGATTACCCTGGTATCCCTTCGGACAGGGGCCAAATATGTCCGTCGCCATGAGTTCATTCGGTTTAGAGGGAATCATAGCCTAAGGTTTTCCATTTAATAGAGCGGAAGCATACTTTGCTCTTTGACATTTATCACAAGAACGAATGACATTAGCAATGCTGGAACGCATGTTAGTCCAAATAAACCTCTCTTTAAGAGTATCAAGAGTTTTATCCAGACCGGCATGTCCAGTTGCGTGATGAGCTACCCACACTAAATTGACTACAAGTTTAGGTGGCACGACTATTCGGAGCTTTGTATGCGCAGAGTCAGCATACTTACATACGACGTCTCCACTCAAGACAAAGTGTCGTGAATCTCTCTGTGTAGCTGCATAGTCAACATCAGTATTGTCCATGTAACCCTTAAGGAACCTGTACATTTTCCTGATTGGAGCGTGTCTCTTCTGTGACACACCGATTCGGGCTAACCTCCTAACGGTCTCTTGATCTTGCTGCTCCAATTGTACATGGTGTATCTGTACATTTTTTGATAGGGTTACGTGATAAAGCATCAGCCAGTAAGTTGTCTTTCCCAGGCTGATGGACAATAGTGGCGTTAAACTGTTGGGTGAACAAAGCCCAACGTGTCAATCTATCACTAGACATGTCAGTTTGCAGCATAAACTGAAGTGCTTTGTGATCTGTAATAATAACCTTGTGTCCCAGCAGCATTTTCTTCCACGCTTGCAAAGCTGTTACAAAAGCTAACGCTTCTAGTTCTGTCGTAAAGTAGTTTTCCTCGTGTTTCTTTAATTTCCGACTAGTGAACGCAATGTAGTGCTTGTTGCCTGCCTCGTCTTTTTGGTATAAGACTGCACTAATGCCTATTCTTGATGCATCAGACTCAATATAAAACACCTTCTCAAAGTCTGGGTACTCCAGTTTAACGTTGTTTCTGAGCATCTCCTTTGCTTTCTCAAAAGCCTCGTCTGCTGCGGTACTCCATTTCCATCTATTATTCTTCTTGAGTAAGTCATACAGAGGAGCCATAATTTCAGAGTATCTCGGACAGTGGCTGCTGATGAATTGGCATGCGCCTACAAATTCTCTGACTTGTTTCACCTTAGTTGGCTTTGGGAACCTTGTGATCGCATCTACTTTCTGCATGTTCGGATGGTATCCATCCTTATCAATAGTATGCCCACAGTAGTTGATATCCTTCTTCAAGAATTGACATTTTCCAAAATTGACCTTAATATTGGCCTTCCTTAAATTTTCAAACAACTTTCTCAAATGCACTAAATGTTCTGCGGCGTTGGGTGAAGATACAATTAAATCGTCAATGTAGCAGATTACATTTTCCTTTACTTCGTCAGTGAGCTTGCTATCAAGTGCTCGAATAAGTGCTGGTCCACTGTTGACCATTCCAAAAGGCATTCTCTGGAAGACCCATGACGTCTGGTCAAATAAGAATCCAGTGTACTGCATACTTTCATCTTCCAGTTGAACTTCGTAAAACGAAGATGTCAAGTCAAGAACACTGAAACATGCTCTCCCTTTGAACTTTCTAAGCAGATCTCTAATCTTAGGTGGTCGGTCATTTTCTGGAAGAATCTTTAAGTTGATGGTCCGAGCATCGAGACAGAGACGTATCTGACCATTACTTTTCTTGACTACAGTGATGGGGTTTATGTAAGACGACGCCTGTTTTTTATAATCCCGTCTACCTCCATTTTTCTGATCAACCCTCGTACTTCTTGGTAGTATTTATCAGGTATGGGGTATAATTTCTTTTGGTAAGGGGTTTCATCGGTCAGCCTTATCTTATACTTACAGTCTTTAATCAATCCAGGCTTTTCATCAAATATATCTTGGAATTCCTTTATCAAATCCTCAAATTCCCCCTGAATTTCTTCAAATCCTTCAGTTTTTCTACTGGGTATTTCTGTTAGATTCTCCACTTCATTGATAATGGTATTTAAAATCTCTTCCCTAAGGTCTATCTCCAGACTGTTTTTCCCGTCCTGTTCTTCGATCTCTTCTGTGATCATGTACCCATCATTAAAGCTAATAATCCTATTCTTCATATCAATAATGGCTCCAACTTTCGATATAAAATCGATTCCTAGCACCATGTCGAAATGTATCTTGTTCACCACAATAAAGATCTGTTCATAATTCCTTCCATTAAATTCAAAGTTCAACAACACTTGGATCTTGCATTTCACTGCCTTGTCTTGGAAAATTCCTCTCACTTTGACGGTAGAAGCAGGTAAAACTGTCATGTTTTCTCCCTTTAATAGACTTTGATAGCATTCATCAGAAATGATAGAAATAATAGCGCCGGTATCCATAAGAGCTTTGTACTGTTGGCCGTCTATCAGTACAGAAATAATAGGTAAGGCACATGGTCTTTCCTCTTTGACGATTCCCCTCTCTTCTAATAAATCTTCATCAGTTACTTCGTAAATTTCATTGATGGTAATTATGTGTGGTGTGGCAATGTATTCATTGTTTCTCACTTTCGTTGAGAAATCGGCGTTTTTTTTGTGTTACCAATTTCAAAGTTCCCCTGCTGGCTTGTAGAAGGACCAGGATCTATCACTACATCCTGTCTTTTCTTCTGGTTTTCAGCTTCCTTCTCTCGTAATTCCTTCAAATACTGCTGACTTTCCTTCTCTCTCTCTTGATACTTGTCCGGTGTCATAACCTGACCTTGAGAATTCTGATTCCGATTCTGGTACTGGTTATTTCTGTTGTAGTTCCTATTGTACCCATTGTTATTATAATATCTACCTCTTCCGTTATTATAGTTCCCTCTATTGTTATTCCAGCCTCGTCTTTGCTGATATGGACGGTAACCTTGTGATCTGTTGTTGCGAAAATAATTGTCCCTGTGAGGACCTACATTTTCAGTTTTCTCTTCAGCAGGCGTATCAGTTTGCTGAACTTGATCCAAGTAGACTGTATTAATGTCTTTGAATTCGTGCCTCTGACCTTTTTGAACCAAATTTGGCGTTGGACTCGTGTAGTCAAGCCTTCTCAATAGTTCGTCCATACTGGTCAAATCCCTGATATTTGACGATATAATAAGCCTTCTTACCTCCACAGGCAGCATACGTGAAATAGCATCTATCAAATGCTCTGTCGACAATGGGGGTTGTAAGAATCTCAAACGCGATAACTGGCTCGTGAAGAAATCAGCGTACCGTGTTGGAAGAGTACCCGAATACTTCCTCGAGTATACCTCAGCTCTTAATGAATTTTGTGCTTCTATTGACCAGAATCGTTTTATCAGTGCCTCTGCAAATTCATCGAAATTACTAACAGTGTACCGAAATGCCCTGAACCACTCAAGGGGTCCTCCAGCTAGAAATCTTTCTACGATTCTCATCTCTCTTTCTCTAGGAATATGGGCTTCAATAAAATAGTCTTTCAGGTTCCTGATATACTCTATCGGTGTTAGACTATCTGTATTACTAAATTTCTGAGGCTTGTCCTCAAAGTTTCGGATGACTGTCACATTTCTTGGATATGAATCCATGTAATTCTTCCCACTATCACGATATTTCCATTCAGGTTCAATATTCCTATCCTCTTCTTCTTCCCGGAATCTGAATATACGTTCCTCAGGACTAATATCTCTCTCTTCAGTAGCGAGGTTACATCTTCTCACGTAATTTCTATTATCTTCACAAGTCAATCCTTCTGGATCCTTATCTGTGATTTCCGTGATGACTTTCCTAATCAACTCTTCTTTATACGTTTCCATCATGCTAGCTTCTCCTAGTTTCAAATTCTGAAGTTTGCTCGTAGTTTCATTGACATCAGAGACAACCTTATGAATTTGTTCCTCTAACGCGGTGTTTAATGCTTGCACGTCCTGGCCTATTTGAGTTCTATCCTCTACCTGCTTTTCGGATAGCGAATCCATCCTTATATTCAAGTCCTTTCTAATTTGAACTACCTCATTATTTATATCTACCTGTGTACTGGCTAGTTTTCGTTCAATTCGCTCCTGAATCTGATTGACATGTTCCCCACTTGACCTGTTCCATTCATCTATCCAACCCGTTACATTTGCAGTTAACATTTCAGCAATATCTACTTCAATGTCTTCCTTAAGTAAACGATTATGATCTAAGACTTGGGTCCTCATAACCTCTGCATCATGTTTTAATCCAGCTAGAGAAGCTGTTGTCCTAACAGACTCGTCAACCAATCTAGTTGTTAAAGCACTAATGTTACGAGTACAAAGCGTTTTTGAAGTTTCAATTTCTTCTCTAACCTTATTAACATCAGTTTGAACTTTGGCAATGTCTACAAAAACTGTATTAACTTCTATTTGCATCTTATTGATATCGCTTTGCATATCATTAACATCAGAATGAATATTATTTATGTCTACTTGAACGTTTGAAACATCGGTTCGAACATTTCTAATCTCTCTTTGAACTTCTTCTACTTTGTCTTGTACAGTAGCAACATCATTCCTAACAACGATTACTTCTGCTCTAGCACATGAAATATCACCCCGGACATTAGCAACATCAAGATTCAACATAGTAAGGTCTTTCTGGACTGAATCAACTTCTCCCTGTACATTGGAAACATCTGTCTTAACATCTGAGACATCTTTATGCACATTGGATAAATCTACTTTAACATCTGAGACATCTTTATGGACATTGGATAAATCTACTTTAACATCTGAGACATCCTTGTGAATGTCAGTCACGGCATTCTGGATTCCCTGGGTACTGGTCTGTAAACGCGACACATTATTTTCCAAGTTTGCAGAACTGGTCTGATGAACTTTCATATTCTCCTCCATTCGACTAGTAATCCTAGCTTCCATCTCCCTCACACTTTCATCCAGCCTAATAGACAAATTACTAGCATTTTCCTCCATCATCTGCTTCATACTGTTGGATATCTCCTCCAACATCTTTCTCATACTCTCATCTGCCATCTCAATAATATTTCAATAATAGACTGCGTTAGGGACATACATCAAACAGAGCAAGATAACAATATCTGAGCAACATTGTTAGCTACTAATATGCTGCTAAAAGCGCCCTCTATGTATGGACTACTTTTGTAAGCTCCTTGGAGAGCAGCATCCAGTGGGCCGTGGTTTTAGATAGGCCATAGCGCTGCGCTGTCGGCAGTCAATTATTGTAAGAAAGCAACCATTAGCATTGATATGACACAAGGCAATAAACAATAAATAAAGGTCATATTCATAAAAGAGGACAAAAATTCATTACATCACCAAAATCAACTCCAACTCATTAACATTGGCGCCCAACAGCGGAACTCTCGACTCCTGTGAGTATCAAATAAATCATAATTGGAGAGGCATTCATAGGTTACAAATATACGTCGCAATCGACTGCTGAAACGTAAACGCAATAGCCCAAGCAGTGTCATATATAATTCAAGAGTCATACTACCAAAACAAATAAAACATTGAGCTAGGTCTACCGTACTTCAAATCCCATTGTACAAATTCATATAATTCATTGAATACAATAGGCATTTCTTCATTGCATTGGTCACTGCACAGACCTACGCAACTTTATATTTAATCGCAATTCAGGATGTCGCAATTCACAAAGCTAAAACAAAGTCGCGCACGAGTAAAAGGATTCGTGACTAGAACAGCCAACTCGATCTCAGAACACACCACACCAATTGAAGCAACGGTAAAATTAGAAAAAATAGAAGGCATTTGGAAAGAGTTTGACGACATTCAACAGGCTATCGAAGACCATATACCGGAAGATGAAACTGAAGCGGACGTATTTCTGGCAGAATGTGAGGGTGAACGCGCTGTATTTGAAACACAATATTTCAACACAGTCAGTCAACTACACGCTATCGTCGAGACATCACAACAACAAATATCCCCAAATACCCAGAACCTTCAAGTACAAGAACTTCCTCAAACAACTCATTCTAATGTGTCAAAATTGCCAGAAATAAAACTCCCAGAATTCGACGGTGATTACAAAAAGTGGCGGTTTTTCAAAAATAGCTTTGAATCCACAATTCACAACAATTCAAACCTATCAAATGTACAGAGGCACCAGTATCTTGTCGGAGTACTGAAGGGAGAGGCTCAAAGTGTCATCGAAGGATTCACCATAGGCGAAGAGACCTATACCAACGCTTGGGATCTATTAAACGCTACATACGACAACCAAATGATGATAATACAGACCCACCTGGATGAACTTTTCAAATTTCCAGAAATCGAGAAGGAAAACAAAGCCGACTCGATGCGAAAATTGAATTGGCACATCCAAACGAATATATCAGCGTTAAAATCACTTAATCAGCCTGTAGATCATTGGGATACCTTAATAATCCATTTAGTTAAGCAGAAACTAGATTATCTTGAACAGCGTGACTGGCAAGAAAGAATCAAGAATCGCACACCAGAAAATATGCCAACTCTACAAGAATTCACAAAGTTTTTAGCCGAACGATGTCAATCACTGATGTTGTTGAAACAAACCCTCAAATCAAAGACATTAAACAAGCAGAGTCCGGGAAACAAGTATACACAGAAGGAAAATAAACAGGATAAGAAGGTTTTAATGGTCAACACACCTTCATTCAAATGCAACATATGTGAAGGAAACCACTTCATTTTTCAGTGTGAAACGTTGCTGAAGCAAACGCCTGATGAGAGAAGACAGTTATTAATTAAAAATAAACATTGTCTAAATTGCCTAAAATTTGGACATCTAGCAAGAGATTGCCGTGGAACAAGATGCAAGAAATGCAACTCACTGCATAACACATTACTGCACAAAGGCAGTGCCAGTTCAGAAAGCCAAGAAAAAGCCACAACTTCCGAAGCAAATAGCTTAATTCAGTTGCAAGAATCTACAATAGGCCAAGGGTCAAGCGTCAATTTAACAAGAGTTCGAACATCACAAGTTCTTCTGTCAACTGCGCTTGTGAATGTAGTGGACAATAAAGGAAAGAGAATCACCTGCCGAGCATTATTAGACCCTGGTGCACAGTTAAATTTGGTAACAACGACTTTTAGCAAAAGACTTAGTTTACAGTGGTTTCGCCAGAATCAACAATTCAGCGGTGTTAGTGGTGCCCAGGTTGAAGCAAAGGGAATCAATCGTATACAACTTTATTCCATGGATAGTCAATACAGCATTGATTTGGAATGCTACGTTGTTCCTTCCATCACAGGACGACTACCTCAATATAAGGTTAACATCAATGAGATAGTCATGCCAAAAAATATTCTACTTGCAGACCCTTCATTCAACGAGCCAGGAGATGTTGACCTGCTTCTTGGAGCAAGCATTTACTGGAAAATCGTCGTTGGAAGACCAAAAAACAACATAGCTGGTCAACCTGTTTGCAGGATACAAAATTGGGCTGGATTCTCGGTGGAGAAATACAAGAAAATAAAGCTGAAGGAATGTCTACGTGTCTCACAATGACTAATGATACATTATCACAACAGCTCGAAAGGTTTTGGCTACAAGAAAAAATCCCAGAAACGCAGCACTATACAAAAGAAGAGCAATTTTGCGAAGAACTATTCGCTGAAACAACCACGCGGGACTCATCTGGAAGATTTGTGGTTAGATTGCCCATACGGCCAGGAGTTACTCTCGGCGAGTCCAAAGAACAAGCGAAGAGAAGACTTGCCGCTTTGGAAAGAAAATTCAACAAACAACAAAATTTGAAGCAGGCATATTGTGACTTTATGGACGAGTACGAAGCACTTGGACATATGTCACACATTGAAGAAACAGCTGAGGACGAATCAGACAAATGTTATTTTATACCACATCATGCGGTTTTACGTCCAGAGAGCTCAAGCACGAAATTGAGAGTGGTGTTTGATGCTTTCGCCAAAACTACACGAGGAACATCACTAAATGACAAATTGTTTCAAGGTCCCAATTTACAAGCAGATTTATTTCACATCATTCTCAGATTTCGCATGCACCAGTATGTAATAACGGCTGACATTGAGAAAATGTTTAGGCAGATAATGATACACCATGAAGATCGACCATTGCAACAAATTTTATGGAGAAGGGATACACTGTTACCAATAAAAACATATCAGCTAAACACTGTCACTTACGGAACAGCGTCAGCACCTTACCACGCGATGAGATGTCTTCGCGAACTTGCTAATATCTATGACCCTCAATATCCAGTAGCAGCCAAAATTATGAGACAAGACTTTTACATGGATGATTGTATCACCGGTGGCGATACTGTAGATGCAGTAATACAAAATCATCGTCAGCTTATGGATCTATTGCAAAAGGGGCAAATGTTGTTGCGCAAGTGGAGGTCCAACCATAAGGAAATCATAAAACACTTGAATATCCAATCGAATGCACGAGACTTGATGGTCCTAGACAAAGAAGAAGCCAGTAAGACGTTAGGAATTGTCTGGGATTCGACAAAAGATACATTGCAGTATCAGGTTAACCTCTCATCTGAAGCAGTGTATACAAAGCGTGAGATTTTATCAAAAATCTCGCAAGTCTTTGATCCTCTTGGGCTAGTAAGTCCTGTTTTAATAAGAGGAAAAATCATAATGCAACAACTATGGACGGACGGGTTCGACTGGGACCAACCTGTTACCACAGATAAGCTGTCCATTTGGAACCAATATTATTCTTCATTGCCACAGCTAAACCAGCTCAGAATCATAAGGAACGTCAATCCTGAAAATTACAATTCAAAATTTGATCTTTTCCGATTCAGTGACGCCTCCGAAAAAGCATACGGAGCCTGTATACACGCAGTAAACAGAAATCAAGATGGAATGTTCACATCTCATCTAATCAGCGCAAAATCTAAAGTGGCTCCTCTAAAAACCATATCCATGCCAAGACTAGAATTAGAAGCAGCACTTTTACTCAAAAGTTTAGTGCGAGAAACGAAGGCTGCAGTAGCAGACAAGATAAGAAATGTTTTTCTTTGGAGTGACAGCACCACTGTTTTAGGATGGATAAACACAGAACCGCGATTGCTGAAAACATTTGTGGCTAGCAAAGTCACAAAAATACAAGATGCAACTGAGAATGCAAAGTGGGGTCACGCACCCTCTCAGGAAAACCCTGCTGACCTCATATCGCAAGGGATTCCAACCAATGATATTATTAACCATCATCTTTGGTGGTTTGGTCATCATTGGTTAGTCAAGGAAAATTCACTACCTCCTTCCACATTGCAACCTGACATCTGTCTGCCAGAGATGAAGAGTTCAAAGGTTATGTTGACCATCGCAAGTACTTCCAAAATATTGCACACATTTTCATTTTCGAAGTTACGTCGAGTCATTGCGTATAGTCATAGATTTGCAAATAATACCATAATCAAAGTACAGAGCAAGAAAAGGGGAAAAGTATCCAAAGACCTAAATACAAACCACATCACTCCTGAAGAAATGAAACCAGCAGAAAATACTATATTAAAGTGGTTGCAAATAGAAGCTTTTTCATCATCACACAAATGTTTATCCAAAAAGGAAACACCACCTCGTGGAAGTCCTTTGAGATGCCTTGATCCATTCATTGATGAAGATGGGTTAATACGAGTTGGTGGAAGATTGAGACATTCTGCTCTCTCTGAAGAGCAAAAGCATCCCATTCTCCTCCCGGCAAATCATCACATAACAACTGCTATTATGAGACACGAGCATGTGAGACTTCATCATTGTCCACCGGAGCAACTATTACATTCAACTCGACAAAAATATTGGCCGATAAGTGGTCGAAGAGAAGCACAAAAGATCGTTCGAAAATGCGTCCAGTGTTTTCGATTCAATCCAATAGTTCCAGAAGTCCGCATGGGAGATTTACCCAAAGAGAGGGTTTCGAAAGTCACCAGGCCCTTCACCGTGACTGGTGTGGACTATGCGGGGCCCTTCCAACTTCGAGAAAGTCGACGGAGAGGCAGATTACGCATATTTAAAGCATACATAGCAGTGTTCACTTGCTTTAGTACAAAGGCCGTTCACCTGGAGCTTGTCTCAGAGCTCACAACTGAAGCCTATTTGGCAGCAATGCAACGGTTCACTGCTCGTCGAGGGATTTGTCATCAAATGTTCTCAGATAATGGAAGAACGTTTGTTGGGGCTGCAAATGCGCTGAAAGAATTGCAGTCATTTTTGGCAAAAGAATCACCAATCATCTCCTCTCACTTGGGAGAAAAGCAAATAGCATGGCAATTTATTCCTCCTCGATCCCCACATTTTGGAGGATTGTGGGAAGCGGCCGTTAAAATAGCAAAGAGACATTTATACACTTCATCTCAAGGAAGAGTACATACTTTTGAAGAGATGTATACTCTGCTTTGTGATATTGAGGCAGTCCTGAATTCGCGGCCACTTACACCTCTCACAAGAGACCCAAACGATCTGGATATTCTCACTCCCGCTCATTTTCTTATTGGTGATTCACTGGTCCAACCAGTACAGTCCAATCATACTCAAGAACCAGATAATCGACTGTCTCGTTGGCAACATTTGAAGAAACTTCGACAGGTACTTTGGCAAAGATGGCAACGAGAATATTTGCAAGAATTGCAGAAAAGAAATAAATGGTTCACTTCTAATCAGCGCATCGAGTTGAACACACTAGTTCTGCTCATTGAAGAAGGGATACCACCTCTAAGGTGGCCACGAGATCGAGTAATTCATGTTCATCCGGGACCAGATGGCGAGATTAGAGTTGTCACTGTGAAAACAGCGGAAGGGAACTTTACGAGAAGTGTCAAGAAGCTGTGCCCCCTTCCGATGGAGAACTTCAACGAAGAATTCTCAGCTTGATTAGAGTTTATGTTAGGTTATAATTATGTTCTCCTTAGATGTAGTTTTTGACATTTATGTTCAAATGTTGTTTACGTATGGTGTTTAACCTACCGTACGTATAGTACATGGTTTTCTTGTTGAAATCGCATCTTTCAAGGAGAGCCAGAAATGTTAGCTACTAATATGCTGCTAAAAGCGCCCTCTATGTATGGACTACTTTTGTAAGCTCCTTGGAGAGCAGCATCCAGTGGGCCGTGGTTTTAGATAGGCCATAGCGCTGCGCTGTCGGCAGTCAATTATTGTAAGAAAGCAACCATTAGCATTGATATGACACAAGGCAATAAACAATAAATAAAGGTCATATTCATAAAAGAGGACAAAAATTCATTACATCACCAAAATCAACTCCAACTCATTAACAAACATCTTTCACCATATATAAGGTTTGAGCAATTTTCTGTCTTAAATCTAACTTATAATTAGCTTATCACTAACTTCATAAACACCCCATGTTGAAATAAACTCAAGCACATGTTCAAATTTCTTTGGTTCATTTTGAATATCCTAACACAAATAATTTACATTTACAATCCAAATAGTTTAATTTTATCTTTAATATGACTAAACATGTCATAAGCCGGTCAAATAAACTAAGAATCAAGATCATAGGCGATTTTTCTAAGTTTCCAGCCTATTTAACCTCTCTCAGGTTGTATAAGATCTGATCTTTTCTGAGTGTAATTTCCTAATACAACACAACATTTAATCCCTATATAATCACACTCTCAAATTCTACAATTGGCCAAGACATCTAACAAAGAATCAACCTCTTTATTTGAGTCTTCACAATCCCATAGACATCGATAACTTGGTAATCCAATGTTATTCGAACACTCCACACGTTGATTGTACCAATCCAACTGGCGTTCAACCTCGTAATCCAGTTTTGTCGAGCCCCACGAAATTGCGGTGCCAATCCTACTGTCCCCGATAATCCGGATAGTAGGCTGTCAGAAATCCGCCCCCTCAATCGGATTGCCAAAAATCAATCGCACCGGCACAGCTACATCAATGAAAATGGCACTGACAGATACTACCGAGATTAGAGCACAGTAGTTAACAGGAAATTATTGTGGAACACACCAAAATATACGGGGGTTCATACTTACCTTTTACTTACCTATTCAATTTAATCTCGGGTCTGGGTTTTCAACTGGATCACTTAATAGTATGCCCTCACAATAACCTCCACCACGATATTTAAAATGAACCAAGTCGAAACAAGAAAATTTAAACTGCACAATAATTTATTTCACATAAAGAGAATAATTTAACAAAATTTAACAACAAAATATACGTGGCAATCAGAAGCCATTGTCAATGCAACAATGTCCTCCTGTAGGACTTGTAGACTCCACATACAAAAATTCAGCTTTCTCTAGCTCAAAAGAACGTAATAATAACAACAATGCACTTTGGAATGGATAAGGGAGCTGGGACGAGACATAAAGCATTTGTTTCCTTGTTCATGAACTTCACATTTTATTTATAACCGCAAGGCTGCTATGTAGATGACCTTGGCCTCTAACATTCAGTTATCTGGCCACCTGCGATATACCCTGCACCGTGTCGCATGCTTGCTTCGTCAAATGGACACACCTGTCCAGCCAATGTTAGCATATGCTAGTTACCTCAGAGCCTAGCTCCTTTTCAAAACACTTTCCATGTTCACATCTCAACTCAAATATTATCACGCAAATCTTTTAAATGCTCCGTTCAAATATCAATGGATTACTCTAATAATCCCAAATCTTGTTTAATTGTATACTCCAATTGTTGAACTAGCGTTGTTTAGAGTATAATAACGAAAACGCTTAATGTTTATAACAAAAAGTTCATTAATTATTTATAACATTTTAAATTGTTTATAACATTGTCAAACGACAATTGAAAAGGATTTATACACGCCTCTATTAATCCCGTTCGTTTCAAATTATTATTAAAGATATTTACATAGTTATTTACATTATTTATATTATTTATATTAGAAATACATTAAACCACACGTTTATCCGGTTGATAATTACTTAAATCGTGGTGATATAATCGACCAATGAAGGTTAGTTATATTTAAATTTTAGATTCAGGTTTAATAAGATTTAATAATAATTATCATTTGTGACGGTAACCTCCATTCAAAATCTTTATCTCAAATTATTTAAACACTCTTGTTAATTTTTGCAGTAACTTCACATGAATAATTTTCAATGGACCTGAACAATACAATCAGCGGAAAAATACCTCGCTCAAAACGCACAAAATTGCACCAAAATTGGCCTATAATTCATCATATATCTCATTATATATGGCATCAAAATCTTCCACAATACAAAAAAAACTACACTTATAAATTCATCATCATCATCAATATTACTGTGGGAACCTCCTTCACTTATTACAGGGCATTATTCATCAGCGACTTTTACACGTCCACTGAACTAACGATTATACATCCATAGTTCCTCTTTAAAAATTCTTATATTCATCAATTGTATCGAAAACTGTTATTATATTTAACCTTCGTGGGTTTCATTCATGAAGCGATATGAAGTAAAAATTTGCCAGTCACAAATCAATTTAATAGGAAATACGATTAGACACGCCTCCCTGGTCTATCAAAATTGAGATTAATATCATCAAAGTATCGCAGTATAAAAATACTATCTTCAATCAAAGTTCATCTAAACTGCATAAATAATCGAATAGAATACAATTAGACTGTGGACTACAAACATTATTGTTCCAATCTATAATTGAGAAAAACTCCTATCAAATGTTCATTACTATAGTGTACTCAATAAATCGTACTCAAAGTTCATATTTCATAAAACTGTCTATAATGCAACGGTATTTCAGAATTGACGATAAATGTCTATGTTGCAAACATGTTCATAAAACGACTAGTATTTCCAAGATCGTCGATAAAGTAATAGATTTTAACGCTCTAAAATCTTTTAATCATTCTTCTTTCTTGAGGATGACAGAAAATTGGTCAAAGTAATTTACTGAATAGAATTACTTTAATAAAATGACACGCTGTCTGAATTCAAATTTGCCATAGAAAATCGTTAACTTTACAGTCAAATCGTGACTACAAAAATATGCAAATTACTGAAAGAATATATATTATCAGTCTCAACTGATCCAAAATTATTTAAATATGCCAATGACATAATAATGTCTCAATAAATCGTAGAAAAAGGCATAAATCAACAAAGTGTACAGAGTACAGAAATATCAAGCAAGAATATGGGGCAAAATATATGGGACAGAAAATATGGGAAAAATGGTTGCTCAGATATCGCTAAATGGCTCAAATAAATCAAGAAACGTTCACGACTACCTTATCTGTTGATTGAAGTTCTAGAGGAAAATTTCCAAAGAAGACTGCTGTTGGTTCCATTTCACCACCGTAAAGATGTGCTCCGACCTCGAACCTGGAACATGCGCCCTCGGAGAATAGAACAGTTTCCTCCTCCGGAAATAGCACTGCTCCGTGTAGACGATAGACATCCTTCTGGCAAAACTCTTCTGTGTGAGCCGGGTCCACCCTGGCCTCTCTTGAAAGTTCCCTGAAGTTCTGGTAGAAATTCGCCATGAAGTTTATTGCAATTATTTCCGCAGAAATGCTCATAATTGTGGGGTATGAAGATATTTCCACTGCCATTTGATGTAAATCAGCGATGTATTACGATGCATGAGTGTAGTTGGATGTTCACTACATACTCGCTTTTGTAGAATGACGATTAACGAAGCTCCATGTTGCTATTTCACTCCATTGATGTATGTCCCAATTGCATTAAAGTTTTAGTCTTCCATCTCCACTTCCGTTATAATAATAGTCGAAAGTACTGCCAGATTATATAGTTCCATTGTAGAATGTAGCGTTGTATCACCAAATGTAATCTTCAGTATCACGGTTGCAATACATGTGTCAGCCGTAGCGTAGAATGTGGTATTATAAAAGTGCTTCTCAGGTGTCGAGAAAATCACTTTTGTCTGCAGTCTTAAAATGCGAATATCTTCCAAAGTATAATAGTGAAAATGTTCAACTTTCGTACACGCCTCAATATTGTAATGCACAATTGAATTAGCATAAATGCAGTAGCTAACTCTTGATAGATAATCTTGTAGACTCGTTTATGTGTGCGCTCCAACTTCGCCTAGTTTTAGTAACCGTAAAATTGCACTGCTACACACTCAGTGCTTGTTCGATGCTGTGGGCTCTACCACACTTGCTAATGACGACTTGCTTCACTGAATAATATATACTTGTTCTATCGGAATTAAGAACTCGAAGTCTCACAATATGAGAATGAGAAAATGAGCCATGAGGACCTCCTCTCTGCTGTGCAAGGCCTTTTATCAACTTCTTAAGGGGCGTATCCATCCCTACCATAGCTTGTTCCTCCGTCATTGCTAGAAGTTCTAACTTTGGCTATACTTGACGGATTTTCAAATTTCAAAAACTCATAATTAATTTCTTCAATATTCCAAATCAATGCCACAACTGAAAATAGATTTCCACAATTCTGCATGCCAAAAGTAATTAAATATGGTAGTTTCAGTAATCTCCGTCTCCCTCCAAGCTATCGTTCATTGGTTCGAGCCTCTCCTCCAATAGCGTAACTTCTTCCTCAGCACAATTCCTTGTTTCCCTGCGACTGCGTCGTAAATCTCAGATCCTTCTCGAACAAAATCATGACGTCACCAAGAATCTCAGCTCATCCAGCCTACTTGCATAAAGTCTGCGTCATCCGTGCCTACGTCATGAATATACACGTCACAACTATGACGGCCATAACTTTATTCACATATGCCAATACAGCCACCGTGGTCTCAGTATAAATCAATTTACGGGGGCATTCTCCCTTCACCACGTTTTAAAAACAGTTGCAAATTGTTTTTAAACTCTGTTATAAATATCTGAATTCACTTGAACACGAAATTGAATTATTATTGGCTTACTCTTGGATAATATTTCTTCAAGTTTCCAGCATTGAACTTGCCATAAACGACATCATTCTCATCATCGTAAAGTTCATAACAGTTGTTTCCATAAGCATTCGTAATTCTGAACGGACCCATAAACACTATTCCAAACTTGGGATAGATTTTCTTACTCACATCAGCCTTGACAGGTCTGCGTAGTAATACCAGATTTCCAATTTCTAAGGGAGCACCAAAACGTTTTCCAGCTACTCTTTTCAGTCGTTTTTGTGCTGCTCTCTGGAGTTGTTCTTTCGCTCTGTCAATTCTCTGCTGCCTTCCTAGGTCGGGATCTCTAGGAACGTGGTTGAAAAGATTGTCCCACGTCCTTTCTGGGTTTCTTCCTAGATGAAATCTCATTGGCACCTCTCCTGTGCTCTCCTGCACTGTAGAATTTAGACACTCCTCAATAAGGGGTACAAATCTCACCCAACTAGTATGATCTTTCGGACAGAAAATTCGACAAAATTTCGAAAATTCAGCCATGTATCTTTCTGAAGAATTCGATTCCGGATAGCGCACGCTTGAAAATATGTGCTTAATACCGAGCCTTTCCATATCTGCAGTAAATTCTAAGGATGTAAACTGAGCTCCATGATCCGATAGTAGATACTCTGGTTTACCAGCTTTTGGAAATACAGCATGTTCCAGTCTGCTTACAACGTTCCTCGTGTTAGCTTTTTGCATGGGACTCATTGTTACAAATTTCGAGAAGACATCCACGGTAACCAACAGGTACTGATTACCCTGGTATCCCTTCGGACAGGGGCCAAATATGTCCGTCGCCATGAGTTCATTCGGTTTAGAGGGAATCATAGCCTAAGGTTTTCCATTTAATAGAGCGGAAGCATACTTTGCTCTTTGACATTTATCACAAGAACGAATGACATTAGCAATGCTGGAACGCATGTTAGTCCAAATAAACCTCTCTTTAAGAGTATCAAGAGTTTTATCCAGACCGGCATGTCCAGTTGCGTGATGAGCTACCCACACTAAATTGACTACAAGTTTAAGTGGCACGACTATTCGGAGCTTTGTATGCGCAGAGTCAGCATACTTACATACGACGTCTCCACTCAAGACAAAGTGTCGTGAATCTCTCTGTGTAGCTGCATAGTCAACATCAGTATTGTCCATGTAACCCTTAAGGAACCTGTACATTTTCCTGATTGCAGCGTGTCTCTTCTGTGACACACCGATTCGGGCTAACCTCCTAACGGTCTCTTGATCTTGCTGCTCCAATTGTACATGGTGTATCTGTACATTTTTGATAGGGTTACATGATAAAGCATCAGCCAGTAAGTTGTCTTTCCCAGGCTGATGGACAATAGTGGCGTTAAACTGTTGGGTGAACAAAGCCCAACGTGTCAATCTATCACTAGACATGTCAGTTTGCAGCATAAACTGAAGTGCTTTGTGATCTGTAATAATAACCTTGTGTCCCAGCAGCATTTTCTTCCACGCTTGCAAAGCTGTTACAAAAGCTAACGCTTCTAGTTCTGTCGTAAAGTAGTTTTCCTCGTGTTTCTTTAATTTCCGACTAGTGAACGCAATGTAGTGCTTGTTGCCTGCCTCGTCTTTTTGGTATAAGACTGCACTAATGCCTATTCTTGATGCATCAGACTCAATATAAAACACCTTCTCAAAGTCTGGGTACTCCAGTTTAACGTTGTTTCTGAGCATCTCCTTTGCTTTCTCAAAAGCCTCGTCTGCTGCGGTACTCCATTTCCATCTATTATTCTTCTTGAGTAAGTCATACAGAGGAGCCATAATTTCAGAGTATCTCGGACAGTGGCTGCTGATGAATTGGCATGCGCCTACAAATTCTCTGACTTGTTTCACCTTAGTTGGCTTTGGGAACCTTGTGATCGCATCTACTTTCTGCATGTTCGGATGGTATCCATCCTTATCAATAGTATGCCCACAGTAGTTGATATCCTTCTTCAAGAATTGACATTTTCCAAAATTGACCTTAATATTGGCCTTCCTTAAATTTTCAAACAACTTTCTCAAATGCACTAAATGTTCTGCGGCGTTGGGTGAAGATACAATTAAATCGTCAATGTAGCAGATTACATTTTCCTTTACTTCGTCAGTGAGCTTGCTATCAAGTGCTCGAATAAGTGCTGGTCCACTGTTGACCATTCCAAAAGGCATTCTCTGGAAGACCCATGACGTCTGGTCAAATAAGAATCCAGTGTACTGCATACTTTCATCTTCCAGTTGAACTTCGTAAAACGAAGATGTCAAGTCAAGAACACTGAAACATGCTCTCCCTTTGAACTTTCTAAGCAGATCTCTAATCTTAGGTGGTCGGTCATTTTCTGGAAGAATCTTTAAGTTGATGGTCCGAGCATCGAGACAGAGACGTATCTGACCATTACTTTTCTTGACTACAGTGATGGGGTTTATGTAAGACGACGCCTGTTTTTTATAATCCCGTCTACCTCCATTTTTCTGATCAACCCTCGTACTTCTTGGTAGTATTTATCAGGTATGGGGTATAATTTCTTTTGGTAAGGGGTTTCATCGGTCAGCCTTATCTTATACTTACAGTCTTTAATCAATCCAGGCTTTTCATCAAATATATCTTGGAATTCCTTTATCAAATCCTCAAATTCCCCCTGAATTTCTTCAAATCCTTCAGTTTTTCTACTGGGTATTTCTGTTAGATTCTCCACTTCATTGATAATGGTATTTAAAATCTCTTCCCTAAGGTCTATCTCCAGACTGTTTTTCCCGTCCTGTTCTTCGATCTCTTCTGTGATCATGTACCCATCATTAAAGCTAATAATCCTATTCTTCATATCAATAATGGCTCCAACTTTCGATATAAAATCGATTCCTAGCACCATGTCGAAATGTATCTTGTTCACCACAATAAAGATCTGTTCATAATTCCTTCCATTAAATTCAAAGTTCAACAACACTTGGATCTTGCATTTCACTGCCTTGTCTTGGAAAATTCCTCTCACTTTGACGGTAGAAGCAGGTAAAACTGTCATGTTTTCTCCCTTTAATAGACTTTGATAGCATTCATCAGAAATGATAGAAATAATAGCGCCGGTATCCATAAGAGCTTTGTACTGTTGGCCGTCTATCAGTACAGAAATAATAGGTAAGGCACATGGTCTTTCCTCTTTGACGATTCCCCTCTCTTCTAATAAATCTTCATCAGTTACTTCGTAAATTTCATTGATGGTAATTATGTGTGGTGTGGCAATGTATTCATTGTTTCTCACTTTCGTTGAGAAATCGGCGTTTTTTTGTGTTACCAATTTCAAAGTTCCCCTGCTGGCTTGTAGAACGACCAGGATCTATCACTACATCCTGTCTTTTCTTCTGGTTTTCAGCTTCCTTCTCTCGTAATTCCTTCAAATACTGCTGACTTTCCTTCTCTCTCTCTTGATACTTGTCCGGTGTCATAACCTGACCTTGAGAATTCTGATTCCGATTCTGGTACTGGTTATTTCTGTTGTAGTTCCTATTGTACCCATTGTTATTATAATATCTACCTCTTCCGTTATTATAGTTCCCTCTATTGTTATTCCAGCCTCGTCTTTGCTGATATGGACGGTAACCTTGTGATCTGTTGTTGCGAAAATAATTGTCCCTGTGAGGACCTACATTTTCAGTTTTCTCTTCAGCAGGCGTATCAGTTTGCTGAACTTGATCCAAGTAGACTGTATTAATGTCTTTGAATTCGTGCCTCTGACCTTTTTGAACCAAATTTGGCGTTGGACTCGTGTAGTCAAGCCTTCTCAATAGTTCGTCCATACTGGTAAAATCCCTGATATTTGACGATATAATAAGCCTTCTTACCTCCACAGGCAGCATACGTGAAATAGCATCTATCAACTGCTCTGTCGACAATGGGGGTTGTAAGAATCTCAAGCGCGATAACTGGCTCGTGAAGAAATCAGCGTACCGTGTTGGAAGAGTACCCGAATACTTCCTCGAGTATACCTCAGCTCTTAATGAATTTTGTGCTTCTATTGACCAGAATCGTTTTATCAGTGCCTCTGCAAATTCATCGAAATTACTAACAGTGTACCGAAATGCCCTGAACCACTCAAGGGGTCCTCCAGCTAGAAATCTTTCTACGATTCTCATCTCTCTTTCTCTAGGAATATGGGCTTCAATAAAATAGTCTTTCAGGTTCCTGATATACTCTATCGGTGTTAGACTATCTGTATTACTAAATTTCTGAGGCTTGTCCTCAAAGTTTCGGATGACTGTCACATTTCTTGGATATGAATCCATGTAATTCTTCCCACTATCACGATATTTCCATTCAGGTTCAATATTCCTATCCTCTTCTTCTTCCCGGAATCTGAATATACGTTCCTCAGGACTAATATCTCTCTCTTCAGTAGCGAGGTTACATCTTCTCACGTAATTTCTATTATCTTCACAAGTCAATCCTTCTGGATCCTTATCTGTGATTTCCGTGATGACTTTCCTAATCAACTCTTCTTTATACGTTTCCATCATGCTAGCTTCTCCTAGTTTCAAATTCTGAAGTTTGCTCGTAGTTTCATTGACATCAGAGACAACCTTATGAATTTGTTCCTCTAACGCGGTTTTTAATGCTTGCACGTCCTGGCCTATTTGAGTTCTATCCTCTACCTGCTTTTCGGATAGCGAATCCATCCTTATATTCAAGTCCTTTCTAATTTGAACTACCTCATTATTTATATCTACCTGTGTACTGGCTAGTTTTCGTTCAATTCGCTCCTGAATCTGATTGACATGTTCCCCACTTGACCTGTTCCATTCATCTATCCAACCCGTTACATTTGCAGTTAACATTTCAGCAATATCTACTTCAATGTCTTCCTTAAGTAAACGATTATGATCTAAGACTTGGGTCCTCATGACCTCTGCATCATGTTTTAATCCAGCTAGAGAAGCTGTTGTCCTAACAGACTCGTCAACCAATCTAGTTGTTAAAGCACTAATGTTACGAGTACAAAGCGTTTTTGAAGTTTCAATTTCTTCTCTAACCTTATTAACATCAGTTTGAACTTTGGCAATGTCTACAAAAACTGTATTAACTTCTATTTGCATCTTATTGATATCGCTTTGCATATCATTAACATCAGAATGAATATTATTTATGTCTACTTGAACGTTTGAAACATCGGTTCGAACATTTCTAATCTCTCTTTGAACTTCTTCTACTTTGTCTTGTACAGTAGCAACATCATTCCTAACAACGATTACTTCTGCTCTAGCACATGAAATATCACCCCGGACATTAGCAACATCAAGATTCAACATAGTAAGGTCTTTCTGGACTGAATCAACTTTTCCCTGTACATTGGAAACATCAGTCTTAACATCTGAGACATCTTTATGCACATTGGATAAATCTACTTTAACATCTGAGACATCTTTATGGACATTGGATAAATCTACTTTAACATCTGAGACATCCTTGTGAATGTCAGTCACGGCATTCTGGATTCCCTGGGTACTGGTCTGTAAACGCGACACATTATTTTCCAAGTTTGCAGAACTGGTCTGAAGAACTTTCATATTCTCCTCCATTCGACTAGTATTCCTAGCTTCCATCTCCCTCACACTTTCATCCAGCCTAATAGACAAATTACTAGCATTTTCCTCCATCATCTGCTTCATACTGTTGGATATCTCCTCCAACATCTTTCTCATACTCTCATCTGCCATCTCAATAATATTTCAATAATAGACTGCGTTAGGGACATACATCAAACAGAGCAAGATAACAATATCTGAGCAACATCTTTCACCATATATAAGGTTTGAGCAATTTTCTGTCTTAAATCTAACTTATAATTAGCTTATCACTAACTTCATAAACACCCCATGTTGAAATAAACTCAAGCACATGTTCAAATTTCTTTGGTTCATTTTGAATATCCTAACACAAATAATTTACATTTACAATCCAAATAGTTTAATTTTATCTTTAATATGACTAAACATGTCATAAGCCGGTCAAATAAACTAAGAATCAAGATCATAGGCGATTTTTCTAAGTTTCCAGCCTATTTAACCTCTCTCAGGTTGTATAAGATCTGATCTTTTCTGAGTGTAATTTTCCTAATACAACACAACATTTAATCCCTATATAATCACACTCTCAAATTCTACAATTGGCCAAGACATCTAACAAAGAATCAACCTCTTTATTTGAGTCTTCACAATCCCATAGACATCGATAACTTGGTAATCCAATGTTATTCGAACACTCCACACGTTGATTGTACCAATCCAACTGGCGTTCAACCTCGTAATCCAGTTTTGTCGAGCCCCACGAAATTGCGGTGCCAATCCTACTGTCCCCGATAATCCGGATAGTAGGCTGTCAGAAATCCGCCCCCTCAATCGGATTGCCAAAAATCAATCGCACCGGCACAGCTACATCAATGAAAATGGCACTGACAGATACTACCGAGATTAGAGCACAGTAGTTAACAGGAAATTATTGTGGAACACACCAAAATATACGGGGGTTCATACTTACCTTTTACTTACCTATTCAATTTAATCTCGGGTCTGGGTTTTCAACTGGATCACTTAATAGTATGCCCTCACAATAACCTCCACCACGATATTTAAAATGAACCAAGTCGAAACAAGAAAATTTAAACTGCACAATAATTTATTTCACATAAAGAGAATAATTTAACAAAATTTAACAAAATATAAGTGGCAATCAGAAGCCATTGTCAATGCAACAATGTCCTCCTGTAGGACTTGTAGACTCCACATACAAAAATTCAGCTTTCTCTAGCTCAAAAGAACGTAATAATAACAACAATGCACTTTGGAATGGATAAGGGAGCTGGGACGAGACATAAAGCATTTGTTTCCTTGTTCATGAACTTCACATTTTATTTATAACCGCAAGGCTGCTATGTAGATGACCTTGGCCTCTAACATTCAGTTATCTGGCCACCTGCGATATACCCTGCACCGTGTCGCATGCTTGCTTCGTCAAATGGACACACCTGTCCAGCCAATGTTAGCATATGCTAGTTACCTCAGAGCCTAGCTCCTTTTCAAAACACTTTCCATGTTCACATCTCAACTCAAATATTATCACGCAAATCTTTTAAATGCTCCGTTCAAATATCAATGGATTACTCTAATAATCCCAAATCTTGTTTAATTGTATACTCCAATTGTTGAACTAGCGTTGTTTAGAGTATAATAACGAAAACGCTTAATGTTTATAACAAAAAGTTCATTAATTATTTATAACATTTTAAATTGTTTATAACATTGTCAAACGACAATTGAAAAGGATTTATACACGCCTCTATTAATCCCGTTCGTTTCAAATTATTATTAAAGATATTTACATAGTTATTTACATTATTTATATTATTTATATTAGAAATACATTAAACCACACGTTTATCCGGTTGATAATTACTTAAATCGTGGTGATATATTCGACCAATGAAGGTTAGTTATATTTAAATTTTAGATTCAGGTTTAATAAGATTTAATAATAATTATTATTTGTGACGGTAACCTCCATTCAAAATCTTTATCTCAAATTATTTAAACACTCTTGTTAATTTTTGCAGTAACTTCACATGAATAATTTTCAATGGACCTGAACAATACAATCAGCGGAAAAATACCTCGCTCAAAACGCACAAAATTGCACCAAAATTGGCCTATAATTCATCATATATCTCATTATATATGGCATCAAAATCTTCCACAATACAAAAAAAACTACACTTATAAATTCATCATCATCATCAATATTACTGTGGGAACCTCCTTCACTTATTACAGGGCATTATTCATCAGCGACTTTTACACGTCCACTGAACTAACGATTATACATCCATAGTTCCTCTTTAAAAATTCTTATATTCATCAATTGTATCGAAAACTGTTATTATATTTAACCTTCGTGGGTTTCATTCATGAAGCTATATGAAGTAAAAATTTGCCAGTCACAAATCAATTTAATAGGAAATACGATTAGACACGCCTCCCTGGTCTATCAAAATTGAGATTAATATCATCAAAGTATCGCAGTATAAAAATACTATCTTCAATCAAAGTTCATCTAAACTGCATAAATAATCGAATAGAATACAATTAGACTGTGGACTACAAACATTATTGTTCCAATCTATAATTGAGAAAAACTCCTATCAAATGTTCATTACTATAGTGTACTCAATAAATCGTACTCAAAGTTCATATTTCATAAAACTGTCTATAATGCAATGGTATTTCAGAATTGACGATAAATGTCTATGTTGCAAACATGTTCCTAAAACGACTAGTATTTCCAAGATCGTCGATAAAGTAATAGATTTTAACGCTCTAAAATCTTTTAATCATTCTTCTTTCTTGAGGATGACAGAAAATTGGTCAAAGTAATTTACTGAATAGAATTACTTTAATAAAATGACACGCTGTCTGAATTCAAATTTGCCATAGAAAATCGTTAACTTTACAGTCAAATCGTGACTACAAAAATATGCAAATTACTGAAAGAATATATATTATCAGTCTCAACTGATCCAAAATTATTTAAATATGCCAATGACATAATAATGTCTCAATAAATCGTAGAAAAAAGCATAAATCAACAAAGTGTACAGAGTACAGAAATATCAAGCAAGAATATGGGGCAAAATATATGGGACAGAAAATATGGGGAAAATGGTTGCTCAGATATCGCTAAATGGCTCAAATAAATCAAGAAACGTTCACGACTACCTTATCTGTTGATTGAAGTTCTAGAGGAAAATTTCCAAAGAAGACTGCTGTTGGTTCCATTTCACCACCGTAAAGATGTGCTCCGACCTCGAACCTGGAACATGCGCCCTCGGAGAATAGAACAGTTTCCTCCTCCGGAAATAGCACTGCTCCGTGTAGACGATAGACATCCTTCTGGCAAAACTCTTCTGTGTGAGCCGGGTCCACCCTGGCCTCTCTTGAAAGTTCCCTGAAGTTCTGGTAGAAATTCGCCATGAAGTTTATTGCAATTATTTCCGCAGAAATGCTCATAATTGTGGGGTATGAAGATATTTCCACTGCCATTTGATGTAAATCAGCGATGGATTACGATGCATGAGTGTAGTTGGATGTTCACTACATGCTCGCTTTTGTAGAATGACGATTAACGAAGCTCCATGTTGCTATTTCACTCCATTGATGTATGTCCCAATTGCATTAAAGTTTTAGTCTTCCATCTCCACTTCCGTTATAATAATAGTCGAAAGTACTGCCAGATTATATAGTTCCATTGTAGAATGTAGCGTTGTATCACCAAATGTAATCTTCAGTATCACGGTTGCAATACATGTGTCAGCCGTAGCGTAGAATGTGGTATTATAAAAGTGCTTCTCAGGTGTCGAGAAAATCACTTTTGTCTGCAGTCTTAAAATGCGAATATCTTCCAAAGTATAATAGTGAAAATGTTCAACTTTCGTACACGCCTCAATATTGTAATGCACAATTGAATTAGCATAAATGCAGTAGCTAACTCTTGATAGATAATCTTGTAGACTCGTTTATGTGTGCGCTCCAACTTCGCCTAGTTTTAGTAACCGTAAAATTGCACTGCTACACACTCAGTGCTTGTTCGATGCTGTGGGCTCTACCACACTTGCTAATGACGACTTGCTTCACTGAATAATATATACTTGTTCTATCGGAATTAAGAACTCGAAGTCTCACAATATGAGAATGAGAAAATGAGCCATGAGGACCTCCTCTCTGCTGTGCAAGGCCTTTTATCAACTTCTTAAGGGGCGTATCCATCCCTACCATAGCTTGTTCCTCCGTCATTGCTAGAAGTTCTAACTTTGGCTATACTTGACGGATTTTCAAATTTCAAAAACTCATAATTAATTTCTTCAATATTCCAAATCAATGCCACAACTGAAAATAGATTTCCACAATTCTGCATGCCAAAAGTAATTAAATATGGTAGTTTCAGTAATCTCCGTCTCCCTCCAAGCTATCGTTCATTGGTTCGAGCCTCTCCTCCAATAGCGTAACTTCTTCCTCAGCACAATTCCTTGTTTCCCTGCGACTGCGTCGTAAATCTCAGATCCTTCTCGAACAAAATCATGACGTCACCAAGAATCTCAGCTCATCCAGCCTACTTGCATAAAGTCTGCGTCATCCGTGCCTACGTCATGAATATACACGTCACAACTATGACGGCCATAACTTTATTCACATATGCCAATACAGCCACCGTGGTCTCAGTATAATTCAATTTACGGGGGCAGTACCATTAAAGGAAAATTATTGCATAGGTTCATGATTCAAACTTTCACAGTGATCGCATGATTACGACACCAGAAATAAAAACTTAATTTTAAAATTCGCAAAGCCGCCATCTTGAGGTAATGTTAACAATTGAACTAAATTAGATACCAGTGCAATACAATGTGTATAAACATTTCCTGTACCAGATTTCATTGCGTTTGGAACATTAAATAGCGAGAAAAGTTCGCTTGGCCGTCATGTTCGTTTTGTAGTCAACCGGTTTTTGAAAGTCTTACAAATGAACTTCCAGTAGTGCCCTTTATCTTCGTACAAAATTTCAGGGTGATACCGCTAATAGTTTCAGAGATATAGAATGCCGGTGAAATATTTCGCACATCCGCCATCTTGTGGTCATGTAAACAATTGAACCAAGTTAGATGTCGGTGCATTACAATGTGTATAAACATATACTGTACCAAGTTTTATTGCGTTTGGTTGGTTAAATCGCGAGAAACGTCTATTTAAAAGTCGCAAATTTGCGTGGCCGCCAGGTTGGTTTTTAGTCACCAGTTTTTCAATAATCACATAGGTGAACTTCTCGTAGTTTCATTTATGACCGTAAACAATTCCAGGCTGATGTCGGGAATAGTTTCAGAGATATTGAATGCTGGTGAAATATTTCGCACAGCCGCCATGTTGGGTTGGGGAGACGTAACAAAATTTGAAGGGCACGGTCGGGGTCCTCCGAAATAGTGTTATGAACTTACCGAGTTTCATTGAAATCGCTCCAGCCGTTTAGATGTTATTAGGGACACACACACACATGGACAAAAGGTGATCTCATAAGCCTATTTTTTTCAAAACTGAAAATAGGCTAAAAAATTGGTCCTATCAGCAGGCTTAGAATCATGTAGGTAGCACTGACGTATGTTAGATACTCCAAATTGATCTAGAATGTTCGGTACTCTACGTGTGCATTGTTTAAAGGCGTCGGCTTGCATACTTTGTGATATATTAGTATTTGGATAGAAACATAGAGAGAGCATTTATTAAAAATTGGCAGCCCTGGTGGCTCTTAAGAATACGCTCAGTCATATCTGTTTATGTACACTTAGTACATACGAAATTTGGTTGAAATCAAATTAATAGTGTAGAAGTTATATGTATTCAAACATTTGACCTATCAGCAGGATTAGAATCATTTTGGCAACACTGTCATGTATGGCCTCCTGGAAATTAAACTGAAATATTATTATCTATATAGTGTATGTGCCAATTTTGGAATAGCTCCCATGCATACCTTCCAAGATATCCAACATGGAGCTCAAATTTCAATTGCGGATTTTCTGCAGTTGGTAGCACTGACATCATTTTCATATATATGGTCTTGAGATAGTCAGGTATAGATCTCTACTCATACCAAATTTGATTTTGAATGCTTCAGTCGTTTAGGAGTTGATAGGGGGAGGGGAGGGGGTGACACACACACACAGACAGAAAGACAGAAGGACAGACAAACATTTGCCCAGATCGATCTCATAAGTCTACTTTTCCTCTTTTTTGCAAAATGTGAAAAATAGGCTACAAATACAATACCCTATCACGTTTAGCACTTCCGAGTATTTATTAACCTCGCGGCTAATCTCAGGACCTAACACGAGTAGGTCGCTAAGTGACACTTCCACTCTTTCTACTCTATGGAGTTCTCCAACGCAAAATGTACGGTATCAAAATGGTGCCATTCTCACTCGATGATGCCATTTGTAATATACGCAATAAACGATATCCGAATAACGTTATTAGTCCGAATAACGGTATTGGGGGAATATTTTTCGAGAGATGTATTCAAATAACGTTATTTCTAGTGAGCACTACCATTTCGTTCCTGCGATAACCGATATCCGAATAACGTTATTGGTCCGAATAACGGTATCGGGGGAATAATTTTCGAAAGATGTATTGAAATAACGTTATTTCTAGTGAGCACTAACATTTCGTTCCTGCGATAACCGATATCCGAATAACGTTATTAGTCCGAATAACGATATTGGGGGAATATTTTTGGAGAGATCTATCAAATAACGTTATTTCTAGTGAGCACTACGATTTCGTTCCTGAGATAACCAATATCCGAATAACGTTATTAGTCCTAATAACGGTATTGGGGGAATATATTTCGAGATATGTATTCCGATAACGTTATTTCAGGCGGGCTCTACCATTTCGTTCCTGCTTTAACTGATATTCGAATAACGTTATCAGTCTAAATAACGATATTAGGAGATTTTTTTTCGAGATATGTGTTCCGATAACGTTATTTCAGGTGGGCACTAGTATTTCGTTTCTACGATAACCGATATCCGAAGAACGTTATTAGTCCGAATAACGGTATTAGGAGATATTTTTCGAGAGACTTATTCAAATAACGTTATTTCTGTCGGACAATACTATTTCGTTTCTACGATAACGAATATCAGAATAACGTTATAAGGACCAATAACGTAACCATGCGATACAAATGACGTACGGATATGAAACGTAACGACCACAATGTGACCAAGACCCATTTTGTTATATAATCTACCCAAACAACCATTTTCGTTATGTTAAGTTATGAAGCCTTGGTATGTGGACGATACATTTGTGGTCTGGAGTCATGGAGAGGAAGAGCTACAACGGTTCCTGGATCACCTAAACAGCCTAAATGCCAGCATCCAGTTTACCATGGAGAAGGAGAAAAACCACTCTCTCGCCTTCCTTGATGTCTTGGTTACGAGAACTCCGGACCTTCGCTTGGGGCACACTGTCTACAGGAAGCCTACCCACACTGACCGGTACCTACAGAAGGCATCGAACCACCACCCTAAACAAAAACACGCCGTCATCAAGACTCTGGTCAACCGTGCTAAGCGTATCTGTGAGTCCCACCACCTGAAAGAGGAACTACGTCACCTCAACACAGCTCTCCGCGCCAATGGTTACACCAGTAAGGAGATCCAACGGGCATGTCATCCCAGACGACCGGCGTCCACGGAGAGGGAACAGGATCGGCCGATAGCAGTGACGTACCTCCCGTACGTTCACAAGGTGACTGACCAGATAGGCAAAATACTCCGCCATCATAACATCAGGACCGTATACAGGCCTACGAGGCAGATACGCGATTTAATCAGATCTGCCAAGGACAAGCGCCATCCCCATTCCGGTGCGGGCGTCTACAGGGTACCTTGCAGCTGCGGCCAGGTATATATTGGTACCACGAAGCGCAGTATTGCCACCAGGCTGAAGGAACACGAGCGACACAGCCGGCTGGGCCAGATGGAGAAGTCCTCGGTGGCAGAGCATTCCCTTCTTAAAGGCCATGATGTTCACTACGGGTGCACAGAGGTGCTGTCCAGCACCGTCCACTACCACGCGAGGCTGCAGCGAGAGGCTATTGAAATTTTCAAACACCCTAGCAATTTCAACCGGAAAGAAGAGAGCGAACGGGTGAACAAAATCTGGCATCCCGTCCTCAGATCAACTAACATCAAACCATTGGCTGAGCATTGCACACCTCTCGGTACTGGCAGCCAATCAGCGCGCTCCACTCCTGGCGCGGAAAGTTCCGGACCGCGCAGTGAACCGACCCGGTCGCACACTATATATAGCGGGGGCGGACAAACGCAACTTCAGGAGGTTGTCTCTGAATCGTTAGAGGAAGGACACCTTGCCAGTGGCAGCAGCAGACCAGTCTAAGTTGTTGTAACAGCTCACCAGGATGGAGACTACGAGCAGCGGGACCATCGAGTGGAGGAAGCAGCTGAGGACCAGCCAGCCAGCCAGGGGCTTGAGCAGGCGCAACCGAGCCCGGAGAGGTAGAGGGGAGCTAGCCTCCACAGGGCCCTCACCTCCGGTCACGCGGGCGCGCCACCAGGCCCTTGGTGAGAAGACTACAGCGGCGCAGAAGCCGCCAGCCGTTGAAGAGGAGGGAGTGCCTCACATCCCGGCTGGCGCACGCATCGCTGGGGTAGCTCCCGGCCCGGGGAGCTCAGGTAGCTCGGACATATCGCAGGTGTCCATGCGGTCCGAGTCAACCGACGCCTCCCCTGGGCCCTCTGAGCTAGCCGAGTCCGTGAAGAATCGGACGCCAGGACCGGCTAGCTCCCCGCGACAGGAGAGCAGCAGCAGCCCGGACGCCAGTTTCAGCTGGGCGAGCGATGCCAGTTTCAACTGGGCGAGCGATGTGAGCTCGGACACCGTGCATGGGCACCCTGGGGCCACTTCCCCAGGCTCCGAGCAAGCAAGTGGCTACGACCCCAGCCTCCCGGCTCTGTTTGTTTATTACAGGCCCGGCGTCAACCAGGATGAAGAACAGGACGTCATCAGAGCCTACAGGGACCAGGCCTACGAAGTCGCGACGGGAGGAGCTGAACGTGCCGAAGAGGACATCGAAGCTGAACTCCCCACTGGAGTCCTGATCAGGCCACGTATGGACGTGGCCCCCTACTACATCGTGGCATTCTCCAAGCACTGGCAGGTCGCGTTGATACCAGGCTGTGCGCCAGGTGCCTTACCGCACCTACTCCGCCTCCCAGGGGATCGCCGACCAGTCTTGCTCATCGAGAAGGAAGAGGTAGGGACTCAGGCGGGCCCTCTGACCTTCTCCAAGAGGACTCAGACTCCACAACCAGCACCTCAGGCGGTGCCTTTAGCGGGGCAACTCGCGCCCGCCAACCAGGAGGAGGAGGAGCGACTACCAGAGCCCCAGGTGGGGCCTTTAGCGGGGCAACTCGCGCCCGCCACCACCGCCAGGCAGGGGACTCCAGAGACGGCCGGGGCCACCAGGACGGCCCGAAAGCAGCGGAAGAAGAAGAAGCGCCGCAGCAGCCCAGAGGACCGTCGCCCGCAGCGCCCCCAGGAGGGGGAATCAGGACGCCGCGAGGCCACCAGCCGCAGCCAGGGACAGCCGCTACAGCCAGGTAGTATGAAGCCCCGCTCAGGCCAGCTTTTACAGTGTTTTCGCTGTCTGAGATGGGGGCACTCCCAGGGATCCTGCGGCTCTCCAGTCCGCTGTAACCGGTGCTCAGGTGGCCACCACCACACCGGCTGCACGGTGCCGCGGGACGCGCCGGTGTGCGCCAACTGCATGGGCGACCATCCGTCATCCCATCGCAGTTGCCCCGTCTACAGGTCCATGGCAAGAGCAGAGAGGAAGGTGGCTCGTTCCCATGGACCGACCACTAGGCCCCTGTTTCGGCAGGCGAGGCCCCCCCTCCACTCTCCGGTGACGGAGGCTCGGTACCAGGGACCCCATGGAGACCGGGTAGTGGCGCAGGTTCTCCGGATCCTTGTACCATTGCTCGGTAGCCGGCAAGGCCCGCGCTGATCCCAGCAGTGCCGAGTTCTATCGGATTCCCCGGAGACAAACTGGCGAGAAGACGGACATGGATCTGGTGCATGATACCTTCTCCCAACTAACATACCTACTCATTTCCATACCCACATTATCCTTGCATGTGGCAATAACCAAGCCGCCAGGTTTTACGTGTAGGCAATCTTTCCTTTCTGCCTATGCGGTTTTCCCTGGCCCTACAATCTTACCCTTATATATGAGTACATATTTATATGTGCTCATATATAAAATATACCAATGTTAATACCTATTCATGATGCCTGGTAGATCGCGACCGCGATGGGACAGGCGCCAAGTCCTAAAAGACAATCCTTATCCAATCCCCTATGCTATCTCTTCTACTATCGTAGATTAACTGCATGTCGGAGGCACCAGTAGTAAGGTCGGGTGCCACGCGGGGGGTGCGGGTACCTTTTCGGGCCCCCCCCGAAAAAAAAAAAAAAAAAAAAAAAAAAGCAACTTCAGTCTACCTCTGACCATCGGAAAGAGAAGACCCTTGATAATGGCGAACGCAGTCTTCGCTGAAACGTCGGGAAACAACAGCCCTACTGGACCACGGCCTAACAGCCCGGATAATCACTTCTTAGATTCTAACGCCGGCCGTGAAAGCCTAAGTTTGTATCATATAGCTAAACTTCTAGTAGTAGCCTACCCTTTATCACCGTACAAAATTCCAGGGTGATATCAATGATAGTTTCGGAGATATAGAATGCCGGTTAAATATTTCTCACAACCACCATCTTGAGGTAATGCACACAATTGAAATAAATCAGAGGACAGTGCATTACAATGTGTTTAACATTTGCTGTACCAATTTTCATTGTGTTTGGATGGTTAAATCGCGAGAAAAATCTATTTCAAAATTTCAACTTCGCTTGACCGCCATGTTCGATTTGTAATTAACAGTTTTTGAAAGTCGCATAGTGCCCTTTATCACCGAACACAATTTCAGGGTGATATCCGTAATTGTTTTGGAGATATAGAATGCCAGTGAAATATTTTGCACAGCCGCCATGTTGGATTAGTGAGACAAAATAAAATTTGAAAGTCGGCGTAGGCCAAAATATCACTATGACCTTACCGAGTTTCATTGAAATCGCTCCAGCCGTTTAGGAATTATTAGGGTGACACACACATACGGACGAAAGGTGATCTCATAAACCTAGTTTTCGATTTAATTTATTCCTGGAGTGTGTTTACATATTTTTAGCCTATTTCAGTTATGAAAAATAGGCTTATGATATGACCTTTTGTCAGTGTGAATGTGTGTATGTGTGTGTGCGTCCCCGCTTGGTAGGTCAAACCTAGGCTTAAACACTACTGGAGGGAAGACGGTATGAAAAAGGAAACGGCTTGGGAATAGAAACAATTTTTTTGGAAAAATGGAAGTGAACCCAAAAACAGAAAACTTTATTTTAGATAATAAAAACAAGAAAGAATAGTTGGGGGTAGATTAAGGCTTGTAAATACAAGGTGGGAAAGCGAATACTAGTCTCGTAAATTGAATAGTTAATAGGGCATTTCTCAAAGATTGATTAGTTATCAAAATGCTACTAAAAACTTGATAAAGGAAATTTATAAACCAAATACGGTCTTGCTTACGCATAAAGAAACCAAGAGTGTGTATAAACAAATACTTGAGAACAAGTATAATGACGCGAGTAAAGCTAGCTGAGATTTCCGGCAAGCAGGCGATAAGTGCACTGTCCCTAGCGAGCAGGAATTCGGTTATTATGTGGGAACACTGTTCATTGGCGAAAAAATATAACCAGGAGGAAATTGAGTTATTTCTTTCCTTGCTAAGAGGAAATGTTTTAGGAAGCATTCTGAAATGCTGTAGAAGTTTAACGTAACTGGGATAGTTGTATTCCCCGCCAAGGATGGATCCCTAAGAGGGGGACCGATTGCATTCAATGTAAACGGAGCTAGAAAGCCCTGTAAGTTTTTGGTAAGAATATTGTAACTAGTAGAAATTACTCGAAAGGAACAATTGTAGTGTTTAAGATTGACTAAACTCTTATCCAGCAGAGTGCCGATTAGAAATTTAGAAAGGTTAAGAAACACAAACCTAACTTTAGGCAAAACTATAATTCATAAGTAAATTATAGGACAAGTCGAAATCGCCTCGAGTAGGAAGCTGGCTGAGCAAGCTACGAGGGCAGATCAAAAAAGTAGTTGCACTTCCCAGTTATGGCCATTTATTACACCACCTATACAACAGCAACACGTCAATAACGACAGACAATGTAACGTCACTTTTCCACATAGTTTCCAAGAGAATCTAAACATTTCTGCGATAGCAAAACCAACTTGTCCATGCCGAATGCATAGGAAGTTCCTCCAGCGTTCTGCAACCACACGAAGTCAGTGGCCTTCACCTCCTCATCGGTCTGGAAATGTCGACCACCGAGCTCCGTTTTTAGCTTACCGAACAGATGAAAGTCACATGGCGCTAGGTCGGGACTGTAGGGTGGATTTTGCCAGACCTCCCTCTTGAAATGCTGCAGCAATTCGCTCGTTTGGTGGGTCTTGTGAGGTGTTGCGTTATCGTGCAACAAAATCACACCGGCGCTCAATTTCCCCCCGGCGCTTCTCTTTAATAGTGTAATTCGTCCATTAGGCCCATAGGAATCGGATTGTCGCACGCACCTCATATTTGGAGTGAACGTCCAGTCGACGCACCATTGCATTTGGCCACTATTCACACCATACAAGACGAGACACCATAGCGACCTGCCTAACAGACGTGTGGGCAGTGTCTGCCCCTTTCTCCGCTGTGCCCACGTTTGCGACACACAGCGCGTTGCTGCAGCGCGTTAGTGCAACTAACTTTTTGATCCACCTTCGTATACTCGCCATTAATGTAATAATTTACAAGAAATAACTAAAGTAAAGTTTATGTACAATGTCAGCAAAGGTTTCACCATAAACACAACAAATGATTAAATTTGTATTAAACTCAGTATTCAGTACTCGTATTATTTCTTTTAAATACAGAAAGTAATGCAAGGGGCAGATGACTTCGTAGTTTCGCCCCTTAAAACAACAATAACTAACAAAAGTAATGCAAGAAAAGATGGGAAGGGAAGGCCATACCTAACAGCTCTTCGAGCACATATAATTGAACTCCAGGGAATCATAGCAATTTTAATTGCCTCAACATTAATAGAATTAGGTAGTTTTCATTAGAAAGCTAACTATTGCAATGGGTCCCATGTTTCGACTTCCGGAAAATTTCGACATATCTTCGCGTTTCACATCCCCCAGACCCCAAAACCACCGTCAGTTCAAACGTTTATATATAATTTATGTATGTATATATATATATATATATGTATATATATATGTATATATATATATATATATATATATATATATATATGTATTGTGCCCGTTTAGACCGGAGTCCGCACGACCACATATGCATTTTACCAATAATCAGTCAGCACGAGAGTCAAAATATCCCGGAGCGCCAGATGGGTTAAAGCTAATCGCAAAAACGACATCAAATGAAAAAAATGCTCTACTGATCTTTGGCTCAATGCAACAATAAGGATAGAAGGAGATTCGACTGGGCATAACACATCATGTAAAATTATCTCATTTTATTTTGAATTTAAAATTGACTGCAAAAATGCTCAAAGTAGCATCATTCACGTGTGGCGACCCACATCCTATTTACACAATGTACAGAAATTTTCCAAACACATTTGACAGTTATTTTTGGAAACACAAGTCTGATTATTAGTCCTGTAGACTGTGTTCCAAAATTATATTCATTCATGATTAAATCCAGTTCAAATTTAATTGTCTCTACTGGAAATATCGTAGTTCACTGTTTGAATTTTTACATAATATTAACACTCGTAGAATAAATGTTCATAGAATTTTTAACTTTCACTTATTTTTCCAGTTTCAAAAATATATTGTCAAAAAATATTATTATTTCTGAATCAACACAAATTATTTACACATATTAATAACATCTGAAAAGTATTTGACCTTGAGCATAGCATCGAAGAACTGTGCGAAGCACAACAAAAATTAATTGTTCTTCTGACATAAAACATTTCGAGACGTGACTCGATTATGAACTTCAAGTTCCTAACAAAATATATGATTTCTGAATCATCAACTTGATCAATAAATTGTTGAACCATTCAACTATTTAATTCTCCACTTGGAATCATCATTATGAAAAATATTTATATTTGTGGCCCTTTTAGTAACTTTCACAACTTGCAATTCTTCAACAGAATGCGGAAATAAGAATTGTAACTTCATAATAAATTCATTTAGTTCATGGCACTAGGATTGAAAATATCCTTTAAATTATTCGTGGTTAAAGAATTATTTTTAATTGGCAGTGGCCCATTCTATTATTTTCATAAGAACACAATATTACAACAACAACGGCAAAGGTCTTCCTCTGAAGAAGAATAAAAATACTATCATGACAAATCCGGGTTCTAGCAAAATCAAAGTCTAAATGGAACCCGTAAACAAGGTTGAAATAGGAACTGATGGTTTCTAAGAAATAACCTTCGGGTCATTCATACGACGAAATGTGTAGTTCCAATACTCCTTCTATAAACCTGAGCGATCGAACCTGCTATTTGATTGATGCTCGAAACAACCTCCTCATTCCTGCGACTTAAACATGCGCACCTGGGAATGGCATTTCAACTACTCCACACACATAAATTTTCTTCCCAAAATTTATACAATAAATCAAGCCTCTGCTTGTTATCAACACTGGAAGATTTATAAACTTACAAGTTTATTTTATTTTACCATTCAGTTCAACCCGTGAAGTTACCATACTCATGAAAATCTTTATTTCACTTTCGAATGTGTATTTACGTCATGTTTTTATATAAATACAAAAATATCCTAATTGATACAAATATCATTTGCTTCCCGTTTCATGCCTCTCCGTGTTATCTGAAAAATATACTTTGCTCATTGCAAATATTAACTGTTCAACCAGAACTGTAATGCTGGTTGAATGCGGGCTTGCGCTAACCACTCTCCTTCGGAAAATCTCCTGTTCCAAACTAGAAATGATTAAACTACTTCATAGGCTCTCTCTCAATACATATGATTATTAGAAAATATAAGATCCAAAAATTATTTAGAAAAATTATGAAAATTATTATTATTATTATCAGTGGATTATTATTATTATTAGTTATATTATTTTAAATATATTTAATTATTATCTCATTATGTGAGAATCCACATGTTCGAAGCTTCGAATATGGAAAAAATATCCATTCCTCAACAAAAAAAAATAATTTAACTTTTACAGTTACATCGGCTGATTACCGTGATTTCCCAAAAATATGAAATATTCAAATAAATGCTCGATATGCTCGGTCATCGATCCTAAACTGTTCTGAGTGCTGAAAATACTCAGAATAACTCTAATATGTCTTGCGTAAATCATAGCAAGATTTAAATACGAAGAAAAATAAATGTGTTGGTCATCTGCCGAAAAATAGTTTGTTCCAATTAGCTAGGCATAATGTAAAATTCAAATGTGGCTTACATTTCTTGATGGTCTTGAAGCGTAGCGAACCTGGTTTGTACCAGATTTATCCATAGACATGCCCTATCGGACAAGCATGTATAATCCTTGTATCGGCCGCCATTATATACCCACAATCCGTCTAACAAGACATAGTGGTAATATCTCTTGACGTTTGAAGTAACTGTTGATCCATTTTAATATTGGCTTCTGTTAAAGCCATAACAGTTTGCTTAAATGGGGTCAGATCTAAGTGATCTATTCTCAGATATGTCAGTTGTAACATAACTCACGGTAATCTTTCCAGTACAAGAAAACACTGACAGTCTAACCAATCAACGGCTGTTCTGAAGATCGTTCCCTGGGCATGGCTTCACACCATCTACCATGCGCGAAGCAACATGTAGTTTCCCTGCGTAGACTAATGAACACCACCGTGATAGACTGGTCTTCAATGTACTGATAGATCGAAGTGGTTATCAAGTTACAAATATGAAACTGACTGAATTGGACAAAAATATCCAAGTATTAGGTTATTACTGGACTGTGACAAAGTACTAATTCTAGACAAAGTCTAGCATATGTCCATGTGAAAATAAAAATATTTCACCAGTGTCCGTCGAAAAATAACTTCTGCGTAGATCCGGCAACCATGTGCCTTGGCTCAGCGTAGTAGCACCTTGCTAGGCAACTGCTTGTGTCGAAGTGAGCTATTGATGCATGAGCCAGCCGGCTTTTATTCAAAACTGTCAGGGTCATGCCGCATCAGCTGAAATCTGGAAATCCTCATATCTCTGGTATCCCTGGTCCGATTTACTTGATACTAATTGCATTCTCTTTCATTTGGCCGTGCCAGTAATCTGATCCAAGTCTCAAGTCTCTACTCCATGGCTAACTATTTAATCAATAAATAGCCTCGACCTCTGCTATTACTCGCTACGTCACTTGACATGCTCTTAGCGGTATATTCTTTCCAATTGCTTCGAGAAGCAATAGTAGTGTGGTAAGGGGGGAGCTGGACCACTTCTTATTGAGCCACCCTCGTATTTGCCCCGAACTTGATATCTCGCTAACCAAACATGGGATTAGAACATACAGGGTGTCCTAGCACTGCTAGTAATGCCCCCTACTTTCCTATAGGCTCTTTATTTGATTAAAAGACCAAAACTAAAAGGTCATTCGCGAGTAGTGGGGTAGTGTTGGTTTCCTGAAGTCGCGCTCGTGCTTGAATATGTATGCCTATGTTGGGAAAGGGTTATGTGGTGGGGGAGGAGTAGGGTCTTGTGAGGGGTCGTTTAGATGGTATTTTTTCCGCTCTAGATGATGGTGAGGTTATTTTTTAAAAATGGATGGAATTGGGAAACGCCATTTGGGGTAAACATGTTGTTTTTTGACATTTTGGCGATGAATGTTTTTTTATACGCATGCGCACTTGAGGAGTTTTGTAAGAGGGCGGGCTTTTTAAATGATGATTTATTAATGAGTGTTTTTAATATGTATTGAAATAAACCATAAAAACTAATAGGTCATCGGCTTTTGACTATCTCGCTAACCAATAATCGGATTTAAACCTATGAGGTGTCGTAGGACTCGTGGTGAACTCTCCTTTTCCATGGACGGGGTATATCCATACCAAAATAAAAACGTGGTAAGGGGTTGGGGAGCTGCACTACTTAGGAAGTTGTGAGCCCCCGCGACCTTGGAATGGAAGATTCATGCTAGGAGGGCGTGCTTGGATTCGTTTTTTTCGTCTCGTTGTGCTCTTTACGGGAATGTAGGTGTCGAAAAGGTGAAGTTAGGGTTTTGGGTCAAAACGTGCGTTTTTCACATTTTTGCCGATTTTTGGAAAACGGGCCATGCTAGGAGGGCGTGCTTGGATTCGTTTTTTTCGTCTCGTTGTGCTCTTTACGGGAATGTAGGTGTCGAAAAGGTGAACTTAGGGTTTTGGGTCAAAACGTGCGTTTTTCACATTTTTGCCGATTTTTGGAAAACGGGCCATGCTAGGAGGGCGTGCTTGGATTCGTTTATTTCGTCTCGTTGTGCTCTTTACGGGAATGTAGGTGTCGAAAAGGTGAAGTTAGGGTTTTGGGTCAAAACGTGCGTTTTTCACATTTTTGCCGATTTTCGGAAAACGGGCCATGCTAGGAGGGCGTGCTTGGATTCGTTTTTTTCGTCTCGTCGTGCTCTTTACGGGAATGTAGGTGTCGAAAAGGTGAACTTAGGGTTTTGGGTCAAAAAATGCGTTTTTCACATTTTTGCCGATTTTCGGAAAACGGGGCATGCTAGGAGGGCGTGCTTGGATTCGTTTTTTTCGTCTCGTCGTGCTCTTTACGGGAATGTAGGTGTCGAAAAGGTGAACTTAGGGTTTTGGGTCAAAAAATGCGTTTTTCACATTTTTGCCGATTTTCGGAAAACGGAAAACGTGATGATGACGTGTGTGAATGTTTTTTTTTTATACGCATGCGCACTTGGCGGTTTTTGTAAAAGAGCGGGCTTTTTAAATGATGATTTATAAATGAGTTTTTTAATATGTATTGAAATAAACCAAAAAAACTAATAGGTCATTGGCTTTTTACTATCTCGCTAACCAATAATCGGATTTAAACGTATGAGGTGTCGTAGGACTCGTGGTGAACTCTCTTTTTCTATCGAAGGGGTATATTCATTCCAAAATAAAAACTACCCTTACCCGGGGGATGAAATAGTAATTTATTTTTGTATACCTACGAACTTGGCGGTTTTTGTAAAAGAGCGGGCTTTTTAAATGATGATTTATAAATGAGTGTTTTTTTAATATGTATTGAAATAAACCCCAAAAAACTAATAGGTCATCGGCTTTTTACTATTTCGCTAACCAAAAATCGGATTTAAACGTATGAGGTGTCGTAGGACTCGTGGTGAACTCTCCTTTTCTATGGATGGGGTATATTCACCCCAAAATAAAAACTACCCTTACCCGGGGGGGTGAAATAGTAATATTTTTTTGTATGTGTGCGCACGGACGGGTTTTGTCAAAAGGACCTAACTATACGTTAGTTAATATTTTCTGAACCCCTCATGGGATTTTGCCATAGGCAGTATTATAGCCCTGGGGGTGACGCCCCGTTTTTGAGTGTATGATTCATTTTTGTCGAAAGGGCCTAACGACACTTTTGTTCATATCTCGCGAACCAATCATGCTAGGGACTTGTATGAGGGGTCCTAGCACTTGGGGCAACATTCCCTGTTTGGGGGTGAAACTACCCCCCAAAATTGAAAAATCCCTATCTCGGAAACGAAGAATCCTAAAATTAGGTGTGATAGCTTAAAAAATAGGGGATGATATAGGCTTTTACCTCGATGGATCATTTCACCCCTAAAACAGTAAATAGTCATGTTATGGGGAAAAAACGTGTTAAACACCTAAAAATGATAAATGAACCTAAGATCTTTTGTTTTTGATGAAAAATAGCAGGGGGGTGAAACTACCCCCCAAAATTGAAAAATCCCTATCTCGGAAACGAAGAATCCTAAAATTAGGTGTGATAGCTTAAAAAATAGGGGATGATATAGGCTTTTACCTCGATGGATCATTTCACCCCTAAAACAGTAAATAGTCATGTTATGGGAGAAAAACGTGTTAAACACCTAAAAATGATAAATGAACCTAAGATCTTTTGTTTTTTATGAAAAATAGCAGGGGGGTGAAACTACCCCCCAAAATTGAAAAATCCCTATCTCGGAAACGAAGAATCCTAAAATTAGGTGTGATAGCTTAAAAAATAGGGGATGATATAGGTTTTTACCTCGATGGATCATTTCACCCCTAAAACAGTAAATAGTCATGTTATGGGGAAAAAACGTGTTAAACACCTAAAAATGATAAATGAACCTAAGATCTTTTGTTTTTGATGAAAAATAGCAGGGGGTTGAAACTACCCCCCAAAATTGAAAAATCCCTATCTCGGAAACGAAGAACCCTAAAATTAGGTGTGTTAGCTTAAAAAATAGGGGATGATTAGGACTTTTACCTTGATTGCTCATTTCACCCCTAAAACAGTAAATAGTCATGTTATGGGGAAAAAACGTGTTATACACTTAAAGCATAAGCATCTTTGTGAAACCATGCTTTAATGGACATGTGTATGGATGATGATGGTTGTTATTATTATTATTAGGTAATTATGGATTAATGTGCGGATAGATAACTAACCTGTGGGGAGCGTGATGGCGCAGGTGCTTAGCTGCTCGTCTTTACTCGGGCAGGTGGGGTTCAAATCCCGGTGACGGCGGGGGTTGGAATTTTCACCTGAAAAAAATCACGTGGCGTCAGGAAGGGCATTCGGCCTTAAATCCCCGGCCAAAACCAAAATGAGCCTGGTTGGCTCCGGCGACTCAAAATAATTGGGAAAAGCCGAAGAAAGAAAAAATGATAACTCACCAGTAATAGTAAACATTGGTTTGAGGTGTTGAAGAAGTCAGGATGGCCAACCCTTTACCCTGGTTCACGAATGGACCCCAAAAAGTTTTACCTGTCAAGACTCAGTCTACCCTGTTGCAGCCTTGTGAAAAAAAATCGAACCGGGGCCTCTGTAGTGACAGTGGAGCTATATTCATGATGATTTTTAAACAAACATAGGCTTGCCTACTACCGCTGTGTTGAATCTGCACAGAGACTCTGGCTTTGGTTTGCGTAGTGTGCCTTGCTGATAACAGCACAGCGACCTTGTCAGTAAGTTTCATATTACTCATTTGCTTGATAGCGGACATGCTATGCACATGACTAGATCGTTGTTAGGTTTGACAAAGGCTTAGTGAAGCTTATGGCAACCTTGAAATGAATGTCATGGTATAGTCGGGGTTGGAAGACAAGACCTTAGGGTTGACAACCAAGTAGGTTAACCACTACACGGTGAGATGGTGAAATAATAATGTAACAGAACATATAGAAACGTTTTCTATAGTTTAACGAATTGGCATACCATGAGAGGTGTAGGTAATGGAAATTGAATCCTTAGCTGATGATTATACTACTTTCCATGCCCACGTATAAGCTATCATGTTAGAAAAAGAATGGTATGGCTTGTTTTAAACGGAGAATAATCATTGTGTTTACTGTGAAACACAAATCTGAATTTAAAATTAATTTAAAATAATTAATTTAAAATTAACTAATTTAAAATTAGTTTAGTACGCTGAAGTTAAAATGAATAATGATCACGTTACAGTCAGCCAGTTTCAAAGCCATGAGAACTAAGTGAACAAAGTATAAAATTCATGAGCCAGTGAGGAATTCAACATGCTGTCCTTTGGACAAGAGAGAAGCGTTCTACAGCGACCCTCAATGGTTTGGGACATCGTAAAGATGAAAATTAAATCTAAGCTACTACACTCTTATATACTAGAATAAGAAATGGAAAACAATTGGTCAAATAAAGGACAGAAGGAATAAAAAAAAATGGCCCTCAACCCTCAAGCATAAGGATTGAGGGAGTTGGAAGGAAGGAGAGCCATGAAAGGCAGATAAAAAGTATACTAGGAGTGGCTTTGCCCCAGAGGTAATGGATAAAGAGGAGGAAAACTGGACTCAGCTCAGAAATCCCTTGGGGTTGCCAACTTCCAAACTGATCAGCCCTTGAGGGTGTAGCCATAGGCAGAGTGCATCGCAAGTCGTGGGGCTAAATACACCCTACCTTCTTGAGGGGGCTTGGGCAAAAGACAGGAAATAACATGAAAATAAAAAAGCAAGGCTGCCTCCTCAGGATATCAGAAAAAATAAATAAACCAGGGCCAATGAAGTTTCAAAAGGAAGAGACTCCCTAGGGCTCGGATACTCTAATCATGTTGGGGTCGGTAGAGAACAAGAGTTGAGCAAGTGTGGTCGACAGGAAATAAGAGAGTGAGGAGCCTAGCACAAGTTAGTGGAAGCAATGACGGTCTCAGCTGGGACTCCGTGATCGTCAACCTACATGACACTAGATATGACGCCCAGGGGTGGAATTAAAGACCTCTTTTTGTTTTTTATCACTGGCTTTTAAGAACGCTAACACATGGCATGCCTTATAATGCAATACTGGTCCTAGGGTATGCAAAATTGTATTAGAAACTCAGCTAATAATAGTGTGCTTGCCCATGATTTACCTTAAATTTTCCTAAAATCCACTACATTTTCCGCAAATTGACCAAATGACACAACATTCCAGCAAAATTCAACAAATGACTACCAGATTTATTGAAATTCCATTGATTTACCTAAGCATGGTTTAAACTACCTCAAATTCATATAAAATTAGACGAATATAGATGAAAATTCACTAAAATTTACCGAATTTAGCCAAGTGGTGTACAAACCATGAAATTTATCCAATTTTTATTAAAATTGACTACATGTACTCGAAAATTCCATAATATTCCCTTTACATGTATGCTTTTTGTTGTTGTTGTTGTTGTTGTTGTTGTTGTTGTTGTTGTTTCGTTTACCACACTCCCTGTAGACAATCACCTCAACATGACTTTCTCCTAGACTAGGAGCTTCACATTCGACATGATAGCTGAGTTTCATTTCCCATAAACTTGTCTCTGAGGTGGGTGTCAGGAAAAGGCATCCAGCTGTAAAAACCACACCCTCACGTAGACTTTCATAACCTCTTACGTTGAGGTTCCTTACACTAACGACATTAAATGATTGAACGGTTTCCTCTTCACAATTCCTGTCTATACTTTCCTCTTTAAGGTTGCAAGATGTTTGCAAGATTCCTAAAATGCAATTAAATGTAATAAATACCTTAAGATGGTTTCATTTGTTTAATGATATGGTGTTGATGATGGATATATACGTTAAGACTAATTTTTGTTAGGTCTTGACTGGCCTTGCAATTAGAAATTGACAAACCAAACATGGGTTATCTACCAGGGGAACACTTTGACCTCTATGTTGGTTATTGACCAGTAAGTACAGTTCTAGTAATGAGACAGAAATCCAACACAAACAATGAGCGCGCAATGCGGCGGAGATTGGTACCACGATGTACTGTCGGTTATGTAGCTATGTGGAATGCACATCACATATGGTTTACTTAAAGGTTTGGAGATTCCATTAAAGATATTTCTACAATAAACCATTTTCAAATGGTCATTCGTTGGTGTGAAAATATTTATTATATGGTATTTTATGAAAACAATTATGATTTATAAAAAAAAATATATGTTTACTGTATTCTTATTTAATGTAAGCACTAGAGGCACTATCGACCAACATACAGCACTATCTGGAATGTATATTGCATACTTAAAGGTTTAGTGATCCCATTAAAGGTATTCCTACAATAAATGATTTTTAAGTTGTCGTTCTATGGCGTGAAAATATTTAATATACGATATTTGCTAAAAGGATTTACCAGTGGAATTATTTTACAAGTAGTTATTTTAATGACCAACAGAGTTCACTGTTAAGAAGGTAGAGCCCTATGTGGAATGTAGGATAACATGTTATACATGATACGTGACAACTGTAAGGCTTGTGATTTTTAAAATGCCTTTAACCCTATATTAAACACTCAGTTTGCAATACTGATAACTGCAATGTTACTGAAAAAAATTTGAAACAAAACAAAAATCAGCATTGAAAAACCAAAAAGTGGTTGAGCATATATACAGTGGGGAAAAGAAAAGTTTTGTAAACACTAATGTCCAACAAGACTAATTAAATCAGTAACTGTCAGGGTGGCCGAGTGGTTAAGGCGTTTGACTTAAGATCAACTTTCCAAATATATAAGGAAGCAAGGGTTCGAATCCCTTCCCTGACATAACTATTGCTTGAACATGCAAGAAAACAAGAAATATACACAAACTATGTTTATCAATTTAGTCATTTTTTTTTACAAGAGATAGACACACAGAATACAGTTCTTTTTGTTTATTATTTCTTTTAAACATAACACTTGTTGAAAAATTTTTTTTAGGGGATGGGTGTGTTGCTATGTTGACCCATCACACAATAATAGCAGCTTTACGAAGTTCATTTTCTATATTTAATAGCTCTTTCTCATAACCAATATGACCAAGCTGTTTACAGGCATGCAAGAGCTGTAGACGTTCGACTAATATATTAGGATCGTTCCATTTACTATTTTTTATGAATGGTTTCAGAATCTCGGGAAGCAGTTCATCATTATCACCATTAATATGATTATCATCCTCATTATTATAATCATTTTCATAATGATGATCATTATCATCGTTATCATTACCATGATAATTTCCACCTGTGTCCACAGTCTGTTCAATGGTTTGAGTTGTCTTTGATAGTGTTGAAAGCTTCTTTTTAGATGTGCTAGAATGCTTTAACATTGTTATGTTATTATTACCACTATTACCTTTCCCCACTAACTTTTTGATGGGGTATATTGTCTCTGATAGGGTTGAGGGCTTTTGAGATGTGGGGGCATGTCTGAACATGGGTTTCACAGGAGGTGTTAAAGGTTTCTCATTAAACAACTCGCTAACAGCATGAGTGCGTTGTAGTGTATTAAACTTGAGGTTAATATTATCTTGAGCAGTACTATCTTTCTCTTGGACTTGGTTTCTTGCTTTGGTTTGGGTTTTCCTTACATTTAGACTAGCGTGATTATTAAGTTTACATTCATGATTGTTTGAAGAAAGTACGTCCAATTCTTTTGTTTTAAGCATTCCTCGACACTGTTTCGATCGTTGCTTTGAACAGCGCCAAATAACAGTTCCATTTTTATTGCTTCGTTTCACAATATATGAATATCCTTTATAGTATGCATAAGGCTTACCATACCTAGTCACTGATACTTCCATATCAACTGTCAAGCACAAACTAATCTCTAGTAAAGACAACTTGGTAATAACAACAATAGTTTAATGTGGGAGCATATATACATGCAAAAAAGTGGGAGCAAAAGTGGGGGGGGGGTAAAAAGTGGGAGCAAATGTGGGAGAAAAAAATAACTGTGAGCAAAAAGTGGGAGCATATATGGGATCAAATGTGGGAGCAAAGCAAATATAAAAAAAAAGTGGGAGCAAATATGCTAACAAATATGTCAACAAATATACCAGCAAAAGTAAATACACAAGTCAAGATAGATTAAAGTGCAAAGAAAATATGCAAGCAAATATGAGAGCAAAAATGGTGTTTTTTCTAAAACAACTAGACATAACAAACTTAGTCATAACCTAACCTAACCTAACCTAACCTCACCTAACCTCACCTAACCTCACCTCACCTAACCTCACCTAACTTCACCTAACCTAACCTAACCTAACTTATCTTCACCTAATCTAACTTGACTGAACTTTACCTAACCTAACCCATCATAACTTCACCTAACCTAACTTTACCTCATCTAACTTCACCTAACCTAACTTTCAACTCACAGATCAAAATTAAATCCTAGGCATAGTTGAGTTGGAACCCAAGACTTCAGGGATAACACACAAGTATACTAGCCACTACACCGCAAAATGGGCAAATTATCATGCAACACAACATAAAGTAAAAGTTTCCTGTAGTGTAACTCATTGGCTGTCAACCATAGTTTGGGAATTCAAACCCAAGACCTCAGGACTTTTGTTTTGAACATTATCAGAAATATTATTCCATTTACATTTTGCTGCTGCTGCTTATAGTTATAAGAGTTGGCATTAATATGGAAAGCAAAAAAAATGTGGGAGCAAAAAGTGGGTGGAAAACGTGTAAGCAGAAGTGGGAGCAAACAAGTGTGAGCAAATATGGGAGCAGAAAGTGGGAGCAAATGTGAAAGCAAAAGTGGGAGCAAAAAGAGCGAGCAAAAGTGAGTGTACAAAGTAGGAGCAAAATGTGTGAGTAAAAAGTGGGGGCAAATGTGGTGTTTTACTAAAACAATCTCCCCTAACCTAACCTAAACTAACTTCACCCAACCTAATTTCACCTAACCTAACTTTACTTAACCTAACCTTCCAACTCTCAGATCAAAAATTAAATTCTGGCCATAGTCGAGTTGGAACCCAAAACCTCTGGGATAACACCCAAGTATACTAGCCACTACATCGCGAAATGGGCAAATTATCATGCAACACAACACAAAAATAAAAAGATTTCTGTAGTGTAACTCATTGGCTGACAATCATAGTTGAGAATTCAAACCCAAGACCTCAGGACTTTTGTTTTGAACATTATCAGAAATATTATTCCATTTACATTTTGCTGTTGCTTATAGTTATAAGAGTTGACATTAATATGGGAGCAAAAGTGAAAGCAAAAAGTGGGTGCAAGCATGGCTGGTTGTAGAGACTTTCATATCATCAAATACACATAAATTAAAATTTAGTAAAGTGACTTGGCTAATAATAATAATAATAATAATATTAACAGTTTAAAAAAAATTCAAGGGGATTGATATTTTTCAGGGTGTAATTTCCAAAGTACTGTCAAGAATAATAATTACATGAACAGATTCCAAGAACTCTAGAGTGCTTTTAAGGTTAATGATTGGCTAGGAGTGAGATAGAGCTAGCTAACCTAAGTTAACCTCAGCTCAGTAAACCTAACCTTGTCACATGGCATGTTCTACAAGTATAGACTTGCTTTGAGACTGGCTATGACGTCACAGATGAATGGCGGTGGGAATCTGGCAAAAAGGAAAATGTTTTTGGATAATAAAAACGTCATGTCCAGCCTCCCACCGCCATTCATCTGTGACGTCATAGCCAGTCTCAAAGCAAGTCTATACTTGTAGAACATGCCATGTGACAAGGTTAGGTTTACTGAGCTGAGGTTAACTTAGGTTAGCTAGCTCTATCTCACTCCTAGCCAATCATTAACCTTAAAAGCACTCTAGAGTTCTTGGAATCTGTTCATGTAATTATTATTCTTGACAGTACTTTGGAAATTACACCCTGAAAAATATCAATCCCCTTGATTTTTTTTTAAACTGTTAATATTATTATTATTATTATTATTAGCCAAGTCACTTTACTAAATTTTAATTTATGTGTATTTGATGATATGAAAGTCTCTACAACCAGCCATGCTTGCACCCACTTTTTGCTTTCACTTTTGCTCCCATATTAATGTCAACTCTTATAACTATAAGCAACAGCAAAATGTAAATGGAATAATATTTCTGATAATGTTCAAAACAAAAGTCCTGAGGTCTTGGGTTTGAATTCTCAACTATGATTGTCAGCCAATGAGTTACACTACAGAAATCTTTTTATTTTTGTGTTGTGTTGCATGATAATTTGCCCATTTCGCGATGTAGTGGCTAGTATACTTGGGTGTTATCCCAGAGGTTTTGGGTTCCAACTCGACTATGGCCAGAATTTAATTTTTGATCTGAGAGTTGGAAGGTTAGGTTAAGTAAAGTTAGGTTAGGTGAAATTAGGTTGGGTGAAGTTAGTTTAGGTTAGGTTAGGGGAGATTGTTTTAGTAAAACACCACATTTGCCCCCACTTTTTACTCACACATTTTGCTCCTACTTTGTACACTCACTTTTGCTCGCTCTTTTTGCTCCCACTTTTGCTTTCACATTTGCTCCCACTTTCTGCTCCCATATTTGCTCACACTTGTTTGCTCCCACTTCTGCTTACACGTTTTCCACCCACTTTTTGCTCCCACATTTTTTTTGCTTTCCATATTAATGCCAACTCTTATAACTATAAGCAGCAGCAGCAAAATGTAAATGGAATAATATTTCTGATAATGTTCAAAACAAAAGTCCTGAGGTCTTGGGTTTGAATTCCCAAACTATGGTTGACAGCCAATGAGTTACACTACAGGAAACTTTTACTTTATGTTGTGTTGCATGATAATTTGCCCATTTTGCGGTGTAGTGGCTAGTATACTTGTGTGTTATCCCTGAAGTCTTGGGTTCCAACTCAACTATGCCTAGGATTTAATTTTGATCTGTGAGTTGAAAGTTAGGTTAGGTGAAGTTAGATGAGGTAAAGTTAGGTTAGGTGAAGTTATGATGGGTTAGGTTAGGTAAAGTTCAGTCAAGTTAGATTAGGTGAAGATAAGTTAGGTTAGGTTAGGTTAGGTGAAGTTAGGTGAGGTTAGGTGAGGTGAGGTTAGGTGAGGTTAGGTTAGGTTAGGTTAGGTTAGGTTAGGTTATGACTAAGTTTGTTATGTCTAGTTGTTTTAGAAAAAACACCATTTTTGCTCTCATATTTGCTTGCATATTTTCTTTGCACTTTAATCTATCTTGACTTGTGTATTTACTTTTGCTGGTATATTTGTTGACATATTTGTTAGCATATTTGCTCCCACTTTTTTTTTATATTTGCTTTGCTCCCACATTTGATCCCATATATGCTCCCACTTTTTGCTCACAGTTATTTTTTTCTCCCACATTTGCTCCCACTTTTTACCCCCCCCACTTTTGCTCCCACTTTTTTGCATGTATATATGCTCCCACATTAAACTATTGTTGTTATTACCAAGTTGTCTTTACTAGAGATTAGTTTGTGCTTGACAGTTGATATGGAAGTATCAGTGACTAGGTATGGTAAGCCTTATGCATACTATAAAGGATATTCATATATTGTGAAACGAAGCAATAAAAATGGAACTGTTATTTGGCGCTGTTCAAAGCAACGATCGAAACAGTGTCGAGGAATGCTTAAAACAAAAGAATTGGACGTACTTTCTTCAAACAATCATGAATGTAAACTTAATAATCACGCTAGTCTAAATGTAAGGAAAACCCAAACCAAAGCAAGAAACCAAGTCCAAGAGAAAGATAGTACTGCTCAAGATAATATTAACCTCAAGTTTAATACACTACAACGCACTCATGCTGTTAGCGAGTTGTTTAATGAGAAACCTTTAACACCTCCTGTGAAACCCATGTTCAGACATGCCCCCACATCTCAAAAGCCCTCAACCCTATCAGAGACAATATACCCCATCAAAAAGTTAGTGGGGAAAGGTAATAGTGGTAATAATAACATAACAATGTTAAAGCATTCTAGCACATCTAAAAAGAAGCTTTCAACACTATCAAAGACAACTCAAACCATTGAACAGACTGTGGACACAGGTGGAAATTATCATGGTAATGATAACGATGATAATGATCATCATTATGAAAATGATTATAATAATGAGGATGATAATCATATTAATGGTGATAATGATGAACTGCTTCCCGAGATTCTGAAACCATTCATAAAAAATAGTAAATGGAACGATCCTAACATATTAGTCGAACGTCTACAGCTCTTGCATGCCTGTAAACAGCTTGGTCATATTGGTTATGAGAAAGAGCTATTAAATATAGAAAATGAACTTCGTAAAGCTGCTATTATTGTGTGATGGGTCAACATAGCAACACACCCATCCCCTAAAAAAAATTTTTCAACAAGTGTTATGTTTAAAAGAAATAATAAACAAAAAGAACTGTATTCTGTGTGTCTATCTCTTGTAAAAAAAAATGACTAAATTGATAAACATAGTTTGTGTATATTTCTTGTTTTCTTGCATGTTCAAGCAATAGTTATGTCAGGGAAGGGATTCGAACCCTTGCTTCCTTATATATTTGGAAAGTTGATCTTAAGTCAAACGCCTTAACCACTCGGCCACCCTGACAGTTACTGATTTAATTAGTCTTGTTGGACATTAGTGTTTACAAAACTTTTCTTTTCCCCACTGTATATATGCTCAACCACTTTTTGGTTTTTCAATGCTGATTTTTGTTTTGTTTCAAATTTTTTTCAGTAACATTGCAGTTATCAGTATTGCAAACTGAGTGTTTAATATAGGGTTAAAGGCATTTTAAAAATCACAAGCCTTACAGTTGTCACGTATCATGTATAACATGTTATCCTACATTCCACATAGGGCTCTACCTTCTTAACAGTGAACTCTGTTGGTCATTAAAATAACTACTTGTAAAATAATTCCACTGGTAAATCCTTTTAGCAAATATCGTATATTAAATATTTTCACGCCATAGAACGACAACTTAAAAATCATTTATTGTAGGAATACCTTTAATGGGATCACTAAACCTTTAAGTATGCAATATACATTCCAGATAGTGCTGTATGTTGGTCGATAGTGCCTCTAGTGCTTACATTAAATAAGAATACAGTAAACATATATTTTTTTTTATAAATCATAATTGTTTTCATAAAATACCATATAATAAATATTTTCACACCAACGAATGACCATTTGAAAATGGTTTATTGTAGAAATATCTTTAATGGAATCTCCAAACCTTTAAGTAAACCATATGTGATGTGCATTCCACATAGCTACATAACCGACAGTACATCGTGGTACCAATCTCCGCCGCATTGCGCGCTCATTGTTTGTGTTGGATTTCTGTCTCATTACTAGAACTGTACTTACTGGTCAATAACCAACATAGAGGTCAAAGTGTTCCCCTGGTAGATAACCCATGTTTGGTTTGTCAATTTCTAATTGCAAGGCCAGTCAAGACCTAACAAAAATTAGTCTTAACGTATATATCCATCATCAACACCATATCATTAAACAAATGAAACCATCTTAAGGTATTTATTACATTTAATTGCATTTTAGGAATCTTGCAAACATCTTGCAACCTTAAAGAGGAAAGTATAGACAGGAATTGTGAAGAGGAAACCGTTCAGTCATTTAATGTCGTTAGTGTAAGGAACCTCAACGTAAGAGGTTATGAAAGTCTACGTGAGGGTGTGGTTTTTACAGCTGGATGCCTTTTCCTGACACCCACCTCAGAGACAAGTTTATGGGAAATGAAACTCAGCTATCATGTCGAATGTGAAGCTCCTAGTCTAGGAGAAAGTCATGTTGAGGTGATTGTCTACAGGGAGTGTGGTAAACGAAACAACAACAACAACAACAACAACAACAACAAAAAGCATACATGTAAAGGGAATATTATGGAATTTTCGAGTACATGTAGTCAATTTTAATAAAAATTGGATAAATTTCATGGTTTGTACACCACTTGGCTAAATTCGGTAAATTTTAGTGAATTTTCATCTATATTCGTCTAATTTTATATGAATTTGAGGTAGTTTAAACCATGCTTAGGTAAATCAATGGAATTTCAATAAATCTGGTAGTCATTTGTTGAATTTTGCTGGAATGTTGTGTCATTTGGTCAATTTGCGGAAAATGTAGTGGATTTTAGGAAAATTTAAGGTAAATCATGGGCAAGCACACTATTATTAGCTGAGTTTCTAATACAATTTTGCATACCCTAGGACCAGTATTGCATTATAAGGCATGCCATGTGTTAGCGTTCTTAAAAGCCAGTGATAAAAAACAAAAAGAGGTCTTTAATTCCACCCCTGGGCGTCATATCTAGTGTCATGTAGGTTGACGATCACGGAGTCCCAGCTGAGACCGTCATTGCTTCCACTAACTTGTGCTAGGCTCCTCACTCTCTTATTTCCTGTCGACCACACTTGCTCAACTCTTGTTCTCTACCGACCCCAACATGATTAGAGTATCCGAGCCCTAGGGAGTCTCTTCCTTTTGAAACTTCATTGGCCCTGGTTTATTTATTTTTTCTGATATCCTGAGGAGGCAGCCTTGCTTTTTTATTTTCATGTTATTTCCTGTCTTTTGCCCAAGCCCCCTCAAGAAGGTAGGGTGTATTTAGCCCCACGACTTGCGATGCACTCTGCCTATGGCTACACCCTCAAGGGCTGATCAGTTTGGAAGTTGGCAACCCCAAGGGATTTCTGAGCTGAGTCCAGTTTTCCTCCTCTTTATCCATTACCTCTGGGGCAAAGCCACTCCTAGTATACTTTTTATCTGCCTTTCATGGCTCTCCTTCCTTCCAACTCCCTCAATCCTTATGCTTGAGGGTTGAGGGCCATTTTTTTTTATTCCTTCTGTCCTTTATTTGACCAATTGTTTTCCATTTCTTATTCTAGTATATAAGAGTGTAGTAGCTTAGATTTAATTTTCATCTTTACGATGTCCCAAACCATTGAGGGTCGCTGTAGAACGCTTCTCTCTTGTCCAAAGGACAGCATGTTGAATTCCTCACTGGCTCATGAATTTTATACTTTGTTCACTTAGTTCTCATGGCTTTGAAACTGGCTGACTGTAACGTGATCATTATTCATTTTAACTTCAGCGTACTAAACTAATTTTAAATTAGTTAATTTTAAATTAATTATTTTAAATTAATTTTAAATTCAGATTTGTGTTTCACAGTAAACACAATGATTATTCTCCGTTTAAAACAAGCCATACCATTCTTTTTCTAACATGATAGCTTATACGTGGGCATGGAAAGTAGTATAATCATCAGCTAAGGATTCAATTTCCATTACCTACACCTCTCATGGTATGCCAATTCGTTAAACTATAGAAAACGTTTCTATATGTTCTGTTACATTATTATTTCACCATCTCACCGTGTAGTGGTTAACCTACTTGGTTGTCAACCCTAAGGTCTTGTCTTCCAACCCCGACTATACCATGACATTCATTTCAAGGTTGCCATAAGCTTCACTAAGCCTTTGTCAAACCTAACAACGATCTAGTCATGTGCATAGCATGTCCGCTATCAAGCAAATGAGTAATATGAAACTTACTGACAAGGTCGCTGTGCTGTTATCAGCAAGGCACACTACGCAAACCAAAGCCAGAGTCTCTGTGCAGATTCAACACAGCGGTAGTAGGCAAGCCTATGTTTGTTTAAAAATCATCATGAATATAGCTCCACTGTCACTACAGAGGCCCCGGTTCGATTTTTTTTCACAAGGCTGCAACAGGGTAGACTGAGTCTTGACAGGTAAAACTTTTTGGGGTCCATTCGTGAACCAGGGTAAAGGGTTGGCCATCCTGACTTCTTCAACACCTCAAACCAATGTTTACTATTACTGGTGAGTTATCATTTTTTCTTTCTTCGGCTTTTCCCAATTATTTTGAGTCGCCGGAGCCAACCAGGCTCATTTTGGTTTTGGCCGGGGATTTAAGGCCGAATGCCCTTCCTGACGCCACGTGATTTTTTTCAGGTGAAAATTCCAACCCCCGCCGTCACCGGGATTTGAACCCCACCTGCCCGAGTAAAGACGAGCAGCTAAGCACCTGCGCCATCACGCTCCCCACAGGTTAGTTATCTATCCGCACATTAATCCATAATTACCTAATAATAATAATAACAACCATCATCATCCATACACATGTCCATTAAAGCATGGTTTCACAAAGATGCTTATGCTTTAAGTGTATAACACGTTTTTTCCCCATAACATGACTATTTACTGTTTTAGGGGTGAAATGAGCAATCAAGGTAAAAGCCCTAATCATCCCCTATTTTTTAAGCTAACACACCTAATTTTAGGGTTCTTCGTTTCCGAGATAGGGATTTTTCAATTTTGGGGGGTAGTTTCAACCCCCTGCTATTTTTCATCAAAAACAAAAGATCTTAGGTTCATTTATCATTTTTAGGTGTTTAACACGTTTTTTCCCCATAACATGACTATTTACTGTTTTAGGGGTGAAATGATCCATCGAGGTAAAAACCTATATCATCCCCTATTTTTTAAGCTATCACACCTAATTTTAGGATTCTTCGTTTCCGAGATAGGGATTTTTCAATTTTGGGGGGTAGTTTCACCCCCCTGCTATTTTTCATAAAAAACAAAAGATCTTAGGTTCATTTATCATTTTTAGGTGTTTAACACGTTTTTCTCCCATAACATGACTATTTACTGTTTTAGGGGTGAAATGATCCATCGAGGTAAAAGCCTATATCATCCCCTATTTTTTAAGCTATCACACCTAATTTTAGGATTCTTCGTTTCCGAGATAGGGATTTTTCAATTTTGGGGGGTAGTTTCACCCCCCTGCTATTTTTCATCAAAAACAAAAGATCTTAGGTTCATTTATCATTTTTAGGTGTTTAACACGTTTTTTCCCCATAACATGACTATTTACTGTTTTAGGGGTGAAATGATCCATCGAGGTAAAAGCCTATATCATCCCCTATTTTTTAAGCTATCACACCTAATTTTAGGATTCTTCGTTTCCGAGATAGGGATTTTTCAATTTTGGGGGGTAGTTTCACCCCCAAACAGGGAATGTTGCCCCAAGTGCTAGGACCCCTCATACAAGTCCCTAGCATGATTGGTTCGCGAGATATGAACAAAAGTGTCGTTAGGCCCTTTCGACAAAAATGAATCATACACTCAAAAACGGGGCGTCACCCCCAGGGCTATAATACTGCCTATGGCAAAATCCCATGAGGGGTTCAGAAAATATTAACTAACGTATAGTTAGGTCCTTTTGACAAAACCCGTCCGTGCGCACACATACAAAAAAATATTACTATTTCACCCCCCCGGGTAAGGGTAGTTTTTATTTTGGGGTGAATATACCCCATCCATAGAAAAGGAGAGTTCACCACGAGTCCTACGACACCTCATACGTTTAAATCCGATTTTTGGTTAGCGAAATAGTAAAAAGCCGATGACCTATTAGTTTTTTGGGGTTTATTTCAATACATATTAAAAAAACACTCATTTATAAATCATCATTTAAAAAGCCCGCTCTTTTACAAAAACCGCCAAGTTCGTAGGTATACAAAAATAAATTACTATTTCATCCCCCGGGTAAGGGTAGTTTTTATTTTGGAATGAATATACCCCTTCGATAGAAAAAGAGAGTTCACCACGAGTCCTACGACACCTCATACGTTTAAATCCGATTATTGGTTAGCGAGATAGTAAAAAGCCAATGACCTATTAGTTTTTTTGGTTTATTTCAATACATATTAAAAAACTCATTTATAAATCATCATTTAAAAAGCCCGCTCTTTTACAAAAACCGCCAAGTGCGCATGCGTATAAAAAAAAAACATTCACACACGTCATCATCACGTTTTCCGTTTTCCGAAAATCGGCAAAAATGTGAAAAACGCATTTTTTGACCCAAAACCCTAAGTTCACCTTTTCGACACCTACATTCCCGTAAAGAGCACGACGAGACGAAAAAAACGAATCCAAGCACGCCCTCCTAGCATGCCCCGTTTTCCGAAAATCGGCAAAAATGTGAAAAACGCATTTTTTGACCCAAAACCCTAAGTTCACCTTTTCGACACCTACATTCCCGTAAAGAGCACGACGAGACGAAAAAAACGAATCCAAGCACGCCCTCCTAGCATGGCCCGTTTTCCGAAAATCGGCAAAAATGTGAAAAACGCACGTTTTGACCCAAAACCCTAACTTCACCTTTTCGACACCTACATTCCCGTAAAGAGCACAACGAGACGAAATAAACGAATCCAAGCACGCCCTCCTAGCATGGCCCGTTTTCCAAAAATCGGCAAAAATGTGAAAAACGCACGTTTTGACCCAAAACCCTAAGTTCACCTTTTCGACACCTACATTCCCGTAAAGAGCACAACGAGACGAAAAAAACGAATCCAAGCACGCCCTCCTAGCATGGCCCGTTTTCCAAAAATCGGCAAAAATGTGAAAAACGCACGTTTTGACCCAAAACCCTAACTTCACCTTTTCGACACCTACATTCCCGTAAAGAGCACAACGAGACGAAAAAAACGAATCCAAGCACGCCCTCCTAGCATGAATCTTCCATTCCAAGGTCGCGGGGGCTCACAACTTCCTAAGTAGTGCAGCTCCCCACCCCCTTACCACGTTTTTATTTTGGTATGGATATACCCCGTCCATGGAAAAGGAGAGTTCACCACGAGTCCTACGACACCTCATAGGTTTAAATCCGATTATTGGTTAGCGAGATAGTCAAAAGCCGATGACCTATTAGTTTTTATGGTTTATTTCAATACATATTAAAAACACTCATTAATAAATCATCATTTAAAAAGCCCGCCCTCTTACAAAACTCCTCAAGTGCGCATGCGTATAAAAAAACATTCATCGCCAAAATGTCAAAAAACAACATGTTTACCCCAAATGGCGTTTCCCAATTCCATCCATTTTTAAAAAATAACCTCACCATCATCTAGAGCGGAAAAAATACCATCTAAACGACCCCTCACAAGACCCTACTCCTCCCCCACCACATAACCCTTTCCCAACATAGGCATACATATTCAAGCACGAGCGCGACTTCAGGAAACCAACACTACCCCACTACTCGCGAATGACCTTTTAGTTTTGGTCTTTTAATCAAATAAAGAGCCTATAGGAAAGTAGGGGGCATTACTAGCAGTGCTAGGACACCCTGTATGTTCTAATCCCATGTTTGGTTAGCGAGATATCAAGTTCGGGGCAAATACGAGGGTGGCTCAATAAGAAGTGGTCCAGCTCCCCCCTTACCACACTACTTTCGGACAATACTTTTTCAAGTAGTGTTCCAGATAGGACAACAAAACCAGAAACCCAGAAAACCCCGCTGAAAATCATGTCCGGATACCAGAGGAAAAACACCGTACGCTGCCAATGGGACAGGCAGAGTTCTCGCCCCTCACCAGGAGAAATTCACCGCTGGATTGGCGATACCCTCCGGTTGACTGTGGACCAAGTAGAAGCCATCCAGTTAAATGTGCACGAAAAAAACCATGTACATCAAGGTAATCAGCATATCTACTTATCAGAAATTGTTAAATACTTTTGCAGATCCTATTAAATTTCAGTATGACTCAGGCGAAATGACAAATGTTAAGCTCTCCACAGTGGATTCCAATTTTACCACAGTGCGTATATTTAATGTCCCACTCGAAGTTCCCCCTGAAATTTTCAAATCCGTCCTGTCGAAATATGGCACTGTGAGTGACGTCAGGAAAGAACAATGGTCTTCTGCTTATCAGTTCCCGGTGTATAATGGAATACGTGCCGTCACTATGGAAATCAAACAAGATATCCCCTCCACTGAGAATTTTGGTGGCCATTCTGGCTATATAACGTATAATGGACAGAAACAGACCTGTTTAATTTGCAATGCTACCACACATCTACGTATCAACTGCCCAAAGAAAATGATTCCCCTCGGTATAACTCCTACACAACAACGACGTGTCCAATACTCGGAAGATGTGACGCAGCAAACGTCATATGAAAACATGCTTATTGATCAGTCAGCTGGGACAACACCAGAAGTGGCCTCGGATACATATGACGCAGAACTGGTACCTTGCCCTGACCAGAGCAGCGAGCCACAGAGTGCCCCTGTGCTATCGGCAACCTGTATCGCAGCCTTAGAACCAACTATGCCGTCACTACAGGCTGCCACAGAAATTTTGTCTTCACTGCCCCCACCTTCGCTGGTCCCTACCGACTCACTTAAGCAGGTTGATCGAGGATCCGAGAACGTCTCTAAGAAGATTAAAACAAATGCCTCGATTGCCGTACCAGCCCCGAAGAATCAAACTGGCTCTACAAACGTTCCCGCAGCTGTGAAAAAGAAACAAAATCTTCATTCTACGTCATCTAGGGACCCACGAACGCTCTCAACCGCTGACAGCCGGCCTATGAATGGCAGTCATAAGGAACTATCTCAACCTAATTTGACATAGTGCACCAGTATATTTCTCACCTGTGTCTTTTTTTCTTTTTTCTTTTTTCTCGAGTCCACCTTCCAGTATGTCTAGCACAACTTTTATACTTCTCTTAATGGCGCAATTTCTCACTGTGGCCACTGTGAATATCAATGTAATAGAATGCCCTCTGAAATTTCAAATGTTGGAGAGATTCCTTCGAGATGCAGACATTGACATTGCCTTCATTCAAGAAGTTACTCTACCCTGTTTGCCCATATCTGCCTTCTACAAACAATACATCAACACCGGTTATACGAATAGAGGGACCGGATTCCTCATACGACATGATATCCCACTCGAAGGTGTGCTATGTCATCCATCAGGACGCATAATATCTGGACACATAAACAATACCACCCTGATAAATGTATATGCCCCATCCGGGTCCAATAAACGTGTGGAACGGAAAATGTTCTTTCAACAGAGTATACTGCCTCACCTGCACGACGTTAAGGAAAAACTTATTCTTGCAGGGGATTTCAATTGTATTCAACGCCCAGAAGATTCCACTAGCTCATACCAAGGTGTCAACCCGGCTCTCAGGACCCTTCTTACCTCCCTACACCTCATTGATGCTGTGGATAATTTAAGGGTGCCCCTGCCCCATTACACCTGTATAAGTCACAACTCCTCATCACGACTTGACCGCATCTACTTTTCACAGGAACTTATCCAGCCTAGACGATATGAAGTGATACCTGCCAGTTTCACTAACCTTAATGCTGTCGTATGTACAATCTCTTACCCCCATCCCATATTTCACATAGGAAGAGGTTATTGGAAGCTGCATTGCTCGCTGTTACTGGAGGAGGAATGCCAAGATATTTTCAGACAACACTGGACTCGATGGGTCCAACAAAAATGCAAATTTCGCGACTGCGCAGACTGGTGGGATATTTTAGTTAAACCAGGGATCCGCCGCGTCTTTAAGAACATATCTTACCAACGAGGTCGGGAAAGACGAGATACAGTTGAATTTTACTATCGAGTTCTTCGCCAGCTCCAGCAAAGATCTGATGCTGGGGAGCGTATATATGACCAGATCCGGGAAGTTAAAACCAAGCTCCTGTCTCTACAGCAACGAACGCTCGCTCATATAAACGTGGCTTTAAAAGATCGTACAGTGCTCCCGGACGAAAGTGCAAGTGTATACCATATCGCCAAAGGACAACGTGAGCGGCAACGTAAATATATCCACCGCCTCCGCACCAGTACTGGAAGTGTCGTCACCTCCCCTGACGCTATACGTCGTGAAATATCATTATTTTATCAACGGTTCTACGCTAAGGCTCCCATTGATCCACAGCAGGTGACCCTATTGCTGTCATCGTGCAGTACCCAACTATCTCCGGACAACAAAACTCTGCTCAGCGCGGATATTACGGATGAAGAGATTCACTCTGTGGTTAAGCAACTCCCAAACAACCGCTCACCTGGCATTGATGGACTGCCATATGAAATGTATAAACACTTCTGGCCTCTCATTGGCAAAGAATTTTGTCATGTCCTGCGTACCATTCTCCAACGTCGTGCTCTTTGTCAATCACATCACGAGGGTACCATAGTCCTCATACCAAAAACATCCTCTCCCATGGCAGTTGGTGACTTCCGACCAGTTACTCTGCTCTGCAGTGACTATAAAGTCCTTACCAAAGTACTTGCATGCCGATTGAAGACTGTTCTACCTGATATCATTGGAGATGAACAATGTTGCAGTATTCCTCGAAGAACTCTGTTAACACACTTAGCGATACTACGGGACCTACACCTAAAAGCCGAAATGCTCCCCACTGAGCCAATGAGTTTTCTCACCTTAGATCTTGATAAAGCTTTCGACCGCATCAGTCATGAATACTTGTACATGGTCTTGCAACACTTCGAATTTCCTGAAATCCTTATTGACTACAATCGTATGATAAATTGTAATGCTACGTCTCGAGTGCTCGTCAACGGTTTTCTTTCCCCTCTGATTCCAATACAACGATCAGTTAGGCAAGGATGTCCCCTTTCTATGCTACTTTTTGTCATTGGCCTTGAACCGTTCATTCGGACTACCCAGGTGAAGCTACAGGGTTACAAACTGTCCACACATGTTTTTGGAATGTGCGCCTATGCTGATGACGTATCAATATTGATCCGCAATAATGAAGACATCTCCCACATCGATAGCGTCCTTCAGCTCTACCATATCGCCTCTGGAGCACAATCGAACCCCCAGAAAACTGCTTTGCTTCCGCTCAATACTAACTCAGTGATTACCCAACAGCCCTGGTTCCGGATAGTAAATGAGGTGAAAATTCTTGGCATCACCTGGAAGCAATCGCTTCTGGACACAGTGCAGGCAAACTGGACTAAGGTCATAGCCAAAGTTAGGGGAGTGCTGATCCAATTTGGTCAAAGAAACCTCAATATAGTGCAACGGGTCATGGTCCTCAACGTGTTTGCGCTCTCTAAAATATGGTATGTCGCACAACTTTTCCCACTTCCCAAAATGTTTGAGAGCCAATTGGCAAAATATACAGGTTGGTTTATATGGCAAGGATTTTTGTTCCGAGTACAACGGGAACAGTTGTATCTCCCATCCCGGCAAGGCGGGCTAGGGCTAACAGCTCATGGCATGAAATGCCGTGCACTCCTCTGCAAGAACGATATCACCATTCTTTCCCAACATGACACTTTTACGAAAGCGCTATACAAAGATATTCGAAACACAGCCCGTGGTTGTGATAGAGCTTTGCCGAAGATATTTAGGGACCATCAACAGCACCTTCTGGAAACTGTTCGCCAAATGCCTTCAGGGACTGTTCCAACGACGAAAAGTATTTATAACATGTTGCGGCAAGTGGTACACTCCAAACCGCGAATAGAGGCCACCACCCTCTACGTCCATTGGCCCACTGTTTGGAAAAATTTTGGGGCTATGACCATTTCTTCTGCTGTACACTCCCAGGTTTTTATCTTCCTCAACGATCTCATCCCAACCGCTCTACGGCGATATACCATCCGTCTTGAAGCTTACCCATGGTGTACTATATGTGGTCAAACTGATACGGCGATACACCGCTTCACATCATGCACGCGAGTTGCCTCCACGTGGCTGTGGTGTAAGGGAAAAGTATGTCAACTATTAAATGTGCCCACGGATGACCTTGATGACAGGAAGTTGGTTCGTTTGTCGGTGACCGCCTTTCCCCAAATTAAACAGACTGCCATTGTGTGGATAATGGGCCAATATGTACACTTCGTGATGGCCAATGATCAACATTTCTCGTTCCTGGATCTCAGGTATCACCTGCAAAAAGAGCGTTGGAAGCTTAGTGAAAGTGGACAATTGTACGATAAATATGGTCACTATCTGGATTTCTTGTGATGTATTAGTATGGTATTTATCATATCTGAAAATTCTGCAATTCTGTAAAGAGCTAATAAAAAAAATGTAAAAAAAAAGACCGTACATGGTGGGCGCAATCGGGTACAACGCTGCTCCGATTCCAGTAGTAGGCATAGTTTTTTGAACGAAAACCCACATTCCAATTTGGTCGGGATGTAACTACATTGCCACATTTATTGCCTTACGACTCATTTTTGCGAAGAGTACGTTGCATTTTGATGATTTATAAAGAAAATACGATTGAATTGGTACGATATGCAAAGTGACCTGTAAAGGCAGAAAATTAAAAAACTGGCATGAATACTAACATAACATATCGAAGTGTTGCCCCGGAGGTCCGGGTTCGATTCGCAGCTCTGCCAAGAAATGTAATACTTGTCTGAGGGCTGAGATTGGGTACACGTAGCCTCGTGAAGCAAATATGAGAAGACGTGGGTTTGATTCCCACCTCAGCCACCCTGGAAATGGTTTTCCGTGGTTTCCCACTTCTATTTCGGCCAAATTCCGGGACGGATTCTATCTTAAGGCCGCGGCCGCCTCCTTTCCAATCCTTAATTGCAAATACACTCATCATTACAAGCCCGCAATAACTCAGGTTATCAGACAAATTCTACACATACACCCAAGTAAACGGGGCTATGTGACTGCGATGTTCTAGCCCCTCAAATGAAACAAAACAACAACATATCGAAGGATATTCTGATCGCCAGTGCTTGCATCGAAGTACACGTATTCCTTAGAAATTCCCATGGTATTATTAGCATACTTTCGATTTTTGCAAAAAATGAAGTTGACTTATGAGATCTACACAGGGCCAAAAATGGTGTGTCTGTGTGTGTGTGACTGTGTCTGTGTGTGTGTGTGTGTGTGGGTGTGTGAACTCTGAATGTCTGCCCCCTGTATCAATTCAAACACGGTGAAATCGAATTGAGCGAAATTTGGTACAGAGGTAGCACTAGCGTAGAACACCTTAGTGACATAATTTAAATCGCCACCATCTTGACGGAAGCGTAATGGTGGCCACCCAAATGTTCAAAGCTTAAATCAAATTACGACTAACTTAATCATGCGATCTCTACCAAATTTTGCAACAACATATACTTGTATGGCGAGCGTCGTTTGACTGAAGTACAAGGTCATCAGCCCAATAGTTTGCAGATGACGGCGATGTATGTGTGAAAATCGATTCCCCCTATCAATTCAAACACAGTGAAACTGAATAGAACGAAATTTGGTACAGAGGTAGCACTAGCAAAGGGCGCTCCAGGGTCATGTTTTAGATCGCCGCCATCTTGATGAAAACGTAATGGCGGCCATCCTAATGTTAAAAGCTTGAATCAAATTACGACTAACCTAATAATCTGATCTCTACCAAATTT